>JACJUM010005601.1:7515666-7618717 GCA_020976665.1 Heortia vitessoides | reverse complement strand
GGAACGAAACGAACTCTAAGATGTCGGACGTGACCTTACGAACGTCCAATAAAACAACTTAAATTTAAAATGTAACAAATACAATCTGAATTTATTTACTAATATCGTTATACTATCACTAAATAAGTCTGTTCGACTCAATATTGATTGCCATAATTATATACGATAACATCATAAAAAACCAAAAAACGAGACACGAAATGTCGAGGGAAAAAATAAAAAAGGATGTCAATGGCACTCTTCTGCGGTGGAGGTGAGGACAGAAGACTGAACTCAAACTATGAGAACGGAGGAGAGAAGGCAGCGTAAATCTCTCCCCACGTTCCCCCAAAATCTGCCAAACCAGTTCATCACATACTTTGAAACTGCACTTGTGGGCATACAGTGGTCACTTGTACATTACCGTCGTATTACTTATAAATCACTGTCACAAGGCTGCGACTACCCGAGGAGAGCTAGACACCCTGGAGGTTTGCATAAAGAAGTCATATATGTGCGTAGTTATGCGCAAAAGTTGTAACCGCGATTCAGGTTTGGTGTGATCGTTAATCGATTTTTAACTTTATGACCAGGCCCGTTAGATGAGTTTTGATTGCGTTAATACTGTACTAACAATTACATGAAAAGATGTTTTTATAGAACATGTTCATTTTTTTTTTCTTAGACTATGCATGATTTGTTGAATGAATATTATGTAATAATTAGCATTTTATTTAATATACAATATTTTCTTTTTTACCTTGGTGCTGAAACTAGCGGTTCATTCGGAATTAAGTTCAGTTTATGTACCATTTTTCGTGTGCTTAGGGTTGAATAAATACGTATGTTTATTTAATGTTGGAGTAAGTACATATATAGTTATGTTCATTTTCGTGAAGTTTTGCTGCGTGGTGGCGCTAGTATCCGCTTTAATTTATATTGGTAGCTGTTAATAGTATGAAAGTCGTTAATAAATGTATCTATGATATCATCTATAATTTAACGTTGTATACTACTTTTAGTCACCTCGGTCGAGGACGGAGTGTATTAATGTGTGTAGAATATATTGCTTTCTTTTATTTATTAATACGAAACAGCATGGTCTAGGTTATGTCATAAGAATAAACTCAGTAAAAAAACAAAGAAGTCAAATTAAACATATAATGGAAGTTATTTCCTAATCTTATGAGACACGCAATTCGCTTGCAATCGCCCATTTATTAACTAACTTTGTAACATTTCCTCCTTTCTTTTTCATTGTTGACAACTGTAAAATAACGTTAGGAAAATGCAATGGAACAGCTTTAATTATGAACAAGCGTATACACGAGTTAAAACAGAAAATGGAACGAGTAGTTTGTTTTTATTGTGGGTAGTTGTTATTTTTTTATTAGACACTTGTTTTGTATACTGTTCATATACTACACTCTGAGCGGGACCTCTTGGTCTCAACAATGTTTCAACAATGTTTCAGTCTTGTTGGTAATCCCGTGCCGTACGGACGTGCCTTAGGTTTATCTGCCTATGGGAAATGTATTTTTAGCCATACTTATCCTAGATGTTTACGTGATTAGTGGGATTATTGTGTACCAAACAAAGAGTGAGTGAAGTGCGAAAACTATATTCCGTCCTCTCTAATTAATCGTGCCGTCACCTTTCTGCAAGGCATCTATGTACGGTGATGAAAAGCGCCTAAACTACACCTTTGCTAACTCCTACTAAACCTACCTACATAACTGAGAAATCTTTAATGCGCCGATCACCGCCGCCGATTTCTACACAACAACTTCAATTTTCATCAAACCCAGACTTACCCGATTCCCTCCGCAGTAATGAAAACTCATGCATCAGTTTTAGTAAGCGTAAACAGCCCAATGATGATAATAAAGAAGCAATGTTAAAAATTGTAGAGAAAAATTTTGATGAAGAATTAAATGTATGGAAAACTGCGTTTGTTACATCTATAGCAACAACAATAAAAAAATTCATTGCAATCTAACATTGAACAAGAAATGGAGAAATTATCATCATCTTTCGAAAATATGCTCAAACCGTTTAACAATCATCTAGGTACTATGGAACAATCTTTATCCTTGGCTACAGACCGTCAGGACATTCGCTTATCCCACGTCGAAAAAGAACTTAAAAAAAAAACCGCATGTATACAGTAATATATCTGAATTACAGTATAAGGTAGACACCATGGAGCAGCAGGCCCGGTTGTTTAACATAGTAATCGCTAACGTGCCCGAGCGTCGTGGTGAATTTCATAACTATGCTAGGAAAAACTGGGAATGTGACCAGGCATCCGACACAGACCTCAGACGACGTATCAATCCATAGAGTACGAAATGCACTTTGGTACGAAAACTACCCGCCCAAAAAATATAATTGTGAGATTCTTCGCAACAATTTTATCACAGCAGCCAAATTAAAAATGCATAAAATCGGACCAATTATTTGTCTCCGGAACTGTGCATAGTATTTTTATAAATGAACACCTAACGGCCATAACAAAAAGTTGTTTCGGATGGCGGCGTGAGGCGGCGGCAGAGTGCAGCGACAAATATCTCTGGACCAAGAATGGAACGATTTTGGTTCGTCAAACCGACTCGTTAGCCATTTTCGCAGTGCGGAATGAACATGATATTAGGAAATCAAATAATGTTTGTGATTACTTTTTCCATTTATTTACTCGTTGGAACTCTTTGTTATGCAATGTATTGACAATTTTTAAGCATCGTAGACTGACTGTGTGTGAGCATTACTATATATACCTACCTATATTAAACATTAACGAAACATAAATAACTATTAAATATTTACTGTGTAAACTATATAATATATTTACTGTGTGCTTGTGTTATGTCACGTGAGATTAAAACAAAATATAAATATCGCATGCGTGTTTACATTCACTTAATCCCTTTAACACGACAGTTCTGGGTTTATATTTATATTATCAATATTTATACTACCCTATTATATTTATACTTAAACGAAGGTCTAAGAATCAAGTTATGTATTATAAGTAAGGCTATAAATGGCTAGCTATCATAATGTTTCCATTTATTACCAGAACTGCCGGGGACTTAAAACTACACACACTATACATAAATATACTGGCACACTCGTACGACATAATTATACTAAACGAAACATGATTACATACAGGCATCACAGATAGTGAGTACATTGACAAGATATTTTATATATCGCACGGACCGCAATCGCGCCGCTCGCTCCTATGCCTGCCATCATAGATCAGGTTTTTATTGAGTTACAATTGGGTAAATTGCGTTACGGTATTGGCGCCGTTTACATTCCACCTAAACAAAATCATCAAATTTATTACTACTTTTATAATGCCCTTCGAAATGGACTGATAAATACTTGTATTAATTTAAAATGTATTTATCGTTGGTGATTTTAATTTGCCTAATCCGAGTTGGACAAATGGCGAGACATATAAGCAGCGATTGAGCGGTATTGACATATCATGACATAAATGTCTTTCTGAAAATGTTTTCCCAAGGTTATGGAAATGTGCACGAATCGTTACCGTGTATAAAGGGGGATCAAGAAGTGATGTAGAGAATTATCGTCGATATATCGATATTTAAAAGACTTGTCCACAATGCCATACATCATACGAGGTGTCTTTCCATAATAATATCATACACCAGCAACACAGTGTTGTTAAAAAACGTTCAACAATAACAAATCTTCTGATTTACGAGTACGATTTGATCGAGTAGACCATCTTAAATTATTAGAAAATTAATTAGATTATAAGAAATCTTGGAGATGGTTTAAATACTACTTTTCAAATAGAATACAATAAGTGGTAATTGGGGGTTTTGAGTCACACGCTTCAAACATAAGCTCTGGAGTTCCCCATGGATTAATATTGGGTCCGTTACTATTTGTCATCTTTATTAAAGACATTAACAAATGCATTTTAAATTGTAAATACCTTCTTTACGATGATGACTTAAAAATATACTTGCGAATAAGAAACTACCAAGATCACAATCTACTACAAGAAGATCTGGACAGATTCAGTTTATATTGTTACGAAAACAAGTTGGAGCTTAGCTTCAATAAATGCAAAAGCACAAGCTTCACAAAGAAAAAAAATAAGCAATTTCATATATTCACTCTGTGGTGCGGATATAGATAAAGTGCAATCGATTAAAGACCTGGGCATCACAATAGATAGTAAACTCCACCTTGACATTCATGTAGACAATATCATCAGTAAGGCTTTTAAAATATATGGCTTTGTCGTCCGATCCGCTGCTGAATTCAGACACTCAGGTACACTGATATATCTATTTAAATCATTAATAAGACCAAATTAACTACGCCGTTGCTATATAGAACCCATTATTTAAAAAATATGAGGCAAATTTGGAGAGAGTACAGAAAAAGATTTTGCGGTATGTTAGCTACAAATGCTATCGTAAATAGTTACCGTACTAGGCGCTTTTAAAAAATCATATACTGAGTGATTTGAAATCAAGACGTTTACAACTGGAAGCTATGTTTCTTTACGACCTTTGTAATAATAGATACGATAGCATTAACATAACAGAAAAATTAAGGTACTCAGTGCCCTCGCGCCCCCACATTCGGACATCTCGTCGTAACAATATTTTTTTCCCAATGACTCAGTCACGTACAATCGCAGGTATACGATCTCCACTGAATCGAATGTTTATGACATAAAATGATAAATTAAATAACGTGGACATGTTCGCTAGAAATAAATCATCATTTAAGAAAGAAATTATTAAATCATTAACAGCATGAACAATGACAACACACACGCAATCAAACACATGCCTATACATAGATACACACAAATACGCACACCCATATACGCATCTAAGTCAGTCTATGTGTTGTTTGCTTATCGTATATAGTAAATGCACACACTAATACTAATACTATTATTTTCTTATCTTACCTTACCTTCTTAGTTATTGCATACATAAGTGTTTATTTTTTTACATTATTGCACACCAGTATTACACAGGTATTGCCATATGTGACTCCAAAATGTAATATTTGACCAAATAAGCTGGGTTTACAATGATTTATATGATATTAGTCGTAAGTTTTAGATTAAGTGAGTATTGTAAACTTCTTTGTGGTCTTAATAAATTAAAAAAAAAAGTTAAAATGTCCCTCTTTGATAAATTGGAGAAGTTATTGCAGAAAATTGTGTCAATAGTGCGTTTTTTATTTTATAGGGGACAAACGAGCGAACAAATTAACTGAGGGTAAGTAATCAGAATTGCTCACTGGACAACAGAAAAATGTATTACAGGCGCGTTGTTGGCTATTAAGAAGAGAACAGATTTTGCTCTTGAAGTTTACAAAGTCGTAATAATCCGGGAATAGTAACGAAGCGAGTTTATTCCATAGATCAGCGATCCAAGGGAGAAATGTGTCTTCTTGATTGATGTTTCGTTTTGTGTATGCCCTTATACAGCCATTTGAAATGTGATCTACAAATTTGGCTTAAGAGGTAAAATGAGGGTTTTTGATTGTCAATAAAATTGTGCTACGCTTATCTTACATATGCATGCGTACTATTTTTTTTATAAAAGTACTCGCGCTACGTCAACGTTGATCCTCTCACTTCACTTGACTTAAGTAGAGTAACAAAATTGGAATATCCATGTTAATTATGAAACGATAATAAGAAACTCTTGAAAGCAGTTAACGCAAAGAAAACGAAAGGTTAAACAAGTAATGTAAAATATATATAAATCAAAATCATCATCATCATATCAGCCATTGGAAGTTCCCTGCTTGAGGCTTCCCCAAGAAAGAGGGAATTTTGCCCATAATTACTGCGCCGGGTAAGCGTGTTAGCAATCGCAGAGCGTAGCTTTTACGACGGATACGCTGCCGCCCATCCTCGCCCTATGTTTTGAGCTATTGTTCCTGATAGTATACCGCCAACTGTCGATTCTGGTTCCTTAGTCGCCTCTTACGATACTTGGTGCAAGGGAAGGGGGTACTATTCCACTCTGCCAGTACCTGACGGCTTGCATTCATTGAGTTTGCTTTAATATAAATGAATAATAATTTATGATTCAACCATATAAGTGTTGTTGTAAACTATATAGTATATTACTTTATATAACATTTTAAGTAACTATAATGTATCTATGAGTAAACCTTAACTAACCTCATCTAATCTTTCATCGACCCATTCGCCTAAGCTTAATATGTGCCGTTAAAGCCGTCAAAGCCGTTTGTTCATATACTTTACTATTATGTGACGTTTTGTTCGATATAAAGGTCCGACGTACTTTTATTAAACACTTAAGATTCCATTTGAAATGAATAACGAAGTTATCTATATAAGGTCTCTTTAGATGTTAATTTGGCAGTTTCATAGAGGTTTAGTCATATTAAGTAAGTAACTATTTGTCCTCAGGTCAAAGTTACTTAACAGAGTTCTGATGGTTTTAGTCCTTTTTCAAAAATATTTCTGACCAGAAATTGAACTACTACCATCACTGTTACGCTATGTGCTTACCAAATAGAGACTAAAGGTCACAGTTCACATATCCGCTCCGAAAGGTTTAGTCATCGTATTGATTTGCGTCTCGTCGTCTACCTGGCGTCAACCTGATGTTTGCATGTAATCAAAATCTAGAGCTAAGCAACGTACTGCTCGCGAACAGCTGAGCAACAGTTACTCCAAGGCGAACTCAGGACTCCCAGGACAAAGAAGTTATCACATAAATATTTGTCCTGGCTGGGGATCGAACCTATGACCTTTAGCGCACAAGATAGGATCACTACCATTTGCGCCACCTGGCCTGGTATCAATTACTAAAATTAAATATCATACATAGATTATATTTATTTACAGATACAGATTTTGTTATCACCGGTTGTTTTTATCGGTTTGCATTTGGCTTTCACTGCTTATGTACATTGTACATTTGAAGACGTATATATATATATTTTTTTTTATTTATTTAACTTTATTGCACAAAATGTTACAAAATGTACAAATGGCGGACTTAATGCCAGATGGCATTATCTCCCAGTCAACCATCACACAAAACTGAAAAATATATATAATATAATATAATATAAGTATATAATATATGGTGCAGGCAATATATATACAAAATAAATAAACGTGGCATACATATTTGTATAAATAAACGCAATAAATGCATATGATATAAATATATATATATATATATATGTATATATATACATAAAATAACGTACATCAGAAATAGGGTTATAAAGTTAGAGAAGCAGCATCAGTAAATAAAGCTGTCACTGTAAAAGAGTTTGTCAAAAAACTAGAGTGATGAGAACGAGTTAAGAGCGAAAGAGTATTAGAAGAACAGAGATTACGTTCGTGAGAGGAATATAGGAATTGGAATCTGTCCTTTAAGTAAATTGGTGCGTACGGATCAAAAAGTATTGAAAATAGTGTGGTTAGAACTCGAATTTTGCGACGTTCTCGAATGGGAAGTCAGCCGAGAAGAGAACGGTAATGGGAAATATGATCGTATTTACGCAAACCGAAAATGAAACGAAGACAGTTGTTTAATAGACGATCCAATTTATTAAGGAGTTCTTGAGAGATATTAGTGCAGCACACGTCACCATAGTCAATTATGGGTAAAACCAAGGATTGAATAAGAAGGGTTTTGGTTTTAGTAGGAAGAAAATATTTTAATCGATAGAGAGCACGAAGCGTTCCAGTAACCTTACTGCTGATTTCATTAACATGTGTATCCCAGGTTAAGGAAGAGTCGATAAATAGGCCAAGATTCTTAACGCAGGTGCTGTAGGGCACTACCACGTTATTAAAAATAATTACACGTATATTTTTTAAACTGGACAATTGCCGTTTGCTGCCCAAGATAATGGCTTGAGTCTTACACGTTACTTACTTACAAGTTCACAGAGACACCAAACTTTTGTGACCAGTTTGTGATGTTGGTCAAATCAGCATTAATCCGAGCAATGGCATTGTCCAGGTCATTGCACTCTACCTGGGTGTATAGTTGCAGGTCATCAGCGTATAGATGATAAGAGCAGCCAATAGATTTGGTGACAAGGTTTATGAAAAGGGAAAATAATAACGAAGAGAGAATGCCACCTTGCTGCACACCAGTATCAATTGTCGCCCACTGGGATAAATCATCTCCCAGGCGCACCGCTTGCTGGCGTTCTCGAAGGTAGGATGCGAACCATTCCCGAACCGAATCAGAGACCCCGACGTAAGAGAGAATAGAGAGGAGAACTTCGTGATTGATAGAGTTGAAGGCGTGGGAGAAATCAATCAGAATTAAGACCGTAAGGCGGGAGTATTCCATTCCAACTCTTACATCATCCAGGATATTTAGTAGAGCTGTTGTAGTGCTATGACCTGTACGAAAACCGGATTGAAAGGGACTTAAAAGGGCGTTTTGTAAGACATGGCTAGAGAGCTGTTTGTGTACAGCTGCCTCGATAATATTAGAGAGATATGGCAAAATAGAGATGGGACGAAATTGATGGGAAGAAGTAGGGTTAGGTGTTTTAGGAACCGGGATAATATAGTCTTTGCGCCATATACTGGGAGAGGAGCCCTGTATCTCTTCATAGTTACAACAAAAATGTTGCAACTTCCAAGAAAACATTAACAGGTTATACATTAGTGTAGATGTATAAAAATACTGTTTATTTACGGCTTATATAACATTTTAGTGTAAAAGCCCCAAAATAATGCAGCAATAAGAAGCTCAATCATGAAGCCTTACGTACAATCACGTAGCCCAGTCGATATTGTGGGAAGCCGGGGAATAATTGGGTCATATTCTCGCCATGTACCGTATATACACACTTTATTGACTTGCAAATGAATCGACGCATTCAATTTGTTGTTTTAATACATAGTAATTAATGGATGTAGTGCGTTGCTTTTAGAGACGCAGAATTTATATTATATTTTATTTTTATCAGTTATTTTACCCGAATCATAAACGTGATCTCGAATAGGTCCTAACAAGAGTTATAATTATTATAAAAGATATATCCCTTACTTTCGACGTTACTCTTGGAAACCATTTTCTAGACTGACAATAGTTTCCAAAAAAAATTAAATAAACAATATATTATTGTTATTTGTAGTGAACGCGTGAATATGACAAATTAAAAATGAATCTTGCATATATTTACAGTTTCAAGCTTTTTATTGTTCGTGCTTATAACATTTGACAAATTTATTAACATTTTATACGGAATATATTTTCTGTAGGTAACCGGGTATCAAACAATGTTCCTGCCTCGTCTCGCCTGCCTGCGTGCGTTTATGTTCCGTGGCACTTCACTTCTTTAAAAGGTAAGATTTTATTTTGACCAATATCTTTAAAACTATTGGCTATTTCATCTTTTGTTGGTATAATAGAATTTTATTTTATTTTTCAGTACATACGCGAGCAGTAATCATAACTATTAATATCCATCAAGTCAGATGATCTGATTAAAACTACAGAATCTCATTAGGAGCATTTGCCCAAGAGTATTATTTAAATAATAAAAAAAAAATCATTTACAGAATAGCTCAGACTAAAGGTTTGTCATTAAATAAGGAACTTTATAATAAAAAGATATAGAAGACGTTTAGGTTATTAGAAGCAAAATTCAGCAAACCCCGTGTTTCACAGAGTAAGTGGCTTTTTAATTGAAACAAAATGAAGTTACAAAGTTATTATACAGCGAATATTATTATTAACGACACTGTATCAGAGCGATCTGACCGAACTAAGTTGTTTCACTTTGACACAACTTAATAGTATGAATAGACAGGTCATTATCAGATTTTCTGGCAAAGTATGTATTATTGTTGCTTTTTTCATTGTAAATTTTAAATCCGTGCTGCTGATTACAAATGTATGACTGCTGATGCTGTATGATGCTGAAAGAATTGCAATAGGCCGATATTTCTCAATTAATAACTTGTTACTACATTTAGGTATAGGCGTTACTCCAGTAATTTTCCACTTTGAAGGATAACGCTAGAAGAAACGGAGAATGAGATTCATCATATGGCAGAAAGAACAGCGGCTGCTTTCTTGCATATTTTAAGGACGTCTGCCGGTATACCGTCAGGTTCCGGGGACCACTAGATTTCAACATGTTAATGGTGCGTTCTACATACGTAACCGATAAATCACTAACAGCTATAAGCTATGGAAGAGAAATTCGAGCTGATTTCAATGTCAGATCGTCTTGGACATAGATTCCAGAAAAATGAGAGGCAAATGCATTCGCTGCATCGGCACCAGAGTAATGAACACTGGTAAATAACACTAGGCTCAAATCCGCCAGAGGACCTAAGACTGTTTACATGACGATAAAAGTTTCGAGGATTGCTGTGCAGATTACTCTCTAAGCTCATCATGTGGAATTCGTATTCTAAGGAGATTCCTATCTTAAGACAAGCCCGCATATTGGGAAACAGAACGTAACTCGCCTGACACTTCGTTTGTTTCCAAACTCGATGCAGTCTAGTCTTCTTCCTTATATCCTTAATAATATCCGCAGTAAACCAGACAGGATATCGCCTTTTGGGGTACGTGAACCTTTGTTTTTTGGGGACGAGTTTATCAAAAGTACTATATATGGAATCGTAAAACGAGTTTAAAGCAAGGTGCACATTTTCATTTTGTAGTAAATATTTCCATTCTATGTTATCTATAGAGCGGAAGAGAGCAATTTTATCGGCTTTATAAAAATTCCAGTCTTTGTCATTCTTAACATTACTAGGATGCATGGTACCATGCTGAATAGTGGACTCGATGTGGACAGACAGCACTAACACACTCCTAAATCAATACAATATCCAGTTTACCACTATAAGAATTATAGCAATGATGTCATTTTCAAGTAGCATCATACTAGTTTTCAGGGTATATAGTTTTGTTTTCAGGTCTCGTCAGGACATTTGGGAAATTATGTTAATATTCCAAATGGACCTGGTAATGTATTGAGGTAATGATAAGGGGAAATAGAGTGATGCAATCTCTCGCTCTCCGCGTGTAACTACGTTGTGTTGCCATTTTAGTAATACATTAGAACAGTTATTGATTTAAATTTATGACAGTTGCATTTCTCGTTTACTAAATAAGTTCTGACGCCAAGATTTGATACATAAATCAATTGACCAACTGTCTGATGAGATTATTTTATCTGCTAGCCGAGTTAACACTCCGAGCTTGAAAGAGGCATAGCTCCCACGCGCTTTTAATTCCTCCACGGAACAGACATCCTCTCCAAATAAAGTTGCGAGATGCGCACGTACCTCATAAACCTTTGTCCCCTCCAAAACATAATAAAGATGCAGGAACCGTTTTCTTTCAGCTGCTCTTAGCGAGATGGCTCCAGGGAATGCGGTGCCCCGCAGAATTCCTGGTGACGATGTTCGCCTTCGAATTAAAAATAATGGGCACATAAAAGGCGTCAAATATTCTTCAGCATTAGAAGAAGACCGTCTGGTATACACTTCGTGTCAACTACCTACTGTCGCCTGGAGGTAGAATGTTAAGGTCGCGGTCCCGTATGGAGCCTAGGTAGATTGTCAGGACTTACGCCAGCTCCTGTGAACTGGTTCAATGCGAAGAAACGGACGCCTGGTCTATAACATTTTCATCTATATATATACGACGATGGAATAAAAACTCTGTAAGCGCGATTTAGAAATTTACCTGAGTCTTTTTGTCCACTTTTTGGGTGTTTGAGGGATACGGGCGGTTTGCTATTGTTATTTTTTCATTGTCATTAAAGCACAGGTGCCAGCGCACAAGTAACGGGCGGCTTCACGACTCCACGTCAGAGTCGCAGATTCTGACGAAATATAAATATATATATATATTTCTTGAGTTTCGATATATATACAAATATCGAAAATATGTGATATTATTTGTTTTAATATATATATAAATATATTAATATATCGATATTATTTGATATTATTTGTTATATATAAATATATATAACAAATAATATCACATTTTATGTCTTTTTTCCATTACACACATTAAACAGTTTTTTTTAACTTTTACGTTTAAAGCTTTTGTTCTCATGCCATAGTGATAATAATGTTACATATTTCATTCCGTTGTTAATTATAATATATTAATCATGGCCCATGGAAATCACGGAAAAGCCACTCGGAACAATTTATTTCCTTAAACATGTAAAATAACATCTATTTTTTCTTATATATAATTTAATTTTAATTAAATCAAATTATCGCCTGAAAGTATGCAGCTATGTTCATTTAGCTTGCATTTTATTAATACATCATGCATTAACCTGACTTAGTGATAAGTTGCTTGAAGCACTTATGTTACGGAGATCAGACAACGCAGAAATCACAAAAGTAATACTCAAATTAATTCAACTTGGAAATACAGAACGAACACAAATATCAACACATAAATATTTGTCTTGGGTGGAGTTTGAACCCACGAGCTTAGGCGATAGGCATTACCATCTGCGTCATTGGGCTCGTCCAATTTTATAATCCACAGTTAAAGCTAACATGCATCATCTTTTCTAAAAATGACAGCAAAACTTTTCATATTGTTAATTTTAATATTGTTGAAGTCAATTAGATTCATCCACTGCCTTCCCACGTAATCTCCAACAGGACCGGTTGTATGCGGCCTTTTCGTCTGTCCATCGTGTGGGTGGACGCCAGTACGTGATCTCCACTCCAGAGCCTTAAGACTTCATCGGCCATGGCTTTTGCATACCAAGTGCCCTACTCACTGCCACTTAAACTTGCTAATCCGCAGGTCTATGTCGGTAACTTTGGTTCTTTACGAATCTCCTCATTTCTGACCCGATTGCGCAAAGATACTACGAGTATGGAGATATCCATAGCTCGTTGAGCTATTTTGAGTTGGCTTAGAAGGTTAATGGAGAGACCACGTTACGCTGCTATGATCATCGCTGGTAACACACATTGGTCGAAAACTTTTGATTTAAGACACAGGTATGAGAAGTTGAAAATGTTTCGCAGTTTTCGGAACGCGCTACGTACGAGTTAACGAATTCAAGATGAGAACTCTCAACTAAAACGGGGGTGGGTACAGAATTGGCATTACGCATTACTTTAGTCTTCGCCATGTTCATTCCGAGAGGTACCTGCTGAAAGCTGAAGAAACTCGATTAAGGTCTTCAAGCATCGTGCTTAAATCTTTCATCGATTCTGCCATGACCACAAAATCGAAGGTAAGTGATTTATTCGCCGTTTATGTTGATGCCATATCTTTGCCATCGGATTAAGGTGATATTTACTTCATTACAACTTCTTTATACATAGCTAGCAGCACCTCGGGGTTTTAGTCGCATTAAGTTGTACAACTTTCATACTAATTTTAAAACCTCCTTTTACCCCCTCAAGGGATATTTTTGGAGAAAATATTTTTCACGTGTTTTATGGCTTAAATTAAGAACCTTTTATTGAAGAATTTCAATAGAGTAACTTTAAAAAACAGCTAAGTTTCGTACGAACTTTGAACCCCCGTTTTACCTTTTTACCCCAACGTCAAAAAGGAAATCCCAGTGATGTAGTTTAAGTTTGTATATATTAGTTGAGGCTCTTCGTTTATATGTCAGTCACTTACTGTTCTCCTTTTATATATTTAAAATGAATGATATTTAGATTCATATTAGAACCAGTCGCGACCCACCAGTTTACTCGCAGACTTTGTTCTAGTCGAGCGCTTTTTGAACTTACATTAAACCCAGAATGTAATCCTTGAAACAGATCTGATGTAATGTTAATAATATACAAAATGGTTTTATCAAGTATTTTTATATCAATTACAACATTGAGGATCATAAACAAAACTTATTACATCCTTATGATCCAAAACGTAAAGCTGTAAGATCTTATGTAAAATATTTTATTGTCTATCTTAAGCACCTATTTAACAACTTAATTAAAATTTTTATTAGATTAATTCATAGTGACTGTAGGTAAGTAAGGTTGTAAGTTTTCAAAAATGACTTCAAACTCAAATCTATTACTTCATATACTTTGTACATAGATGTATAGCTCACCACACACAAATTATATTTCTCAAATAGCTGTGCCCTTGACTTCGTCCATGTGGAATAGTGACTTTGGGCAGTATAGCTTTTAAAGCCTTTTTCATTACATTATTTTTGCGTAACTTTAACTGTTAACGCAACGCACGCAATTAAAGTTCTCAAAACAAATACTTTTTTCCGTTTTTATCACATTTTTGATAGTTGTTTCGCTCCTATTAGATGCAGCGTAATGTAACATTACCTATGTTACTTCTTATTATATCACCTAGCTGCCCGTGATGGACCCATCACAATCGCTCCAGCCGTTTCAAAGATTACCTCAAACAAACAGACAGACAAAATAAAAAAAAAATGTTTTATGTACCGTGTATGCATTCATATTTATTTAAAAAAAGAAGTTATCCTAATATTATAAATGGACATTCCAATTTTATTTTTGTGTATTGATGAAGCACCTACTTTGGATTTCTATTGTAAACTCCCAGAACCATGCAAAAAGTCATAAGTTCGATTGAAATGGAATTGTGTGACAAAAATATTAAATTGCTTCCAGAATTGACCAATCACAAACAATTTAAACTTTAGCGAACGTAATCAAATCGCACTGAACGTTTGTAATAGCAACGACGCAACGATATAGGTCAACGCTGCCTTAAACTTTTATCATTTGATCCTTAAACAAAGCATGCTTGTTCAAAAATTTATTGTACTCATAACCGGGATGCGGTAAGCGTCACTTATTACCCGGGCAAAGGCCGGAGAATATTACCCAGTTATGAGTCGACAAGCATTGCCTGGCAATATTACTTTATTTTTATTAATGTTCACTTGCTTTTGTGCTGCCAGTTTGTTATAGCAATGGTCTCTATATCTATCTCTGTACGTCAAACTCTTGTATTGATTTAAAAGATGTAAGTTTATAATTAAATTTAATATATTTTAATAATTTTTTTGGTAACAAATTTTACTATAAGATTTTTACGTAAAAATTTAACTTGCCATTCAGATACATTGCCAAATTCCGAGTTTTCATTTTATCATCATTAAATATCTACAGGACTAACGAATGAAAAAGGAGTTTGCTGTAAGGTTCATCTAGACGTTCACTAGATGGTGCTGTTTGTATAAATATCGACATTTTCGGGCTACATATTACCTACTTTTCAAATTTCACTGTTTGAATATTTCTGAAACGTTAATTAATAAAAATTTTCAAAATAATTTTATCATTTAATACTATATATTTTTTAAATCTTGTACTAAATAACAAATTTTTATGAAACTCTGAATCACGAACACAATGTTTTATAGATTGGTTGCATAAATAATAAGTCCTTTGCAATACTCCGGGAGTCCGTATCTACTCGAGAAGATCTGAATCGAGGTTAGGTCTGTATTGGAGACTGACCTGGATTGGAGAGAGAAAGAGAATACTCTTTCTGTGTAGACAAAGACATTGAGTCCTATGGATCTCATAACCCTCTTGAAGTAGATTCCTTGACTCCCTTTATTTTGCTTATAATATTCAAACGTACGCAATATACTTTCTTAGGGTTTATGGGAGTTGCTGGAAAAAAAAATTAATTCTGACATATAGAACCTGTAATTATATGCCATGTATCAGATTATATTGCTAATCGATAATCGTTTAGGATGCAATTTCGTCACAGCAAGCAAAGTTTTTATATTTGGTTAACAATTTTGGTTTCAGATAATATTATTTTAGATTTCAAGTAGTCGTTATTTAGAGACTGGTCTAACAACAGGACTAAAAGTATTAGACCAAACCACATAAATTATTTTACCCTGGTCATTTGTGCACTTATGCGTCCTGATGTGTCCTGCTCCATTTTTGTGAAAACGTGAAAAAGGAAGATAGCCAGTAACTATAAATATTGTTTTTGTATTAGTGCGGGAAATTAACCTGTTCGTACTCTTAATTACTGCGCTAAACCCATTCAATGTAACTTTTTGTTTAACTTTCTTTAAATAATGTTTTTTTGTTACTTATACATAGGAGTTTTAAATGTAGTAAAGTTGAAGACTAATGTTTCTCAACTCCGATTCGCTATCACATAGAAAACATCAAAATATTAAGCCTATTTATTCTATTCAAATGTGATATGTCCTTCGAAACCTGCAAAATAAGTTTAATAATAGCAGGAAAATAATAATAATAATATCTTGTTTGATGTTTAAAGGGCTTCGGTATTGTATGTGTAACATTATAGAAAACGAAAAAATTTACACGATTTAAGCAAATATAACATGTACTACTGTATTAACTCTTCCTCGTATATTTTACCTTGGCAACGTGTTCTTACAAATGCATGTTGCGCCACACTTTTACCAGGATTTACCTACTTCAGGAGACGGTGTACCGTATGTGGTAAGTTAATTCTTGAAACGAAGCAAATAGAATCCTTGAAGGAGCGCCGCAAAGTCTGCGAAAACAAGTTTCAATTGCAAGTTGTTTTTCAGAAGACCTTTTTACTTTTAGAATGTTGTTTTCGTTGTGTCTTTGTGAACAGTTTTATGTAATATATTTTTAGTGTAACAATTTAGTTGATAAAATTGCTTCATCTTTGCTTATGCACTAATTAAATGATTTAAAAAGAAATGTCTTTGTGTATTAGTTTTGAAGATATATGACATCTGTCATACATTTCTTACCTAGTTTAAAGCTATATGCCTAATGCTTAGTGTTCACTAATCCTAGACACTATTTTGTGAAGGTTGTGTAGGTTGGTCGCACACAAATTGGATAATTGTTAAGTAAAGTCACAATGGATTTTATAAACCTTTTAAATGTTTTGTTGACTTGTTACATTGTATTACATAGTTCGATATTGGAATTAAAAACATATATATTTAGAAGCAGACCATTTATGGCACTGTGGCTAGACGCCTCGCTATTGCGTATCGGATACTTAGTAAAATTTTTACCACCACCACTACCATACCACCCATCAGAAGTCCATTGCTGGACATAGGCCTCCCCAAGTAAGGGAGAATTTTGCCCGTAATTGCCGCGCTGGGCAAGCGTGTTGGCAATCGCAGAGCGCAGCTTTCACGACGCCCTTCTCCGCCCTGTGTATTTGTGCTGCATTGTTACGCATAGATATACCGCAATATATTATATACTAAAATGAAAAAAATAATACACGAGGCAATTATTTGAATTATCCTTTATAATAGTTTAGAGTCTAATTACTTCGTTTGTCAACTATTGTGTTATTACAGGGCAAAGTATCAATACCTAAGGTGCTGGTAGACTTTTCATCATCACATCAGTCACTGAACGGAGAATAAATGAAAATGTAAATTTTGCCCTTGGGCAAAAGTCATAGTAATCGTAGAGTGGACAATCGAAACGGAGATTCTGGTGCCCATCCCTGCCCTGTTCATTTGAGCTATGCTATTCTGAATAGATCTGCCAGTACTCTAGATCTAGTTGATTTTTAGAGGCAATAAATAAGCCTAATATTTTTCTTTCATTATGTACATTGGATGTATCCATACCCCAGAGAAGCCACTTTGAATTGTGCACATTTAAATAAAGATAATAATAAGATGACCTCATACCTTGCCTTTTAGAAATAATACTTGAACTGAGCGTAGGTGGTTGACTAATTTGCGAAAAAACGGGCAGAAAAACATGATTAAGAATTTTGTTTGTAATCATTCAGGTGCTATTTTTAGATGATTCTTACGGACTTACCTAATCGAGACGTAAGTAGTTTATAGCTGACTAACTTTTACCCGCGGCTTCATCCGCGTGCATCCCATGGAAATGGGATATATACTACTTTTTTAGAGATGAAAGGTTATTTCTTGTGAAGTTTCACGATTATCAGTTTAGTAGATAAAATTTAAAGAGGTATTCTGATTGGATTAGCTTTTAACAAAAAACACGTTTTAAAATCGTTTATCGTTATCAACTGATTTTGTAGTACTGAAATTGTCCTTATCGTATATTCCATATAGTAAGTTTTTTCAGGACGAAAAGTAACCTATGTCCTTCTTCGTACTTCCAATTTGACTGAAATTGAATTAAAGGAGATAAAAACGTAAAAAGGTTTCCAACATAAAAATAATCAACAATGATATAAAATTTACAAAGCATCAAAACTGCAAAAACAAACGAAATAATATTTTTTGAGTTAAAGATATAATAATCGACTAGAACAAACAGCGGAATTGTTTATACACGAAGTACGAAACGCGTTTGATATATTTTATATACTCATTACCAACTGGATGAGTTCTCTCTTATTAATAGTTTAAAAAAAAATACAATTGTACTTTCTAATAACGAAGAATTACGAACTTTGACCCGCGGTCGTAATTATCTGTATGTACTGTTATTTTTTTATTACTGACCACACCGGCTCTGGCACCGGTAGACTAGATCGGATACCGACAAAGTAGAATAGTATCTACCTCTGTAGCAGGTGGTGAGGCGATTGAGGTACCCGAACCGACAGATGGCGGTATATCCAAAATAGTGTTGCGTAAATGCACAAGCAGGGATTGGCAGCAGCGTTCCCCACGTGAAGATGCGCTCTGCGATTGCCATCTCGCTTGCCCGGCAGCTACGGCAACTACGGGCAAATTCTCCTCTTCTTTGGGAAGCCTATGTCACGGCAGTTATAAAAATAATGGTGTCATTGTCATAGAACGTCCTCTGCTTAGAACTTAGAAGAAACATGATAAATACCAATGTATTTATCATGTTTCTGTCAATACTGTATACAATGAAAATCACAAAAAAAACAGTCACAAATAAAATCTCTTTTCTTATGATACTCATACGATTTGCGTAACGGTGAGCGTCACCGAAGCTTCCTCCACCTTTGCAAGGAACATTATAGGAAAAAAGGTTTATCCCTAAAATGTATATATTTTTATCCCACATAATCAAAGGTTCTTTCAGCAGGTCTATTAAATAGATGTAAACATCAAATTCCATTTCCTTGGCTTTATGTAAGACCATTGCTATATTTAAAAATTACGATGTCGATTTATGTTGATAGTATGTCATTTAGCTTTAAAATATATCACAAATCGTAATGGGTAAGCACTAGAGATTAATAGGTAATACTTTGATGAGCCTCAATCCGGTACTTTATGGCTGTAATTTAATACTTCCTAGGCTAAGTGGGTGGTCCAGTCATTACTACTGAGTAACATAGTAGCGGGTATAAGTCGCAACTTTTATATGCAGTGTAAATTTTCTAAATGGACTTTACTTGTTGTTTAGTGCTCCTGTGGTGGTGACATGGAGGCTGAGTGATGTACGGCCAGCAAAACAATTTCACATGATTCCTACGTTATGTTGTACTTTAAGACTCCTTTGTCCTATTCTGAATTTAAATGTTTATAATATATATGTATATAATATCTGACTGATTTTAAACATATACTAATTTGACAGAGTTTAAACTATAAGGTATAGAAACCCTGAAATGATGCACAGTTTCCTTTTATAATATAGGGGAGCAAGCAGTAAGTAAGGATTTTTGATAATTCACTCCATAAGGAGGTGCAACATTAGTATAAAACTTTTCTGATATTCACACTTATTTCAATATAATTTTGTATTTGGATTATAAGTTCTTGTGAAAGAAAAGATGGGAATTCAAATAATCGGACTTCCATTGGTAAACAGCTACTGTTATAACGAGTAAATTCCTACTTTTATTTATTCTCTCGGCAACCTAAACTACGTGAGAGAAACCGCGGGGCTTAGTAGTATTAACATACCACAACATTTACATGCCTTTTTTATTTTGTCGAATCATTATATTTTTCTAACAAGTGCGTTTGTGTAGACTAGTTTACTCAGCACAGACGCCAGTTGTTTTTAGATAAATTCAGTAGTAATTGTATCACGTAACATGGTAGTTATGAGTTGAAAGGGACTTCATTTTGAACTAGTTAAGAATTAATAAAAGCTCTTTAGCAATGAAATAGTTGTTCGATCTCACGATAACGACACGACACCCTAAAATTTAATTGATTAAGATATATATATAAATATTTGTTAAGTGCAAATAAGGATTTGGAGTCCTAGTTGCTCTCAGAAAATAACTTTTTTTAATATTTTTTTCTAAGAATTTTATCTTAGGATCTCTACGTAAAGAGCAGGCTCTGTACCTCTATTTCATAAATGTCTTGCATGTAGATTTGTATCGATTTATATATTTTGAATGAAGTCCCTTTAATATCGTTTGAGATTCATGCTATGAAACCAAACTAAGCGTAAAACATTATCAACATGTTCTTGAGCAATGTTATTAAATTTAATAAATATCTAAATTCTTCCATCAGTGGAAACTTTAATGTACAAGCGGTATTATCATCATACCAGCCATTGAAAGAACACTGCTCGACATAGGTCTTCTCAAGAAAAGGGGAATTGCATTGTCTCGGATGGATATACCGCCATCTATCGGTTCTGGTACCTTAGACGCCTTTTACGACACCTGGTACAGGAGCAGGTGCTATTTTACTCTACCGATACCTCAAGCGAGATGGATTTTAGTATTAGCAATACAATAAAATAAATGAATAATATAACTTCTTAACAGCGCTATATGCAATGGTTTTCAGAAACGCTTAACAACACAACAAGCTAAGTTCAGGCAATATCTTATTTTATTTGAAAATTGTGATAATTTACCGAATATTCGGTATATATTTTATTAATACAATATTAAGTTTTTATACATCTAGTTTTCAAAATACATAGTTTTTAATAAGTGCGTGAAAGATTACCGAAAATTGAGGTTCCTGTCTATGTTCTTTGCAGCTTTAATAAAAAAAATATATTTTATAAAAAATTTAATTTTAATATATAAATATTAAAATTATTGATATTGTTGTATTTATTGAAAAATAACCTTGCATGATAAAACTGTACTTGTAACTGCGTTTTGAGATTGCGATAAAAGTGGTTAATTTGGACCTTAAAAACGGCGCTAAGGTGCAAACAATTAGAGATAAAAGTGTGAAGTTCTTAACTCGTTTATAAAATGCATGATCATGTAATAAATACTTTGTTGCTGACTGTACTAACGCAGGATTTATAAATAAGTTTCTCAAAAAAAATAGTTGCAAAACTTTAGTGCGCGTCATTAAAAGGATTTTAATCATTGAAATTAATAAATAAATTTAAATTCCATATCAAGGGATATGTTTTATATAATTACATTTATATTTAACTAGCTGTGCCCGCGACTTCGTCCGCGTGGAATAGTTTTTTTGGGTACCATACCTCTTTACCTTAACTTATATAAACTTTGAATGACATGTTTATTTATATCGAATCAATGGCCGGAAAAATAAGTTTCAAGTTTCTAGCTCTAAAAATAGCAATACTTCCATACAACTTTTCAACCCCCTTCTCGACCCCATACGACCCTTATTTCGAATTAAAAATGTCGTTTCTCAGGGTCTAAGGATTGTCTGTGCTAAATTTTATTAAAATCAATTGAGAGGTTAAAGCGGGAAAGCGTAACAGACAGACAGAGTTACTTTCGCATTTATAATATTAGTAGGGATTCTTCAGAATCTTAATACAGAACAGTTTAGTGAAGATTATCGTGAGAATCGTGATATTTTTCAGTTTAATAAAATTTACATCATATTTTTCTATATAGCATATAATTTTATTAAGTATCACATGGATGGTTTCATTAAACTTGTTTTAATACAACTTTTAAGCATGAAATAATATTATGAAAAGAACCGAAGTTAATGGCAAAATGCAGTAACTGCGAGTTACTTTCGGGCAAGCTATGGAAGTGGCAATAAATATTTAAGTCATTCAAACTTTTGAGAATAAGTACTAATAATACTACGTGTATCTAAAGGCCTACCCTTAACTATCGATTACGAAAGGATAACATAATATCGATAAAAATAAAAAAAGTCAAATCGGATACCCAGTAGTTTAAAAAACCTATACCTGATTAAATATTTATTTGTTTAATTAATATTTTACGTATATAGGTAAGTATTTAATCAATATGTTCTTTCGATATATCCCTTGATATTGTCTCAATAACATTAAAATATTTACATCAATTTAACACGACAGGTAACCAATATTGAATTTTAGAATGACCTTTAGTCACTGTGATCGAATTATGTCAAATGAAAAATGTCGACAGGTGCGCATTATGGTAATGTAGGAGGGTTTAATATTAATTTGAGATCTAAAGAATTTCGAAAGTACAAGGAAATCCTTTGAATGCCTTTCGCATAAAACTGGCCATATTGGAAATTGGATCTCATTGAGAGGCATATGTCTTACTGCATGCGACCAGTCCTATTGTTCATTCGATTAGAAAATAAATAATAATAATAATAAATTACCACAAAACCTCATATATTGATCTGATTCCATGATAAGTCGCTTATAGCACTCGTGTTACAGATATCAGACAACAGAGGAATCGTTTTACTACTAAAATATATATTGACACTCCGACAAAAAACAAACATAAACATCATCATATAAATATTTGTCCTGGGTGGGATTAAATCCGCGACCTTTTCTCAAAATACCTACTTCAGAAATAAGTAGTTTAAAGCGATAGTTTTACGAATATTAAATAACAAAGGAATTGCAAATTAATTACAATAAAATCTTATTTAACACTCATTTAACAACAAATAATGATCCCAAAATAGTCTTGGATCAAACCCACGGTTCTTGCTGCAAAATGTTACCAAATGGTAACATTGTCTTGGTGTTTACGTACTTGTTGTTTTGAGTATGTGATTTAATGTATCCTATTATCGACTAATTTAGTAAAACGGCTTAAAGAGGTTTATTGAATGTCGAATTCCGTGCATATGATTCCCTATCGGATCGGCACACAAATAAGTTGTAGTTTTTAACGCTTTTCCGGAATAAAAAATATATACGTACTTTATTTACTGATGCTGCTTCTCTAACTTTATAACCCTATTTCTGATGTATGTTATTTTATGTATATATATATAATATGTATTTATTGCGTTATTTATACAAATATGTATGCCACGTTTATTTATTTTGTATATATATTGCCTGCACCACTATTTAAATATTTTTTTCTGTTTTGTGTAATAGTTGACTGGGAGATAATGCCATCTGGCATTAAGTCCACCATTTGTACATTTTGTAATAAAATAATTTGGACATTTTGAACTAATACAAATGAAGGAAGCCAGAAAGGCAAGCCGAGAGAACCTTCAAGTAGGGATCCATAGTGTCTGCTTACCCCAATTGGGTATCACAGATGTGATATACGAGTATGTATGTTAAAGCAACCCAAGTCTGAGACTTTCCGTTATAAGTCACAAATAAAACAAAACAAAATCGGATACCCTTTTAGATGTACGCGAGCGCAACTTAACGACTTTTTCTTCAAATTATCTTTCTTGCTAACAAGGCCAACTTTCTGGAGGAAGTGGAACTACTGTAGTGGAATAATGGGTGAACTGTTCCATCAAGTTCTGTCTAACAAACTTTATGGTATCTGAAGTGCTTCGACTTTGCCGCGATGCTGTTCGGGAACTAGATCAACTTCGACTATTTACTGAACTGGGGATGCTTTGTTTACTGTATAATGATTTACTACTACCTATATTAAATGTTTGTCTTGTAAACTTTACTTTTAAACGCAAACGCTCGTGGCGTTGGTTGTTTGTTCATTATTATTTAAGTAAAAAAACATTTACCGTCACCCAGTGGAACAGTCCAGTTTTTAATGTTTTTTATTAAACTTAATTACATTATAATAAACGGTACCACAACTTTTAGACATTCACACAAGTGAGAGTGAGGTACCAATTTGAGTACCCTTGTATTAGATATGCCTCTTGTGTCTCTTCTTTGTTAATAGAAATTTGTATTGATTCTCATTTCCTGCAATAATAATAATATTTTTGTCGCCTCAATTAAAGCACTTGTATTTCGGAGATAAGACAAAAGGGAAACCACAAATATAATACCTGAACATATATTTATTACCTAGATATAAAACAAACATAGATATTCAGCATTCAAATATTTATCCTGGATGGAGATCGAACTCACGATCCTTGGCGTACAAGATTCTTGTCATCAATGCGCTATTGGGAGCATTATTTTTTTATTTTGAAGTAACTAATATTAAAAACATGTTCGTTCGTTTTTAGAGTGCTATAACTGTTATTGTAATACAAATAGTATTATTTACTATTTATTAGAAACTATTACAAGTGAAAAATACTCCATTAGAAGCATTACTGATTTTCTCGCAATACACATAGTAAAATAATTTTACTTTGAAACCAATATTTAATAGAAACGAGAATCACATACAAACACACCCATCTGGCTTCAACCAGCGTTTGCAATGTAAGATCAAAAAAGTTAATAAACACATTGATAATATGATGCCGTAATGACGGAATCATATTAGAAAGCTCTAAATAATGTTTTTTTCCTAAATCATGCATGCATGCATGTAATATTCATATAAACGTACCTCTTAATCACTCCATCTATTTGAAAACATCCTTTTAAAATCAGTTGCGTAGATTTTAAGATCTTAACATGCATAGGGACAGCCAGACAGCGTGATGCGACTCCGTTTTCTGCTACTTAGTGATATGTTGTTTTGTTTAGATTTACGTTGACAATTAACTTTAACTGTTTGATAGAAAGAAAAATGTTGTTTTGTTCAAGAGAAGTGAACACACGGCACAATTTAAAATTATAAACAGAATAAAGGTGTTTTATACGTCACTATTTTCTTTATTTTTTTTTCCAAAAAATAGCAGGTTCACCTCGGGCTAGGCCATTTCCTCAAGTTCTCGCGGAGGTGCGTAAGGTACGTACATTACCCATGATTTCCCCAAAGTATTCCTTATTCTTTGTTACCTACATCGTGTTTCAGTTTAATTTTACGATCGTTTTATCTCTTATAATAAAAATGATTTTTTCCCGGAAGTAACTCCATTCTAACTAACCTTACACGTTGTATTTTTCTGTTCTTTAAGCTCAGAAACTGTCTTTTTTATAACACCCAGTCGAACAACAAGCATCCATTCACTGCAGCCTATAAACGCTTGTGATATCACTACCGCGTTGCCAACCATGTGACTTGAGGATACTATGTAACATAATCCAGTAATTTCACTGCCTCTCTCACCATTCAAACCGGAACAGCAATGAAAACACTGTGACTCGTATTGGGCGGTAGAAATAATGTTGCAGATAAAACTGCTTAAGTTTTCAGCAATCGATAAAGAAGATATCACACGTTCTAAAATAATCACGTTTTATAGGTGTCTTTATACTTAAACTATTATTGTTAAGCACGAAATAAATTTAAATAAATTGGTGTAATTTACATTTTTATCGTAGTATGATAAATCACACATGATAAAATCGTAAGTAGTTCTAAAATAATAGGTACTTTCGCAAGGAAACATGTGACGATAACATCTATACAATTCTTTATCCGTAGTGGGCTAGGTCAAATATATTTTTAAGAACAATCTAAGCTATAAAGCAAACTGTTTAGAAGCTTTAAATTTCTAATAAAGTATCCTAGTACCCTGTACTGAGTTCATGGCTACAAGATCATCCTCATATCTGCCATATAAAGTCTACTGTTGGAGACAAAAGGGGGAATTTGCTCATAATTACCGTGTTGGCAATCGCAGAGCGCAGCTTTCGCGACCGAGATGCTGCTGCCCATCCCCGCGCAGTGCATTTGGGTTGCTCTGTTTCGGATGGATATACCGCCATCTGTCGGTTCTGGTAGCTTAGTCGCCTTTTACGACACCTGTACCAGGTGGACTACGATTCTACTCTGCCGGTACCTCACAGCAGGATAAATATATGTTATTATAAAAATATAAGATTTTAAACATTGTAAAAATTATTCTGGTATTCTAGTCTTATATTTCCAACATCGTTTAAGTCGTAAACACATTATTAGCAATATTTATTTGAACATATACGCTTACAAATATTTTTTATTAATATTTGGTAGTAGTAGTAATCACTATCTAGAGGAAAAACATTGCAAAAGATGCGGTATCACGATATTCTATCAATCACAGAGTTATTTTAAATTACGCAAGCTGAATAAAACAAAAGAAAGAATACGACTCCTATGACTTTAACTCTCCTTAACTCCTTTAATTCTTTTTTAATTTAATTCTTTAAGACCTTTAATTCTTTAAGACTTTAACTCTTTTTTTAATAATCTAGTGGAGCTAAATAACTGGAAAGACTCAAGTCTTAAGACTTAAGTACTCAAGTTTGGCCACCTACTTAGTAATATGCAATATTTATTTATCATAAAAAAAATAAACAATGATAAATAATTACTAGAAGCAGACTTATTGGAAAATTCGACTGCATTGGTACCTGACTCTCACATATTTCTACCGCCAAATAGCATTGTCACATTGCTGTGTTCCAATTTGAAGGATGACATCGGCAGTGAGTGACATTACTGGGCAAATGTGAAATTTTATCTTCTGTGACTGAAAGTTGACAACACGCTAGTGATATCTTTGTAATAACATGAGCGTCTATAGGTTGCGTTCACGTTTATCATCAAGTGAAAAAAAATTAGCCCAGCATATTATACATAGATCTGATTTAGTGTTAAGTCGCTTAAAGCATTTGTGTTACGGACATCAAGCAATAGAAAAATCATATATATGTCGGCCCTTGACAGATTCACCATCGGTCCTCAAATTATCTTTTCTATCTTCACTTATTACCTTATATACCAACCAGTCATTTTGTTTTTTGAATAACAAGACATAATAGCCACACTGCCGCAATAATAGCCACATAGCCTAGATCTTTTAGTTCAGTACATAGTATCAATAAATAAAATTTTACCGATATTCGTAACATGCTTAATAAAAGTATTACACAAATTCTTAAGATTAAGATTTTTTGATTAAATATCTAAATGTTTAAATGTTAACTAAGCACATTCAAGTAAAAAACTTAAGAACTAAAGAATTTCACCGATTTATCGAGTAAGCGAAACTTACCTGAGAGCTATAGATTACCTGATGAGACTATAATGACCAAGTAAACTACGCTGTGAAAATTGCCTTGAGTTTGAGCGTGTAGTAATAAAATAATTAAGTTGTTTAATATTCAATTGATCAGCGTTATTTATTTTCTTCAATAAAAGCTAATTAAGGTGTCGCGTGACATCCCTCACTTTGTCATCACTTTCTACGCTCGCGAACAGAATACTGCCTGCGACAGATAGAACTAGATAGATATATAAAGAAATATTTGTTTATTAAGAAATTAAGCAACGATTTGGATAACTTTGAGGCAAAATATATCAACTTACTATAAATTACTTGTATATAATTTAATTTTAAAACTTTTTGTTCATGTTTATATTCTGGGTTAAAAATTGATTTAACATATAATACCCACCGATACATTTTTTTTAAGTTTTACTTTTTAAATACCTTCGTTAGATTTCTTAAAGTCAGATTTTAAAAGGCCTTAATTACTTGTAGGTTGAATACATTTAATGCCTAACAATGCAAAACTTTAATGCCATATTCTTTTCTTACAGATTCGTTTCTGGTGGTTCGTGTAATGAACCTGCAGAAAACTTAACAAAGACCCAGACGTGCCGGAAGAAAAGCTTAATTTACATTTATTAGATGACTCTTATGATCCCGTTGGGGCACCAGGGTCATTAGTATTAAATAAAAAAACAATATTTGCGTTGCCAATCTTGTGACTTGAAGATAGTATCTCACATTACCCAGTAATTTTACTGCCTCTCTCACCTATAAAACCGGAACATTGTAGTGCGAAATATTTGGCATTAGAAATAGTTGTGAGTGATATACCAAACCTTTTGTCTGAGGTCTACCTCATGTAAACTGTGTCTTCGTGAGGCATTTAAATTTATACTACGCTGAAGTAATAATAATAACCGATACGATATTATAATTACCAAGGAAGTTTTTAATTCACTAATTTCAAAGCACTCACATAAAAGCTTGTATTACAAAGAATGGGCGCTTTCCTCTTCTGATGGCAATATAAAAGATTACGTTACGGAACGTAGCAGAGACATTTTGTTTGGAAAGGAAAAAAGCGACCCTGTCCACATTATAAAAAAAAACAAATATCGTCATACCAGCCGAAAGTTCTTTGTTGTAAATAAGCTGCCTTAAGAAAAGAGCAATTTTGCCCATAATTGCCACGCTGGCCAAGTGTGGTGGAAATCAGTGCGTAGCTTCGCGAATGCTGTTGCCCATTTCGCCCCTGTTACATTTAAACTACATTTCAAGACGGATTCATACAACTAAATATCGGTGCCAAAACACAGCCGCCTCTTACGACACCTGGTACAAATAGATTCTCTTTTTTTATTGTATTATTCTACTATGCCGGTACCCCGCTAATAAATTATACATTTTCATAATACCTGATATGACATAATAGTTTCCAAAAAAGTTTCATCATAGAAACCGTAATACGTAGACTGTTCGGGGTGTGACCAAAAAGGGGGAATTTGCCTGTAATTGTCGCTTTGACATAGTTTCAAGAGGAGAATGCTGTTGCCCATTGCATTTGAGCTACGTTACTTCGGGTGAATATACCGCCATCTCTCGGTGCTGGTCAACTCAGTTGCCTCGTTCGACATCTGGTACAAGGAGCTGAACTATTATACTCTGCCGGTGCCCAGCTAATAGATAAAACATTTTCATAATAACTGATTCGATTTAGTAATTTTCATGGAAGCTTAGAATTCTTTTATTTCAGAGTCAGACATAAAAGCGCTCCGCATTTTTTAAATAATAAATTTGCAAAACATCTTGCTCGTTGACCTGACTCCGAGATAAGAAGCTTAATACACTTGAGTTACGGATATCAGACAGAGGAATTCATCGTTACAGCCATTGGAAGTACACTGCTGGACGCACTGCTGAAGTACTTTCCCAAGATAGGGGATAATTTGCTCATACTTCTGCGCTGGGCAAGTGGGTTGGCAATCGTAAGGCGCAGCTTTCTCGACAGAGATGCTGCTGCCCATCCCTACCCTATGCATTTGAGCTACTCTATCTTGTCCATACAATCCGCTAACTATCGGTTCTGGTGCCTTAGTAGCATCTTACGACACCTGAGTAAAGATTGAGTTACTATTCTACTCTGCTGGTATCTACCGGCACCGAGCACACAAAATACTTGGATACATATAAATAATAGCCAAAAACAGAACAAATACAAATATTTACCACATTAATGTTTGCCCTGGGTGGGATCGAACTCTACGGACTCTGGAGGTCGATATCACAGCGTTACGAAAAGCAGCAGACATCTTGCTTGGGAGACAAAACGGCACCCCATTTACTTTAGTTCTATTAAAACGAATAAATTAAATTAATTCTTTGATTATATGTATTTTGGTTCGATGACTTAATTGGTAAACAGTGGTGGAGGCCATTTCCGGAATTTGATATGATTTATGTGATTCGTTCATACGAAATTAGAAAACATGTGTAGGTGTACGTAAATATGAAGTTGCAAGGTTTCAGACAGGATGGTAACCAATTACTTGCACACTTAGTAGGTTTATAAGGTATTTTTGAAATTATTCTGTATTCGTTAATTAATTTTGTCTGAAAGACGTCTGGATTAAAAATAAATATTTTGCATATCTGATGTGAGTATGCATTTTTTAAAGTATTTTGTCTGTGGATGTTTTTCTGCGTTTGGGAGTACACAATGATAGCCCAACGGCAATGATATAACGTGCTCGATGGCACAGATATAAGTGATCCTATTTTATGCGCTATAGAGGTTATGTACCCAAGACATACATCAATATTATGAATATTTGTATTTTTTCTGTGTCTAAGTGTTTAATATGTATCAAAGTATTTTATTTATGTTTAATATGTTGTCTGATTTATTGTGTTTCATAACACAAGTGCAATAAGTCACTTATCTCGGAATAGACTCTATGTATGAAAAGTCATGTAAATTTAATACAAGGAAGCCAGAAAGAATAAAAATAAAAACTTTTTTTGAAGGACACGCGTCGCACTATTATCTTTGACTGCAATTTTCACTGATATATTGGAGAGATAGCCACCATTTTACAACAGGCATACATAATGAATGGCCAATCGGGATCAGAAAAGGAAAGCTAATTGTGTATATAAAAGTTTTATCAACTATCATGTGTATAATGGAATGTAAATCGATAATGAAACGACTTGTCTGCCTGTTTTATGCTTGTGGGAACACATTTTGTATGAAAGATTAAAAAATATATAAACTACGAGTGTTATATTGTCGTAGACATATTAAGCTCGCGTAAAACCATTTCTCAGACTTAGCATTTTTAATCCAGCTTTACAGAAAAGCTACTATATAGATTTGTAGAAATTTAATATTATATTTTAACCCCTCGTTCACCCCTTTAATAAATTATCGAAAAAATATGTTACATGTGTTTCACGATTTTCAATCAAAAACCTACTTGCTGAATTTATTTAGCAGAACTTCAAAAACAACAAAGTTTCGTTCTAATTTTGCACTCTCGTTTTATCCCTCTGGGAGGTGAATTTTAAAAAACCCTTCCTTGATGCTCCTCTACGTTATAAAAAGAACCTTTCTAGAAAAGGAAAATTTCAAGTGTCTAGCCTTTATACTTTAGGCCCGCATTGAAATGTCAATCAGTCAGTCAGTCTTTTTATATATTTTACTTTCTCCTTTTATATAATTAAATAAAAAGCGTATTTTAACTGTTTAGTCTCAAATTGGGTCATGACATTAGAACTTGAAATTCTGGTATATCTGAACCGTGACAGCATCCACTAATTTAAATTATAATTTTCGAACAAAATAGTGTGGATACTAAACGTTAACTTAATAGGAATGACCTTCAAACATGCCACACGCAGGTATCCTGAGATCAAAGACTTGCGTCTCCAAAGGCATCCGTATGGATCCACGTCCTACACCTTCATACTACGCATGTTTAACTTAACGTGGCCTTGTTGATCTGTACGCTTATACGAGTAGATTAATAATCTCATACATATTCAGTTTTTGGAGCTTTGAAACCAATTTATATGATATACAACAGTCTAATGTAGGCCTTCAATTATTAATAGGAATTTTATGTTATTAGTAGTTTAATTTTATGTTAAAGACATCAAACTCAAAATCTTTATTCAAATAGGTGTATTTGAATAAAGATTATTTTGACTTTTAAATTGTCAATAAGTATGAATACAGAATCAATGGTATTTTCTCTATTCCAATATATTTGAACAATTCAAATACCAGATGATCTCGATGATCTGATACATACGAAGAACACAAATTAATAAAAAAAAAGATCATTGAGTCCATCTCCTTAGACTACCATTACAAATGAGTTTTGACTAAGTTTTTACATGTTCACTACTCGAACTATTAGAAAAGAACTATTAGAGAATACTGTAGGTGATAAAGGTTCTTATTTTTTCTTAACTTCACCTAACGCTGGTTGACTCTAACGTCAGTTCCAGCGTCACCGAGGATAAAGATTCCACTAACACCTAGCGATAGGTGTCAATGGATCGACTTACCTCTGTTGGCGCTAACTAAGATAATGGTTTTATCTTCAATAGTTAAAGCAGTTCAATTTAGTCCCGGTCAGTTTTAACATTATTATAATCTCTAATACAATACAGCAAATACAGCTTTAGAAATAGATGTACGTTTCACGTAACTGCCAGGACATTTATTATATAAACGATTCCGAAGCGATTTATTTTGTGTAGTCGAGGGCTCGAGCGAAGCTTATTTTTAGTATTATTGTTATATATATATATATATGTAATATGTCACAGTTTCTATTTAAATCGGAAAAGATTTTTTCGACATACCCTCATTATATTTATTTCTTTAAATATCTCTTTAAGTCAATTAATATATAGAAAGATTAGGTATTTTCCGCAGAACTAATATAGAATTAATATTGGTAGCAGTACCCCAAGTAAGACACCAAGACATAATGTTATCAAAAAGACTGAAATTGAGTAAAAGCGCCGTTTCTATGGCTAAAAGCCATTACCAATTTTAGCCATTTTCTTACCTTGCATAAACTGCAAAAGTGAGTATAATCTTATCTATACTATACACACATCTATACTCTATATATACTATACACATATGAATGTAGGCCTCGTAAGAATTTGCCCATAAGCTCTCCTCTCCATAAGCCCCTCTGGGCAATCTCAGATCGTTTGAAGTTGGTCATGCGATGGGAATGCTGTTGCCCATTCCCACCCTTATGCATATGAGCCACACTGGATGAATATAGCGCCATCTGTAGGTTCTGATAATTTAGTCGGTACTTACGACTTATAATTTATTATTGGAGTAGTTAAAGAGTTCATTAAAACGTTATTGTCTTATCAGGCTTTTGTCATCATTAGAAATGACTTGTTATGTTAAGCCACACTTCTAAATTTTTATTTCTTATCAGTAATATCCTCTTGTAACAGTGGTTATACAATGAACTCATGTATTATGTAACAATGTGAGTTGTGTGCAAATTACAGATATTTTAGTTTGTATTCTCCGACTGTACAATATGATTACATAAATGTACGAGCATACAGCAGCCACAGCGATAAAAGTAAGGGACCCCCCTTACTGTTATCTTTCATGTAAGTAATTAGATTTTGTGACCGGCATCATACTGCGTGCCGTTTATTTACTCTAAATGTGTCTGTACATCCACAAATTGAGATCTGCTACTTGCTTTTGTAAGGGAATTAGATTCATTACTGTATTATAGGCTGAGGAAAAAACTCAATATTATCTTTCGTGATTTCAAATTGTAATGACATTATAGGTACGTATCTCTGTGAATTATATATATAGCATTTGTGTTATTTTAATGTACTTGCCCTGCGGTTTCACCCGCTTAGTTCCCGTTCTTGTACGAATAATCTACACTATCTATACAATTATTATAAAGAAAATTGATTTGTATTTTTGTATGTAGCGAATAAACTTAAAAAGTACTGGACCGATTTTATTTATTTTTTTTTATTAGATAGTTACATTATTATTGAGAGTATAGGCTATATTTAGTACTAGATAACTTTAGAAATTCCTATTAAAACAAACCAAAGGTGTAAAAAAATTAGCCATAAAATGTCTTTCATCGCATACGCTGCGAAGAATATTAATGATAGGACAAAATTCTGTGACAATATTATAGAATATGTCTACAAAAAATTTATGAGATCATATGTCTAACTATTGTAGTTACGTCAATATAACTACTTTTTTACAATTAGCAAATGGATAGAAATGACGATCAAAATCAGACTGTGTTATCGATACTATTTATAATTTTTTATCCAAATAAATAATGTAATATTCATAACTGTCTTAATAACTGATGATTACTTTTAGAATTACTGAAATCGGACATTCTATTCAAAAGATATCATTAAATTAAAATAAAAATACATGCCGGCGGCGGCCACCACGCAGCGCATCGAGTAAATAACTCGACGAGAGCAATTGTATCTGGCACTTTCTCGAGTAGGATCTCCTGAAAATTAATACGCTTCGTTGCCACCCACAAATACCACAGACAACGTAATGAACAGGGAGGCTTTAAGATAAGCTTACAATTTTTTCAAATTAGGGATTCATGGTCGTTTTAATTAACATGTTTATTACTTAAATATATGTACCTTTTTATGTCTACCCGTGCGAATCTGCGACGGGCCGCTATTAAACAATAAAATTATAGCCTAAGTTCTTCTTATAACACCAGCTATCTGCAAGCGATATTTTTGTCAAAATTGTTCCAGCTTTTTCGGAGTTTGTCTCGAACAGACTGACAAAGATATTAAAAAAGCTTGTTTTGTTGTAACTACCGTACTGTATTATATGGCTATTTTAAAAATATATTATTTTGATGTTGCAAAAAGACCCTCAAATATTTATATACATAACGTGATGTAACTGTAACAGCTTTCCAAATTTCGTTCCCGTCTGCATCGCAAATACACCACGATGATATGAAGATTTGCGAATAAAACTTGGTAGACTTGGGGCGCAAACAACACCTACGTTATATTTACCATTATCGTTATATTTGAGACAATATTTAGCTCAAAAATATATAATCTATATGTTATTCTAATGTATAGACTTAATATAACTTAAAGTTTTATTAAAATCCATTCAGTTTTAATTAAATTTAAAAATCATGTTTAATATTAGCAATCATGTTTAATTTCGAAAGAACCAGTCGAATGCAGTATTTGTGTTTTTGTTGCCGGGCTATGGGACATGTTTTAAATGCTACAGGGCACGGATTGGCATTAGCTTTCCCGTCGCAAAGCAAGGCTCTGAGAAAAGCAATAATCCGGTTATTATGAGCAAAATTTTTACTGACGTCCTTCAGTTGCACTGATGACTGACTTTGCGGCATACACTTTCCTTAAACACAGTCAGATTACAAAAATACAAATTTTTATTTCCTGATTTTTATTGTAGCAGCAACAAATATTCACTACTCGCCTGCATACACTTCAAATACAAAGAAGCGAAAGAAAAGACATGCAAATAAACATACACAATAGCTTTCCAAACGTATAAGAAGAGACACCAGTGGCTATAAAAGTCAATTTTATTGCCAGTGTTAAAATTATGGAATGCTAGCGTTAAGCAATGACACTATTCTGTTTTCACTGTTTTTCATTATTATAAATTGATCAGATGTTAGCTCTCGTGGGGCTTACTAGTAGTAGACACCATACAACGGTCGATTACTTTAGTAGCTTACTCTTACCAATTTCTACTGCCATAGCAATACTCGCAACGTTGGCAACGCGTTAATAATATCCTTGTGATAATACGAGCCACTTTAGAATGCGGTCACGTTTATGATTACACAGACCGTATGGTAGTTGGTCTTAAAAAAAAGTTCTTTGGCAACCGAAGAGCGTAGGTTCATCGATTCGCTGTAATAAGTGAATGTAATGATTATTGTGCTTTTCAACAAAATAATAGATAATAATCTTGTATTTATCTCTTTCTATTATATACATTTATGTCGCAGTGTTCTGAATGCAACGTCAAATAGGTACGTATAGACTTGGGTGTATTTGGTTGGACGGTTGGCAGCGCAGACAAGCTGTCAAACGGACGGTTGGTACGTCAGTTAGTGTATGAAAAAAGGTCTCTTTTTTTGGACCGAGACGTCGAGGTGAGCGGCGTGTTGCTACCGGCGTTCGATTTCATCGTGTTCGGATAAGAATCTGTCCTTATCTTTGCAACCTCCATTATTCTTTTGATTGATGATTGATAGAGTTTATTAATAATCCCTCTAGATGGACTATTCTTTTCAAGATGAATGTCTTATATGCACTTTACTACTCCTGAGCTAATATCTCAATATAATATGAATTCTTTAAAAGAAATTCATCTGTTTTTTCCTGTACTTCGGTTAACTTTTACGACACCTGGTTCAGGGGGAAGAATGAATCTATCCTGGCGTTATCACGTCGTTATTGACTGATATCAGATAATATAACGGGTTTTATGTAGGAATATATCGGAATGGATGGTTGATTTAAATGATTTTGAGTTTCAGAAGGCACGTTAAGCGGTTATTTACTGTTAACACAAAACGCGAGCATTATATTAATTAAGTTGAAGAACCTATATTATTATATATACAACAACAAAATGAACGATATATATATATATATATAAAATGAACGACATATATATATAAAGGTGTCAATCGAGAAATGAAAATGGTGCAATAAAACAAACTTAAATTAATCAACATAAAATAAGAAACAAAAACAAAAAGTCCACTTAAATAAGTAAGTGCCGTGAGGTACCGGCGTAATAGAATAGTACCTCCCACTGTACCAGGTATCGTAAGTGGCGACTAAGGTACCAGAACCGACAAATGGCGGTAAATCCATCCGAAACAGTGCAAATCAAATGCACAGGGGGGAATGGGCAGCAGCATCCCCGTCGCGATAGCTGCGCCCTGCGATTGCCAACACGCTTGCCCAGCGCGGCAATTATGGGCAAAAATCCTCCTTTCTTGGAGATGCTTATGTCCAGCAGTGGACTTCTGATGGCTGGTGTGATGATGATGATCATGGTGAAATTAGAAACATGGAAACAACGATGTTATTAAAACCTCATAGAACAACGTTTTAAATACAGTTCATAAAACCAAGATTCTTTGGGCTCGAATAAGATTAACAAAATCAGATGGATGGAGCAGATACGGAACACTAGTGCCCTAAAAGTAAAGACACTCAATGACCTATTTGTTTATATGAACCTTATAACACCATTAGGTTGTCAGAGTCATCGGTCATTTGCGTAATATTGTACTTAGCAAATCTATATATAAATATATAGTGCCTATGAAAAGCAAAGTAAAGTCTATTTGATTAAAGACAAATTTGACCTGGACTTTGACATTGACTTACATTTAAAATATTAGACGTTGTGAATGTCATCAATATTAGTGCAGTAACATTGAGACTTTGTATTACAATGACTACTAAACAAAGCAACACTAAGTGAACTCAATAAATCCACTTTCCGTAACGATTGATATTACTAAACACTCAAGTATTGATCAGTCTCTCACGCTATGATAAGTGGTACTCAACCAAAAATAGATTGATACGCATATAGATGTGATAACAAATAAAAGTCTGTCACAAGTGGTGTGTGGAGTAGTCATTAAATAAACCGTATTTTAGGTCAATTAGAAGGCATTCATGATTGATATTTGTTGATAAAAATGAGTGTTTGTTTATGATCTATACAAAATATAAAATACCTTATTGTACTTTTTTTATATAAGGAAGACCTCAACTAAAATGGTCTGCATTAATACCTTACTTCACTTATTTTATGCGCCAAATATCGGTGATCGCATTGATGTGTCCCGGTTTGAAGGGTGGGAGAGACAGTGAGATTGTTATTGGGGAAAGTGACATACTATTTTCAAGTCAACGTTGGCAACTCGCTAGTGATATTCTAAGGATATTACGAGCGTCTAAAGACTGGGTTGACGCTTACTGTCACGCGAACTGTATGATTGTTTGTCGACCTGGTGTAATAAAAATAAAACTTTTTTTTCCCACGGCCGCTGTTACAAATAGCACAGCGACAAAAAGGTTCCTTTCAACGTATCAACCGCATGAAACTTGTTTTTTATTTTTTTCAAAAAACAAACTTTCTGTGGGTCATAATAAGATTAATCTTTTTTTGGAACTTCAAGTCATTTTGACGGCCTAGATACGTTTTTATTAAGCCTATATTTGTCGTGGTATTATCAAGTAATTTATGGAATTATTTTCAGACGCTATTTCATAAATTTCTTTGTTCATTTTCCGAATAATTAGTTCTTTTGTCAAGCTTTAATTCAAAATTAAATTTTTGAATAGGTCATATCTCTCTTACATTAATTCAGTATTGCTTAGGATGATTGTTAAAGAATTGTTCCGACGAATGACCTAAACCGTAAAGGATTTCAAAGTAAGATAAGGAATTCACTGTCATTTCTAGCACTAAACTCTCCGATAACCTCAGGGATATTTCGTGGCTAACTAAGAAACAAAACGATCTGAAAGATGCATCACATCTTACAGATACAAAAGGAAGGGGTGGATAATACGGTACTTTATATAATATTGAAAGTATATAATGTGTCCCATTACTAACTTTCACCAATAATACGACCGTCGCATCTAAATCTTTAATGTACAAAATTTATAATCCAATTAATAAAAGATTTCACTACATGTAATTTACAATAATATTAAATTGTTGATTATATTAAGGGTTGTTATCGTCAGAAGTCTATGTCACTGATGAATATACCGGCCACCTGTCGTTTCCGGTACCTTAATCACCTCTAACGAGACCTGATACAGTGGGAGGTACTATTCTGCTCTGTCAGTAGATACACCACAGTAAAGTCAAATATACACGGTAAACATTTTAAGGATTTATCGAGCTTGTCATGAAGCCTTTTTGCGCTTAAACTAATGCTTATATTCTGTTGCTGTTATTGACAACAGGATGTACTCTGGTATGTCTTACGGTTAGCGCTAGCTTTTATGTAAAATTTCTAAGAATCCTGACTTCACCAAAATAATGTTATTGACACAGGATAAACAACAGAAACAGTAACAAGTAGAGATTAAAGGATAATTTTATATACAGGCTAGCTTAGCTTTTATAAAATATTTACAATAATTTCTTTACTTAAAAAAGATAAATTATTAAAACCAATACATATATAGTTTTAATGAATATTCGTGTTTGCTCTTTGTCTGTACGTTAAATAGGTAATTAAGTATTATATTTGTGAATCTTCTGGTGTCTGATGTCTAATACACAAATGATTTAAGCGATTTATCTTAGAATCAAATTATTGTATAAGATTTTGTGTATATGTACTAGTACTCGTATTTATAATCCCAGAACAGATTTTATTAGATTTTAACATTCTGAAAAACAGGAAAGCTCTAAACTAGTTAAATAGAGTAGTTATCTACACTAATATTGTAAAGAGAAAAGATTTGTATTTTTGTATGTAGCGAATAAACTTAAAAAGTACTGGACGAATTATAATAATTCTTTTTTTATTACTAATTTACATTATCATTGAGTAACAATATCGTTTTAATTAGGATGCTTATTACTTGAATATATATACCTATTTATGTTTACACGTGCAAAGCCGGGATGGGCTGGTAGTTTATAAATAAAAGTGATATTCTTCTGGACTATTTTCTTAGTTATATCTCAATGAACATAACGTTACAAGGTTTAATCATAGACAGAGAGTGTTACCAACTTTATTATTCTTACATTGTCTATGACACTATAGCCAACATCTAGGATAGTTATTTATTATAACTGTCACAAACTAGTAAACAAACATGTATCTATTTGTTTATTAAAATAGGTGAATATCATCTATTTTAAATGTATTTAGTGTTCTAACTTTCTGGATGGTCTATTCATATTTAATTAAACTCTTTATCTATAATTATATTATAATCTCTTGTAATTGTAACATCTAATAATACAATTAATATTAATAAAAAAAATCGTGAAAATGTGTACGTTCTCACTAACTCTGCAACGACTGCATCAAACTGAATAATTCATTTTCTGCTGTGTTAATACAAAAGTACAAGTTTACAGGATGGGGAAGAATGGATGGAAAAATTGTGTTATGTCTGATAGTAAATAGTAATTATACCGTTTGTATGCTAGTAGACAGTATAAAGATCCGAAAATCGGAATAATATCTAGACGAAGTCAGGGCCAACTGTATCTTTTAACAATGACATACACATATTATGATCCTCTTGCGAATCAACGGATTATTGGCAAATATTTTTTTTGCTAATAATCCGTTTAATTAGTCTGAGCGTTCGGCTTTAAATAGCACATCAGGAGATGAACGAAATGTAATTACCAGTTTATAAATCATGTCTAACTCGATTTGTTGACTTTCCGTACATTGATAGATTAATGCTGACGGTGATCGCGACTTAATGGACTCTGCTTATAGAAACTTTGCTTTTGTTCTTGGCGAAGACGAAACAACTGCTCAGCTTATTTTGTTCCAAAAGTACAAAGTATATCACACTGGGAAGTTTTGTGGGAGGGATATTTTTCGCGGAACATTTACAAAATGCAGGTGTGATCTCCGCCTGAAACCTGGGACAAGCTAAATCTTAATATCAATCTAAACATATAATATATATGACACAAATAGATTTTTTTTTTAAAAAAAGAAGTAATATTTAAAAACTAGTTAGCCATAATATATATGTATCTACATTGGCCCACTGGGCGAAGGAAGTTAGCGTTGTTTCTTTACTGTGCTATATATTTAGTAAGTATAAGGCATAAAAAAATATTTGAGATTAAACAAAGTTTGATCAACCATTAATTATTTTTTAATGCGTTTATTAGAATTAGATATATATATTAACTAATAAGTTACTGTAATTGAGTTTGTTATTTATTCAGTTTAGTTACCTTTGCTTGCACAATTACCTGTTGCGCAGGGTAAATTATAATGATACGATGCTCTGCAGCCCTAGTGGATAGTTCTGGGCAGGTATCAGATGCACGTTGAAAACTTTTTAAATTACTCTTCTACAATTTCATGCTAGCATACAATCTGTGTATGCTATTTACTCAGTCAAGTAAACAATAACAGTCTATCTATAAAATTAAAATTTAAAATATATAGCAAGTAAATAACAATAAAGTTATAGAAATAATTAAAGCTTAAATTTTTTGGAATTTAGACCACATATCGACAAGCGCAGCATTGGAAACAAACTAATTTATGATTATTAATCTCGTTTCTTAATTATCTTCGCTTATTAATTATTTAAGACAAGCAATATCGTACAAGAATCGTACTTGATCGCTGGTTGGCCGCATTTAACCGGTCTTATTGAAAATCTCTTGTGAATCGGTGCGAGCGAATGATATGATAATGATAATGATTAATGAAAATATACATTCCTGCTAATTAAATTCAATAAAAAAGTATTTCGAATTTTCCATTTCAGCTAAAATTTCACGTAAAATTAACGACTTTCACGTGCTATTAAGCGGACGAAGACATTATAAGCAGCTGGCTGGATTAGTTGAATAAATTAAGAAGTTTTGGTAAAAAACTGCTTTTCATATCCTCGACTAAATCCATAAAATAAGTACCTATCATAAGTTAATACATGCAATCTACTCTTTAAGTTTTTGAGATACAGTTTATGGTAAAAATTACACTCCAAAGGGTTTTGTAACGTTTAACGCGAATTCGCTTCTATTTTCATTTTAAAAGTTTGGCTATTTACCATTCCGAATATGTAGTAAAAATGAAATATCAGTTTCGTTTCAGCCTTACTTTGTTTAAATGTTCTGTGCGGCACTGCTAGTTGAGTATACTTATAAATTGAACAACAAATAAACCTAATTAAAAGATCGTAGTCCCATAATTAATATTTAATGATCAAGTCTCTTCTTTTTTAGGCAAAACATAAAAAATATAATATAAGATATATAAAACTGTATTATATATCTCATACGTTCCCTTCCATTTTTGCCATTGAATCAAAGAGCATAGCGTTTCTTCCTCATTTAATTATTGAACGGACTAGTTTAGTTATATTTTCAGTACAGTACAGTTAAACTACCTATATACGTGACGTCACAAAGATGCGACTGCATTGTCAACTTAGTAACCTGAGAAAAATATGTAAAACTGTGTAACAAAAATATAAAAACATATTGTGGTTACAGAAATATGTTTTTTATGTAAAACTTGAAGCCTTAGTTTTATTTATTATAGATATCTTTATTTTTTCAATATCTTAATCAATCAAACATTTTTTACAATACTGATAATATAATCTCTATCCTACACTTCCTATTACAAGTTATATCCAAATATTACCTAACGTCCTTACTTAACTAAAAGAGTGTTTATTTAAAGCTAAATGAAATAGAAAATAAATCCAGAATATGAGACCTCTATTAAAAAAACATCATTTCGCTGGACGCCTACACTTCACAAAACTATATATGAGAAAGAAGCTGACTGACTGACATATCAACGCAGGGCCTAAACGCCTAAACTATAAGGGTTAGAAGCTTGAAATTTTGAAAAGGGGTGGGGGTTTAGCGTTCCCTACATTAAAAGCCCGTAGCACTTAGAAAGGATATTTGAAAATTCACCTCCTAAAGGGGCAAAGTCTGTATAAAACTATACCCCTTTAGAGGAAAAGAAAGGTTTTTTATTGAAAGTTATGAAACAAATGTAAAATATTTTTTCTAAAACCATTTTTTAAAAGGGTGCAAAGTGAGTATAGAAGTTTAACAACTAAACGGATTAAGCCGCAGGGCACGTCTTATTATGTTATAAAGACAATATGGTCTATGATCCACAATAAGCTTGAATTTCACCAATTTTTTATTTAGCGTTTATCGTATAAAACGTTTTCTTATTTCTAATAGAGATTATGATCTCCAATGAGATGATAATATAATTTTTTTATCTATAATCTTAAGGTTTTCTTTTTAAATAGACACTTTTTTGTGAATACTGACAGTAAAATCGCTGTTTTCATAATTTTAAAGCAATGATTTATTAGCACCATCCCCGGTAGGGGTTTAATTGACATTTATTACTTGGTGGACATATTAACTTTTATCACTACCAGTTTTTATAATAGTGGTCTTTTTGATGATTTGTGTAATAAACCTGAAGTAAATTTTGATATAAGACGCGTCCTGTTTCGGCAGACTCATATGTTTGAAGATTCATATGATACCGTAGGGTCATCAGGGTCAACAGTTTTATGAGTATAATAGAGCTATTTTGCAAATATCATTGTGTTTTATTTATATTAATATAATTTTAATTTTATTTAATATTTTTCGAAGATGTATGTAATGATATGTGCTTGTAAGTGGATCTGCTTGAATAAAGTATATTTTAAGTTTGACTTTAAGTCTTCTCTGATCAGCCGCTATACCTCTGTGCTCCCCATCCCTTCTAAACTGTTCTCTGTGATTGCCAACACGCTTGCCCAGCGCGCAAATATGGGCATAATTCCTCCTTTCTTGGGGAGGGCTATGTCTACTGGACCTTCAATGGTTGTCATGATAAATATGATCAGCATGTATTCCTTACATGTTTTGACTACTGATAACAATATTTTAATCGATAAGTAAGTAGGATGAACTTCGACTGAAGTTCGTATCTTGTTACTTGCGTAGTAAGCCGATTTGCTTGAATAGACCTCTCAAGGTTTCGATGCCCGTCTGAACGACAAATAAGAGTATGTATCGGCCGTTAGTCCCCCAAAATTGGACATATCCGTTGAGAATAGGTACCTGTTCGCCACAGCGGAGGCGATTCGTGAATGCACACGTCTCACGGTCGGCCGATGTCGATGATTAAAAATGAAAACTCGGAGCATCGGTGCGAGACGGCCGGAAAGGCCGCGCGATCGATGCGGCTCGAAGGAGCTCGTATTTATTACAGTTCACGTGTTAACTGATTATTATCTCTTATCTATAAGTACTCATAGATGTAATCCCTGGGCGGGATCCGATGGCGCATTCAGTAGCGTTCCTATCTTGTACGCCAAAGGTAGTGAGATCGACAAATATTTTTGTGACGATCATTAGTATTTAATTAGTGTCTGGGTGTTATTTATATGTATTTAAGTATTATGTTTGTAATTTGTCTATTATCAAATATCCGTAACTCAAGTGCTTCAAGTTATATATTTCGGAGTCAGGTAAACGTATGAGATCTAAATGTGAATTAGTTATTATCAAAAAAATATTTTTGCATTGCGCTTTATGTTCCAGGACATCCAGGCCGAAGACCTCCTGACATAACTGGAGAGTAATAAGATTTAAAAAGTATTTAGTATTCTGATTAATGAAGAATTTTTCTTTCATCATATCTGCCGTAGGAAGTCAACAAAAAAAATAGTGTTTCTCAGAAAATAAGAATTTTGACCATCATTGCTAAGTTTGACAAAATGGTTGGAAATGGCAGAGAGTAGCTCCCCAACAGGGATCATGCATCCTACCGCCGTCTGGTGTAGCATTTGGGCTGTACTGTTACAGATGTCGGTTCCAGTAGGTACCCTAAGACCTGATATAGAGAAAGTCACATCTAGAATTCAACGTTACCCATACATTCCTTATCCTTACTTACTAATATTACACACACGAATGTTTGTGAGCATAGTTGTAGGAATGTATGGTTGTATATATGTTATTCTTTCACGCTAGAAAGCAGAAAAGATAAGATTTGGCATAAAGGTTATTGATAGTCTGGAATAGCATATGTGGCTACTTTTTATCACGCCAACATGTTCCCGCGGGTTAGATCTGGATTTGCACAGTTTATATGTCGGGAACAAAAGTTTGTTCTCGCATAACATGAAATTCTAAGGGATAGGGATAAGGGATCATCATCTTCATATCAGCTATTGGAAGTCCACTGCTAGACATAGGCCTCTCAAATAAAGGAGGTTTTTTGCCCATAATTGCCGCGCTAGGCTAGCATTTTGGCAATCGCACAGCGCAGCTTTTGCGACGGGGATGATGCTGCCCATTTCCGCCCTATACATTTGAGCTGCACTCTTTCGCATTTCGCATTCTACCACCATCTGCCGGTTCTAGTATCTCAGTGGCTTCTCACGACACCGGGTGCAGTAGGAAGTAGGTCCTAATAATAGTACCTACCTCCTACTGTAGAATACTCTGCCGATACCTCACGGCAATGAGCTATGAGGTAAAAAAGAGAATGCCAGTTTGATAATATTTGGAACATAACGTAAAATGGTACTCGGTAGCAATGGATGCAAAGTTGTAGCTAACCGATAGTAATCCTATATCCTGTTGCGCGTCATTCAATAACATTTTCTAGAGCTCTCAAGTGCATGTTGACATGGTGAACCAAACTGGTACAAGAGTTCAAATAATCCGGAAAGCTGCCGACTTACATCGTAATATCCAAATCGGGGGAATCTTCGTGAATATCCCCTGTTTGTAATAGATTTTTGTCATTCAAGGTATAGGTTACAAATCTTCCAGATTACAAGATACATACTGCATTGTGACGTTCACTTTATATCAGTCAAACTATTGCCTTTCGTTTAATCCAGATTAATAATCATAAATATAGACAAAGAGTTTTAAAAAAATATTGTTGTATTGTAGTATAAGCCAAAAACGATAGTCGCGAGGATACATTTAGTTTAGTGTAGATCTAGTTTTGTTACTTCAAGTAATACAAAAAACAATATGAAAAACAGAAAAAAAAATGAATGAGTGAATGAGTTTGAACTGGAAGTGTTCCGTACCAATATTTGGCAAAACAACATATTTTGGTTGTATATAAGCCGCCCTAAAACAATTATATCGTCAAATTTTTATCAATGGATGTTATAGCGGCCGCAAAACTACATCGTTTGTGAAAGTTTCAATCGTCTAGCTATCACGACTCATTAGATACAACCAGGTGACAGATAGACGAACCAACAGACAGACAGCGGGGATCGGGACAACGGACAGCGGGGCCTTAATAATAAGGTACCGATTTTACCCTTTGCGTACCCGAAGGGTAAAATCGGTGCCCTCTGAATCTTAAAAAAAGATACAATAAATATGACTTACCAATGCCTTAAACTTGAAATGTAGTGCAGTGTATTTTCAGAAAATGTATTTCTTATCTCATATCGTACGCTGAAACAGGTGGACCCTACTAAATTACTCACACAAAGTATATACTTTAAAAATATATACCCAAATATTGTCCCCAAGAAATGTTGGCATATAACAATTTTATAAAAAGAAAGAAAAAGGTTCGCAGCATAGTACAAAACATAAGGGCCCACGAGAAACAGGAAGAATTTCCTTTTGGCAAGCGTTTCCACCTCAACGGTCGCTGAAAACTTATTCATCGCTTAAGTATTTACGTCTAGGGTCACACTGAAAGGTTAGGTGTTGGTTATTCGCGATGGAAGTGGAACATTCACATTTCATCTTTTTTATATATAAAAACGTCAGATTTTAGCGTGGTATCATAATTTTACACTTTCAATCATTAAATGATCTTGTTGATCTCCGAAATAACTTATTTGCACCTTGTGTTACGAATATGGTTAATATTACAAATGACTGATGAATTACAAATATAATACTGATACAGAAAAGACCCAAATGTTCATTACAAAGAATTTTAAACTGGTTCGGGATCAAATCCTTGGCGTACAAAATCGGGACACTAACGACATTAAAGTAATAACATTGTTTATATATATATTAAATATTACTATTATAACAATCGAAAAAAAAAATTCGATGTATTTGATGTTTATTACTCTTTCGCGCTAACGCTGCTAAATAGATTGGTGCGCCGGAAACGAAATCTGTTTACCTGACTTCTGCGAAAAGCATTTTCAATTTTTTTTCAGTATTAAAGAATTGCAGAAGTTATATTCGTTCCTGGTAAAACAAGTATTCCCAAGGGAATAAAGTGATGTCTAATAAAATAAATGTCTAAAAGTAAATAATAGCATTATAGAAAGAAAGTAGAAAGCTAAAGTTTTAATAACAAAATATAACTTATGTAACATAAAATATATTAACCAGCATTTTAATTTATTTCTTTTTGTTGATTAAAGTTATTATTATTTTGACTCGAATATTACTGTTACAGGATAGGTAGAATCTTCCACCGCACATTCCTATAAACTTTCATGCCGGCTCGGCCGTGAACATCAATGAATAAAATTTACTTTTCACGAAACACCTTTCATTTTCCAGTAAGAGGTACCTCAGAAGATATGTTTACACCCGACCCTAAAGCCCACCACTTAGAAATTTCTTCGCGAAATCGATTTGCGGTAAAAGAATCTTGCTCCATTTGTCTGCGCCGTATTTCTGTTACATTAAACTTTCATGGGAAAGAACATTGTTTTCTCGAACGATTGTTACCATTAATGATGAGGTTCGATAATGTCATAAAACTGAGTGATTGGACCGTAAACATTACGTTATTGAAATTATCCGTGACCTTAACAATTGTGTATAGCAATTGAATAATTACATCCGCGGTGCTTGTAAATAAAAGTAATCGATTTATTCTCGTCATAGTCAATAAAACAATTAAAAGTGCTTTATAATTCGGAACTATATTATTATTGCTCTTTTTTCGGATCTATTTCCGGATATATTTGTGTTACGGACATAAAAGAACAGAGGAATCACAAACATACTACTTAAATACTAAAAAATACAGAACATTAGCTGTAGTTCATATTCTATATTTTCTAATTGAATTTTCAAATACTACTTATTGCACTGCCATTGACGAAATGAATACAGTATTAATACAATGACTTTTCGGCCGCGATAATGATTTTCAAATTTATAAAGACTTACGTTTATGAGCTAATTACTGATAGTACTACAAACCAGCTTATTGCTCGGGATTTTATTCGCGTGAACTTCCATTTATATCCTAAATAGGATTAAAAATTTCCTATCTTCATATGGTAAATTTTATCAAAATTAATTAACTGGATTAGCCATATACATTTTTAAGCGCGGCAACAGATCAGACAGACAAACTTTCTCATTTATACTTAAAAAAAACTTAGCTCCTCTTTCTTCAATATTCAGAACCCATTTTGGTTTTTCTACAATAATTAATTTGTGATCGTCGTTGCTTTATTATCCTTTATTAAATTCATAGAGGATTCATAATAACATCATGCAAATAGTACGTTTCTTAGTTTTGAAAACCTGAGAATGACTTATGAAGAGAAGGATTTATTCTATTATGTCAGCAATGTCAACAACAACGATATTACCAACATAGAGAATGTTTTCAGTAAAAAGAAAGCATTTGAGCGTGAATAACTGTCTAGCCTGAAACGAAACATATATATAAACGAACATAATATACTAGTATATATCTCATTATATTATATACATATATGTCGTAGTGTTCTGAATGGAACGTCAAGTAGGTACGTATAGACTTGGGTGTATTTGGTTGACGGTTGGCAGCGCAGACGAGCTGTCAAACGGACGATTGGTACGTCAGTTCGTGTATGAAAAAAGCTCGGTATATATATATATATATTTACTACCGCCATTATAAGATAGCTGCAAGTAAACGTACGCAATTAAGTTAAAACCTAAGCAGCGTATTAAATTTTAAAGCCACATTAAAAATAAACCACATGGTTTTTAATTTTTTACTTATACGCGCAGCAGACGTACTCTTTCTCTGGATAAAATAAAAAAAAAATGAAATACATTTCTATAGACCCCCTCATCTTTTTTTTACCCAGTTTGACTTCTTATAACTACAAAATTGTTGTTTGGACAGACTGTATTAGTACAGTATTTAAGGACACTTCCCAGGTTTAACTAATTCTTACGACTGAAGCTATCAGTGTTATTGACAATTCAATTATCGGTCATTAGTCGTTAATAAAGTATTTAGTGAATAATGTGACGTATCTTATCCACCTAATGACGTGGTTCGATCCCTACCCAAGACGAATATCTGCGTATTAAATAAATGTATTTAAGTATTATATTTTTAATTTCTCTCTTTATTGATATCCGTAGCACAAGTGTTTTAAGCTACGTATCTTAGAGTTAGGTTAACGTACGTACGTAGTTGTTATGTGTATTTATTTTTTTTATAAACAAGAGAAATATTTACGGATACGAGCATAAGCTAAGGTTTATCCAAATAAGCAGAACCTTGTTACTCAGCCTCCTTGCTCAATGGGTCGCGGGCAGAAGTAACCTGGAATTGCGTCTTCTGCCGTTGCCCGATAAATTTTTCAAGCGTCCCTCACTCGAGAATTTATTCATATAAATTTTCTAGCTCTAGTTCCACCTTTTCTCAGCTTTGCTAAGAGATTTGCCTTCGAATTTCAGTAATTTTCACCGATCTTTAAATAAAAAGTTTTAAAGGTGATAGTATTTTAACATTATACGTCGGTGTCTTCTTAAATTAGGCGTTTATGTTTATTCGAATATATTTTAAGGTGAAAATCATTTTCATAAATAACCTTCATATCATTCCTAAACTTCTCATAGCCATGTTTAAAGCTCGCTGCCTGCGACAGTGGCTCTGCTTGAGACCTGATTTTATTTCAATTGGGCAAATTAAACACGCCTTTTGTGTTCAATGCTCGAATTGCCCGTGGCTGCGGCAGGCATCGCGTTTTACTGTGATCGTAAAGAACAGGTAGCAATAAATACAGGGTTCGGTTTCATAAGCATCGTGTTCTCCGAATGGTGATATTTTCGTCAAGAGTTGAGTCGTCGATAATAAAGATGGTTACGTTAGATATGTAAAATGTGATTAGATCGTATTCCGAATCAATTATGGGGATAAGACGTGTTTTTGTTTGTGTTCTTTGGTCGCTGTTTCTCTTGTAATGTTAATCTCCATCTGATATTAGATTAACAAATCATCATCAGTATTACTCAAAATAAACTACTTTTTAGTGGCTTTTTCACGCGGTTTATTTAGCTTCCACATTTCTTTGTTTAACTTTTAGTATGTATCTTGTGACGAAGGCTTTCAAAATTGACTAAAAAGTTTTTTATTACTCCTACAACCCTTTTTAATGTTCATACTCTGGGAACCTTGACATACCTTATGACTGATACGATAACGTGCCGTTTGAAGTACTCTAGATAATCATTTTTGGGTCACCTATCCAAATACGAATAATTGCAATAGTTGCTTAACGTGATCGCGCTGCGGTGCATTTACAACTGCGTCTCATCTCACTTTTAAACGTTCCTTACCCATAGCAAATTAATTTGTGACATGTGTGGTACTCATAGATAATGCGGACTACTTTTTTGTATATATTAATCTGTAAATTAAAAGACTCTTCTTCTAATTTGTCACTAATAATTAAAATCATTATCATATATACATATATATATTTTAAAAATCAAGTGTAACTAATACAAAATTTCTCAATAAATTAGAAAAGTTTTCTTAATTAAAGCAAATACTTTAAAAAAACCTTCTTCAGTTCTATGCAGCAAAATTTAGTTAACAGTGATAATAAATAACAACGCTTTAGATTCGCTACCTTTCGAACCATATTGCTGTTCCAACAAGACTTTCGAATCGTTAGTATTCCTCATACACACAATCCCGACATATCGTAAAACATTTATGACACCCAGGTCTCTTAGAGGTTAACCTTGTGTGTACGTGGTCATCTCTGAATAAAGGTAAGCATATATTGAGTTTTATTTCCTTAAAGGTATTTGTTATATATAAACATTATAAGTTATAATAACAAATACTGAAAATTCAATTATAATAATAGACTCTCATTTGAACTTGGATATAATTTAACGACTAATTATCTTTAAACTGTTACATATGAGATTTGATTATGACATATTTGAACATGACAGAACATGACATTTATTAAAAAAATCGTCTCAGGTGTCAAACGGGACTTGAACCTGTATCTTTCCCATGCCGGGGGACTGTACTAGTGTTGTGCTACCGCAATATCGGCTTCAATTTTGCCTAATGTTCTTGAAAATCAACAACACCAATTCTTAAAAATCATCAAATAGAACACTAGAAAAAATTCGACATACCTGCTAAGATCTCGGTAGCACAATAGTAGAACAGTCCCGCAGCATGGGAAAGATGCATTTTCGAGTCTCGCTTGACACCTTATTATAAATTCAACTGTCTCAAAATTCAAAATAGAATAGAATACTATTTATTCCAATGAGACTTTTGTATGTTGCTTGAATGAGGCGTTGTGAGGTATTTTAAATAAATAAAATTCAGTTTGGTAGTTTTAAAATGAACTACATTCTTTTTTAGTAACAGATAAGATGACTTCTACAAATTCTGATAAACTATGTATATTATTTAGTATTATTCGTTCAATAACCACAACTGGGGGACAGGATTTATTACAAACAAACTTACATAACATCTCATATATTTAACAAAATCGCTGGTAAGTAGCTTATAGCTCTTGTTTTTCAAATATGATAGTAACACCCAGACACAGAATAAGTACAAATAGTTCATGTTCAGAGTGAGGATCGAAAACACTCCTCTTGGCGCAGGATAAGATAGAGGTGAACCGAATACACAATCAGGCCAGTCAGAATTGAATGTAACATACAATGTATAGTAATATTTAATATATATTTGTAAATTTACATAATAAAAAAATTTAAGTGAAAATTATTTTTTTTTAGTTTTTGCCGAAGACTACTTATATATGCAATTAAAGTTAGTGAGGGCTACTAATGTTATTATTTTTGGGATGGCTAAGATCGGGGAGTATATACTATAAAAATTTTATTAAAAAAAACATTGTATTCAATGTCAAAGAAATAGAAATGAACGTTACATAAATATTTCATCTTGCAAAAATCTAATACAGAGCCAATATCCTTTTTGGTCCTTCAGGCAATATAACCCAGCATTTTTATCCGGGGATAAGACGATATATTTATTCAATTCCTTAACCACAATGACAATATCTGGCATCGACCTAACATAAATATTATGCGTTATAAGAAAAGCGAAGTCCTACCAAGATATTGTTGTTTGCAGGGAATCTTGCCACTACAACCTGTGGTTTATTAGATTTTTACGCCTCGACGGAATTCATTTTACGCGGAATTCATTGCTTAGTACAAAATATTCACGTGTTAAATAAACGCGCCTAAAAATTTATGAATATCTATAAATGTAGGGGTGTTTCATAAAACCAGCCAGCAATGGGATAACTTTTAGCAAAACTAATTAGGCTCACTAGAATAATCTAGTACAAAGGAGTTTAAACAGCCTTTCAAAATACAAAATGGACCAGTTATTTTCTTAACTTCAATATGTACCAAACCAAATGAATATGAATTGATATTTTTAATAAAATAATCCCGCTAATACTTCTAGGCTCATATAGGTTATCTTATAAACTCTTCGACTACAAAGCAGGGAGCTGGACATACTACACAATTAAAGTAATAAAATTATAGGCATCGTATTACCAAAAACTAAGATCTATTAAGCGCATATAACATATCTACGAAAGTCCTTCACTTTCTAGCCATATGAGTACAACGCCACACTTAACTGTTTTGGTACAATAAAACAGCAACATTTGCTCCTAAAAAACTAATCGACACGTGCTTAATAATTTTCAAACGAAACATTATCATAGAAATGAGCAACCAGGAAATTTGAATTTTATTACATTGTGTTACAGTTTAAATTAGAACGTTGCATTCTAATGGGGTCCTCCTAAAACGACAGTCAGCCGCTATTGTTCCCCTTAATGAATATTCGATGCGCATACGCAGCCCGTGTTAAATATTTCTTTGGAAAGTCTCTACAGAGTTGTTGATGTGAACGTGTGTTGGGACTTTGATTGAATGTTTCCTTTCGTACACACGTTGTTTACATACTAGACGCCATTCGGAATTTTTAGGCTATTTGATTCACATTATAAATGTTTATTTTTATCTATCAGAAACTTTCTTAGTGGGTACTGTTCTTTAGGAAAAAATTTTAATAGAAATTATTCCGAATTAAGTATTAATAATGATAGCATGTATAATATACGATAAAATGTGTCTAAGTAATCTTGATCCCATCAAAAACATAAATATGAAAAAAGCAAAGTTCAAATGCGTGGTGTTCAACATTTCCGACAAAATAATTGATATCTAATTGGATGTCAAGATCCGCAGATAATCTTAAAATTTAATTATATGAACATACAATAGATAAAATAAAATTAAAATGTAAAGCATAACTTAGTATAAATTGAAGCTCTAGATTTCACTTATTTATTTTTCATCTACTTGTTATACAAATCTTATATTTGGCAAATCAACTTATCTTCTGTGTGATAAAAAAATTGTTTGCTTCGCCATCGGACCCGTCAAAGAATAAATATCATTAGAATACATTTATTTCAATGCTATGTCTTCGAATAAAGTAACGAAATAATTTGTGATCATTAAAATAGTTCCTCTATTTTTATAATTAATACTTTCTAACAATGCAAAGATATAATTCTCCATTAAATTGGTCTTGTTGTCCCCTATTCATCTCCTTCTGAGTACGTCTATTATGTTTCATCATAATAGTCGTAATTGAAAGTGGATGACTTACATAATAATTAGTCCATTTTACTGGACAAAGTGTATTAAGACTATAAGAGATATAATCTCTGGAAATAATAAGAAAATTGGTATATACATAATTATCCGTAATGTCAGTAAGCTGTGTAATACAAAAACCCATAATATTTTCTTAAGTTTCCATGAAATATGAAATATCTTTCCATAACTGACAATATTTAGAACACTTTAGGTTGATGCGCTTCCTAGAAGTACTGGGCTGGCAAGAGTAGAACTAACAGTCCAGTAGAACGTAAAATAGGCGCAAAGAAGCGTGCTAACAGGTATCTGTTACACACACGTCTAACAGGTATTTGACAATTCAAATTGTTAGGTGTTGTAGCAATTGGTAATTTTTGGACTATTAATAAAGTCAAAAAAAATGATAGTCAAAAGTAATTTATTATCATCCTATCAGCCATTGAAAGTCCACTGCTGGACATAGGTCTCCCCAAAAACGGGAGAATTTTGCTAATAATTGCCGTGCTAGGCAAGCGTGTTGGCAATCCCAGAGTGCAGCTTTTGCGACGGGGATGCTGCTGCCCATCCCCGCCATGTACGCATGAGCTAGACTGTATCGGATAGATACACCACCATCTGACGGTTCTGCTACCTTAATCGCCTCTAACGACACCTAGTACATGGGGAGGTACTATTCTACTCTGCCGGTAGGTACCTCACGGCCAATAAATAATAGATGTATGTAATTTAAGATATTATGTTTCCAAAACTAAAGTTCCTGTTCCCTTTTATCTTATAAAGAAGTGTGCTAATTACCTTAATATTTAGTCGAGTAACAAAAACTCTAGAGCGGAAATTATCATCACACCAGCCATTGAAAGTCTACTGCTGGGTCACTGTTTTGGATGGATATACCGCCATCTGTCGGTTCTGTTACCTTAGTCGTCTCTTACGACACCTGGTACAGGGGGAGGTATTATTCTACTCTGCCGGTACCTCGCATTTGTAATATTATTATTAGATATTGCTACTTATATTATAAACGCGAAAGTTTGCATGAGTGATTGAACCATACACCAATAAAGAGTGAATTGTATTTGTTGCGTTGCGTTGTTGCGTTGTTGGCGCGATAGAACGCCGAGACGGCTTTGGCAGAAAGGTTATTGATAGTCTGAATAACATATAGGCTACCTTTTGTCCCAAAAATATGTTTCTATGGGATTGATATAACTTGTTTCTAGGGGTGTTTTTCCAGGAATCGGTACCATTTTTTGCACTGTTGATCAGACGTACAAATTATGTGACATACAATCTGCGACTTAGGCTACTAAATATTAAAAATTGTATGTGTGAGTAGAAATGCATTGTGTGTATAGACCTTCTCGCTTATATGGCTCTCTATGTATCCAATTTAGATTATCTATTTAGAAGGGCCACGTCAGAAGTACCAAGAATAAACGAGCATGTATAAAAGTATTAATGCGAGTCAAGAAAGCTAGAAAAGTATGCCGAGATCGTAGCAAGTAGAGATCCGTAGTCTCTGCCTACCCCAATGACACACAGGCTTGATGTATATATGGAGATTATCAACATAGATAGGAAGTATTATTTTTGTCATATGGTATTTGCACCATAAACAAACTACTCTAATCAAGCTCGCGGTGTAGTAGGAATAGATGCGATGTATCAAAGAGGTATGCACTCCTAGGAAGTCCGCTCCACTATTTTCCAATTAACCACGCACATCAAGACTCGATATATCAAGCGAAAATCAGTCTTGCACAACTGCGACAGTTACCCAACTGCCTTTAACCGTAAGAGTAACGTTAACAAACAAAACACCGGTCGTTACCAGTTTTTCACAACCGTCCATTGTCTCTGATAGTCTATGGAAGTAATCGGTCCCACGTTCCAGAATATATCAGCTATTGTTGCCAACAACTTTTTAATGATAGCCTTTCGTTGATTTCTATTTGACATTGACATTTTGTGATCGAAAATGTTAATGGGGCGATTCGAAAGGTGGAATTTGTTTGCAGATTTTTGTTTAGTTCGGCAAATACATATTCGTCAATATATATCGACGGGATGTCGCTGATGGTTGTGAATCTATCTTGTCAGCCAAGGGTCGCGGATTCGATCACCATGCAAATCCAAATATTTGTAAATAAATAAATATGATAGATATTTGTGCTCGCTCTGTGTTCATTATGTATTTAAGTATTACATTTGTAATTCGTCTGTTGCCTGATGATCGTAATGTAATACAAGTGCTTTAAACGACTTATCAGGTATTTGTCAAAATTTACTTATTTGTGTCGTTTATCGTGTATGTTGTGACTTGAAAATAGTGCACTTATCTATACCTAGATAGATAATTATAAAGAGTAAAGTTTAACTCAAAGATGACCGACAAATTATAACAATTCTTCTATTCATAAAAAGCTACGCGTTCCTCGAGTAACAGGATATATTAAAAAACGGGAGATCCCTTAAATAGAACGATACAAAGCTTACAATACAAGCTTTGTATTTTTGATTGTTTGCTAAAAAATAAACTTTAAAACTACTAGACCAATAGCAAAAACTCGTTCACAGATTAAAAATTATACTGATTATATATTTGCTTATAACAGCTATATTTTATCCCCAAATTTGTACTAAAAAGGGAATTTACGTAGGTGAAACAGCGAAGCCCTGCAAGTTCGATAATAAGTTCTTTGTTTGTGGAATTTATTTAATAAATATTTTTTAGATAATCTATTACGAAACTATGTCTGATAGTGTCAAACGGTAGAAGATGATTCAATTTAGAAAATATGATTAAATATTTGATCCACATTTTTTAGTTATTATGATTTACATTTTTCGTACTAAATTGGGTATTAGCTTCGTTATAATTATTGAAATCCGCTAAAATCCGCGCTTAGAGCTTATGTTTAAATTAGGCATTCTCGCTGATTAATTCAGGACACTAAGGTTATTCTAAGATTTTCAACAATGTTTCAAAGTAATCCGCATCTAAATACAGAAAACACTTGTATATACTGGCTTAATCTGCTAAAATAAGCAACTCTAGTACTATTTGCTTTATCTCTTATATCTTTATATACGCGGAAGTATATAACCAATTTAGATTATTTCTTTACTGTTTATTTATATAATAATATTATGTTATGCTATTTTTAAAATTGCAATGCATGTATTTTGGAATGATCTCACCAATTTTGAATGAATTTCCCGATATTTGAAAACACAGTGTTGTATACAGAGTTAGTACTGTAACCATAATAAATTGCGTCAACTGAGGTTAGGAAGCCTATTACATAAACAATTATTTTACATAAACATTTATTTATTTACTAATTGTGCTCGAGACTTAATCCGCGTGGAATAGTTTTTTTTGGGTGCTTTAACTCTTTACCTTTACTTATATAAACTTGTCATGTCTATTTACATCGAATCAATGGCCTGCAAAATAAGTTTTAAGTTTCTAGATATAAAAATACTTTCATTCAATTTTTCATGCCGTCTTTCGATCCCTTACAACCCTTATTTCGAATAAAAAAATAGCCTTTGTCCTTTCCCAAGGTCTAAAGATTGTCAATGTCAAATTTCATCAAAATCGGTTGAGAGGTTTAAGAGGGAAAGCGTAACAGACAAACAGACAGAGTTACTTTTGCATTTATAATATTAATAGAAATAAATATTATTTATATATAATATATTATTAAATATAATATTTTATTATACACACACACTCATGTTAATTGTCTCAGAAAAATGTGATTGATCCGGATCTACTCATTATGATATATTTTTATTTCATATTTCATGTAAATCAGAATCAATATATTACGAAGGAAAAGCGAGGCATTCCCTACACAATTGTCTTTTGACTACTTTTTAGATAGCCCCGCCCACTAAATATGTAAAAGATAGACTTGAAAATAAATCCTTTTTTTACAACATATATAATACTAGCTGTGCCTGCGACTTTGTCCGCGTGGAATAGTTTTCTTGGGTACCATACCTCTTTGCCTTAACTTATATAAACTTTGAATGTCAAGTTTATTATCATCATTATCATATTTATATTGAATCATTGGCCTGCAAAAAAAGTTTCAAGTTTCTAGCTTTAAAAATAGAGATACTTTCATACAATTTTTCATCCCCCCTTTCGACCCCTTACAACCCTTGTTTCGAATAAAAAATAGCCTATGTAAGCGTGACAGACAGACAGACAGACAGAGTTACTTTCGCATTTATAATATTAGCAGGGAAGTAAGGATACTTCAATGACGTCTGACTAATTAAACCTCCCTGCCCACTCCCAAGACGCATTGATCCAAGCACAACGTCAACACGTCACGTTCTAGGTAATATGCGTCTAAAAAGCCACTCACCAGAAATAGGTAACCTTTGTGTAAAATTAGCGTGTCACCGCCAACCCTATGCAATCTAATTTTATGTGAACGACCTTTCTGTGCCAGAAATTGCATCCGTGACGTTGACAGACCAAAACGTCTAGTTACTGATATTCAAGCAGCTTACGTTAGCTCACCTTTTGATAGAGATGAGTTTAATTTTAGACTACATTTCCATACATAGACAGTATAATTTCCTCGTGAAGTACCGACAGAGTAGAATAGCACCTATCACTGCACCAGGTGTCGTAAAAGACGATCAAGGAACCAGAACCGACAGATGGCGGTATATCCATCCAAAACAGTGACCCAGCAGTAGACTTTCAATGGCCGGTGTGATGATAATCTCACTGATCACTCTGATAAGTTTTTATTACTCGAAGATTAAAGGGAACAGGAACATTAGTTTTGGAAATATAATATCTTGAATTGCATACAATTATTATTTATCGGCTGTGAGGTACCTACCGGCGGAGTAGAATAGTACCTCCCCGTGTACTAGGTGTCGTAAGAGGCGACTAAGGTACCGAAACGGTTAGGTGGCTGTATATCCATCCGATGCAGTGTAGCTCATGTGCATAGGGCGGGGTTGGGCAGCAGCATGCTCGTTGTGAAAGCAGCGATCTGCGATTGCCAACACGCTTGCCCAGCGCGGCAATTATGGGCAAAATTCCTTTCTTGGGGAGGCCTATGTCCAGCACTGGACTTACAATTGTTGATGTGATGATTATTTTTGTCCACGGGTCATTTTATTAACTTTTTTATATAATGTGATTGTTTTATTTATAATGTGATTTTTGCGATCAAATAATAGTAGTATACATGTGTACATGAATGCACTAATGGATACATAAAGGACGCGGGTTTGGTACCCGTGTTTATCCAAATTACTTTGTGTTCTTTCTGGGAGTTTTGTTTATTAAATAAAATATTACAAAATGTCAAATGGCGGATAAATGGCAATGGCAGAATGTACAAAATGTACGAATTAATGCCAGTTGGCATTACCTCCCAGTCAACCATTACACGAAACAGAAAAAAATATATAGTGGTGCAGACAGTATATGTAAAAAATAGCTTAACGTTACATACATATTTGTATAAATAAACGCAATAAATTATATAAAAAACATATGATATAAAAATATATTAGAAGAATACATAGATCAGAAAAATAACGTACATCAGAAATAGGCTAATTTAGTAAAAGAAACAACACCAGTAAATGGAGAACGCAGAAAACGTTTCAGAATCAATTCAATCAATTCGATCATTGTGTTATTTCTTTAATTAATTTCTTATTTGAATTGTATTGATAATTTGATAAAAACAGTATTATTCTATCCTCAATTGAATCATAAATTTATGAAATATTTACGTTAAATTTTCGGTTGAAATTATACAAGCAGATTAATTAGTGCGAAATGTAATTGCTCGCTCTTTGTCACGAGTGATAAATTGAACGCTGTTAATATTTTGCTCATTTTCGTGTATGTTATATCATCATTCGAGTGGAATTTAGCTGCGAAGAAATAATGTTGAATCCATAGAGTGTGTTGTAAGCTTGTACATATTTGTCATTACTGAGTTTAGTAGAGAAATCGGGAATGGAAGTTTGGTAAAGGTTTGAAAGGCATGTTAGCCTTCTGAAATACGGAATAACACAAATTGGGGTCCACCATTGAGGCAGATGCTATCACACAAAAATCTATACGCAAGGTCCTCACTTACATCTCAATAAAAAGGAATTATTTTAGTTCGGGAAAGTCTATGTCATTCTTTCATAGCTAAACTGTGCAATAAGTCGAGCCTATTCTTTAGATCATAAATAAAAGCTAGAACTATCCCACATGAACATGTTAACGAGAAAAAAGTAACTTTTGAATTGTTTTAGAATATTAATGATCTCTAATAGAATAAAGAAATAAACTAACAACATAGTATACGAAAGTATGTGATTTCCAAAATATACATCAGCCATGTCGTACACGGTTCGCACAGCGATTTCTAAATTTTACAGGACCATTTATTTATAATAAAATTAACCAAGAATTAGATATTCATGACATGAATAAATACACTTGCAAAACAATAGTAAGGGAATGGCTTTTGACATTGGACTACAACAAGACAGAGGAATTGCTAACAATATTATGCTAGACTGGACTATATTTATTGTTACTATTATTGTTTGTGTATACTGTATGTACTGGCTTAGCATTATATTCTGTGTATTTATGTAATGTGTGCGTAAATAATGTGTTGAATTAACAAGCTTTGTATTACACTAGACCATATAGACACACATCCTCACATACATACACACAATAGCATAGGTGCCTATAAGAACAGGCTAGACCTAGTTTAGGTACTTAAGTATCAAAATGTATTTTAATTTAAGTTACCTTTTGTTGTTGAATAGAGTTATTATTATTATTATTATATTATTATTATTAATGATCTCTGTCTCTGTCAAATTGTATTCACATGTGTTCAGCTTTTCCGGCGTGAAAGAGTAACAACCAATAATCCAGCCATAAAATCTTGGGCGTTTAGGATATTAGTAGGATTTCGGCACTAAATTAAAATTTTAAGTAATCCACTGAGGTTAAGGTACCTTTAAACACACAGAAAAAATTGTATAATTTAATTAATTTAACAATATATCATTTCGAACGTCCATGTTTGTAATAAATCAAAAAACCTTTGCGTGGGGTCAAACTATCGTCCTCCCATGCCTCCAACGAATGAAAAATCTAGTTAATAGTCAGTGCTGTAAATAGGTATATTAATAATAGCAGTCGTAAAATCTCCTCTGCTGGACATAGGACTCCTATAGGACATAGGACTGAAAAAGGAGCAATTTTGTTGCAAATCGTTGCTGCGCTGGACGAGCGTGTTGGTAATCGCGGATTTCGCAATGGGGATGCCGCTGCCCATCTTCGCCCTGTTGCATTTAACCTACAATGCTTCCAGCGCCGCCATCAGTCTATCCTGGTACCTCAGTCATCTCTAGGTACAGGGGGAGGTACTATTCTATTCTGCCGGTACGCCGGCTGTTTATATATTATGGATACCTAGTAAAGTTTCAGCTGTAAAGGTGCTGAAATGAGACTGACTTCAGTATCCATCTAATCCATCCAAAATCATCTAAATAATCATCACTGATAACTGTTAAGCTATACTATACATACAATAACGAGCTGACATTGTTCAGTCCAAGGGTCCTCAAGTTGGGAGCCGTTGAGGGTCAATATTAGCCGTACCAGGGTAGGACCCAATCAGGCCAGACCAAATACTCGATAGTGCTGAGTGGCAATGGTGTTAAAAGTTTACATACACTTACCACTTGAATGGAGCAAATAAATTTATTTAACCTAGTGTCCCATTTCTTGGAATCAATCTATATCGAAAAAGGTTTTTCTTTCTTTATATTGGGAATTGGTTGCAGTTTCAAATATACGGATTCAATATTTCACCTGAATTGGTGATTGTGAAATTTTGGATTTGTGCATAGGCATAAATCTAAATACAATCTACCTATAGAGATACTTGCACATAAATAATACCGATTTCCCTAAAGGTATACTTTTTTTTTAACTATTCAATAGTCTTCTATAGTTTAGTTGGAAAAAGAAACAGTTACTCAATACTGTTCTTATTTTACAATTGAGCGTTTTTCTACCATAGTCAATTCAAACACTGAACTCATTAACTTCTATGTAAACTACTCCACCTACGTCAACTTTCCGCAGATACTTTACATAAAAATTGTTAAATGAAAATTGTTACCCGGTAGAGTTGCGGAAACGTAACAATTACTCAGATAACTAGTTTATTATTTATTTCGCTGTACAAATAGGTGAGACTGAGGTACCAATGCAGACGGTATTTCTAATAGGTCTACCTTTAGTATGGAATTAAATAAAATCTATTTGTATGGTATCGTCTTACTGAATGGTAACGGATAGGTAATAGTAGTTTACAGGATGTTCTATTAAGGACCGCCGTAACATATCTGCTAGTCATACATGTAGAATATCTAATTAACTCTGAATAAGATCTGCTAAAATCTTGATACTACTGCATAATCGTATTGTTTGCATTCATTAATGTTTGGTGACGTCATGGACTCGATCTACGTCATGGCTTTTATTTGAGTTTCGATAGAATTTACGTTCATTTGTTGTTGAATAACTTTTTTGATGTTACGTACTTTGTTATTTATTAGCTTTTCACTGGCGATGTTTTGAGCGCGGACTTCGTCTTATAAATAGCAAATATTTTATGTTTATATTTATAATAATAATATACACACATTGACCTGACTCCATGGTAAGTTTGTAGAAGTTTGTAAATAGTTGTAATACCTGAAACAATAGAAATACATTGATTAGTACATAGTTGTACGTAATTTATATTTTATAGGAGGCAGCATCGAACAAAGTATATAAAATATTATTATGGAGAGCAATACAATAAAATTATTCAGGTTCACCGAGTCGGAAACAAAAAGTAACAAAGAAAATGGCCCCTAAATGGATCTCGACGGGAATATATCACTTAATCCTTTCCTCTTTTGTTCTTATATATTTTTATTCGTAAAACGTTTCCATGTAAATAATGTATCGATTAATAATATTTAACCTTTTTATTTTAAAACTTATATTTTATATAAGCCTATGTCTATTATGTAAGCCTGTCTATTATATAAATCTTAAATATGATATATGTAATCTATAACTTTTACCATTAGAAAGCAACAAAAAGGATTTGTATTTTTGTTATGTTTGTAACGAATAAATTCAAAATTTATTGAACTTATTTAAAAAAACTTTACTAATGGATTAGTCATTACCAAAATATATCGTAAGCTATAATTCATACCCATACTTTTACGGATACGGAAACTACGCGGTTAAAACAGATATAACCTGACAGTCTACTAATATTATGTGATATTCTGACTATCTTGCTGATCCAATCTTATGTCCAACGCCACGTGTCAGTTGATTACAGAGGAGAGAAGGAGTTAGATCAATTTCATTTCCAACAAGTAGGCTTTTCTTAAATCTAAAGGCAGACTAAAAATCGAATCCAGACTTTTGATCCTAGAAACTTATGTTTGTCCATCAGAGTACATGGATAAATAAATTAATTAATTCATCATAAACTAAAATGCAAGATTTTTCGCCCTTATAAAATAAATATAACAATGTTCAATGTCAAACCGATTGAAGTCAAAACCCCACATTATAGCCGAGACTTAGGAAAAATCTCCGCTCCGTCACATGTTTGAAGTCCTGTGGGAAATCACCGAAAGGGGTTATTTTCATACGTAGTTTAGCGGAGTCGTCCGCACGGGATTGAATTGTCGGCAATTCCTGTTTTACGTCGCATTTTGGTAAAGTTTTGAGACCTTGAAAGCTTGATTGTACCTTATACGAAATATAATATCATCACAATGATATACATCTACCGTGGACCTGGTGGTCCGGCTCTTGTACAATACATTGTTTCTTGTATATCGATGTGCCTGCTACACAAAACAGAGAAGTACTAACATTTGTTATAAAAATGTTAAGTTTAGTAAAAAAAATTTAGTTATGGACAAATTTAAATTCTTACATTAAAATGGATACATCCATTTATTGACATTATACGTAATTATTCCGAGGTCCGTTGAAAGTATTGCTCCCATTCAGAAAACATATAATTTCGAACGGTAATGCCAAGATGGCAGAACCGTTTATCAGGCAGGCCTTTAAATTAAAAAAAAAGTATTCTTGTTTACTAAACAATGTAATTGTAGCAAGCATGTCGTATTTCAATAAATTAATTACCAACGAACATAATTTACATAAAGTCGTAATCAAATTGTATCAAAACTTGCATGATCGCATAATCTCCCAATCAAAAGGTCACAAGGCCGTGACGTCATCAAACGTCCTCGGCAATAAAGAGTTCACAGCAGATTGCGGGCCGACGCAGAAGGAGCCGGGCCGTTGACCCCTCGCGAGTCAGATGTCAGCGCTGCACCCTTTCGACACTGCGGCACCGAACAGGGTTGGGACTGTGTCGCTATCGACATATTATGCATTATTTACTTGTACGATTATTTTTAGTGTATATTATTACTAATAAATTAAGAGTTTATAAATATAAAAAAATATACATTTAAACATTATGCTATTTTTATATTTTATTACAATGATATTAATGGATTTTAAATAATTAAATAAATGTCTTAATTGTTAAGTAATCATTTTTGAAACTTATAAAATAAGATTCTTAGATTGTTCATTTTTCTGTCTTACTAAGTTTTCCCGTTGTTCGTAGAAGTTTGAGCTTGATTAAATAACCGGTATGGTATTGTATGATTATACGGCTTGGTTTATAATTATCCTACGTTAAAATATTATAAAGCTACATTTAACAATCTACAGTAATGTATGAATAATAGAACTAATAAAAAAATTATATTTAGAAAAGAGGTCTATAAACAATAATGTATATTTATTGGTATTCGATTAAAAGCATTAAATTGTTATAATCCTCTTCATCCTAATATTCCGAAAAAAACCATAATTAAGCGTAAAAATGTTTGTTAATTCATTTGGTGAAACCAACTAAATTAAGAAAAATTTTGCAGCCTGCTAGCACTTAAAGCGTTAAAACACAGTAAAAATTAACGATTCATTTGTCAGTAGGTCGATAAAACATTGTTACAACAAACGCACTTCACTCAAGAGCCTTGTTTCATCTCCCGCTATAAATGACCAGATAGTAGCTGAATGGCCTCTTTGTAGTGGATATTGCCTACTTTATGGATCGCAGATGTACTAAAACCACTTGGAAATTTTACCAAGTGTATTCAGACATTCCATACTGCATTTCATGCGAATACTTTTTGGAGGAACTCAATGGACGAACGGATGTTATAGACGCCTTAATTGCTTAATAATATTCCTGATTCTGTAATCAAATAAAACTAAGGGATCACTGTTATTATGCAAAATTTATTGTTCCCTACAAAAACCTATTTCTCCTAGAGGTATTTGATTTACTAAGGTCGTTTTGTTAAAGCCTTTACCTATGTTTCAAGAGTATTTATTAGATCAAGTAGATGCACCATCTGAATGCACCGTTAGTCTCCGTTAGTCTCAAATGGAGAGGATTGCACCGGCTGAAAATAACCTAGTTCTCCAGTCTTATATTCTACTGGAAAAAAGGCATCACCATCATCTCTCAGGTTGTTCTAGCTCTAACATATGATTATCTTCATCCATCCATCTTGTTCTTACCTCAGCTATGTACTAGTAGATCAGCAAAATGCTTTCATCACCTAACCGGCCGCTTGCAGTGGATTTGTATCCTCTGCACTTTCCCAGATTCGCTTCGCTACCCCTTTCTGCGAGATCATATCATCAGAAAGAGACCGCAGTGTCGTAAGATTCACTACGCAATATTAAACATATGACATTGGTCGGGGTGAGAATATCAGCGGTAGTAACCGCTAAAGTTCTGGTCTGGGAAGGCTACTGTGGATACTTAGTCTTTATTAATGATCAGAATGTTTTAAGAGATACCGTAGATCCTCCTACCCTGTACCAGGTGTTGAAAGAGGTGACTGAGGACCTGGAATCAACAGATGGCAGTATAATCATCTGAAATAGAGTAGGTATGGGCGGGGCAGCAGCAGACGGGGATTCCCCGTCGCGAAAGCTGTTCTCTATGATTGCCAATATGCTTTTCCTGCGCGGCAATTATGGACAAAATTCCCACTTTCTTGGGGAGGCTTATGACAAGCTGTGGACTTCCAATGGCTAATTTGATGATGATGACGGTGATCAACAAACAATTTACTTTACTATAAAACAACGTTCGGAAAACTGCGAAACATCTTTTCATCCGACATACCTTAGTGCCTCAAGTCGAAAGTATTCGACCAATGTGTGACCAGCGATGACCTAAGGCAGCGAGCGAATCATGGTCTCTTACTATTGGCCTTATTAGCCAATTGAATGTAGCTCAACGAGCTATGAGGAGGGCAATGCTTAGGATTTCTTTGTGCGATCGAATAAGGAATACGCAGATTCATAACAGACCTAAAGTTACCGACATTGCCCGGCGGATTAATAAGTTGAAGTGGCAGTGGGCAGGGCATTTGGTGCGCAGAACTGATGGACGATGGACTCGTAAGGTTCTAGAATGGAGACCACGTATCGGCAAGCGTAGCGTAGGACGGCCATCCGCCAGATGGACAGATGATCTGACTAAAACCGCAGGATCGCGCTGGACACAGGCCGCATACAACCGGTCCTATTGGAGACTATTTGGGGAGGTCTATGTCCGGCAGTGGACTTCTTATGGCTGATAAAACAACGTGTTCTAAGTATAATAAAGCTTCTTTTTTGTTTTGGCTCTGTCCGCTGAAAAAGACTAGCACCTTGTAGGTTTCTGTTTTTCATATCAAGTAGTCAGTTCCTTGATCGTTTCGGTGTGTTTATCTTTTATTTATGTCATACAGCTAAGTGGAATTAAATTATAGTTCCCAACACTTGTATCTTAATAATTCATTTGAGCAGTAGCCATTATACTTTCGAGGCTGTATAATATTATTAGATGACGCCGTAATGTGATTTTGCTTGGAGATTGAAAAACTTTGGCGCTGCTTTTTAAAAGTTTGATGTCAAAACCGCTTGGGCGCTTTGAAAATGGATTACTAAACAAATGTTATTTATTGAATTAATCTTTATTTTGTTTTTACATTAAAAAATACGGTTTCCATCCTTAAAGTTTAAATTGAAATATAAATTCGCAGTACATCTTAAGATTAATTCGATTTTTAACCTTCCATGCAATCCAATCATGCACGTGGATATTTTATGTACTGATGCATAAAAGGTTCAGAATTAAATATGTAATCAATTTGTCATTGTTTTGATTACGTGATTTGCATACAAACCATATTTAATTGGCAATACATATGGTTTTATGATTGTATCTTATGAAAATTTCAATTTTGTTTTATTACTTTTTCATCTCTAGGACTTGAGCAGTGTTGTTTCAAAAAGCAATCTGTAATCCAAATTACCCTTAGGCACATTAAATGTGTAGGATTTTTTTTATTGTAATGTTGTTAATGTATTTCTATAGATTATATATAATATATATAGTGAGCCGTGAGGTACCGGAAGAGTAGATAAGTACCTCCCCCTGTACCAGGAATCGTAAGAGACGGCTAAGGTACCAGAAACGTCAGAGTGCGGTATATCCATCCGAAACAATGCAGCTCAAATGCACAGGGCGTGGATGGGCAGCAGCATTCCCCATCCTCAAAGCTGCGCACTTTAAAAATGGGCGAAATTCCCCCTTTCTCGGGGAGACCTATGACCATCAATAGACTGCCAATGGCTGGTATGATGATGTATGATGAATTATTAGAAAAACGGGGCTTACGGTCCTCCTGACGGTAAACGATTACCAGAGGCTATTGATGCCTACATCACATACACGTAACCGACGCTTCAATACCTTTTTCCTCCCTTTTCAAAGATCTCTACATTATGAGTAAAAAAAAAGCACTATCAAGCCAGGTCATACATATTTGTATAATCTCAAAGTATTTAATATGAGAGTATATTTGTTGTTATTATTATACTCTAGACTAGGGTATCAATAAAATATCCTAGATTAATTTACATGAAAACCGACTCAATCACCGTAGTCTAAATTGCCCTTGGTGTCGTTCGATAAATGTTACTCAATAGATCGAGACAAGTCATCGGCTAATGTAAGCAAGCAGCAGCTGATTGAAGTGGGATTACACAAATCCCCTGTGTTGCTGTAGAGAGGCTAAAGGATTGTATCTAGACGTTAGAAGTTTTCTTTGAGATTGATGGAACTGAGTTTACCACGGTATTATTAACCTAACTATATATTTATATATAAAATGTGTGTCACGGTTGTTTATCCGGTATGAATTTATTATATATTAGTGTACAGTTTGACCTAATTGGAGAGATAGGACAGTTGACATCTCAATTTATAGCCCAAACATACATACATACATCACGCCCGTGCCCATCGAGGTAGGCAGAGACTATGGATCTCCACTTGTTACGATTTTGGCATAACTCTCTTGCTTCTTTTACTCGCATTAGTCCTTTCGTACACGCTCGTTTATTCTTGGTACGTCTGACCTGGCCCTTCGTTATTACCTCTTTTACTTAGTTACGCTCTTCTTTATTACCTTTTTTACTTTTATTCATTTCCGTTCGGTATATTTGTGCCGTCATTCTACTTTCATCCATCCTTTCTACATGTCCGAGCCATCTCAACATATCTTAGTCTAAGAATTTTTTCATGATAAACAAATGAGTATAGTTAAGACAGGACCACGTCTGGACGGTTAGTGAGGACAAAGGTATACAAATTTATAAAGTAAAAGGTAATTGGCAGCGATTTTAAACGTTTGTTTGAAGTAATATTTGCTTGAATAGTCCAGGTACTGCGCACTGGCTAATTCGCCAGTTCGCAGTAACTGGACTGTGGTTGGATAAAATTTGGATAAATGTTAGTTTTGATATGTTTTATATTTTCTAACATAATAAAAGTATATTTTAGTGCGAATAGTGATCACGTAACTTAAATCCAGATAATTTTTAATTTTACAGTCGTAAAAGATTTTAGATCAGGATTATTAAGGCAAAGTAGCCGATACGCTGAGTATAAAATATAAAATTAAAATCAACCCTGTTTTAAAGTCAATAGAAAAGTAGTTTTGTTACTAAATAAAAAAAAATGAAAAATAGCATTGAGTTAGATTATAATGTTTCTGCTCATTTAGGCGAAGTTCCTTTGACTGATGACTTTATTGATGACATTATTTGTTCCGATGACCAAAACTTTTTTTAGAGTAAAATAATAACAACAAATATACTGTCATATTAAATACTTTGAGATTATACAAACATGTATGTATATATATATATCATAAAAAAAATTGCTTTGAGTACGTGTTTAATGGATAAAAAAATGAGTTGACTCATATTGATGTATGAAGGAACTAAAATATCAAATAATTCTTTACGGAATTGAATTGAACCCTTGTTCAATCTAGTCAATACAAGCCAAGGCACCGGCGGATTATCCAAAGCCCCCATAGTTAGCGGCTCACGGTAAAGCTGGTTGAGTGACACGACGTTGTAAATTTTCTTAAGTTTCTTTGACGCTTTAGTATTGTGTACTTTCCTAAGAAACATAGATCATAGTAAAAACAATATTTGTTAGTAAGTTGACGTTTGTTTTCAAGAAAACCCAAGAACTGTTTTAAATTTTTTAAGTAAATTATGCTGCTTGACTTTTATTAGGTCTGCCAAGGACATGTCCGATATCGTAGCCCGCAATACTTACCCGAGAAATACCTCTCTCCGTCGCCCTTTTAAGGGTACTCTACAATCACAAACACTTCACACACATTCTTTTTTTAGTGCAGTATACCGTGTTTGCCGAACGCGTGCAGTCCGTGCCCCTGGAGTAGTAACAGACCGCGCTAGTGCGGCTGGACTCTCATAGTCGTGTTCGAGCCGGCCCGAGCCGGTTGATCTCGGCATGAGCCTCATAAGCACCCTTAGGTGATCTCTATCGGTCCCGCTCAGATCCCACGTTACGTGAAGTCGCCGCCACATGAAGTACGCAGTTATAATCAGGCACAGAGTCAAGCTCAATGCGGAGTTAACGTCTGAGTAGTCCAGCACAAGATTCTCAAAAAATACATATCAAAAAAATATTTTCTTGCAATAATAAAAATTGAAAACAAGCCTTAAAATAAAAATAATTTTATTTTTATTTTCATCGAGCAGATGCAAAATGAAGTATTCAGTTATTACATAGATTGATACATAAAACTATTGCGCATCGGATAGAGTCAACTGATATTTCAATGTAGACGAATCGCCGTGTCAATCAATCAATAGCTATTCAACAAATCGAGACAAGTGACGTCATCAACAAATGTAAACAAGCGGGCAGTAGATTGAAGTGGGATTACACAAATCCCCAGAGCTGCCGGCCCACTACGAGGCTAAAGGCTTGTTAAGTGACCATGATGTTGTTGTTGTACATTTCGATTGTTGTTAAAATATTATTTGTAAATTTATTAAATAAATAAAGAAGTAGTGGACATTATTTACAATTTTATCACCATCGTCATATCAGTAATTGGAAGTCCACTGCTGGACATAGGCCTCTCAAGGAAAGAGAAAATTTTGCGTGGACAAGCGTGGCGACCACAGAGTGTGCTTTACTTTGCATCTCAGCTGATACCCATTTTTGTTTATTTGTTTATCGATTAACACTGTTACGGATGGATATATTTGTCAGTTTTGATAACAGTTTCACAACTTCTAGTGCAGGAGGGGAGGTATTATTTTACTTTGTAGGTACCCCACATTATGCAATCTTACAATTATGAATTAATGATGAGTCCAAAATAAATATTTTTTTTAATAAAACCAGTGCCAGATAGTAAGCGTCACTACAGCCTTTAGACGCTTATAATATTACTTGGATATCACTAGCTCTTTGCCAATCGTGGACTTGATATTATGTTACTTTACCGCGTAATCCACTAACTCTTACCCTTCGAACCGTAACACAGTAATGCTATTTAGCGGTAGAAATTGATAGATTCAGGTACTAACGCTGATTTATCATTAGAAATTCAAATAAGAAGAAATTACTCAGGAGCAATAATTTTCTTTTTTGTTAAAAACTCGTCATTGAATAGTTTCTAAACCACAATATTTTTCTGAAGTGCGAATGTTTTACCCAATATATAATATTACTCGAGAGGACCGAGTCTTGTGACGAGGGCCAAACTTTAATTTAATACTCGGTTAGTTAGCCAGTTAGTTCACGGCAATTGACCAACGTAAGCCGAGGTAGCTTAAGTTCAGCCCAACTTAAAATTAGTCCACATGAAATAACTTGACTCTTAGACGTTCATAGCTTTAGGTATGTGCTCTACGCATAAATGTAACTACGTAAGCGTGTCTATATGACCAACAAAATCGTAAAAATATTGAGAAAATCTGGAGGTATATTAAACCAACAGAATTCAAAACAACGATGTCTGCCTAACGTTTGGATATGCATTCTGTAAAAATTACTTGAAATTAAATACAGTAAATGTGTTCTTATCATACTTTCACAATTATAATATTCTAGAGAGTGTATGTCTATGAGTCTGTTTATTATGCAATCACAACGAAAATGGTTTCTTAATAAAATTTGGCATGCGGATAAAAAATTGACTATCAATCATGGAATAGTCTTAAAATTAAGTTTAGTGCAGGTTAATTACGCGACTCGCTCAAAAACATACATGTAATAAGAAAAACTGCATTACAATAAGTTAAATAAAGCAGAATAAAAATAATATAACAACGAAAGCTCTTGTATACTAGTCGCGAAGAAGAAAATTCATATCTACCATTCTTAAGAATTTCTCCAAACACGCAAATATACATGCAATCAACATATAGTTCAAGAAAATATATTGAGCATACGATATCCTTTCAATTTACCCAGGAGCCATATTGCTTTAAGCTTACGTCATCCCATATCAAATACATAAGGCAAAAAGCGTATAGCCCGGATGAGTAGAGTTGAGCTTTTCTATGCTTACGCAGTCATGACAGTATTCTTTTCTCGCTTATTGCAAGGGAATAAATATCATATGTGAACCACACGTTACCTGAAATCATCAAGGGGAATTGAGGTGGGAATTTACCACGTATATTAAATACGGCTTGAGACGTGGGGCTTATTTTAAAACCCGCTTAAAGTAATACGGTATCGCAATATGTCGCTGATGAGGTTTATGGTTGGTAATGCGGAAAGTAAATAGATAAAGACAGGACAGAAAAAATAAGAGTTTATAATAAGTCAAAAGTATGTATTTTAAGCCGTCATAAAAAGCGATTAAAGTACCAGAACCGATAGATGCCGGTTTATCCATCCAAAATAGTGTAGCTCAAATATACAGGGCCGTGAAGCGCAGCAGCATCCCCGTCGCGAAGGCTGCGCTCTGCGATTGCCAACACGCTTGATCAGCGAGGCAATTATGGGTAAAATTCCCCTTTTATTGGGGAAGGTCTATATTCAGCTGACTAGAGTTCCAATGGCTGATATGATGATGGTGATGATATATTGTAAATAATGTCTACTACTTCTTACTTACCAATTTTGTGAACTGAAGATACAATGTCACATTTACCCAGTAATTTCACTGGCTCTCTTACCCTTCAAACCGGTACATAGAAATGGAACACTGCTATTTAAAGGTGAGAGTGAGATACCAACACAGACAACCTTTGTAAGAAATTTAAAAGATAACTGCGTTAGCGTTAGCTTATAACTGTGTAACTGGGCGCCGTCCGTATAACTGTAGAATACTAATAAATAAATAAATAGTGATAAAAATATAATAATTTCCCTATTTCTTTAAAAATATTCAAATGTGCAGGACTATCCAAAAGACTACACGTGACGCAGTCCATCTCAAAGCCCCAAATCAACAGAGGGGTTATTACTAGCGAAATAAACGACTGCACCCGCTCCTACTTCGTGTTAAAGCCTTAAAAGCATTTAGAAAGCCTTTAGTACATTAGCTCAGGTGTTGTATATATTTGTGGATTATTAAAAAAACATATCGAAACTCCTTTGGAGATTGTATGATTTTTCGTATTAGCTCTCATTAAATACATAACTAGATAAGCAAGATTAGCGTTAGTCAATGTTCAACTTACTTCCTGATATTATTGTCTAAAAGTAGACATATTATCCTGTTATCATAAAAATGGAAATAAATGATTCATGTATTAGATATCCACATATGAAGAGAAGACCTACGAATGTGACGATGAAACACGAATGAAAATTCAAATTGTGAAGTGTACTCGTTTCTTGAATTCTTATTTTCTTTTTAACCAGAAGCGCCGCCTTCCAATATACTTAACACTGATATAGGCAAATGTTTTGACATTTATTTTATAAGAACGTCAAAAAGGTTACACGCATCAAACCAGTTAAAAGGTGTCATTAATCTTAATAAATGCTTTATATTTTTACCTTCTTGATATTTTTATGTTGTAAAATGAAAATGGGGCATCGACTAGTATTATATCTTAGTATCAGGTGTGAGAGGAACCCAAGGTACTGAAATCGATAGACAACCCTTCCCAGCAATACTACCAGACCGATTAGAATTGTGGAGGACAATGTCCAGCAGTGGACGTCCAAGAAATTTAGAAAGGAGCTAAAGAAATTATTAATACTAAGAAATATGATTATTTGTTGAGGGAATTCCATCGTTATTCTGATAGGTTATTTATACTTGTACAGGTTTCCGAAACTCGATGCCTTTTTGCAACAATTTTTTTCAACAATTTTGCATTTTTCTAGACTGTTGGATCCTTGCCGGCTAGCGATTCTTGCTAGCCCAGTTCTTTTAATATCCTTCATAGTTGCTGGTCATCTCCTGGAGTGATCTTGGAGATCCGATGTATGGTGTACTGTATGGTACTCTGTTAACTTAGGAGAGTCCATGACGACATGATTGACTGTTTTTCGCTCTCTACGCAAGCTCTGCATAGTAGGGTGTCAGTGGTAGAGAAAACAGATGTTTGTATAGCGAACTATATACGGTATACCCTTCCTCATCTGCAGTGACAATCTGTGGCCGATGGATCCCTACCCTATTGCATTTGATACAAGCCAGACGTGATGTAGAAAGGGTATACCACCATTTTTCTCTATCTCAGTCACGTCTTACGCCAAGATACCTTACAGTATTTAAATAATATGCTTAGGTGATAATCATAAAAGTCAACGTTTACGATGAATTCACTTTGTTTAAATGCATATGTTATAGACCAGGTGATTAATGCACCAAATATGTGCGCGAATTATGAATAATGTCTATCTAGCTCGGGAACTCTGTCTATCGGGAAAAGGGATTATTTACTATATTCACTTCATTATTTATCACATTGCACTGTCATCGTTATGTTGCTACTTGACAATTAGGCAATTTGATAATAAATCTAAATCTAAAATGACAAAAAAAAATCATTATGCCAAATTTTATTTTTATTAATATAATAAATTGTGAACATAAACATTACGCTACCCAAATATTTTTCAAAATAATATGTGTCAGGAAGCTGATGCCTGATTAGGTTAGATTAGAACTGCGACCATAATTGATAAATAATGTTTTAACAGTTGAAATATTTCCTAATATAAATATATAATGTCAAATGATTTTTCAAACGTTGTTTGTAAAATGATCTTTTGTCATGTTTTTTGTTAAGCAATAGGAAACCCTAAGAAATCGTCTGACGTATTAAATGTATTTATTACTCTGTCCAAAAGGTGATAGACAAAATGTATAATACGCGATCAATTTGATTATTTAAATAACTATATCAAATTGCACTCTCATTTTTATAATGACCGAGCATTAAGTATAATGGTCAATTTATAACTTGGTCCATAACTCATATACCGCCATCTGACTCCTCCAGTAGTACCGTTGGTTTACACCTGGTACTATTTTGCTCTGGCGGTACCTCACAGTTTATGTTTGCAAGGAATGCTGATGTATATTCAAGTAAATTAGAGTGATGTGTCAATTACAACGGTCATTTAATGGGTACCTTACTCTCACTTCTTTTAACCACAAAATAACAGTGCTTGCATACGGTTTATAGGATCAGTGAGGCAGCAAAATGCCTGAGAAATGTGACACTAGAAATAATAAAATGGATGTATGTCTGCAAGATATTTACAAAACGTCTGGATTGATTTTGTATATATTTTCTGTGAAAAATAATTATTGTGTCATTAAAGATGTATAATAGAAAAGTATCAATAAAAAACGATATTTACGCAAAATCCCAGGCATCTGTAAATATAATTAATACAATTATATTAATAATTTGTTTTATGACTGAGAAAAATCAAGCTATGACAATCAAAAAAATCGAATTAATCCCAATCGCGTTCCTTTTCTTAATTACTTTTAACGCTATGATTAGCATTTTACTAATTATCCTTAAATTAAATGTTCGTCATTCTATTTTGATCGAAATTTCACTAATATGAGGAACGAGTTTATAAAGTATTTAATTAATAAAACAATGAGAATACACTGTGCGTGGGACGGTAACATTTCAGATATTTTATCACACATACATCGAAACGCGAGTTGTAATTCTTACTTATATGTGTGTTTATTTTCTCGGTCCTACGAATTGGCATTATAAACCCCGCTAGAAGGCACTCCCTGTTTATAAGCTGTTAATTCTAAACAACGCTGCTTTATGCTTAGTAGCACTTACACTATTCAAGAAGGAGTGCTTTTGTAATTCTGTAAAAACATACTCATAGTTAAAGGCACTGGGTTATATACTAATCTAGCTGAATTTGAAGTTATACTCGTACGTATAAACTAGTATATGTGTAGTTTATTAACGATTGTAAGAATTGACATTCGGACTGTTTAAGTAATAATGTACTTTTAATAATATAGCTGATCTCATGCCCTGGCGTTTTATCTTACAGATATCATTGAATTCAAACTTGCTAAAGAATATAATCTTACAAACATATAGGCAACATTTCTATCGATTGAAAAATAAAATCAGAAAGATATCATTAAGTTATGAAGAAGACACTCAATAAAGTTAAATTTAATGTACTTTTTATGCGTCATCATTGTTCAGGATAAGCCAACAACCCGTCTGTGTCCCTAATGAAATGTTGCACGCTAATTAATTTCGGTCGGAAGCAAAATTGACCTATGTTAGAAGTGGGACTGCGTGGACGGACCGTAAGTTTAGCGCTGATTCATGCGAAAATAACTAGTTTTATAAAGTGATACGGTTGAAAATCGCTTGTAGAGTTTATGTTGAAAGAGTGTTCGACACTAAGCCCTTCTTAACAATGGTATAAGTAAAAGTGCAATAAGGTCGTCACGTCCGCTCTGCCAGACGTGAAATAAACAGTTCGAGATGATTTTATTTATAGATTGTGTGACGGTGAATAATAGCCTTGCTCTACAATGGCCATTTGTGGTTTCCAAAATGTGATTTATGCGCACAGTGATATGTATGTGCTAATCTCACCCCACGGTGAGGAAACACGTTGGAAATCTGGCTGCACGATTGCTTGAATGCATTTTTTGTACAATTTTAAAATCTTTTGATCAAGAAAAATGCACCGTTTTATTTGTTAAGAATGTTTGAAATACAATTTTTGATAATAACACTTTTTTCTCTCAACTCTAAGATTCCTTTTTTCATTATTTAAAAAAAATAATATAGTATTTAGTATAAAGCCTACAATAATATAACTAAATAATAAATCAAGCCTACTACAAACTAGGCACGAAATAAGAAACTTAAATTCAAATAAGACTCACAATATAATCTATATTACATACGAGTTATATTACTGAGATAAAATAATACTAGAATAAAAAAAAATTTACCAAAAATGTCATGAAAATCGAACACATAACTCTAAAATTAAATAGTGTATCAAACAGTCTCAGAAAGAGTATCAAGTTGAATGTAATTTTACATGTTTATGTAATTATAATAAATTTACACAACATCGCATATATTGATCTGATTCCGAGGTAAATCGCTTAAAGCACTTGTGTTACAGACATCAAGCATTAAATGAGTCACAAATATGTTTCTTAAAGACATATTTAACACCTAGACACAAATAAACACAAATATTTATCATACAAATATTTGTCCAAAGATAGGATCACTACCGTCTGTGCTATCGGCCCGTTTAATACATATTTAGTATATTCCAAAGGCATATGTTGAAACATCCGTTATTATATCGTCCTATAAACAAGCCTTGATTTACTCTTCACCTTCAGGTATTGCACCTATTATAGTCCTTACAAGATGCGAAATACGATTCTCTGTAATGACATTTTGTTGCAAAAACCTTTTTTTTTTAAGGAAGCTAAGCTATTTCTAATCAAGCAACAACACGCGACAAGATAAAAGCTACGCTTTTACATTTCCTGTTGTTATTGCGAAATGTATTAATTGACGTGGATCTCATTATTTTTAATGGTTGATTGTTTGGATATTCGGCATTGCTGAGGTAAATAGACGTAATAATGACAGAAGCGATAGTTATTAGCTATGTCATTAAATGCGTATGTATATTGTTTTATGAAGTACTATATTAATGATAAGAAAAAAAAATCCGCTATAAAAGACATATAAATAAGAGAAGTCTACAGTTTGAGATCAGTGATCAAAAAAGATCGTAAAAAAGACTTAAAAGATCCCTAATTAGATACATCCAATATATTTGTAAATCCATATATTGATAATTTATGTAAGTTCACGCAACTCAAACATTAACCTTAAGGCACTCGTGTTACCAATAACCGACAAAAGAGGAAACAACAATAGTGGTACTTAAAAACATATTTGATACCTAGATGTGTGTCTATACATAGAAAGAACTATTTTAAATGTCCTTGATAAAAATATATGTCCTGATGAGGTCCAAACTCACGACCGTTAACTCACAAGGTAACCAATGCGCTATCGGGACCGTGAAAACCCGCATCTGAAGAAACAATGCTGTTGTTAGAAAAAAGTCTATTATAAATTTAGTTTGAAGTACATATAAGATTATTATTATTATAATTATATACTCTTTATTGTACACCACAAGAACATCACAAAAACATGGAATAGTGGGTAAAAAAGGCGGCCTTATCGCTAAATGCAATTTCTTACAGGTAACCTATGGATAGAAATAATGTTAATGCTGGTGGAAGATTGAGGTGCATTTATTCAGTACATACATACATACATAATAAACATACATATAATACACATACATTCAAATACATATAAAAGATATAGTTACTTTTAAGATAAGTAGGAGGGAAAGGACAGAACAATAGCTTGTATAGCAAAGAGACGACATGAGCGTTCCTGCGAAGTCGAATTGGTAGCCATTTGAGCTTAGTACGAAAGTGGGACACATGATCAAACTTAGCCGAAAATCAATCTTATACAGAAGTTTTGAAGACGCTCAAGCTTCTGAAGTTGATCCTCTGTAAGGTCTATTATATTATATTTATTATTTAATTTTTTTTAGACCACGTCGACAAACTAGCATGCAATCGTGATAGCAAACGTCGACGCCGCCTGTAAAGGATCGTAATATCTCAAGGATATCACGTGTTGCCAATCTGTGGCTTAAAGATATTATGTCATATTACCTAGTAATTTAACTGCCTAAATGAACACTGCTGTTTCGTGGTATAAGTGGTTGAGAGTTATTTACGAATGCAGGTGACCTTTGTGTGAGTTCTACCTCATATTTTTTCACTATTTGATTTTTCGGTAACCAGTGTATTGTAGATATTGAGTTTATTTACATGTGAATTTTTTTAGAAATTTAATTCTTAGAAAGTATTATAATAATAACTTTTGTATTCCAGAAAGTTTCTACGGGACGAGGATAAAGTGAGGTGCAGAAAGTTGGAATTGGGTATTACCGGATTTACTGAACCAACTTTATACAATATCTAACCAATTAATAAAACAATATGTATGCCTAAATAATTCCTAATAGATTGTTAATCTTTTGGGCGTAGGCTCCAACTAAATTTAGATCTATATGCTTTTCAAATAATTTCAATTAGATATCGCCTCTTTTTATTAAAAAAAAATGCTTAAATGTGAAAAAATCTTAACATAAAACACAAATAACTCAAACAATTCATTGTCTATCTAATTGACCGATTCGTATTGTATACATTACGATAAATAATCTATTTTCCGCATAATTTACGTGATCGATTACCATCGTTGGTCGAAGGCAACCTTATCGGCAGTAACCCACTCAAGTTCAAGAGTGAATCATGACTGGAATGTTGTGACTACATTATTTGGTCTTAATGGGACTATTTTATTTAGATTAATAAATTCACATGTTGACCTGATTTCGAGATAATTTGCTTAAAGCATCTGTATTACGGACATCAGATAAGAGAGGAGTCGAGAATCTAACACTTAAATGCATATTTAACACAGAACAAACACGAATATTTATCATATTAGTATTTGTCAGGACCCAGGGGTGAGAATCAAACACACAACCCTCGGCGAACAAGACAAGACCACCACCGAACGCGCTATCCAACAAAGACTATTTTAGAAAAGCACGTAGGAAAATAAACATGACGTAGGTACGATCACTGACATTGTTATGATTCCTCTTCTATTAAGGAAACTGGAAACAAAAAGCTAATGCAAACATCTAAACGCAGCTTTTTTTCGCAGGAGTCGAACTTGAATATGCACGGTTATGAACAAAATGCAGGAAATATTCTCGTAATATTAATTATATTAACGCGAAGCTTAATACTACGCAAACAGGATGTTTGTGGCGCATTCAAATATAAATAGAATAATATACCTAATTAAATAGAATTAATAATAAAAACAATATCTTCTTTATTATACACATACATTTAGAATGGATATTAGGGTTTAAATTCGTACAATTGGCTGCCTTATCGCTCCGAGCGATCTCTTCCAGGCAAAATTTGGTTGGACATATGAAAGAGATAGAGATAAAAGGCAGTATGTGTACATAAATATAGCAAAGTTACATATAATACATAAATTCCTCTGCCAATATATACATATATTCATACACACGCACATACGTATACTACTCGTATATAATTACTGTAATAATTATATATAATTACTTTAATATACATACATATATACATTATTCTGCAGTTTGTTATATTAAAAAAAACTACCTTAACCGACTGTTATAGACTGAGCTTGTCTAAAAGTCGATTAGATTGGACAGTCAAAGATTGACTATAGAAGCTCGTAGAATGTGCAGGCATTTTGGCATTAGATTTTCTTATGATCTAAGGGATCTCGCAAGACTGTCACCAAGAAAAAAAAACGTTTCTGAAGACAAAACGGAGGAGAAGAATATAAGAGTATTTTGTACAAAAGCGAAAGGATATAAGTATTAAGCGTCATCCGCGTAATCAATAAAAGGTAATAAGAGGAATTGCGCTAACGCAATTTTGGTAGGGAAAAGTGAAAGATACGAAGTCTCCTTAAAGACGCAGCTGCAGCGAATAACTTACGACCGACCTCCTTGATTTGATTACGTCAGGATAAGTCGCCAACAACACTCTTAATCGTACTAAGAAATAAAACTTTGGTACGATTGAAATTGACCGACGGAAGTACAGTCCAATCGATTTTTCAAATCTCGAGCTACAATAGCTTTGACGGTCCTGATGGCGCATATGCAAGTGATCCTGCCTTATGCGCCAAAGAACGAACCCACGACGGGTTCGATCCCCGCCTAGGACAAACATTCATATGGTGATAATTATGTTTGTTCTGTGTCTGGGTTTTGAATATGTATTTAAGTAGTATATTTGTGATTTCTATGTTTTTGTCCTTATGTATCTTTATGATGGCCCTATGATGTCCTTAACACTAATGATTTATGCGACTTATCACTGAATCAGGTCAATGTGTGAGATGCTGAAAAAATTCATTATTATTATTATTATTAATAGCTTGCTTTTTAATTGGGTTCAATTGAAGTCCAAACCTTCCACTCTAGTCACTAATGCGGGCAAGGTCGCTATTTATAATCTTGTTAGCTCTGTTGACTTCATGTTACTCTTTGAAAATATACCTGTAGAACATCTGCATAAAGGTAGATAGGTGAAAAACTATTAGAGAGTTAATAAATAAAAAAAGAAATGGGGATAAAACGCCACCCTGCAGTACACCAGTGGACGTAAAGCACCAAGATGACAAAGTGTATTGGATGGAGATGCATTGAAAACGACCAGGCAGGTAGCTACAAATTGAGTCAATCATCCACGGAAATGTGTTAAGAGACAGTACACCAAACAAGATATCAAAATCCACTGTATTAAAAGCATTACTGAAATCAAGCCATGCTAATGTGAGATTACTGTGTGAGATTACCAACTTCCATGCCTGATCTTATACCATCTGTAATATTTATAAGATATATCGTGGTGCTGTGTCGTGGAGGAAACCCAGGCTGGAAAGTATTCAGAGGTTTATTCTTATAAAGGAATGAACTAATTTCATTACGGAACACTATAGGACTTTGAAAAAAATTAGTAGAATAGACAAAGGACGGAAATCAGAAAATAAATTGCTTTCTTCGATAAACGGACTATGCAAAACCGAAAGAAATGTTTGGTTACGTGTAATAATTAATAATTTGAATATTACAAAGGCAAGGGACATTAAAGGCATTGCCTGAAACTTGGACTTCACCTTACATAACTTCACGCAGGATTATTTAATTCGAGATCAAAAGTAGCCCATGACCTTCATTAGGGCTAAAGTAATTAAATTCCGTTACAATCCAATTAGTAGACAAAAAAGGATATCATAATAAACAAAAACATTTACTCTTTCATTTAATTTAATAATTTATTGATAAATTGAGATTTGAACTATTTTTTTGATCACATGGACTTTAATCGTCGGGTTCAGCCAGTGTTTGTAATGTAATCGCAAAAATATAAAGTATATTTACGACATCACAGTAGAAACTTCTAAATTGATCTGTGTTTTTCTACTTTATTATGATCACTCTATCTTTTAAAAACCGCGCAAAAATCCTTGCGTAGTTATAAAGATCTCAGCATACATATAGACAAATAGACAATAGAAAGAGACCTTGTTTTATATTACGTAAACAAGTAAATCTGGGGTAAATTGATAGCAGTGAATGTGTAATATTTAGAATTTTGTTCAAATTAAATCATATAGCACTAATTTTATATAAAAGTACGTCTAAGCTTGGGATCACCTTTGACCTTGTACATTCAACATTTTAAATACATAGTCATGTTTGAAAACGAATTTTCTTAGTCACGCCATTGATAAACTAAAGTAATTCAGGTCTCGCACTGACGCCCTGTCCTAATATTATCTAATCATTTTCTGGTCACGTTTGTGATATACTATCATCGGGTGAGTCAGCACCTTTCCTTAACCTATGCCCTTTCACCAACATTGCTACTTTATTTCACAGGCTTTATTATATGCTTTAACTGTATACAAATAAAGCTGAAACTCTGCAAGCATACCTGAGTGATCGGTATAGAAGAGTTTTGTAACACTAAGTTTATTTTGATCAATTTCGTATAATGTTTACGACACGTTTTGTATCGTTTTCTTTTTCAGTAAAAATGCTAAGAAAGATTAAGTAATATGGTTAAGGTGCTGCGTTTATTTGTATTCACAAATATATAAAATTATTACAGATGGATTATATTTAATATTTATTTTTAGAAAAAGTAAATGAAGGAGCTGCTTTTATTAACTGTAAGGGATTTGTATTCAATAATATGTAAAATTCCTGCAGACGGACGATATTTAATACATAGTTTTATTTAAATCTGACTTTTTTTCAATAAATTAATATTAATTAAACTTAGCATAGTACTCATTTATTATGTATTTTGTGGCGTTGCATTGGCATTTTTGTACTTGGAATTATTAGTTTTTTTTATTGTATACGTTACAAATCAACCTAAAATTAAGACAAAAGCATTAACATTTTTATAAATAATTTAGCTATATTAAAGTTACTATATATATTAGCGCAAGGGATCGCCGGGTTAGACACATGAGTTGCGGGTTCGATTCTCACAACAGACGTGGGACAAAGTTTTGTGGCATATTCCTTTCTGGTTTTCACAAGGATAATTCTTAATTTGAACAAAAGAAAGTATGTGATTTATATAATTATATATCTATTATCATATATTTTTACTGTTTATTTTTATTTTGTTCAATCTACATGCAAAGTTTACCTTGCTATTTTTATGATGTCATCTTTTCATAACACCTGTACGATTTTATATTCCCATTTTTATAAGTATCGATAATTCATCCAAAAGTAATTACCTTGTGTCTAAGAAAGACCATACTGCACTCCACACTCAAATATACTTACCTATATATGTGGTATAGCTCTCAAGGGGATGCCTAACAAATCTCACAGATCAAACAAGAGGCAACTTCACGTCTAAGAATTAGCGGGAAAATACAAAATTCAAACTTACTGACTTAAGTGGTGTACTGTGATAGAAACAAAGCAAATCACGAGGAGCCCTCAATGTAAATCTTTGTAAAACAGATTGCGGTAGCCATCTTTAACTACACAGAAAGTTTGAAAATTGTTGTATAGTTTCATTTTATAAAATATTTATCATCCAGGGTGATGAAACAGACTAGATCGTTTTCAGTTGCAAATCATCCAATGCTGGAATTGCTGCACGCTCTGGACATTCGTGGTGGCAACCATACCATATGTCGGTTCCAGTACCTAAGTCGCCCCTGCGACACTTGGTACAGGACTGTAATATTCTAAAGTATTCCGTCCTACTAAACTGAATTTGAACCAACAAATCATAATTACATGCAACATAGTTTTCGTTTCTATAGCTTATTAGTATACAATAAATGTTACTGAAATATAGAACACACCTTGGTTTATTCATATAAATAAATGTAAACGGCTAAATGTATTGCTGAGCGTAAGTTCTTTTTCAGGTTAAAAATTAAGCAGCTCCAGGTGGCCTGTCCATATCGCAGTGCGATTGCTAGAGCGGGGTTTTAGGCGGTAGACATCGGTTGTACAGCCGATGAGTTCGTCGCTGTCCTGCATTTTCAATGGAATAAATTGCAGGGTAGTACATGAGACTTACTTGGACTATATTAGATAAAAGCGAATTTTTTTTACTAGAAATTTATCAATTTCACTTAATGTTCTATTTTATCAGTATAATTATAATCTATTTCCATATATAAATGTGATCACTTATATTATGAAAAACAAATTAAAGACGTTGAAGGATCATTCCAACGTCTTTAATTAGCCTTTACCTTTTTAAGATTCAGGTGCTTTTAAATATGCTTAATATACGATTTTCAAAAAACAACTTTAAAGTTCTGCAAAGTCCCCTGTATTAGTCTCAAAGGTAATAGTTTACCTGTTAACCCTTGGTTGGTTAGCGCATAGCGGATATGAAACATACAACATCTGATATATCTGCAGTCTGAGAGCATGACCTGGATAAGCCAGACAATTTTATCAGTTTGATATATCGCTGTAGGTACTAGCGGATATTGAGAACGTTGCACGAAAAACCTACACACGTCACCTAGCGGTACACAAAAAACATGTAAAAAGTTGGAAATAAACCCCGTATTTTAGTCGTTAAAAAGTAACATTAAATTGGTAAAATAAAATATATTTCCACAGCAACAAGATTACTCGGAAACATGTTTAAAGAGGGGCGGACGCGAGCATCGCATTTTCGGAAGTGGGGAGAGGAGAAATTACCCCTACACGCGAACTGACCTTTTTGTTTATGCAAGAGAGATAAAATATGCATTTCAAAGCCATTTGTTTGTTACTTCGCAATTTACTATTTAGATTGAGTGTGGATATATGGTATGTATAGATTGAACTTCAAAAAATAATTTAGCAGTTTTAAGAAATTTTCACGGCCTCAAGACCACATAAAAGTATAATAAACATCCTGTAAGGAATGTACTTTAAAAAAGGCTAAGTGCCAAGGTATTTTATTTTTAATATATATTTTGGAATAATCTGTGAATCAATGTATGAGTTACTTATTTTTTAGAAATAAAAAAATGTAAAAAGTAAATAATCCTTGAAACATCATTATCATCATACCAGCCACAAGACGTCTTCTGTTGGACATAGGCCTCTACTAGTAATCTCCAGTAGGACCAATTGTATGCGGCCTGTGTCTAGCGCGATCCTGCGGTTTTAGTCAGATCGTCTGTCCATCTTGTTGGTGGACGCCCTACGCTGCGCTTGCCAGTACGTATAATAATATATAATTCTTTAATAAGCTGAAGGAATCGGTGGTATCCTTGAAGGTAGCAAACGAGAGTAGCACGTTAATTTGAATTATCATCATAAATATCAATCTTAAGACATCAACTAAAAGACATATTAAAATGTTTTATAAAAGTTCGGTTATACGCAATCTGCGTTCACCACGATCTCGCGTATTTAGTTATATCGTCCGTCCATTTAACAGGTCCTACGCTAGCTGATGCGTAGACTTCTTTCTAGAAAAATAGTATCCCTCATATATAAATCATTCGTTTTTCATTTTAAATATGCAATTTACATTTATGAATATGCAATTTATAGTCTGTCCCTCACTTTAAATTAAATACACGTTACAATACAGCGCGTGATATGCATTTACAATAATCTTTGTTGTTGCGCAACGTCATTTGTGGAGTAAGCTGACTAAAATGATGCGATATACAGTTTGCTCGGTAAATTTAGGTGGTAACGATTAACGACACCTACTGAATGTCTCATTAAATTGATAACATATTGATACACATTCTATAAGCTACAGCTTCAACAGCATTGATGTTGTTTACCAAGATATAAAAAAAATATTCAATAGAAAATCAAGAAGACAAAAAGCTACTTAATATATATTTTAATAAAAGTAAAACTCCGACGTGCTCTTAGTCAAATGAATAGACTTTTATCGTTGTAATAGATTTTAAATTAGAAATTTCACCGCTCTTGCAAAAAGAAAGAAGTTTTAAAAGTAGCTAGGTAAGTGTAACTACCATTAACTGTAGGATTTGATGGAATTACCATTTTATTGTATAGACGTTATATCCCTAGGAAAAAGGGGAAATATGAAAACGCTTTTAAACTAATGTGTTTTTTCTGACTACAAATCTGCGATACTTTACTGATGGCAGAATAAAAGGGCGTACTCAGCGCTAAATCAAACTGGTAGATTCTCAGTATTCAAACAGATTTTAAAATGTACAAGTACTATACAAGATGTCTTGAAAAGAAAAGTGTTTGAAATGCGCCAAGGCGGAACCTCCTTCGGAAGTGGGAAGTGGCGGGATTATCAGAACAGGTGCCCCCCTTTCTCTCTAAGGAACAAAAGGCAACTCTGTTATGTTGCTTTTTACTTTTAGAACGAGTCTTTATCTATTTAGCCTTTTTTAGTAGCTCTAGATTTGTGCGCTAATAACTAGCACGAAAATGTTGTATCATATTTATTGAATGATTGAATATTGAATTTATTGTAGTAATACGCGCCGCGGGTGTGAAATTATTTACAAAATAAATGGATTTTACAAAGGCTGTTCGTAAGTCTATAATATCTCCTGCAATAGGAATGTATTCTTGTATGGTTTTACCAACATAAAATGGAAAAAAAATGATTAGTGGCTGAACGTTTTTTAATGTTAATTATTTTAATATCGTTAAGTATTTTTTTCACCATTCCAATATTTACTATTCAAATTATATTTCAATTTTAAAGTATTAAAAAAAACCATATAATTTTTGACCACAACTTAATAAATATTTAAATGAAGGTACTTTGCAAAGGCTTGAAGTATAAACTAGTTCAAATAAAATTTATTTAAGTAGCTGTAAGTAATGTGAAAGTAAATTCGTTTAATTAATTTTGAGTTTATTAGTTATGAACGTACAGAAATACAAGTCCAGCTTCAATTATTGTATTTTAAGTAGGGATCTTTTAAATCTAGATTTTTTCTTCAAATATAATATACGGCATCTTGTAGTTTTTTTATTCATCATGTTACAAACAAACGATAAAATCTATCTCTACTTCTGTATAATATTAAGTTCGATTTAAATATTCTGCCTGCAATTTAAGATAAATGAAAAACTAATAACATGAATTAAGTGGCAGGCACCATTTAGCACAGAGCCATAATCGCAAAACAAGTTAAACAACCTTATTTATAAAAATCAGGTTTAGCGATAATTAAAAAGCGTGCGTACTGTAAGAAATCAAAACATGATCGCGTTACACAAGTTGTATTGTAAGCACGCATCGCTATTTTTTAGGGTTGATTACATGTATTACCAACCCTATCGACGATAATTTTATTTATGACGGGCCCGATGGCGCAGATGGTAGTGATCCTGTCTTGTGCACCAGGGGTCGTGGGTTCGATTCCCACCCAGGGCAAATATTTATATGATGATATTTGTGTTTGCTCTGTGTATGGGTGTAAAATATATGCATTTAAGTAGTATATTTGTGATTCCTCTGTTGTCTGGCATTCGTAACACAAGTGCTTTAAGCGACTAACCTCGGAGTCAGGTCAATGTATGAGATGTTGTGGGAATTTATTATTATTATTATTATTATTATTAATAATATTTCGTACGTAAATTCGTACAACAAACCTTATATTAACCAAACGTGACTACGACATTATTCGCTTAAATCACTTGTGATACAGACATCAGACAGCAGTGAAATCCCAATTAAAATGCTTGAATACATATTTATAGTAATATTTTTACAGACAAAAACAAATATTAGTTTAATAAATTTTTGTTTTATGAATATATCCTGGCTTGAGGTCAAAAGCTGGCGCACAATATAAGATATATTATTTTTATGTATCCATACGACATTATGTTCAAGGATTTAGATGAAAAAATTAAGTAAATAAGTTTTACCCTTTTTTTTGGACAAATTAATCTACCTATATAAGTAAAAGAAAAGTCGTCGAAATGAAAGTTCGCGTATATCCCTAGTTCGACTGCACCAAATTGGATCATTCTTTTATGGCGTGTATCAGGAATATACATGAGACGTACAAGATCGGAATGTTTGTATGGAAAAACTGTATTATCTAATGTTTACATGTAAAGTGATAGAACCCCGGTAATTTGATCAACGTGGTATACTCGTAAGGAGTCTAACTTTTTATAATAGTACTTATTCCATATAAGGAGAATAATTACAATTAGCAACTGAATGTTTGTTTTTAGTGAAATGAAGAAAATTACGGTAGTAATTTATAAAGTATAGTTAAATAGAAAGAAAAGCTAAATGTAATAACCAGCTTTAAACCCACGACTTTTTCCGCGAGGACTTTATCACACCCCTTAGAAACTTGCTAGAGTCCATGAAAAAATATATGCCGCTACCTGATATCTATAGTAAAAAATCTGATCTATATTACAGATACATATTTTTGGAATAAAAAGTAGCCTCTTATAAAAATATAAAGTGAAATTAAAAACCGAGAAAGTAAAAATATACGTGCCGAATTTCATCAAGATCTATTCAGCCGTTTTGCCATGAATGAGTAATTTATCTATGGATATTACGATGGGGTATCGACAGAGTAGAATAATACCACCTGCTACCAGGTGTCGTAAGAGGCGACGGAAGTACCAGAACCGACTAATACGAACGAAACGAACCGAATGCGGGTATACCCATCCGAAACATGGCCAGCAGTATCTCTGTCGCGAAAGCTGCGCTTTATGCCAACACGCTTGCCCAGCGCGGCAATTATGGGTAAATTTCCCCTTTTTGGGGAAACCTGGGACTAGCAGTTAACTTCCAATAGCTGATATGATGATGACATCTCCACTCACAAACTTTCGCTTTAAAATATTATTAAGAATATCTTTTCTTACTAATATTTTCTATAGGATAATGCAAAAATAAAATGTACGTGTAAAATTAAAAATCAATCAAAACGGTATGAGCCATTTACGAAACCTTTTACGTAAAATGTTTATTTGATGAATCAACATAAAACACGTGGAGAGTATTAGACCACTTTACTGTAATTAGCAAAATGTATTAAAAACAAATTTCAATTAAAACTATAAATAAAACATACAAGAACATAATCATCATGACAACGTAATGAGTTGAAAGAGTTTAAAGAATGAAGTGTAATTTTCTCTGAGGCTATTTATTAAAAGCACTATTTACTTTTTTACATTATGAAGTCAGCAAACAAATCGCTTATTGGTAAATGTAAGCGCAGTATATAGACGCTCGTGTCATCACAAAGATATCATTAGCGTGTCGCCAACCCTGCGAACTGAAGATACTTTGTCACATTTACCCAGTAATTTCACTGCCTCACTCACCCTTTAAACCGTAACACAGTCATGTGACCACTGCTATTTGGCAGTAGAAAGGGATGAGAGTAAGGTACCAATACAGACAAATTATGTAAGAGGTCTACCTCAAGTTATAGTATTGACTCATAATTCAATTGACCTAATTAATGGGATAATTTGGTGTTCAATGCAGCAATCAATTTGCCAATATTAATACACGATTACGTATTCAATACCACACAAAGGAAATAATGACGAAATATTTACAATATCGATATTAATTGAACGCAAAAATATTACTTAGGTATTGCAAATGCTACCTCTAAACCATTCACCTGCTAGTCTACTCAGACGTAAACTTCAGCGCCACTGGAGGATGGAGCGAAGTCGCTCATGAGCGACCCTATCCCCGATTGTACATGCGTACCCCGCATCAGTTCTGATGACCATCAAGGGGTACAGTTAAGATACTGTTTGAAAAGAGGAGCACTGAATGATCCCAGCTGCACTAGTGCGGGACTGCACTTTTTCGTTGGAAAAATGGTGTACTGCTCTTGGAAAAGAATAATAATAAAATAATTATTCCCACAACATCTCATTCATACATTGACTTGACTCCGTAGTAAGTCGCTTAAAGCACTTGTGTTACAGACGCCAGGCAACAGAGGAATCGCAAATACACTACTTAAATACATATATTTAACTCCCAGTCACAGAACAAACACAAATATTATCATATAAATATTTGCTCTGGATGGGATTTGAACCCACGAGCTTTGGCACACAAGATAGTATCACTACCATCCGCTCCATCAGGCCCGTCGAATGTATGTAAAGTGTTTGTGATTGAGGAGTGCCAGTAAGAGGGCGACGGAGAGAGGTATTTATAGAAGTTATGCTACCGGGTGGATCCTTGAGGACGTGTCGTGACCTAAGACATCGGTCACGGGTGTTTTCTTTGCGGTTTTTTAAATTAATAATTTAACTGTCAGCGGGCTAGCATGATTAAACCATTTATCATTAGCCCAGTATTTGTCTTGCGTGCGATACTAGCATAATGATAATCACCATCATTATCATACTAGCCAATGAAAATCGACTGTTGGACATAGGCCTCTCCAACTAAGGAGGTTTTTTGCCCATAATTGCCGGCTGGACAAGCGTGTTCTCTATCGCAGAGCGAAGCTTTCACGACGAGGATGCTGCTGCCAATCACCGCCCTGTGCATATCAGCTTCACTGTTTCGGATGGATATGCCGTCACCTGTCAGTTCTGGCACCTCTTACGACACCTGGTACAGTGGGAGGTACTATTGAACTCTGCTCACGGCCGATATCTCCCTTTGTAGTATCGATAGAAAACGACTGCCGCATTCGAATGGACAGATTGTGGATAGTAGTACACCTGATTAAAGAATGCCACAATGCCACGTCCAGAGTGTTTCTCCCTTCTTGGGGAAGCCTATGTCCAGCATAGGACTACTCATAAATATTAAATGGATCAAAAACAATGTTCAAATTTCCATGTTACCTATTAGAAATGCTAAGAACAATATATGTAATCATAACTTTCAATATCGAGGATTGCTTCAAGGTTATTACTGAATATCTTATTAACATAGCTGTAAGTGAAGCTCATTAGTTATAATCAATTAACCACTGGTGGCAAAGCTGCATTTGTTATGCACTGCTGGCTCGGTTACACTCTAATGCACCGGTTGAAACGTAGTAACCAGTGTATAGAGCATGACGGTAATTTATCGCTGTAGATTATAGAATATACTTGCTACTAAGCGATATTCATTGCGATATGTTGGATATAATTGTTATTGATCAGAAAAAATATGCAGAAGGCTGTGTACACAAATTAATTTGTACAGACAGAAAGTTCAGCACAATTATCTGTATACAAGTATTAGTATATGCGAAACGGGAAAGACAGGCTAGTTGCGAGCGAGTTGGTGCAGATATTTCGTAATTGGTTAAATCAGTTCCAGTTATATTAGTTCTAGTTTGGAAAAGTCATTACCGCTAATATATAACAACCGAATAAAAAATAATTAAAACTAGATGAGTTAATCATTATTAAAAAAATTATAGTAGACAACAAACATCTGAAAAGATTTTTCACGAGTTATAGAAGCCAGAAACAAGAAAGCTAGCTTTGTTGATACGGGAAGCGAATGCACTTCTCTTGAAGCCGGTGAGCATAATAATATCGCTGTACAGTTTGTTTTTATAAATCATATAAAGATCCGGGTGCTACATATCAGTAGGTGTAACATCACTATTATATGGGTACATGTCCGGCTTCTTATGGTTGGGCGGATTCTCTGTACATTTTAATTTGTGGTATCCATTACAATAATAATGAACGATTTAAAAGTTATCGAGAAGCGGTAGGGTTTGACGAAGCGTGTAAATCCCTGTTATATAAATGCAAAAATGTGTATATTTGATATGCATTGAATTGGATGCAAATTCTCATGTAGAAAGCGAAAGGATACGGGGTTTTAAACTCGCGGGTTGACATATTAAAACCTATCGTCATCATCTTTATGCACCCGCAGAATGTCTACTGCTAGACATAGGGTCCAAAGAAAAAAAAAAATTATTGCGTTAAGCAGGCGTGGTGGCCATCGTAGTGCGTAGCTTCGATCCGGGAATAGCTAGCCCGCCCTCCCGATAGGATAACCGCAAAAATCGAAGCCCTTTCCCGCCCTCTGACTGGCACAACACGACCATTAACACTCCACATGCATTCGTACAACAGAGCATTACACAGCGTTCGCCGCCGAACGCGTGCAATCCCTGCCCCCACGAGCGATAACCGACAGCCCTAGAGCTGTCAGACTCAATCTGCCCGTCCTCTTTTGCTGAAGTTACATAGTTAAATTCAACCCCAACGACGGCGGCCCGAGCCTAGATCGAGCCTCTAGAGGTGCCCTCGGGCGCGGCGTCGGTCCCGCTCCGATCTCGCGGCCGCGACCGCGGTATACGCGCGGGACACGCAGGATGAATACGGGCATCGGACCTCTCATCTATGAGAGGCCCCGCCCTCTTTTTTCGGTGGCGCTGAAATTGACGTCTGAGTAGTCCAGCAATAGGTTCGTCAAAAAAAAATAGCTAGCCCGCAGTAGCCAGTCCTACCTCGACGTTTTACAATTAAGCTTCGCTGATTCGGGTAGACATACCGCCATCTGTCGGTTCTATGCTGGTAAACAGCAATAAAAGCTAAATAAACTGCAAATACGATAAGACACGCGAGAGTATTTTAGAAGGGAGGTCTTATTACAATAAAAATACTTTTAATGTTACCTTGTACTTTAACTTGAAAATGCCGTTATAATATTTGGGTTTGATATTATTTATTATTTTACCTGGTTTGATAGTAATATAATTTTAATTACAAATGTTGTTTGTTGAATATTTATAACAATAATGATTAATATATTTAAATTAAGAGACGATTATTAACAGCAGGTAAATAATAAGCAACAAATACGCTAATTGGGTTATGATTAAGTACCGTTAAATATTATGTACCTATATATTTTCTATACACCATCACGATAGGCCTCCCCAAAATAAGGAAAATTTGCCAATAATTGCCAAGCGTGTTAGCAATCGCAGAGCGCAATTTCGCGACAGAGATGTAGCTGCCCTTCCCCGCGCTGTGTATTTGAGCTATACTGTTTCAGATGGGTATACCGCAATCTGTCGGTTCTGGTACTTCAGACACCTCTTACGACACCTGGTACAGGGGGAGGTATTCGCATGATGCATCAAAAACGATGGGAATATCACGTCACATTACGTTGTAATGTCTCTTTGTACCAGAACACAACAATGTAATCATTTAGAATAAGGATTGGAACGGACACGTGTTGGCATTTCCGCCCGAAGCAGTGTAGCTCAAATGCAATAGGGCGGGGATTTGCCGCGATATCCCTTCACGAAGTCGCGCTCTGCGATTGTCACCACGGTTGGTCCTACGCGGCAATTATGGGCAAACTCCCCTTTACTTGCGGAGGCATATGTCCAGACATGGGCATATTTCGTACACAGCATTGATAAATATCAATTCGGATAGAGATGTCCTAATATACTATTGTAATTGTAAGAGTCGTAGGTTCTTTTACCGTAACAACAAAAATAATGACTGCTTCGTTTTTTTTCTATTGTTTCTTATTTCTATAACTCGGGAATATTCTTAAATTTATTTATATATACATCAGTTTTCTGCCGATAGCCATGAGGTACCGGCAGAGTAGAATAGTACCTCCGTTTGTACCAGGTGAAGTAAGAGGCATCTAAGGTACTAGAACTGATAAATGGTGGTATATCCATCCAAATGCAAAGGGTGGGGATAGGCTGCAACATCTCCGTCGCGAAAGCTGGTCTTTGAGATTGCCAATATACTTACGGCAATGATAGCCAAAATTCCCCCTTCCTTGGGGATTTCGTACCGTTTTTATTTTTTTATATTATACTAACTTGCTGGGGATACTGGCAGAGTAGAAAAGTATTTCCTTCTGTACCGGGTGCTGTAAGAGGCAATTGAGTTACTGGAACTGATAGATAGCGGTAGATTAATTAAAAATAGCGTAACCCAAATACGTGAGGGTGGGGATAAGCCGCAGCATCCGCGCAGCAAGTTTCACACTGCCATTGCCACCACATCTCAGCATTTATGGGCAAAAATTCTCTTTTTAGAGAGGTCCCGCATTGGGCTTCTTAGGGCTGATATTTCTTGCTTTGACTTATCACTCTATTTATATAATAATGTATATTATCGTACTCCTTGAATCCTTAAAAACGGATTCAATTAAAAAATACTAAGCAAATCTGTAACTCTACTTTATACATGGCCACGACACGGAATCCCAAAAGACGTAAAGTTCATAAAATACTATTGTTTGTTTCTTGGTTGATCGTCAACTGTTCAACGAAATTACGATCACTATAAAAGTCATTAATAACCAGAGTTATTGTTCTATAAAAATATACTTTATGACCACTTAATACCGTACTCTCTGGATAAGATTTCCTTTTTACTAGGCACTATTAATTTTGTTTTAACTATCCAGTGTTTTTTTGTTACAGTAATATAACATGGACATTGGATTGATCTGAAAGTGAGTGATTTTAAATTTGTACTACAAAACACTGAATAATGAGTCGCCTTAAAGGTTTGGTGAGTTCCAACTTCACATTCTATTACTGTTTTTAAGTCATCTTTTTTCATTCAAAGGTCCTCTGTATTACTACCTCATTCGCACCTATTTTTACAGTCAAAAAGTTGTGTTAGCTTTGCTGTGTTTCAGATTGAAGGGCGAACGAGGCAGTGAATTTACTGAGTAATGTGACGTAATATTTTCAAATCACAAGGTTGGCAACGCGCTTATATAGCCTTGTGATTTTACGAGCATCTATCGGCTGCGGTTACGCTTACTATCACGAGGACTGTATGCTTATTTTTCGACCTGATCAAATAAACAAACAATAGGAAAAAACATGTTCTTGGAAGGAAACTAAAGCATCATTAGTGTTATCGACAATACACTGTCCTTAAATTCAATGAATTCTGACACCACGTCTGACTTTGAGATAAATAATTTAGACACCAGATAAATTGATAAAAGTTATTTAACTAATTGCTGCTACAATACAGAAGGTAAAGATTAAAGAAACATCAAAAAGATCTTTAGACTCCTTTATTATGGATTTTTGAATATACTTCTAAATAGAGACTTCAACGGAGATTCATTCTACGCACGGGCGTTCAAGGAAGGAAAATATTCTAGAACCGTACTGTTCCAACGATTACATCCTGCCGAAGATAGGATTTGGATCAGGTAAAAACGAACGAAAAATGCGGCAGCAAAAAACATAAAATAAAATACTTTTTTTAAGCTTCAGAATATTTACTGCATTCTGCAATGCTTGGATGCAATGATAAAAACAATTCTTATTATATTCCATGTCGTCTGTTCTATGTAGACATTTCTTTCCGTTCTTAAATAATTTCGTCTGTTCTATGAAGACATTTCTTTCCGTTCTTAGATAATTTCGTCTGTTCTATGAAGACATTTCTGTCCATTCTTAGATAATGTTTGTCATAATTACACAATTCAATCTCATACATAAATATAGCAGAAAGTAATCCAAACGCGAAGCAAAATAAAACATTTTTTAGAAATAAAAAAATTAAACGCCCGGCACCGCTCCGATAAGAATGTAACAGCATTGCGCAAAATTTCACGGTTGTGGTTACAGTATAACATTTTATACACGACGTATCTAAATACGTTGTTTGGAGTAAAAATATCATTTATGTACACAACATTTTTTAAATATTATAAATGGTAGACTGTTTTATTCGATAAACAATGAGCTAGATATTTCTAATGCGAATAACGATCATTCTAGTTTTTTAACTTAAAGGAAAGGCGACTTTTCGTCATTACTTATGGGTCTTACTAGTAAAATGTCTAGTCTAGTATGTCACCTAGAGTTCGTAGCTCGTAGCAATATGTAATCAATATGTTTTGTTTTTTATGAAAACGATTGAAACAACATTAAATACCTTTTATTAAATATTTTCCTGTTTTCTGACCAATATGTAGACACTAGAACAAAAATATCTTTAAATGATTATATATTTCCATTGCTGGCGAGGCATAAATAGATGCCCGTTTTCAGCAAACTTTCCCAGAAAACATACAACAATGCTCTGAAACTCCTAAAAGTTAGTAACATTGAGCTGAAATGGAAAACATTGTATATGTGTCCATGTTAGCTGTAGTCTTTCAATACATAGAGATATAGTATCTCGGTGATATAAAAAGAAAATCAAGAGCTAAAAAAGAATACGCGCTCCACCCCTCCGAATTCTTTGCGAATATTACCAACGCACAAACGAATGACTGCCAAAATACGCATTTATTTATTCGGTATAAGGATAGGTAGGCATATGACATTTGATATTAAGCATAACTTTTATTAATTTCCTATGAATGTGTAGCATATATTTTTCTGGAACCTTCTTGGTCCAAATCCGGGATTTTTCTTCGTGCACACAATCGTCGATTAGGTAAAGAGCCTACGAAAATATAAAAGCAACTATTCGGGCCAGCTTCTGTATATAGCGTGTCGTTTAAAAATAAACACAAGTCCCAAACAATAAAGATTGTTTTTAGTTAAATTATTTAAGTTTAATTAAAGAAAGTCCATGAAAAGAATCTGAAGTTCAAATCAAACGACTCGCTCAGTCTACGGAGTAATTTTACGAGTGATCATTTTCATAAAATTGAAAGTTTTAATTAAATTTCTTTAACAGTTATGAGAAATTATAAAAATACCGAATGCAAAGCAAATGATCTGCTTTGTAATATCACATCGATCGTCCGATATTTCGGTTTGGTTAAACTTTGTGGAGATAACAATTATTTCTATTGAATCGGCGAGGGTTTAGAACAAATAATGGTTGATTTATTTCAGATCTGCCTCAACTGCTGTGGAAAATGGGTCGCTCTTTGATACCCGAGAGATCAGATTAAAGGGATACCTAGAACTACCCCGTTTTCGCTTAACTAATCAAAAGTATTGGAAACTGTCATGGGTTACGTATTTCTTCTAACATCATGCCAGTTTATTTAATTTTATACTTTAGCATTGCCTTTAATAAAACATGTAAAACTTTCATGACTGACTTAACCTTTTATCTCCTTAAGGAATGATTTTTGAAAAAAGGATCTTGCACATCATGTTTCCTGACTTTCGATGAAAAACCTTTATACTAAATTTCATTAGAATAACTTCAAAATTCAGTGAAGTCTCTTTGCACTCCCGTTTTACTCTTTCAAGGGTTACCTGTTCAAATGGTCAAGTTTCTAAACCATATCGTTTAGGCCCTGCGATGCTACGTCAGTCAGTCAGCTATCTTCTCTTTTTATGTACATGTGAATAAAATATATCCTATATAGAAATGGAGAAAATACATAAATAATAAGTATCAATCTAACATTTTTAAAAGACCTGACCTATGTCTGTGTACCTTAATTATTCGTTCTTATTAAGAGTCCGTCAGCGACTCCGTCCGCGTAGACATTTTTGCATCTCGTTACACCAAAACTTATATACCTCATATATTTACCTTATGTATTGACCTCATATATTTACCTTATGTATTGACCTCATATATTGACCTCATATAATTACCTTATATATTGACCTCATATATTTACCTTATATCTTTGACCTCATATATTGACCTCATATATTTACCTTATATCTTTGACCTCATATATTGACCTCATATATTGACCTCATATATTGACCTCATATATTGACCTCATATATTGACCTCATATATTGACCTCATATATTGACCTCATATATTTACCTTATGTATTGACCTCATATATTGACCTCATATATTGACCTCATATAATTACCTTATATATTGACCTCATATATTTACCTTATATCTTTGACCTCATATATTGACCTCATACATTTACCATATATATTGACCTCATTTATATTAACCTCATATATTGACCTCATATTGATTGATTGACATCGACACAATAGAGAAATTACAAATTTTATACAGAAAAATGTACAGCACTAAGACACAGAATAAACACAAACGTTTATCACATAAATAATTGTCCTGGGTGGGTATCGAACTGACGATTCTTGGTGCACAAGATCACCACTACTGATTTCGTCATTGACCCGTCGATCATCGGTTTACCGGTTAATGTGACAAACAGACATAGGAGTAGACAGCCTCTCTTGCTATTTATAATATACCTACTATAATTTAAACATGATTTAATCGATGACCGGAATTGAACCCTTTGAAAAGATAGCCCTGTTCACACAGACATAGCTATAAATTATAAAAAAGCATCTTAATACATTAACAAAGCTTAGTAAGTTGTAACTTCACGCTCTCACCTAAACACAGCAATGTGACAACTACATTTTGCCAGAAACATAGGAGAGTATGGTGGATAGTCAAGTAGACGTCCTTTATAGTCTTTATTACCTTGGGTAGAAAAATCTGCACATCAAACTATTTTTAGTTCATTGATTTATTTCGCTCTTCTACCCGTCTGGCGGTTTCATTTCCGGTGACATATTCCCTTCTATTAACCTTACGCCTTTATATTGCTTACACAAGTTTATTCAGTTTTATATTTTCTTCTAAATATAAGTGTAGAGAAACCCCTATATTTATTTTTAGAAGATTTCTTCTAAAAATAATTTAGTTATTAACTCATTGAATTAATCGGTAAGGATAAATAACCTTAAATGTTACGACGCAAAAACTTTCCATTCTAAGAACCACATTTGGATTTAACTGTCTGAAAGAGTGACTTAGAAGTTGTGTCAGATTTCGAGTATATATTAAAAATGTAATAATTATTACCGTCACTAAATTTGATTTGAGCATTTTTTTTCATTTCCAACGTAAACGTGCTGTATTTTAAAATGTTTTATTATGAGCAAGACATGCGTAAAGATTGAAAAATATAAAATATATATCTTTGAAATAAGTACAAACGCATATTTTACGGTGTTACTGTTATTTTTGATGAGCCAATACAATTAACTGGTGAATTAAAATTTCAAATGCAAAGTTTTAATTAAGTAAATGGAATTAAAATTCTCATAAGTTTACGTAATGGTTACGTCTCAGTGATCTTGGGCAATTATTTTTAAACGAAAAGAGCTAAATATTGTAACTTGCTATTTCTTTTTTTATTTTCTTGAATTGGTGAGGTTAATGTCGTATTGTGATTAAAGAAATGTATCTAACAGATAAAAAATTGACACTTGCCTTACGGAGTTTAGCACAGCAAGCATCAAATCTATTTGAAACTTATACAATTGTATTCTTAAATAATACTAATGTTCATAAACAATACTCAAGAGTAGGTAATAATATTGTTGTTATCTACGTTACCGTGAAACAAATAAGTGAGATTATAAGAGAAATCCTACTATTACCTATTTAGATGGTTCTTCGATAGTAGAAGTCATCATCATACCAGCTATTGCAAGTCCACTGTTGAACGTAGGCCTCTCCAAAAAATGGCGAATTTTGCCCATAAACGCCGCACTGGGCAAGCGTGTAGCCAATCGCAGAGCGCAGCTTTCGCGACGGAGATACTGCTGCCCATCCCTCCCTGTGCATTTGAGCTGCATTGTCTCGGATGGATATACCGCCATCTGTCGGTTCTGGTAACTTAGTCACCTTTTACAACACCTGGTACAGGGGGAGGTACTCTTCTACTCTGCCGGTACCTAACGGCAAGATAGTAGATGAATTATTTGTAAATACCGGTAAATCGACCCTGATTATTTTCCTCAACTCATAAGAATGAGAGAGATAGTAAAATGTGCTTTTAAAATAATGATTTAGATTCACAAATCCAAATAGTAAACCAAATGTATCATGCGTATCATTTAATTTTCCGTTGTCCAGCAGCAAATGTTCGTGTTAATAAAGTCTTCCATCCAATGATTCCTATAAAACGACAATTTACATTGAAAATAACTTTAGAGACTTAAAGTAATAAAAGTATATTTTTTCATGCTTGAATTTGGAGCAAACTACTACAATTGAATTTAACTTTATAAAAACATAATCAAATAATCGGTAAAGTCGATTTTTGGTAGTTCACACATTTATATTAATTATATTTAAAAAAAGCTTTTTATTTTATAAATAATTATTAAAACAAGTCTTATGACTCACAAATTAACGATAAATATCAGCAGTTCAAAAACTGTTTGACGCTCACAAAAAAAATTTTAGTAACACACTATTTCATGATGTACATAATTCATGTACACATATTCCCGGTTAAGTGTTGCGGTAAAAAAAGTTATATAGATACCTAAGGACATTTATGCAGTCTTTTAAGCAAATGTATTTAATTTTCAAATTAAGAACACAAAAGTTTAAAAGGATTCCGTGTAGACTGAATTTATAAAACGTTTCACTCATACTATTTTTAAAAAACGAATCCTTAACATATCATCGCTTAGCATTAAGTGATGTACGAGCTAAAGCGCGTTGCCACATGCAAGCGACAGGGCCGGCTTGCCAACAAATAAATTGGCTGTTAGCAGGGAGCACGGACGGTCTTTAAACACGGGACATGAGCACGAAATGTATTGTGTACTCTGAATGAGTTTCAATACTATTGTACCTGTATGCTTAATACTATAACCTTTAAATGTTATATATCATAAAATCGGCCATTAGAAGTCCACTGCTGGACACGGGCTTCCCCAAAAAAAGGAAATTTTGCCCATAATGGCCGCGCTGGGCAAGAATCTTGGCAAACGCAGAAAGCAGCTTTCACTATGGGAGTACTGCTGCCCATCCCCGCCCTGTGCATTTGAGCTACCCGAATTTGGATGAATATACCGCGATCTGTTGATTCTGGTACGTTAGTCGCCTCTTACGACTTGTGTTATATATCTGATCGAGCAAAAACATGCAAAATTGTATAATTTATGTATCTACCAATTTGAATATTTGGGAACCTTCCTATAAAAAACTAACCTTTTTTATGAGACCACATTGACAAACAAGCCTACAGTCTCTGTGATATAGTAAGCGTCACTGTAGTCTATAGACGCTTGTAATTTTACAAGGATTTGACTAATGAGTTGCCAAACTTGTGACCTAAAAATACTACGACAACTACCTAGTAATTTCGGTAGTAGTACGGCCTTTCTCACCCTTCAAACCGGAACACAGTAATGCGATTAATGCTATTTAGCGGTAGAAATAAGTAAGAATCAGGTACCAATGCAGACGATCCTTGTAGCCCTTACGTAACGTATCCTGGTGACATCAAACTATAGACTGTGAAATAAACTATTTATGTTAAGTTTCGTGCATATTGTGTATAGATTTTTCTTATTTATGCTTAAATAATCAAGCAAATATATTAAAATATAAAACATATTTTTTTATTATTTGTTACGCCTTATATTTTACATGTTTAGATTAGGCTTGTTACGGGTTGTTACCGATGACCGCGTCTAAAAATAGAATATTTGTTGTTTGTTTGTCTGGACGGAAAAAAGGCGTATTGGGTCAATACACCCCTGAGAACCGACGTATGTGGGGAATATGTGATAACGAGTCCGATAATATATTTGCCAGTAAAATAACATCATTAGCAATGATCTAAAATAAATTTGAAAAGTCTATACATATATAAATGTCCCGTTACAATTGATAACTACAAACGAAAAGCTAGTTGTTTAAATAAATTAAATAAAATATTCACTGTATACATATAAATTATTCAGTATTATAATATATATAAATTATCGATATCAGTCAACCGACGGAAATTTTAAGCTACTGACATTCAGTTTCAAACAAAGGGCATTTCGTCAATGATAGTGCAATACCACGTAAGTAGCAGTTGCAAATAAAGTTGAAAATTCAATTAGGAAAGATGGAAAATGGACCTTATTAACTTAAGCTACATATGCGGTACTGAAGTATCATCGACGATTTGCACTTTATATAAAGAATAACTGTGTGAAGAATTGTATGAAAACTACTATCAAAAAGTGAGACTTACTGTGTAATATTAGACCCTCCCTCCTCTCCCTCCTCCCTCTATACCAGGTATCGTATCGTAGGCTATATGACCGCCACCATGCTTGCTCAGCGAGGCAATTATGGGCAATCTCCCCTTTTTTGAAGAGGCCTCACAGTGGAAGTCCAACAAACAGTTATTATTATGATAATGTTGAAGAGTACTCGCAGACTGTTATTTGTGTTGACGGCGTTTTTTGTTAAACTTGTTACCAGATCTTCTCTAGAGCAATATATTCTAATTAATAATAAATTAAAGGCACATTTTAAGGTATCTCATTAAATAACTCTTTGATTACAAAACAAATTTAATATCTGTACTGATGACTGACTTATACAACAAATTATATTTGTGTTAAATTTTATTTCATTCGTTTACATAATTTATGGATGTTTGTTATCTAAGTCGAATACTAATTAAATTCCTCCGCAGGCAATATGAAATCTTAATAAATGTGGCTAGCCTTATTGTTACTATTCTAATACATACGTATATAGAATAAATTGTTTTTATGTTATGTCTGTATACGTTTTCATATTGACCGCAAATGGCTAATTTGGCTATGTTTTGATCCGGTTTCAACTATTATGAGCTATTTCGAATAGAAAACTAAATTGCTTATTTTATTACCACAAATATGTTCGTACTCTTATTTCATCGAAATGCGGTCACGTTGGAACACTATTCGGACCCCGTGTCCTAATCCTAAACAAGGAAACATTAGGATGCAGTACACGGAAGAGTTTTATCTGGTATCTCATAACGATTGGTTGTAAAGGGAACCAAATAATACAATTATTATTTATTTTCTAATGCTAAAGTCTATTTGTAATTAAATATATATGATATTATTAAGTTAAAGTATGTACCCCCTCTTACGATTTAATTGGAAGTTCGGGCAGAATTCAAGCAAATTTCATTAGACATGAAAAACATAATATTTTATCGGAGCTCATTTTTACCAAAACATCGATTAATTATACCCATGATCCTTGCGATGGAGTCATCCATGGGTGAAAGCCGTAGGAAAATTCGGTAGCAGAGTTCATCCCGAACAAATCTATTGTCTACATGGAAACAATGCGGGAGACCTCTACAAATTTGTGGGAATGTATGGAATATAACTCACAGTGTCCAGACGAGGGTAATCACTAGTCTCTAAATACGAGCCAAATTTGGTGGAAATACAATAATTAGATTATATGGAAAGTTCTTAAATTTAATCTGTACTCGTAAATGAGAATATTTGCAACGTATGCTACTCGCAGACCACAACAAACGACGTGGCTTGCTCAACGTTTGGTAGCCACCGCTATTTGCTGTCGTTTTCACAATGTACTTATTTTCCTTTAGAAATTTGTTTTAAATACTATTTAATAATAATAAATAAATATTTTTTTAACTAGAAATCGCCGTATTTACGAAAGGCAATAATTTTAGTTAAAGTAGAGTATTTCCTAATAAAATTAAAAAAATTGTACACTCATTTTTTTACATATCAACTATTTTTGGGCACTACATTTTTGTAAAAATTGCAGTGCGCGATCTACGTCAATGTTTAGTTAGTAATTTTAATACATCTATTATAGTAAAAAGAAAATATAGTAAACACATATAGATGTGTTTTTAATAGATTAACATAAATTACAAAGAATAAATGCTATTTAACGTATATATGTAAGATATTTTGTAACAGTTTTTGAATGTTTGTTGCAACTCTCTCAAAAACCTATGAATGGACTCCGATTAAACCTAGAATCGAGTAACATTGACTCCAAAGCAATATAATTAAATAGATGGATCTTATATATAAAATGAATATTTGTATTTGTTCATTGTATATGTATTTAACTAATAATAGTTAATAAATTAAGTTAATAAAAATAAGTAATAATATAAATTAGTATTTCAAAATTGCACGACTGGCTGTTCATAGAGGTGTGTTGGTTCCAACACTGACATACCTATGGTATG
>JACJUM010005601.1:7343244-7515656 GCA_020976665.1 Heortia vitessoides | reverse complement strand
AATGAGAGCACTTCAAAGTTTGTATGGTGTGAGTTTGACAGATAGATTAAAGAATAGTGTGATAAGAGATGGATGTGGTGTAAAAGATGATGCTGTGACAACAATAGCGAAAGGAATGTTGAGATGGTTTGGACAAGTAGAATATGAAATAAAATAAAATAAAGAATGGATGAAAGTAGAATGTCTACACAGCGGAAGTGAATGGAAGGGTTGGTATAGGACGATCTAGACAAACATATCTTAACCAGGTAGACGAGGTATTAAAGAAGGGCCAGGTCAAGTACCAAGAATAAACGAGCGTGTATGAAAGGACTTATGCGAGTAACGGATGCGAGAGGTATGCCAAGATCGTAAACAAGGTTAGGATCCATAGTCTTCTATCCCGACGGAACACAGGCGTGATGTATGTATGTATGTAACTATTATATTTGTAATACCTCTGTTGACTTATAACCGTAACACAAGTGGTTTTAGAACAGTATCTCGGAGTCATGTCAACGTGTAAGATATCGTGTGAATTTATTAATTATAATTTAAGCTCTAATTTATATAAAAGAAATACTAGCGTCTCATGTACAATATGATATTAAATCTCTGTGACTATGGTTTCGAAGTCGAAACCTTACACATTTAGGACAAGCTGTCATCAAAATATTAAAAACTTTTTTGTTATTACTATGTTTACTATAACTATTTAGTAACACCCTACGCTATTTTTAACATCATACAGTAACTTATTATCACTTCGAGAAAACACGATAATATATAGCAGGCCAGCATATAAATAAGTCTCAAGAAAACCTTACCTACCTAATAAATGGCTAGTCCCTAAGGGAAATAGTTTTCACAGTAATTTATGTTGAATGTTATACCTCTTTATGTACTCTTTAAGATAGATTCTCTAGAGAGAACTGTTTGAACGGGATACTCTGTTTGCACAACGTTGAAATAAGTACTCTTTTCGAAGTAATTTTATTTTAATTTACCTGGGAAAATAAGTTATCTTTATGAAATGTGTTTTCCAAGGAGAAAGGGGTCTGAAAGATAAACAAAACTTTATAGACAATCAAGAAATGATTGAATTGTTTTATTAAGACAGATCCAGGGAGAACATACTAGAGGCTGTGGGTTCTGTATTATTCATTTAAATTTTATGTGTTAGGAACACAACTCTTTAGTAAGAAATAACATTAGAACACAGAATAAATCCGTATAAAAAATTAATCTATAATTGCTAAGAATCATAACAAGACTAACGAATTAGCGTTCTTATTTGAACATAGGTCACATACAACTTGGGTCGGTGACCTTTCAAAAGTGTATGTAACAATAAACTATAAATTTGGGACATTTTCTAAAATTTATTCGTTCACTAGTCTTAGTATAACTTTTTTGTCGCAAGGTAACTGAAGTGGCGAGCAAAAAATGTTTAAAGTTAAATTAACCGCATTTGAAAGCCATTGTAAAAGTAGTTTTATCATGCAAATATGGATTGTTGGAGCAAATCCTTTTGCTTTTCGGCGAATTTGCTCTATGGTACCGGCAGAATGGAATAGTACCAATATAGGTGTACCGTACACTACGTAAGAGCAGTATAACAATAATAATAAAAAACCTCCTTTCTTGAAAAGAATGAAATCCTATATTGACAGGTCAAATGTCGATAATGAGGTCAACAAAAATAGGTTCAACATAATTTGTTTGTATTGTCCGAAATACATTGTTTAATTTTAAATATTCTTATATTTTAGGGAGGGATATAAGGGAAATTTTATTAATAATATTAAAATTCGACATTGAGTCAATAAATGTAGCATGTAAATATTCGGTATAGGTATGAACTAGTAAGAAAAAATAACATACCAAATACTAAGACCGTTGAAGATAAATAATAAAATAATCCGATTGATGTGTGTGAAAAAGAAAAGTTAACAATAACTGAATAACGTTTCAATTGTTTCAGCATGTACAATATTCTCATAATAACTTGTGATATATATGTAATTGTTCTGAGAACAAAAAAAGAATGTGAAAAACCTTCACCATAAAAGGACACAACAATGGCACAATGTTCATCAACAATGGCAACAGGACACTTGCGCAAACGGCGCATGCAACAGAAGAAGTAGACCTGCAGAGTGTAACAGTACATTCCCCTGTACCAGGTGTCATAAGAGGCGACTAAGGTATCAGAACCAATAGATGGCGGTATATCCAACCAAAACATTGCAGCTCTAATGCACAGGGCGGAGATGGGCAGCAGCATCCCCATCGCGAAAACTGCGCTCCGCGTTTGCCAACACGCTTGCCCAGCGCGGCAATTATGAGTAGATACATATTAATAAAGGAAAGAATCATTTTATACCTTCTTTCTTGGGGAGTCCTATGTCCAGCAGTGGACTTTCAATGGCTGGTATAATGTAACCAGATGAATAAATGTTACGTTTTGTTGCGCCATAGGAAACGTGTCTTAACTAGCACAGCCGCCGGACAACTACTGCTCGATGTAAACTTCGCCGCGAGATTGACATAAGAAGGAGAAATAGATAATGCCGCTCCGAATAAAAAAAAACATACAAATTCATCTTAATGAAATGAAAAACATGTCCGCAACAAATATTGCCATAGCGTTGTGAATAAAATCAGTTCATTACAAAAGCAGACTTATTCTTGTACAAATATTTGTAGAAATTGAGACTGGTTCGACAGAATCGCAAATATTGGTTGTCTGATTTGTTACTGTGATTAGGCAAGAGTTATCTTTAACGCTTCTGTATGCCAGAACAGTTGTTCAATTATCATTGCACCCAACATTATGTTGAGAATGTCACTGACTATTTATTCGTATTGACAAGTTACAATATAGTACGTATTCACGTCTTAAAGTTAAAAGTCTATGTACTTTAAATATAAATTCCGTCAATATATTTACGATATTGACGGAAATGATTTTTGATGTACTTTAACACTTACGATTAAGACCAGCAATTTATTTGTAAAAAAATAAATAGACTGCGTTTTTTATGAATCAAGGCAACCAACAAGCTCATTCTAGACTAAAAGTCTTTACGATTTGTAAAGACTTTTAGTCATCATCATCATCATACCAGCCATTAAAAGCCTACTATTGGACATAGGCCTCTCCAAGAAAGGAGGAATTTTGCCCGTAATTACCGCACTGGGCAAGCGTGTTGGCAATCGCAGAACGCAGCTTTCACGACAGGGATTCTGCTGCCAATTCCTGCCCTGTACATGCCTCTTACGACACCTGGTACAGTGGGAAGTGCTATTATTCTCTACCGGTACCTCACGGCAAAGTCTTTACCCAACCAGAAATAATAACTTCTAATGAAACAAAGAAAAACTACATTATTAATTATAGTTAGCTATTAGCAAACAATACAATTGTTCTACTATAGAAGTAAAACAAATATACTTTCCTGTAACATCTACATTAACATAGTAAAAACTAAAACAGTTATTCCGTTGAAAAGGTTCAGCACGCGAAGGACAATGCAATTGTGACGAGCTAACTCTCAGTACGCCGCACAAAGGAACCGCGACGAGGATGTGAAAATTTCTCTACAGGACAATCGGTTGCAGGCTTATTTATGGCGAGGTAATATTAAAAAGTCCGCTTTATATAAACACTGATGACATTTTTAAATATTTTTTTTGTGTAGTTGTTGTCGAGTCTGCTTTATGTAAAGACTGGTAACTTCTCTTGAAGTATTTTTTTTGCAGTTGTCGAAAAGTCCGCTTTATGACCTCCACGATCTCTAGCGTACAAGATCATTACGATCAGCGTCATCGGGCCCGTCAAATAATATAACACAAAATAATTCTCGCTGTCTTTCATACCACTTTATCAAAATTTTAAGATCTGTATTCAAACAGTACATGATACGTTGACGTACGTTTAACGGAGGGTAAATTAGAAAGAGAAAGGAGTGTTACAAGTCAATGCCCATGCGCACTCGCCATGTGCATCGCGTTGTGCCTTTGAAGGAACGTAACCTTGTGTAGGATATTTATTTAGCTTTATCTTTGAATATTTTTCCTCAATTTTCTCAGTTTAAAGGTTTTCATGTGGCGCGATCGTCTTCTTAGTATTATATTCAAGACACTTAAAATTTTTTATTTGACACTTTCGGTGGATTACAATCCACGCAGAATATCCGAATATGACGTGGTGATGATATCTTCAACAGTTGAGAAGAGGCAAGCTTGTGTTTTGATGAAAAAAGATAAATTTACTTTAAAAGACATATAGCTAAAATGTTTCCGGTAATAAAACTCGAAAGGTTTTTTATAATTTAACCGCAGGTTAACCTTTTTGATTTCATAATTCAATATCATGTGCGAAACGTCGCCCTTACTGGTTCTCAATATTCATAATTTACTGATTTTTACCGAAATATTTTAATTTTTTTAAAAAACAATTAATGCATCTACGCTGTATATAAACTTTGCTACCATATAAAGTAGGTACAAGAGTTAGTAATTTAACTCCAAATTAAAATTAAAATTTTAAATAAAAAAGTATTTGTACAGACAGGGTAAAATAAAAGTATTAATATAGCAAACACTTTCATACACAAAACAACTACTACAATTTTCGTTCTTCTGACTTCTTATCCTTCCTTAGAGCAAACAAAGTTGCGAACGGACTTTAGTAGCAAATAAAAGAAAACTACAAGGATACCAACGTCGTCCCGCTCATCCGGCAGTCTAGTATAATATTCTTTTGTTGCTGCTTTGAAGGCAACATTCGCAAGCATTGGCGTAGAAATAATCCCCTACTATTTATTTAGTAAGCTACAAGGTTAGGATCACTTGTAGATGGTAAAATAATAAAAACACGACAGGAACTTTCATAATACAAAAATCATTTTGGTTTATTAATTCCCGAGAAATGCGAAGAAGCTATATTTTTTGAACATCTTACAATTTGACGTTTAAATAACTTAAAATTGGCCACGAGTTTTAAATTCGTTTATTGAACAACAAACATTTTTTTAATAAAATGTGGATTAGGCATTCTTTTAAATCTTTAAAAACTGACATTTAATAATAAATATTATAAAAGCTGTATTTAAGGCAAACACATAATTAATTTTATACCGCCTTAGTAAGAAATATCTAGTTACGAAATGATATAAAATTTACTTATAGTAGCAGGTCGAACGAACAAAAAAATTCAAGTCACGTGTTTTACCGCTCCTATTTGGTTCATGGTTTGATAAATAAATATCCTTTGGTATATTCAATGCCTGCAATAGCCCCGTTTTATGATTAGGGTACTTTAACTTCGTTATTTTGATGTTGGTACAATTATTACGACTTTATGAGTTTAATTGGTAGTACCTACCTATATTTTTAACCCGTGGGATACCTTCAGTTTAGAATAGTTACCATAAGATACGTATAAGTTAAGATACCACATATCTTAAAAGGCAACTGAGGTACCATACCGACAGATGGCGGTATATCTTTCCAGTACTGGTGGCTGTGGGAGTTATGTAATGAAGTAATACTGTTGGGCGGAATGTATATGTATACCACCACGCCTAAGAAAGTGTGCCTGCCTTTTTTGTCTTTAAACCAGGTCGACAAACAAGCATACTATAAAGATATTACAAGCATGTTGACGACCTTATGACTTAAAAATATTATGTCACATTATACAGGAATGTAAACACTGCTATTAGGCGACCATCTGCTTATTACACTTTGACGAATTTATCATTTAATCGATTATAATCAAAATTCGCCTTAATTCTTAGACTCATGATTTTTTTTTACCATACATAATTTTTCATTCCATTGAAAGTCCACTGCTGGACATAGGCCTCCCCAAGAAAGAGGGAATTTACTCAAACTGAGAGCCATAAAATGATTAAGTTTATCGTGAATAATTTTTTTTATTTTACCTTCACCCCTTCTATGTTAGGATTCCTTGTTAACGTATATACATTTATTTGTGTTTAAAGCTCAACTAACAACAAATCTGGGGGCACGGCAGTGCCCCCGCCAAGTCGAACGCGAAGCAAAAACTGCCTCAAAACCATTTCGCCACATTTTCAGGCCCCTATTTAAGAACCTCTGGATAAAACCAGAACGCAGAATTTTTCATCATCCAGTTAGCTATAATAACATATTTAAAATCCAAAATTTCAAGTCTGTGGGACTTAATGTTCCGAAGTTAATCGAAAGCAGAGTTTCGCATTTATGACACACACTCACTCACTCACTCACCTACTTATGATCATCTAAATAGAACTAGTACTTCCCATAAACTCAGATAGCTGAAATTTGGTACAGAGTTAGGGTTTATAGTCACAAAAAGGGAAAACTATAAAAACTACGAAATTCGAAGATCTGGAGTATCTGGTGACCCTGATTAGAAAACACAACAGCCCAATCTAACTATTAAAACAATCAACATATCGCCTTTACAAAAAATATTAAATTTGGTAAGCTGCTTCATTTGATGTCAAAAATCGAAGGTCTAAAGTATCTGATGAAAAACCCTTAGTATCAGCTGGTATCAGCTGTAGCATTAGAGATATGGCAATGTCCCCTTCTACTATTAGCATAAATACCGCATCTTCTTTCAGAAGTAAAACCATCTAAACCGTATAAAAGAATAAATAAAGAACGCGAATAAGCAATACAAAAAACTGTTGCTACAATACAAGAATTAGAACCGGAAAAAAAGAAAAGAAAGATTTGTAATAATGGAAAAACTACTCCTAAAAAAACGGGTTAAATAAGATAAGGATTCCACAAAAAGAAGTGAAATCCCACCAAAAACATTCTGTAAAAATCTAGCCAAGTCTCGATGGAGCTGCTTTGCACAACACTAACTATAATAATGAAGAAATCGCAGTAAGGAACCTTAGACTTGGCATAATTTTGTCTAGATTTCATTACTTTTTAGATATGAGCAAGCAGCTCCATTGAGACTTGGCTAGTTTTTTTACATAATGTTTTTATTGGGATACAATTCACAATTTCTATTTAAAATTCTTACTTCGTACTGAAACTTTAATATTATCATATGAATGTGTTATTATTTCGTTTAATTCCATTCAAGAGACTATTCTCTTGATTAGAATTATGGCTTAAATATTATGATATGGATACCGCTTCAGTTAAGACTAACTTTATAAATAGTTTCATAATATTAGCTACACTGTTTTATAAGCTCTATTATAATAGTGAAGTTATACGACTTCATTCATGGCAAATATTTACTTTTACAAGTTAAAACATTCATCTAAATTAATATTATAAAGAGGAGATATTTGTGTTTGATTTAACTAAAAAATTACTGGACTGACTTGACAAAATTATATCTTCGCCAGCTAAAATAGATTATATTTTCGAAAAACAGACTACTATACCTAAATGAGAACAGAGTAAGCAAGGTTTGTATTTTGACCAGTTACCGTCAGTGAAATCAGCATCTAATATAAGCTAAATGGTTATATTCTTATTCTTAAAACGGAACTACATGTGTGGACATGCATGACACTGCTAGATTATATTATTGTATACTATGTAGTTGCGCCCCGTTGTGGTTTTACCCACGTAGTTTCCGGTCCTTTATATATAATAAAAATAGCCTACACTACTTAAGAACATCTGTCAGTAAAATATCCGTTAAAATCGGTCCAGCCATTTTTGGAGTTTACCTCAATATTTATAGATATTTCAGATATTAATTAAAAGAGCTTATTTTATAAGAACTGTAAATATATTTTCTTACACCTATTTAAAAAAAAGGAACTGTTATTTTGGTATAACTATTCAACACTTCAACTTTTATAGATGTATAAAAAAAACCTGTCTGCACCTCAAACACTACACTATGATCAGCAAATTTGCAGTTGGAGCTTGATAGGCGTTTGGAGCACAAACGACGCTAATATTTTGGACAAATATTTAGAAATTATAGCATTCGTATTATATTGATCTGTAAGATATATTATTGTAAGTTTTATTAAAATACATTCAGTACTTGACTTGAACACTTGCGTTATTACTCACGTACATCCATACATTCTTACTTTGCGGTTTATAATATTAGTAGAGGATTAGATAGTTGGAATTTGTGAGACTGGCGTATTTGCATTTGATGCAAGATCATCATAAATACACCAGAGAAACAAAATAAATAACAAAAATGTTTATATAACACATCTTTCTACTTTTATTAAGTAACTCCTTATTAATCCCTTAAAGGGTCGCCTAATACGTAAATTTGTCAACTACACCAAAAGTCCTCTGAACCCCCAATTCGTGGTTAAATGCCCTTAGAGTACAAGACATTCTTTGTCCTAATAAAGTGCTTAAGGGTGAAGATAAGACACGTTCAACCAATTTAAGGGGGCTGGATTGCTTAAGCGTCCTTTGTGATTGGAGATAGATGGAAGGTTGGACGCACTTAAGTGCCTTTGATTATTTTTTTAACTTTGTACATTTTAGTTGTTTATGTATGCATTAGTAAAATATATTAGTACCTCCCTTTTTACCAGGTGTCGTGTACAGCGAACTATGAAGACTAAAGCAAAATAGCGTAACTTCATTATTGCATGGCAAAAAAGGACAACAGCATTCTCTTATATCACCAATATTATTGGACATTACTGGCGTTTAAATTCTCCAATAGACATGCTGCAATTGATATCACTTTTATAGCTATCATCATCATCATAACAGCCATAAGACGTCCACATAGGCCTCCCCAAGTAATCTCCAATAGGACCGGTTGTATGCGGTCTGTGTACAGGGCGATCCTGGTTTTAGTCGGATCGTCTGTCCATCATGCGCGTAGACGCCTTACGCTGCGCTTGCCCGCTTGCTAGTACGTGGTCTCTATTCCAGAACCTAGATTTCTAGATTTTAGATTTAGATTCCAGATTCTATCTATCGGCATATATACATATACTTTTATTAAATCTAACTTGCAAACGAAATATCATAAGCCTTCCTGAGTAACACGGCAACAAAATTCAAAAAATAATTTTGTTCCTTTGAACATAGGAATGAAACGTAGGACTATAAAAGTTATCAGTGTAATACTTCATTTGAATGTTTGAAACGAAATGAATGGAGTGCTCGCACAACGGTCGGAACTTGGGAAAGTTGAAATGTACGTGGAGCTAATCTGAGCACTAGTTTATTTTCAATTCCGCCAGTACATTGTTGCGATTTATCTATTACATTTCAGCTACCACTTAGTGGTTTCATTTAAATTTGTTGTTCTTGATTTACAAACACTGTATGAATGAAAAACGGACGTTAAATGTTATTATTTAAATCCTTGCCAAACCGTTGGATACCGTCAGAGAAGTAGAATATCCTCCTCCCTCTACAAGTCATCAGGATCAGTTCTCTTAGGTACGCTAGTGCGTAACCAATCCAACAGGACAGGAATGATCACCCGCATTCTTTTCGTGAAGCTCGACTCTGCGATTGCTATCACGCACAGTTATTCAGTTGCTATGTTAATGATCAGAGCTACCGATTAGTACTACTTACGGTGGTGGTGATGTAACCATCTGTCGGTTCTTGTGTCTGTATTACTTTTTGTGTCTCTTGAAACAGACGAAGTTATAATTTCACTTCGCCTGTACCTCGTGTTATCAATTATAAAAAAAAAATAGATCAAAAGCCAGCCATATTACAAATATACAAACTCAAAGGTACAATTTTAAAATGACTTTTATATTGCGAATGCATCGAATTTATTTTTTGAAATATGGCTTCCCATTTACCAATTCCGAAGCGAAATGTGAACTGCATACATTTTAAAACAAAAATAAAAATGGCTAACGTACTCGTTATGCAAGTGGTATTACAAATAAAATTTGCATTTAGTGCTCCACTTGAATTATGTAACCGAATCGAGATAAGCTTATTATGACAAAATCCTTTCATTCTACTAATGATGTACAATTTCAACTCAAATTGTTCAAAATTAACTGTATGAAATAGTAAATTAATTCTAGAATAACAAGGTCTCATTTAAATTGGATGTTTGTTAATGTTGTCTGTTTGCAACGGAACTCATAATTTACGATCTTCATATAGATGAAGGCTATTCAAACAATCGTTTCCCCGAAATTCAGTGAATGTAAGTCAAGTGTCTAGATACTGATAGCAATGCTTCTTAAATCTTCAGTAATAAGAAGCTGTTTATATATAAATATCTATATGGAGTTTTATCAGCATGCTATAACTTTATTGTCACTTGGGCTGCGGCCACAAACGATCAGGTGTCCCAGGTAAGGTCCCGGACAACTTTAACTCAGCTGGAAATAAATTTTCATGAGTGCTATCAGATAAAATGACCGGATACGTTCAGTAGCAGAAATATCTAAATGTCGCGTCTGCTTATAATTGTCAGGCCAATTACTCTTAAGTAAGTTTGAGTGTAAATTTAATAAGTGTTTCAGTTATCATCAGCATCGGCATACTATAGCCGAAGTCTTTATAGGCCCAATATAATATATCATAAATGGAAATTTCATTCCTTATTAAACTGTATTTTTGATGCATTAATAATATTAAATTCCCACAACATCCCATACATTGACCTGACTTCGTAAGTCGCTTAAGGCACTTGTGTTACGGATGCTAGACACTAGAACAATCACATATATACTATTAAAATACATATATTTAACACCCAGACACAGAACAAGCACAAATAATAATGATAAATGTCCGCAACACCTCATATATTGACCTGACCCTGTGGTGAGTCGCAGAAAGCGCTAGTGTTAAGGACGCCAGACAACAGAGAAATCACAAATACACTACTTCAATACATTTATTTAACACCCAGACACAGACTAAACACAAATATCATCTTACGAATATTTGCTCTGGTGGGAATCGACCCACTACCCTTGGTGCAGAAAATAGGACCACCATCTGTACCATCAGGCTTGTCTATATTTAATGTAGTTATTAGTTTCGAGAATGAGTAGTATTTATGTTGAAAAGTTGCTGACGGGTAGTGATAATTTCAAAAAATAAAAATATTAAGAATTGAAATTCAAAGTTAATGCTATTATAAAATCTAGTTGAATTGATGGATGCTATTATTAGCATCCATCAATTCAACAAGAACACTCCAATATTAATTCCACTTTTAATTGTACTAAGTCCACTTCCACGGGAAAGAATTTGCCTTACAAATGAGCACGAAAGGAAAAACGAAAAGTTTTCTGCCACGCAACTCGTGTATCTCTTGACGAATCGTTAATAAGTACAAGCGGGAGCTATTTCCTCAATGAATATTGTAACCACTCAGCAGTATTAGGAGCGATTTCATTTCATCAATCTAAAAGCATAAATATACCAATATTTAAGCGATTGTTGAATTAAAAAATTACTTATGACAATATCATATTCTAACCAGCGTTACCTAACTTGTAATATTTTAAAGAAAAATTTCCATTATATTCATGGATATCTTTGTACATAAAAAACACGAGTCTATTTACGGTTACAATAATGTTTGATCAGCAACATCCCCGTCACGAAAGGTGCGCTCTGCGATTGCCACGCTTGCCCAGCGCGGCAATTATGGGCAATAAACCTCCTTTCTTAGAGAGGCCTATGTCTTATGTTCTAATTACTAATATGATGATGAATGTTTGATTCCAATTGAGAGATGTTTTGTATCTCAATTTATCACAAAACAGCGTCTGTCGGGTCAGCTAGTTCATGCTTTATTTTTGAATATATATATATATGTTACAGTGAAAATTTGTGTTTAAATAGAACGTGGTTCTCCTAACTTGAACTAGTTTTTAATGTTTGCCAATTTTTAATACTTAAATTAACTCTATTACATTTGAGCTGCACTGCTTTAGATGGATATACTGCCTGGTATAAAGAGCAAAAACTATTTTACTCTACCGGGACCACACTGCGCACGTATATTTTTTATTTGAGCGTTTTTTAAATTCTCCTTATGTTACGGATATCCAACAGCAAAGGACTCACAAATAGACTACTTAAATACATATATTTCACTGAGACACAGATCAAATATAAATATCATCATGTAAATATGTATCCTCGCACCGGACCGCATCGATCGAACCGCACAAGACAAGATCACCACCATCTGCGCCATCAGCGCCCGTCATTATTATTTATGATTAAGTTAACATAACTTATTATATAACTAAATCACTCAGTTCATCTTCAATATATTTCACATATTTTTTTTCTATGTATACAAATCTATAATAATACATCTTCATTAAATTCAATATCTACCGCAGATGCAATTTGCACTAAGAATAAAACGTTACGAGAGTTTATAGAAAACAAATGAAAGCATTGTTATAATATTTAAATGTTATTACATTCTCTCATTCTCTTGAATATACGTTTCACATAACTGGTGACAAATAAAATAAAGAATGTAACCTACTTTCAAAGTAATATATCAAACGGCGGAACTAATCCTTAGCTCTCTGCAAATGGAATTTGCGGTACTTGTTCGTTACTTTAATGGATTTGTTTTTAATTCGAGCGTTCTTACCGCGAAAGTTTGTTCATAAAATACATAATGATAGAAGTATTATTTGTTTCATGCCGGTAAATAAAAATGTTTTAGAATAACCTTCGCTATTTATTGGGATTCCTGAAATGCTTTACTGTTATATCCCAAGTACTATAGCAATATATTAATGGTCTGGTCAAAAATAATAGAATCTAAACTTAAAACAGCCGTGACTTACCGGCAGAGTAGAATAGTAGGAGGTGACTAAGGTACCAGAACCGACAGGTGGCGGTATATCCAAAACAGTGCAACTCAAATGCACAGAGCGATAATGGGCAGCAGTATCCCCGTTGCGAAAGCTGCGCTCTGCGATTGCCACACGCTTGCCCAGCGCGACAAGTATGAGCAAAAAATCCTCCTCACTTGGAGAGGAGAGATCCAGCAGTCGACTTTTAACGGCTGGGATGATGATGATGATGAAACTCAAAATGTATGTTCTTAAATAGAAAAAAAAACTTTATTACTAGAAATTATTACTTTCAAGAATAATGGTTGGAAGAACGCACACAGTTTTATATTATATAAAAAATCCTATGTATGAGATACGATAAGAGTTACCTAACCCCCCACGAGTCACTTAACACGCGGTCATTGAATAAAACTTAATATAAATGTGGTTTTTAACGTTAAATACAGAAAAAATAAACCAGTAAGATTTGGTTTTGACAGAAAATCCATTAACACCAACTACGACGTGCTGATAACACATCTCCCTTTGCTAACATTTGTCTTAAAATATCTACACGTTTTTAAAAGTCTAAAAAGTTCTGAATAATATATAATTAAATCAGAAGATTCCCAATGATCGGAAATAGAATTCTTCTTCGTTCATATTTATAAAATTTATCTTGATATATTAGATATACACGTATTTCAAAATTAAACAAGGTGGATGGATCACCTTGTTTTATTCCAAAATATTTATTTTGGAATAAAATATTATTAGATAATAATATTTGGGGTATTTATTGTTAAATTTATTCTTTGTACGCAAAGAACAGTCTGTAGAAGTTAATACAATAGTTCAACATTTAGCTTTTACCTGGTACGTCATCACGCTGTTCGCTCGCGCATCACGCTAAACCTTCTTGATGCCATTTCAAGATAGGTACTAAGAATGTAACATAAAATGGCATCAGAGTCGGACGAGAGTGAAAAATTTAAATTGCAATTTTTAATTATATCAGTCGTTCTGTATAGGCCTTATCAAAAGATTTCTAATAGTGCAGGTTATATGTAGCCTGCATTTCATTATGTAAACCTCATACAAAGGTCATCTGTATTGTTATCTCTATGTTATAGAGATTAGAAGCCATATAATAAAATGCCTATGTCTTTTCTCTTGGTGAATTAGATCATATTTTAAAATATTTCTCTTTATAAATACAACATTTTGAATTAAAAAATTAGAATCTATATCAGTATATCTACCCTAATTTCTTAAATATTAAGTTATATGCAAGTTTCTCATTACACAAATACTGCATAATGTGCTAGATATTTAATAATTGAAGCTATCTTATTAAAATTTAATTAAGCTGTCTCCGTTAAAGCCTCTCGCTTCGTGTGAAACGAATCATGAAATGGCGGATAGCAATTAGAGAACACGTTTCCTTCAATTAAGAAGCACTCACAAACATTAGACGTTGTACAAATAACCCCTTTATAAGGTGAAAATAGGTTGTGAAAAGATTGTTTGTCTGATTTTACATAAATCAAAAGATTTTCAAATTAATAGTTTCTTGGAGTAGATTCGACAGTTCACTAAACTGCTATAGTTGTTGATAAATTCTATACATACCTGAGTAATTGTATTATAAAAAATAAATCATTAATAATAATAATAATTTATAAATGGCATGTAAAATAAATCTTAATTCTTTCACACATTTAGTGGTCAATAAAACACGTTACGTAAATTGTGTGGACGTTCAAAAAAAATTCACTGATGAAATATCAATAAGTACGGGTTGTTTGAGGCTTGCATCCAGTGCGATCCTTTACTTTTAAATAATATTGGTAGATTCAAGATGGTTCTTGTGTGGGCTTTGTTTATTACCACGCTTGCTTAACAAGCATTAGTTCTGCATGCTATGTCTGCTACCCATGGCCAACTAGCTAATGCCCTGAGTTTTAATTGGTAACTTGTGTTCTTCTACGAATATCCTCGTACGGAACTCACACGCAAAGAGACTCCGAGTACCCGAACCCTCTCTACTAGGCTCCATTATGATCTCTGTAACCCAAATGTATACATAGTGGTATTAGGAAAACTACAAATAAACCATTATAATAGTGGTGGGGATTGACGTAAATTGATTAATCTGTGACTACTGAATGGTAACGGTTGAAGAGATAGGCTGCGACATGTGCCAATTGACCGTCCGTTTGGGAGATTGATTTCGACCCTTCTTTGAACAATACGTAATATACTTAACGAATTTGGTATATTATTGTGAATATAGTTGAGGCTAATATGTATCTATCTTACCCCATATAAGAACGTAGACGGAACTAAAGGTACATGCTAAAAAATATGTTCTACTTTATTATTTACATTATTCATCGTATTTGGACAAAATTCCCTTTTCTTGGGGCGGCTTATGTCCAGCAGTTGGCTTCCTTTGGCTGAAATGTTGATAGTGATGATGATAATATGAGTTATTAGGAGTCCACTTTTAGACCTAGGCTACCTCAGGAAAGGGGGATTTTTGCTCATAATTACTGTGCTGGGCAAGCGTGTTGGCAACCGCTAAGCTAAGCTTTCGTGATAGGATGCTATCCTATCCCCACGCTGCATTTGAGCTACACTGATTCGGAAGGATACACCGTCACCTGTCGGTTTTAGTAACTTAGTCGTCTCTTGCGGCACCTGATACAGAGGAAGGTATTACTCTACTCTGCCGGTACCTCGACGCGAAAATAGATAAATACAATTTACATTTATAGTATGAACAAATCAAGGTAATAACAGTACAACATCTCATTCACTGACATAATTAGTGGAAAGTCACCCAAAATCACTTGTGTTATGGATATTAAATACCGAGATAATACAAATATAATACTTAAATATATATATTTGACAACCGGGCACAGAACAAATACAAATATTTATCACATAAATGTTTGTCCTGGGTGGAGATTGAACCCCTGACCCTTAGAGCAAAAGATAGAATCACTACCAAATGCGCTATCGGGCCCGACTATAAGAAGATACATTGACCCAAAAAGATCACAATCAATACGGATGCACTAGCCCGCTACCAGATCACCATAAAATATGTAAAGTATTTTCTTATTTTCTTCATTTTCTTTGTCATTATCCGCCATTATCCATTCCTTATGTAAAATGTCAAAACGAGATATATATATATAAGAAACATTTAACCTTAGCGTCATGTGTATAAAAGCTTAAACACATGTCAACTAGGGAAATACATTTCAGCAGATCAAAATATTAAGGTAAATGTGCCTGATTAAATTAGCCTAGCCTCTATCCAGCATTTAGTGCCAACTTATTCATTCTTCTTACTAATTATACTTTGGCACATTTTAGTATATTATTCATTACATTAAGTGCCGGGGATCGTCGAAGCTCGTCTCTAAGATAATCTGAATAATTATCCCATTCCTACCGATATCAAAGTTGTCCTAAGTAAATATCGTGCTTGATTCACTGATATGATCTTAAAGAGTAACATTTTAAGGTAAATTTTACTTTGGATTCCAAATCCTTAGTCCTATGATATATTATAGAATGATAGAATACAAACTCTCACCTGTAGTAAGAAATCTGCGAATAAATTATGTTGGACTAGCGATCTGCTCCCACTTTTAGCAAGGGAAATAATATATATATATATATATATAAAATTCAATTCAAGTTTAAAGATTTGCAAATTTTAAAAAGTAAAATCAGCTAATTTCTCATTAAATACAAAGAATGCACGCACCGAATTTATTATAAATCGAATAGCACACCGCGCAAAGCTCTTGTTTCCGTTAGAAGAATAATATGAAAGAAACCTAAGTTACTCGTTACAACATCAGCTAACTGCCAATGTAAATACCGTTAAAATCAGTCTATTTCAGAGTTAAGCTGGGACAAACAGATAGACCGACAGACTGACCAAAAAATAAAATAATATTTTTTTATGTACCGTATATACTTTCATAAATCTAGTGAAAAGCTGCTTATTTGAAATTACAAACAGAGAATATAGATACAATTTATTTTTGACTGTCTATTCAATCCGATTCTCCCCAGTAGTTCAAGTAACTTGGGCAACTTATAAAAAAGTAGCGACTTCTGTTCACCAAATCAAACTACAACTAAAATTTTATCACATCAATAAAATTAATTTTTAAGCGAACAGACATCAATCAATTTTGTACTATATAAGTGTATTTCCAACTAAAATATTTTTCTATATTCATTTTACAAACAGGAAATTTTGATTGTTTATCTCGGGTTTTTGTCACTTTTTTTGTCACTCAAAGACTATAACAAACAATTAAATGTTCAAAACCCAGACCGATTTTACATTTAAAATAGAGTAGGATAAATAAATACATCGGATTAGTATTTTTATACTTTTGTAACAAATCAACTCAGAAATGACTGAACTCATTTCAAAATCTCTTTTATGAAGTGAAAATTACATTATCAGCAAGTAACACAGACAGGGGAATTACTTGAGTGAAATCGCGGCGCGCTATTAGATACCATAAAAATAAATAGTTATATATAATTATATATAATAACTAGCGACTACAATAATAAATAATAATTGGCGTGTTTAGATAAAGGAAATCATACGTTGCTAATTAATTTAATTAACACTGCACTAATCACCAACATGGTACCAATAAAATTTATCCACAGATTTTAATATCGACGAACAAAGACCGACCTTTATGATTGAAACTATAGCCATATTTAAAATATCTTCTATTGCTTTCCAAAAAAACCACTTAGTTGAAGCACTTACAATTTGTCTGTCTTATTTGAATTGGTTTAAGGAGAGTTCGAGAAAGAGGTTTTCCTTCCTCAATATTACAAGTAGATATAATACCGATTTACGCATAGAAATCACGTCACTTGTATATTTTATTGGTATTTCACTTAATTGGCGTATTATTTGTATGTAAAGAATTGTTGAAAAAACTTGTCATCAAAATGTTTTTGTTAGGAATCGAACCTGTATCTTTTTTGGTCCGGGGAAAGGAAATCTAATTATGTTACCTACCTACCCTACCTACGTAACTTAAAATTATACGTGTAGTGTTCTTTATTTGTACTTAAAATAAACACTGATACTGAAAATAAATTGTGGTTATTATTAGACCTTATTCTTTTAATACTTTTACAAGAAATAAACAATTTAGACAAACAATATAAACGTAGCATTAATTAATCTTATTATTTCAAGTAAACTAACTAAGTTAGTTTGACTAAATTTATGCCCATATCCGTTCTCAATCTGTATTCATTGACATAGAAACTCACATAAGTAATAATTAAGGTTAAACGAATCCGTTACCTTAAAAGGATTGTATAATGCTTTCGTACTTCAATTTGGACATATGAAACCCTAAAACGTGTTTTCCGGTGCTCACTAGAATACACCATTACAATTCTAAATATTAAATAACAACGTGACAAAATGTTATTATATGTCAAACTTTTAAAATAAACTACCATTTGCGCAGAAATTTCTCTTCATTGTCTCTTCGAAATTTAACTAGCTACTTTAGATGAAAGATTTGTGTATAAACTTAAAAAAATCCTCGCCGGATTACGTATGCCCGTTGCTCAAGAATTACCCATAATGCCAATAGTAAAGGCTAATTAGTTCAGAACACTCACCAATAAATATTAATGCTTTTTTCGACTGTGGAAAGTATAGGATTGTAATTCCTCTGAACATCTCTAACTTATATTCATTGTTCAACTTTTGTATATAACTTAACGTTTGTCTTCTGAACAATGGAATATTGTGACTACAGTGTATTATCATTATTATGAACTGGAAGATTATAATTCGTTAATGATATTTAAGATTATTTTAGATTATTTAAGTAAATGATGTATTAGATATCATTTACTTTTTTGATAGGGATAACGGAAAATTAGTAGTCTTTTTCACTTATAGTTAATTTATCGTCATCATGATCATAGCAAATTTACAAAGTTTATGCTTATAATTGCCACGCTGGGCGCGCTGTGCCGCCAAGCAACCGCAGAATTTAGATTGCCCACTGCCCATCCCGAACCTGATGCATTTAAGTTAGGATGTAAATATTTCCTTTGCAGTGTCTTAGTCGCTGCCAGAACAATACCAGATCTGTTAAGATCTGGTATTATTCTACTCTGCCGGTATCCAACGGCTTTTAACTGATGCTTTGATATTTTAATTCTATCCATAGTACTAATCTAATAAATTTAACTGTCTGTCTACAGCTTAGCCGACTATGACGTAATTTTAACATAAGGATAGTTTGAACTCAAGGGGAGAATTTGAGTTAGTTTTAATTCCGGGTTCCAAACACAAAATATGTTGAATCGCGGACGAATACATGGTCTGAAAGCCTTTTTTTTCATTTAAAGTGATGACAGCCTTTAATAATTTTATCTTTTGTATATAAAAGAAACAGCCGACTAACTGACACATCAACGCAAGGCCTAAACAATAAGGGTTAGAAACTTCAAATTTTGCAAGGGTTCTTTTTATAACGTGGATCACTAAGAAATGATTTTTGAAAATTCACCTCCTAAAGGGAAAAACGGTTGTACAAAGTTAGTACAAAACTTTGCTGTTTTTGAAGTTATTTGAAGGAATTTCGAAGGAAAAACGGGTAAAAGGGAGATGGAAAGTTAGCATGAAAGTTTTACAACTTAACGCAGTTAAAACTACGGGGCGCTACTAGAAGTGCTAAACCACTAGTTTTTTGATGAATCTCCGGTGGTGTTAGATTTGATGTCGTCGACACTTGAGTAGTCTAAAAATAAACATTTATGTTAATGTATAAAAATATATATTGTATCAGAAAATATATTCTAGAAGAAATATGTTTGTAACACATTCCTGCACGAAAGCATATAGGTATACAGATATTGAGAAAATTTAAAACTAGCATCTTCTTGTCCAGACTTCATGTCAAATTTATATTTGCTTATAGCTCAGAAATATTAAAATAGACAGTGATAGCGTGTATCTGACACAATAAAGTAATGGTCGATTAAATTTTTGACAAGGCTTTACTACTAATTGGTGACTTTGATAATGTATTTAGAAGGTAAATAAGTTTGATCGAGAAAGAGCTCAAAGAAATTCCAATACCAATCCAGTTTATTTAAGGCCCCGCCATTCCTTTCCTACACCGATACCGAGAAATATACAAAGAAATAAAAAAAAATATTTTTCATCTGCAAAAATAACACGAGAAACAAGTTTAATTTTATTTGACGCAGTTACAATTTTTGTTTCTGCGGTATTTTGTTTCAATATGGTTTCCGAATTGGTTGCCCGGTTGCGTAATGCAGTTTAATTTACATTAAAATATGAGCCAGTTGTTTTTTTTTCTCACAGTGTATTATTTGAGTGCACATACCGTTATTAACCGGTTGAAATTCTGACTAAAGTCAAGCTTCTGCTTACTTGGTGAATAACAAAGTTGCACGCGAGTTTGAACCTTATACCAGTGCATTAAGATGGCTGTTTTTTTGTAGTATTTAACGGTCTATGTCACAGACTCTACGCACGTTTACGTTATTATCTTATTAGTTGTGGCGCTATCCAATTTTAGGCAGATATTGCCCCATAAATTGGGTCGTATTATTGCCTGTTTTTGTACCTTATACTTATATTGTGACAATTAATTATACAATATATAATATATATAAAACTGTTGTCTTCGCTTTATGTTGTGTTATGCGAACCTCTCCGAGATAAGGGGGTGGCCAATATTCTCTAACGCTTAAGATATTTTTCATCAATCTTAATTTACCGGCTAAGCTGTGCTTCCGCACACTTCCTCATTATATCACATAACATTATTCTAAATTACTAAAGGACACTAACATGTAAAGTATACTGCTTCGTACGGAGATTTTTGGTGCATATCTTTTTGCGACTTAGCTTTTTTCATTCTCAAACTAAGAGGTAGAAAATTTTGTCCAAAGTAAACGTCATGCAAATCAAATGACTGGGTGCTGTTCGCTTATTCCCGGAAAATAAGATAGGAGGCAACATCAATCTCGACTGATAAGCCTGGGTTCTTTAACGATATTCAAATACACTCCAAACAACCTTTGCGATATATTTCAAGTCAAATAAACGACAAGATGGCCGAGTTTTGGAAAGATAAGCACAACACAAGACGAAATTCTCTCAAACTGTGCTATTAGAATATACAATTACAATAAAAACATGAGGTGATTATTTTGTGATGTTGTATATAGTTAGTTAACGCATTATAGAAACTATATATGACGAAGACGTAATTATATTTATAAAAAAATATTATAAATATATAAAAACAGTGAAAACCCCATTGTCAACAGCATGGTCATAGACAAACAAAATTATGTTTTAGTCATACTAGAGTTTGTCACAGGATCAGTGTAGTGTGACAAACAAATTAAGAGAAATACCTACAATATATGTAATATTACTTTTGTTTTTTTATTATTCATATGAAATAATTTATGTATAATTCTTCAAATAATTTTGCACGTGGGTTTTATTCATAAATATAGTATAAAATATTGTTTAATAATATAAAATATTATTCAAAGATTTTTTTTCCTGTGAGGTACTTACTGGCAGAATAGAGTACCTCGTACCCAAACACAATTATTGTCTGAACTAGACCTTTATTGATTTAAGAGCTACCCTTTTAACTTATTAATTGTAAAAACGAAGTTGGACAGCTTCTCGAGATGTTTGCAAATTGTACGATTTCCAATTTTACAATAAATCATTAACCCTATCTCGTAACGCGCCCTTGTTCAAACACTTGACAAAAATTGTTTGGAAACCTCGTAATTTTTCAAGGAAATTTTGTATCAAATATATATTGAGGAGTTTAACCTGGTTAAATTGATACAAATCAGTTTTATGACGTTTTTTTTTATTGTGTACACAAGTCTGCATGTTTCTTTCCGACCAAGTTAGGCAATAAATATTATTTTATGCAATTAGTTTCAGATTTTGGGGGAATTTATTAGTATATAAGGATTTCTTAAATTTGGTCAACATATCATTAGCTCCTTACATGAGAACGTGCAATTAACATTCTTATGATATCACAAGTATACACAGAGACGTTTATCTTAACGCCGACAGTATAATGGTAGAAACCCTATAAAAAACATAGAGAAATGACAAGAACCAGTACTTTATCATCACATCAGCCATAGTACATTCAATGAATTCTTCATATATGAGCAGTCGTATGTGATCTGCACCCTTGCCACTTGTTGAAAAAAAAACATTATTTTGTATTTTCTTAAAATTTAACTAAAACGTTTGAGCAATTCGATTCGAGGACAGGTCGATTAAGACTTTCGTTTGAAAGGCAAGATCCGAGGACTCGATTCCTACATCGACAAAAGATAATTCAGTTGTAGTATCTCCGTTTCTTTTTGCTTTCTTGAAGCAGGTAAATCTACATCTTAAAGTCATATGATTCAATCATTACTATATTTTTATTTTTATAAATAATTAGGTTACAACCTTTTATTGTGTTCACTGAATCCAATCGAATCAAAATCCTTTATTTCTTGTGAGGTAAAATCCTCAGTCTAATTCTACCACAAATTTCAAGGTACCCGAGTATTTTCTTTGTTCCCTTTTATCGAGATCTTACTTACTGGAATATCTTTATCTCGATTCATTAATTTTGTACAGTGGATATCCAAATAATTGTTTGGCTAAGTTTATCTGAAATCGTTATCAATATCAAAGAAAACAAGCCTTTATTTTAAAGATGAGTCTTTAATACGTCTGAAATATCATTAGGTTTGTAAAGCACCTAATTTAAACCGCACTATTTGAACTATTCATAATCTCTTGTTATTAATTAAAGTTAATTAAATCTATTAGTTTGTAGATGCTCTTTATAATTAACTTAATTTTGTTAGTATTAAAATAATAAACACCTTAATCACACATGATATACCTAATTTTAAATGGCAGGATTCATACACAATTAAATGTTTTAATATTTAGGTAATCTATACTAATTATAAATGATGAAGTTATCTGTTTGTACGATTTAAACGGTAAGCGGACTTTAAACATACTAAGGATTAAGATAAATTCAATACTACATAGACATCCGCTACTCTTGACCCCATATATATGCATTATTCGTTCAGAAAGATTAGTTTAATTTCCCTTTTTTTTCTTTGTTATATTGTAGACAATTACTGTGAGATGATATGTAATTTATTCAAGCGATACAAAGTAATCCAATAATGCGCATAAAGCAAAAAATAAATAATGAAAAGAAAAAAATAAGAGAATTTTCAAACTACAAGTCATCTGGGTAAATAGATAAAACATTAGACAACTTAGAATGACCTTATTTGACCTGAAGCGTACCTCTTGCAACTAGTATTTCTCATTTTATTATGGAGCTTGTAACTCAAGAATATAAAAACTGAGACAAGATATTGCATTCTCTACAATACCGCACGAACATTTTGCTTTAATCAACAGTTTTAATATAAAAGTAGATTATTTTATGCTATTCATATTGACTCCTATATTAATATTATTAATTAGTATTTAGTTAATTCTGTGATAGAATGATAAAAAGAATATTCCTTATCATCATATTAGCCATAAAAAATCCACTGTTGGACATATGCCTCCCCAAGATAGGGGGATTATTACCAATAATTGCCGCACTGAGCAGGCGTGCGCAACTACGCGACGAAGATGCTGCTCATCCTGTAGTATTTAAGCTGCGCTGTTTCTGATCGATATACCGCCATCTGTCTGATCCGATACGTCACGGCTATGAAGTCTAAAAAGAAAATTATTTCATAAATACTTTAACTGTAATATGTATAGACATTAAAGTAGACAGTGACGATTAAAATGTTTCCATATGTGATCCTTATGTTCTATCACGAACACAAACTTGAAGACTTGCACATTACCGCTAGTTTGAAAATAAACCCTTGTCTTCTGAGGAGTAGACTACATGTTTTGTTAAGCCGTTCCCCGATCAGCAACCTTGTAAGCAACGTTATATTTATATGAGGGAGCCGCTGTCCCTTGGTATACGAATATGTCACACCGTAGATCAATGTATCATCATACCAGCCATTGAAAATCCACTGCTGAACATAAGCCTCTCCAAGAAAGGAGGTTTTGCCCATAAATGCCGCGCTGAGCAAGCGTGTTGGCAATCGCAGAGCGCAGCTATCGGGACGGGGATGCTGCTGCCCATCACCACCCTGTGCACACTGTTTCGGATGGATATACCGCCATCTATCAGATCTAGTATCTCAGTCGCAACTTTCGACACCTGGTGCAGTGGGCGCTCTATCTACTCTGCCGGTACCTCACGGCTAATCGATCAATGTATATTAATAGTGAATACGAGTAAATGGTGTAAGAAAACTTTTTCATAATATCGCTATTCTTTTCAAAAACATCGATATAACTCTAAAGTAATCGTACTTCTAAAAAGAACAATAACGGAATGATTATAAATTCTGTTTTTGTATATTAATTGATTTTGAGTTCAGTCGTTATTATTTTCAATAGACAATAAACAAGTGTTTCAACTGACTCCAAGAAAAAGAAAATTATCTTTTTACTAAAAAAATAATAATGAAATATCCTTCTTCCGCCCTGTGCCCGTACCGCCTATAAGGTTTTTGTTTTAAAGCTCGTTAACCACCTCGGTACGATTCCGGCCGTAAAATCCGGGTCACCAGATATTTTAGTTATGTTCCCTTTTATTTTATTACGGACTTTATTGTGCCTTCAACTGTTCTGTCGTGTCTTTTCTCTTCAGTTATTTAAATACAATTATGGTTAAATAAGTAGAATGCTAAATTTTATAGTTCGGGTAAACTTAATATTTTAATAATATAATATAACTAGTTGTCCCGTCTTAATGATGACTATTTATTTCCAATTGGTATGATATACAACGTCTGTCCGGTTAACTAGCATAATATTTGTTGTTATTAAGCATTCCTTTAATTTTTTTATTTTCCGCTCAATTTTTTCTTTTTTTTCTTTCTTTCATAAGATATTGATGGATCTCTACAATAACAATATATATAGATTCACCCAACATCTTATTTATTAACCTGACTTCGATACCAGTCGCTTGATGCACTTGTGTTTTGAACATCAGACAATAGAAGAGGTATAAGATAATTAATTAAATATTTTACACCCAAACATTGAACAATCACAAATATTCATTATATAAATATCTGTCCTATGCGAGGATCAAACCCGCGACATCGAGCCCGTCAACGGAATGTATGGTGTTGACATAAAGAAGCCGGCGATATATTAAGTTTCTGTACTTATATAATATATAATTTTTTTTTGAGCATCCTTCAGAAAACACGGCCCTGTTTTTAAAAGGAAATATTAATCGCGTCTTCAATCAACAATCTTATTACCCGTAATTATTGATTGCAATCAAAGAATATTATGAAATCCGAACGGTATTTGAGGGTTAATAGCATTGTGTTAATGTACCTTCTCTGCATTAGATATTTATAGTCAGTATAGTAGTATAATATGTGTTTATGTATAAATGTGTTTATGTATATATATATATAGAGAAATAATTGTATGATAAGTCAAAGCATAGCGTGAGCTCATAGGTTTCTTTTTAATTAAAACTTAAATTACTTTTTAAGAAACCATTTGGTTGGTTTTCACTTGCTCTATTTTAGACGTACTACTAGTACTACTCGTATGTATAATTCTATATTATTGTTCTACTTACTATACTTCTATAATATTAGTTTAGAAACATATTTTTATTTTACATTACTATTACTTATTACTATTACTATTACTTATTACTATTACTTATTACTATTACTATTACTATTACTTATTACTTACATTACATATTGGTACTTTAGAGTAGGAGAGTTTATTATTTATTAAATTTAATTTATATAAACTATAACCTAATTTTTTTGTTCTCAGTATCTATATATGTTCATATTACATTTAATAAAAAAAATCCGATTCATTGCTAAAATCTGAATTATTCAACAAACTGATTTATTATTACGTAGAAACAATAATTAACCCTGTAGCGTATTTCCTTACAATTATTCGTTATAATTAAGTACCACGGATGCGATAAACAACAAAGACTAACTGTGCTGGCCGACTTATATCGATCACGCGATGTTATAAGATTATATCCAAAGCACAATTGTTTATTTTAATATAGATAAATAGGAAATCAAGGGAAAATATAATATATTATTGACTGTCTTTCCTAGAGATTTTTTATAGGGTCGCATGCATACAGCCTGCATCTATCCATACGGTCCTGCATGTGTCCAATCGGGGTAGGCAGAGACCACGGATCTCTACTTGTTACGATCTTATCATAACTCTCTCACTTCCCTTATTCGCATTAATCCTTGCATACACGCTCGTTTATTCTTGGTACTTCTAATCTGGTCTTTCTTTAATACTTCTTCTACCTGGTTAAGATATGTTCACCTCGTCGTCCTATACCAACCCATCCAGTCCACTTCCGCTCTATATATTTGTGCAGTCATTCTATTTTCATCCATCCTTTCTATATATCCAAACCATCTTAACATTAATTTCTTTATTTTTGTCACAACATCATCTTTTACACCACATCGATCTCTTATTATACTATTCTTTAATCTATCTCTCAAACTCAAGCGCGATCTTGCAGTATTAGTCAAATCGGCAGTCCGCCTCGAAGATGAACGTACAAAGTAGCGGTTACCAATCTTTATTCCAGAACTATATGGGCTCGTCAGCCATTATGGTTTTCAGCGGAGCAGTTTTCATAACATTCTGCGTGCTATATCAAAACTTACGTAACAATTAACTTAAAGAATGTAACTCATCATATTTATTGCCAGCTTATTTTCAGGTCTTAAGTTAAAAGCAGATCGTGTTTCACGTGTTCTCTCAGCGTTTCTTTTTCACAGGCAATGCAATGGTATGCATTACCAGCTAGAGTAATTACAATTTAAAGCAGAATGGATTATCTTTATTTAGGATTTTGGATTATATTATATACTAGATGTCGCAAGGCACTGCATATATCGGAGGATGGAACTTAGTTGCCCAATTTCCATCCATCCATCCATGTATTACTTCCTGCACGTTGCAGTATCAATTTAAAAATGCCTACAGCAGGCTTTTTTTAAAAGAAACAAAAGGTTTATATTCACTTCAATTTTTTTTTTGAATAAATGGCCAATTTCATGCAACCAGTACTCTCAGTAAATATAAAACAGGCTTCTTTTAAACCTTTTCATTATATTTACAGTTAAACAAAATTGTAAAAGGCTTATTTCATGTTAAGTTTTAAAATTAATTTAATCATTTTGTACATTTAATTTCTGTTTAATGAAGATTTTGAAATATTTACAAATACGGACAAGGTAATAGCATTAATTGAAAAAAAAGAAACATTGTAAATAATAAAAATATTTGTTAAAATATATTTATATCTTGAACGCATGAAAAGAACTTTCGAAGCGTTTTATATTACAGCTACATGAAAACATGAAATAACAAGAGGACAATAAAAAATATTATATTACCAATAACAACGCGAAAGGAAAGTGACTTCTTTAATATTTATTTTTAATTAAAACTGCAAAGATAGTCTTTTAGATTATGAAAATATAAACTGAAAGATTTACGTGGAATGGCATTTCAAAATTGTTTTAATATATGTGTAGTTTTATTATGTAGTTTAGTAGCAATTTAATTAGTAGTAAACTAGTAAATTTAAAAAAGTCTACTTTAATTTCCTGTCGAATTTCATGAATTTACCCCGAACTTGTGACCGAGCGCGAGGTTCCGAGAGCAAACCATTCCGATCAATTTCCGCTTTAAATATGGCACCGATAAATTTTGCACCGGTATTTATAGCAAATTGTTAATCGCATTAACTGAATTTTTTAAATTAGATGGGTATTACACATTTTTTTACATTTTACTACTTCTTCCAAAGACGTAAAAGATAAAAAATTCGATGTGATTTGTTTACATGGTTTGAATATATACTGAACTTTTATGCATATCACACCAAATAAAAACAATTGAAAGTCATCACATTTCAATCAAGTTCCTTCCATCCACTTCCTCACAAGTGTAGTATGTGTGTCCGTAAGAAACAAAATAGAATAGTACCTCTCGCTGCCCTATGTGTTGTAAGGCCCCAGAACCGACAGATGGCGGTATACCCATCCGAAACAGTGCAGCTCAAATGCACAGGGCTTAAGCAGCAGCATCCCCGTTGCTATAGCTGCGCTCTGCGATTGCAAAAACGCTTGCCCAGCGCGGCAATTACGAGCAAAAATACCTTCGCTCTTGGAGAGGGTTATGTCCAGCAGTGGTCTTCAATGGCTGGTGTGATGAAGTGTATGTAGTATGAAAAAGTAATACAATAAATCTTTTGTTTATTATTTGTGTCGGGTTACACCACGTTAAAGCAACACGCTATTATCAATACACGATTCTAGACCATAAATCACTAAATAATGTATCATTGTTACATGAATGTGTGTGCACGTGAGTTATGCATTTACAACTAGCAAGCATTTTCGGAGCGGAGTCCGAAGCCGGTCCCATAATTTCCGCTGTGGAGTTTAAATATCGGCAATCTTCGAGCCTTTTCCTCGATTAGTTAGATATCTATATTTGCAGGTGTGATTGGAGTACCATTAACTAATACAAGACTCTTAATTAAGCTATCGATGATTCCAAGTAAAGAATTGATTACGCTCAAATTGAACTGACTCTTACTATAATTACATACGATCTTCTCTAAATAAGTAAAATCAGGAAAAAATAAATTAATCATTTTATTAAAATTAAATTATTTTAAAAGTAGTAAAAATATTAAACCCTAGTAACCGTTTAATAGTTGTGATACTATCTACTCTCAGTGAGTGTGCGTGCAAAAGATGAATGGGCAGATATCGATATGTCAGGATCAAAAAAAATGTAAATGAATAATAAATTCAAACGACATTCCATACATTGACCTGACTTTAAGATAATTCGCTTAAATTACTTGTGTTACGGATATCAGATAACAGAGAATTGCAAATATAATATTTAAATATCCAGATAAAAAACACCCAGCCAGCCGTGAGGGACCGGTAAAGTAGAATAGCACCTTCCCCTGTACCAGGTGTCGTATGAGGCGACTATGGTACCTAAACCGACAAGCGGTAGGGTTGAGCAGCAACATCCTGTCACGCACGCTGCGCTATGCGATTGCAAACACGCTTGCCCAGCGCAATTATGGGCAAAGTTCTCCCGTCCTTAGGGAGGCCTATATCCAGCAGTAGACTCCCAATGGCTGTTATGAAAACACCTTGTCTGGGTGACAAAACACATACAATTTTTTTTTCATACAAATGTTTATCCTGGGTGAGAATCGAACCCAAGACACTTGGCACACAAGACACAATAACCACCAACTGCGCCATCGGGCTACGGGTAGTGAATTAATCAATACTCGTAGTACTACTCTACTTTTAAACTGAACTGCGGCAATAGTTTCCAGTTAATCTTGAAAAAAGTTGCCGTAAGGTAACCAAACCGTCGACAAAAATGTAAAAACTTAAATTAGCCGTCTTTTAAAGCCGTTAATAACTATCGAAACAGCCGATAGATGGCAGTACATCTATCCAAGACAACGCATAAACGAAAGGGCAGCAATAGTAAAAGCATCCTCGTTGCGAAGATACGCTATGCGATTGTCACCACATCTGCCCAGTTGCCCGTGCGGCATTTTTTTTAACAAAATTCCTTGGGGAAACTTGAGGAGGAGTCCAGCAGTTGAGTTCGAAGTTCTACGAATGCTATTATGATAACGATGTTGTTTAATGTCCCTAAGACGTGCTTGTATGTACGAGAAATCCTATAATTTTATATCATATGTTTTAAGTGATGTGACAGTTCGTCACAAAACCTCGGCTTGAAACCATGGTTTCCTTGAAAATTCCGGCCCGAGCTCCTGAGGAAATACATATTATTTTATATTATTATTTTATTTCACTCATGTAATTAACACTACGAAATATAATTACAATTTAATAATTTTAAACAAATACATATCCTTTAAAACAATAATTATGACGCTATTCTTTGTACTAATATGTACCTATCAAGAATTCTAAACCAATTATTAGTTTCAATAAAACATATCACAGCAGTGTTATAAAAATGCTGCAACCAAATAGACTGTACACCCAACCTTGAAACATTAATTATTATTTATACAAACGTTACAATTACATTTCATTATTATTTGTATTGCGAAGTATAATCTGTATTTTAATTTGTATACTACTACCAACATAACTTTAAGTGTCGACTAATAAATAGCGTAGGGTTCGTTTTTATCAAAACAAATAGGTTTTGATTGAGTGTTATTTCACACACACAAAGAAACGAGCAACATGATTGGATACGCATACCTATGTGTTTAGTTAGACACACACACAAATTGATACTATATGTACTAGTTTTCAAACAAGATTCATGCATACACATTTGACCGACCTGTTGTAGCAGATGGTTATGGCTCTTAGGTTCAAACCCCAGCCATGACAATAATTTATATGACGATAATATTTGTGTTTGTTCGGCGTCTGCATGGCAAATATGTATTTAAGTATACACTTGTGATTCTACTTTTGTCTGACGTCCGTACGACAAGTGTTTCAGGTAAATTTATTACCCTTGGAATTTATATACCTGCAAAACTCAGTCTAAGTGTCTCGATTAAAATCGTGCGTATGTACAAATTTAAATTTTGATTATAGAAAAAAAGAAAGCGAAAAGAAAAACTTTATAATAAAAAAATCTTACAAAATTATTATAATCCTCTTTTGGAATTCAAAAAGATGTCACGATCTGAGTGTTTCATGTAAATGTAATTAGGTATGTAACTTTATATGATCGTTGGGATTATTGAGGCTCGTGCCGGGAAAGTATTATATCAAGCCGTGCACGTCCTACGAATGATATAATTTTTAGAATAAACGTGTCTTTAAATTACTTTCAACTTTTCCTAGACTTAGGTGCGAGCTAATTCATAAATGAATGACAACAAAATTGAGCGCACTGTATTGATTTATTATTATAGAACTGTTATCAGCATGCGAAACTGAATTATTTTATTGGATATCCAAGGGATTAACGATTCATTCCTTAAATATTTCCCTATTCAAGTACACGTATACACGGGAAACAGCTGTATCGAAGACTTCCCTGTTTTTTACATCCAGATCGATGTAGCCGGGCATATATTTTTTCTAAATCAACATTCTAAAACTAAGTAAAAACAAATAAAATATAATATCTATAAAATAATAATAAATAAACATGGCAACCCTATTGAAATATTTTGTAAATGGGTCCTTGAATAACATAAAAATTAGAACTAATAAATAACAAAGTGTATTATTTAAGAGCCTCGTTCTAATTTAGTTATTCTCAATGAGAAAATATTATTATCTTGGGAGACATTAAAAGAGTGGGTAGGTAAAATTTTATTATAGTGTTATACATGTGTATGTGTTTCTATACGTATTACAAATTGATCTTTGATATTATCTTTTAAACGATCATTGAGAAGATTTGTGACTGTATTGAGAGTTGAGATTGCAGTAGTTTTGTTACACATGATATAAAGTATTTATTGCATCGCCAATGATTGGCGAGAAGCAAGTGTTTGTGAGTGAAAATTTTATTGACAGTATTTGTAACAGTGGCTGAATAGTGATTTCGCGTCGGTAATGGGAATGGTCATTAGTTTACTTTATTGTTTAGGTACTGTGCAAAACCTCACACATTTATTGTGTATGAAACCGCCTAAAGCACATGTTTTACTGTCGATGATTAAGTAGAAATGAATTTTTATGCAATAAAACGATTGTAGAATAGATAATACCTCCAATTCATATTGTAACCGCTTCGGTTATAAAAATAAATAATGAAAATAATAGATTCCCACAATGTCTCATACATTGACCTGATTCCGAAATAAGTCACTTGTGTTACGGACAGACAGCAGAAGAATAACAAATATACTACTAAAATACATATATTTAACACCCAGACACAGAACAAATACAAATATCATCATTTGAATTTTTGCTCACTTGCAAATATTTATATGGTGATCCACCATCAGACAAAACACAAAAGGGAACAAAGCGGTTCAAGAAAAAACAAAAAAGGTATATGTATTTTTTTGTTTTTTTCTTAATTATGTATAAAGTCAAGAAAATTTATAAGAAAAGAGTGGGCAATTATGTTGCGGACATTATAACTTAAAAGAATGCGTAAGGCTCTCTTTAATACAAAAAATACGTGACGTCACCGTGCGAAATAAGTTTACTGAACTGATGATATAAAAATATTTAACTTGTATCTTCAGTACAGATAGTATATGCTGTATCTCATTTCTTCTATCACCATGCGACACAAAAAAAAAGATTCTACACATGACGAAGATATAATATCCTCAAGTCACAAGGTTGGCAACACGTTTTTGATATCCTTGTGATATTACGAGCGACTATAAGCTGCAACGACTCTTACTATCACGCGGAATGTATGCTTGTTTATCGATCTCATCTAATAAAAAAATGTATATACATATATACACACCCGTAGCTAGTCCACATGGATTAGCTACATAGCTTTGATGGAAAAGAAGCTTTATACATTGTAAGTTAATGAAGTTACAGTAGCTTAACGACATTCTTGATGTGTTACATATTGGTTTCTAGCATATGACGTAATGTTGAAGCATGTCATTGTGGTAAAATAGCGATTACTTCTTAACTTAATACATAATAGTTAAATGCCTTAGAATGAAACGTGCCTCAAGGGACAGTAAATGTAAATGTTTATTACCCTGTGACTTGTTAATATACGCAACATTGCAAAGGAGTTTAACTTCTTTCTAACAGCGCGTATAGTCGATGTGTATTTACTTACTTCTTGACGTTAATGCAACTTTTTCGTAGTACATATTAGTCTTTTTAACTGGAAAATGATCATTAGTTACCAAAGTGAATCTAATGATAAAAAGTGGCAACACAACAACTTTTTATTTTCTCTACATGATTATCTTAATATCAAACATTAAATATAAGAGTCTTGTTTTATAATGTATTGAACTAATATTTCATTATCGAAATAGGTACGCTGTTGTTACGTATACTAGGGACACCAACAAATTGGGAAGACAAACAGAGAAAAATGGTTTTCCACAATGTATGGCAATAAATTTTATGTTTTTTATTTGTTATTTATACCTTAATAGTTCTACCTGCCTATAGTCTAACGTTTATCAACATATATTTCAATTTCACTTAAAGTTGAGTTTCAGTGAGTTTCATAATCAGTGTTCATACAAGGAGTATTTTTTATCAAATTAATGAAAAGTTAAAAGTAAAATGAAAAAAAGGTAATTAATTATCGAAATTATTACTTAATAGAATCGTATATATCAATAACTGTCAAAATGATTAACTATTTAACATTCCGACGGAGCCGATTCAATAACAGTCGGTCGAAACAGCATTTTTCACGTACAAAAAAAGCATAAACGAAACATGCACTACCTGGAAAACTCGAAGCCAACGACCGGGATCGCTTTCCCGATATAAAATCCAAATTCACATTCACTATTTCGTCACTAAATTCAATTCACAAAGCACGTTGTTACGCTAAGAGAGATTACGGAACGGAATTCGTATGGACACTTTTCCGATGCTGCGTTTGTTTACATTTGCCGCGTGGATCGGAACGCGGCGTGCGCCTTCGCTGGCTGTTCGGTGCCCACTGATTGTGGCTTATGAAAATCGCGCGCGTCTCGAGCGTGGAAAATGTTCGCAGTGACGTGCGGCAAGTTTTTGTTATGGTTAGTTGCAACCAGTGGTTTTACTCTCGCGATTTATGTCATTATGTTCGTCTATCGTGCGTGTGCGACGCTTGGCGGAAAATAGGAAGTGTCGTCAAACCGACGCTTTGCCGCAACACGAGAAATCAGAAATAAGTAGATTTATAATAAAGATATACGTCTTTGTAATAGTAAGATTACAAACGTATGAAACACATTCTCCATTCGTAGATAGTTGTTAATCAAATATAACTCTTATTTCATATTAAAGTGTAAATAAAAAGCCGGATGACGTCGCATGGTCCTGTTAATTATATGGTATGAAAGAATATTTGTTTACAGCTATGGGAATGGCAATGCTCGGAGTTTCTTTACGTGATTAAATCAAGATACATACAACAGTAAAGTTACCGACTTCCCCCAGCGACTAAGTAGTGGCAAACCAGTGACAAGTTTGTAGTACCGGAATCGACAGGTGGCGGAACAACAAAGTCCAAGTGCATCAGGGCGAAGATTCATTCCCGTCAAGAAACAACGCTTTGCGACTCCCCCACGGCTGTCCAGCGCAGCAATTTTGGGCATAATTCTTGGTGTAGTTTTTGTCTAGGAGCGGACGTTCTATGGTTGCTCTGATGATCATGATGAGTGGTAAGGTTCTCGATCGGAAACCATACACCGATAAACGTAGAGTAGGATATTTCCTGATGATCTTTTTAAAACTGCAGTTCTGTGCTGGATATAAGTCGTATTTAAGTGGCCATTCAGACGTATCTTGGTCCAACAGGCCGTTAACTAGCTATTATTATGATATAATATAATGTATAGGACACAATATATATAATATATGATATAATAAAATGTTAGAATCGCTTGATTGAATCAGCAAGCAAGTTAATATTGGCGCAGGCTCAGGCAGGACTCGTAAGCAGAAATGACGGCGATAAGGCACGGCTTCGTAAAATATCGAGAGCTCTTGATTGAGAAGAGCTCTATTGAATTACTTTTCGAATTTGTGCATTCAACGACATCGATAACTTGAGCTATTTGTTGAAACATCTTAGCAATCATACATGGTATAATAATATAAAATATAGTCAGTTCATGGAATTATATGTTCCGTGGAATGCAGACTCTGGATCATACATATATCAAACATTTATCACTTATCTTGGAGTCAGATCAATGTATGAAATGTTGTGTGGGTTTATTTAAACTTTTATATTATACTAGCTGTGCCCGCGACTTCGTCCGCGTGGAATAGTTTTTTTGGTTACCATACCTCTTTACCTTAACTTATATAAACTTTGAATGTCATGTTTATTTATATCGAATGAATAGCCAGAAAAATAAGTTTCAAGTTTCTAACTCTAAAAATAGCGATACATCTATACAACTTTTCATCCCCATTTTCGGCCCTTTACTACCCATATTTTGAATTAAAAAATAGGCTATGTCCTTTCTCAGGGTCTACAGATGGTCTGTGTCAAAATTTCATCAAAATCGGTTGAGAGGTTTAAGCGGGAAAGCGTAAGAGACAGACAGACAGACAGAGTTACTTTCATATTTATAATATTAGTAAGGATTTATATATAGACTTAAAAATGCTTTGCAATGAATTTTTAATTTTAACGTGCTCTCATATTGCATGTAGAACAAAGCTGTAAGTATCTAATACAATTAGATAAGTAAGTGATTTTATTCAGATACGTTTAATATTGTATTGTAAATAGACGTTAGTTGATCTAAATAAAATTAATTAATTAAATTAAAAAGTATATTTGCTTGTTGTCCTTTCTAAAAATAGATCCGATCCGCTAAAAAAAGCAGTTAATTAAAGTAGTTAAGTATAATATCAGTGGATTCGAAATATTACAAAAAAAAGTAATGTAGTTGAGCATAAATTTTATATCTTAACCACTTTTATAAACATCCCAAATAAAATTTTCTTCTACCATTTGAAAGCAACGCGACGTCGAAGTTTCTGGCACCCGCCTTCTGCCTTTTTTGTAAACATAAGAAAGTTATCCTTGTACTTTGTACCGCGGCCCGGTTCTGTGTAGGGTTCCGTGTAGGGCTTCTGCCACAGAAACTCGATTCCACTGGAAATCAGCTGATAGATGCGTGACTACTTTCCATAGGCTTCGATATACACCACCATTGAAACGTTAGAAAACTACTGAAAAGATCGTACGCATGACTTCGTTCATTTTAAATCGATTTAATTGAAGATGTTTCAAAAAGTATTCTCAGTTTATTTTGTGTGGTACATAATATATATGTAAAGAAATAATATTTCTTTGATTTTTGAACGACATTGAATGACATTGACAACTGACAAGCGCTGGGTCTGAGGTCAATGGTCAGTTGAGAGGTTATGATAAAAATAGCATTGTATTAGATTATTGTGATTTAAGATCGATAAATAAGAATAATTGGTGGAAGAATAGACTTTAATTGTCGTTTCTTCGTTTTCAGGTAAAGTTATAATAAAATATAAATAATAAATTATATAATAATATTTGTAAAAAATTAACGAAATAAATCTTCGTTTTCAGAAGCAACGCATAAGTTTATTTTTGGCCTGGAGTTAAAGGATAATCGATATATATATTTTTCAAACAGATTAAGTTATTCTTTATAACATCGACTATCTGCTAGTGAAAGTCATATCATTTAACGGATCAAAATCGGTCCTGCCGATTGGGAGCTTCATCATTACAGCCATTGGTAGCCTCTGCTAGACACCTCTGCTAGGCCTCACCAAGTGAAGGAGAATTATGCCAATAATTGTCGCGCTGGGCAAGCTCGTTAGCAATCGCAGAGCGCAGCTTTCGCGATGGGGATGCTGCTGCCTATCCCCACTCTGTGTATTTGAGCTACACGGTTTCAGATAAATATACCGCCATCTGTCGGTTCTGGACAGTTCTGGTACATCAGTCGAATCTTACGACACGTCTTAAAACAAGAGGTACTATTCTACTCTGCCGGTTCTTCATGGCTCATTGGGAGCTTAGCCGGTACGAATACGCAAAAGAATAAAACTAGCTACAAGATTTTGTCATAAATGCCATATATGTATAGGTATATATTATATATAGGTCAATCAATTTGTTTCCTAATGTGTAAATATAATTTGCGTTGATAAATATTTGAATTCAGAACCAACCTTATTAATTACCTAGTTTTTGGAAAAATATAATCGAATTACCTGGAACACTTTCTTGTTATGATTACTGTATCTAATTACACAGGTGAGCGTAAGATATATCTATACTTGTTTTCATTACATTTCTTCGCGTTAGACGGAAATGTTGATTAGATATTGCTTACGCCAATTTCTCCTTTACACACATACAAATACATGTCAAAATTGGGTGCTCAATATGGGAGTATTTACGCAGGATGTTCCTGAAAATTATACTGTTCAACTTTTGTAAGCTATTTATAGAGATATCAATATTTAATTATAATAGCAGATAAGTGTTATTTAGCAGAATAAACTTCGGTATATAAAATGTTTATTATGGACACATCTTACAGAACTATATTATAAATATGCAGTTTCAGTTTGATTTATTTATATACAAGATTTTTACGAGTATACGGAAAATTAAGGTTAGCTTTTAGAACATAAGTCCCGTTAAAACTAACAGACTAAAAACCCTTTGTTAAGTATTCGTAACGCTATTCTGGAAGCGTTAGAAATAGCAAGCTGTCACATACATTTTATCGTGTTCATTTAAATGCTTGTGACGTTTAAAGGTATAAGCTATTTTTACGCGGCGTTTGGCAAGGTAAAAATGAAACTAGAAGCCTTATAAAACTTAGGAAATAGCTAAATTCCTCATCATCAACAACATGACAGCCATTGGAATTCCACTGCTGAACATCGGCCTCCCCAAGAAAGGGGGAAGTTCTTTTGCTTTTGCTTCAATTGCTGGGCAAGCGTGTTGGCAATCGCAGAGGCAGCTTTCGCAACGAGGATGCTGCTGCTCCCAACCTGTGCACACTATCTCGGATGGATATACCGCTATCAGTCGGTTTCGGTACTTTAGTAGCCTATTACGAGAACTGGTACAGAGAGAGGTACTATTCCGCCGGTATCTCACAGATTAAATTTTAATACGTGACGATATTTTTTTGGTTAGGTGCAAATATATATTTGGAAGAAGCGTAGTACTAAATTTATGTTCTGAGTTAGAAATATCTATATACATCAAATATTTCAAATGTACGGTCAAACTTCGATAAATGACCGAACTTTAGCAAGACAGAGACACTTGACTTTATAACAAAATGTAAAATAAAGGCCTTTAATACAAGAAACATTTTGTGTATTTGGATCAGCACCCTCCTAGTGGACTTCGTGTGTTACTTGAATGAAGGAAATGTGAATGAGAAGAGTTATCCTGCAAGATATATAATGGATACATATCAATCATCACTACATCAAAATATATATATATATATATATATACATAAAATAGAAGTGTCTATTCGAAATATTATAATAACTGCTTTTTACTAAATGCCTATGGATATGCAAGTTACATAAAACCAAATATCATTTTTTTAAATTCTTGTCTGTCTGTCTATCTCTGAAATGGCTATACCGATTTGGATGGGACTTTTACTGGCAGATATCGAATATAATAAAGAGTGATTCGGCTTTATAACATTACAGTACCATTAATAAAAGTGGAGCGCATCAACCAAAAATGTGACAAAAACAATAGAAAAATATTAATTTTGAGGAGAATACTAGTATTCCTCCAAAAGTCACTATTCCACGCGGACGAAGTCACGAGCAAAGCTGGTGGATTTATGAAAGTTTACACTACTCTTGACAATCAAAACGTCATCGCGTTTTCAAGTTTCTTCATTTAATAACATTCTTTTTCTTCAATTCTATTGCTTCAAGAATTCCGCACTTCGGAAAATTACGAACCATTTGTTGCAATTGAAAACCCCATAGCGGGGAAGGAGCGCTGTCACGCCTGCCACGCGTGTTTAAACACCCATTATTTTTTTGAACGAGGTCATCGACCCGACCGCACCCGTGTTCGGTTTTACTTAATTAATTTTCCTTATGTAGGTTCGTCAATTTTCATGTAGAGACGTGTTTTACTACAGTTGGCACACGAGAAGGAAAATAAACAAACTATTTATAATAATTAGGTCAGCCAAACCTGGATCTAGAAAAATGATTCCGCAGAAAAGCTCTTAAATGACTTAAATACTAAATAGTTCATTATTATCAGCCAAATTGAACATGTCAATACTGTAAGAGTTTTGGCCTTTTTAATAAGTAAACTTCAATCTGTGGTTTTACCCCCGTAGTGCCCAGTTTTATGCAAATGCGCGTAAAAATATAAATGCGTCCACTTTACGCCTCTCGCTGCTACTTCTAAAAAAAGGTAAATTATTTAATTATATAATTATTAATGAGTTGACACAAAAAATAATATAGTAAATGTAAACAGTTTTTTTTATGGATTATTGAATCCTATATTAATGAATCCATATTTCCATTAAAAAAGTAGCTTTTACTCTTTCGATCTTTTCTATTAAAATTCGTTCCATAAAACGGCCATGTGATTAGCATTTCCAATATTAATACTGATGTACATAATACTCCTAGAGCTATAAGGAGTTGCTTTGAAGTTGTAATATATTCTATATTTGTATTTCAACTAGCCTTTTCAGAGAGTAATTCTCCCCTCGCTGTTTCAAAGCCCCTCTGATAATAACACTACCGACTTTGCGAATATGGTTGCCTTTTCCGCACGGAAAAGAGGTCCAAAAATTATGCAACGTGTTTTTGAAATGAATAGCTATGAATACTTCTTGAATACTCTCACTTGAGTACAAAGTATGTTTTCAGGAAGAAACGTTCTAAGGGGATAGAACATTAATAATATATAATAATAATAATAATTCCCACAACATCTCATACATTGACCTGACTCCGTGGTAAGTCGCTTAAAGCACTTGTGTTACGAATGCCAGACAACAGAGGAATCACAAATATACTACCTAAGCACATATATTTTACACCCATACACAGAGCAAACACAAATATCATCATATAAATATTTGCTCTGGGTGGGAATCGAACCCACGACCCCTGGTGCACAAGACAGGATCACTACCATCTGCGCCATCGGGCCACATTATTAACATAAAAAAAGTTAAGTAACACTTAACTACTATCACAACATTTATCATCATCCCCATACCAGCTATTAGAAACCCAAGGAATCCATTTCTTCTAATTCTGATATTGATTCTGGGAGAGCCCAGAAAAGAGGTTTTTTGACCATAATTGCCGCGTTGGCAATCGCAGAGCGCAACTATTGTGATGGGGATATTGCTGCCCATCCCCGACATGTGCATTTGAGCTGCATTGTTTAGGATGAATATACCACCATCTGTCGGTTCTGGTACCTTAGTCGCCTCTTACGACACCTGGTGCAGTGGGAGGGACTCAAATACTCCAATTTCAAGAAAGTGACATAACAACTGCAGACGCTATTGCCGTGATGTGCTGCCAGAAAACTTGTAACATTTTTCAATATAACGAGGCGAACATATCTAGCCTGGTAGAAGAGGTATCAAAGAAGGTCCAGGTCAGAAGTACGAAGAATAAACGAGCATCTATGAATAGGCTAATGCGAGTAAGGGAAGCGAGAGAGGTTTGTAAAGATCTTAGCAAGTGGAGATCCATAGTCTCTGCCTACCCCGATGGGACACAGGCGTAATGTATGTATGTACCCATATATATGTATGTACTTAGAGGTTTCTACAACGATGAACAGTTTCAAATGTCAAATGTTTATGCTGTATAAGCCATATGCCGGCAGAGCGCAGATGACTAACAGAGATTTTGCCTGTTTATCAAAAGTGAAACTTTTTAAATAAAGTCAGCGGTTAGTGGTTAGCGATGGTCACAAAATATATGATACAATTTTTGTCTAAAAGAACAATAATTAATTATGTAAAGCCTACCTTAAAGAAGACTAAACTAGCTTATTGTACCTAATACACCGTCTACGTATAGACTTCGGTATAAGTTCCAAACTAAACTGGATCCAAATACATAAAGTATAGACCAAATTGGTCTAACTAATAATTAATCATAACCGAATTATTTTACGTTACGCACAGATCGTTATTATTGTATATTTTCATTATATTAAAAATTATAGCGGTTAAAATATAAGTTTAATTATACATTGACAGTGTTCTCTATGATTATGCACATGTAAGGCCATGCCGGACCAAATTAATTTGTGTGTGACGAGGGACGTTTACTTGCTAAAGTATATCCGCCGGAGTTATGCGAAGATAAGCTACCTAGTGAATAAGATAATATAATAATAATAATATACTCTTTATTGTACACCAATGAAATCAACACAAGAACATCACAAAAACATGGCATAGTAGGTACATGCAATTTCTTACAGGCAACCTTTGGATAGAAATAATGTTAAAGCTGGTGGAAGTTTGAGGTGCATTTAGTACATACATAATAATAAACATACATATAATACACATACATTCAAATACATGTAAAAGATAAAGTTACAGAACAAGGAAAGTGACAGAATCAAAAAGCAAAATCAAAGTGATAAATAATACTCCTTCACCATTCTCTTAAAAACTCTACCGGTCAAGTAGATGTTTGATCCACCAATCGAAGTAGGGATCTTGATTTTGGCTAGCGTGATTAGGCATGAAAGGCAGTCTAATCTTGTCATGAGAACCTACATTTTCAATGGAAGATGAAATGTAGTCTCTTTGATGGTTATGCTCCGCTGGTTACAGAGAACTGTTGAACGGGAACTGTATCATCGCGCGAACTAAATTCGAGATAGTGCGGAATCCAGCGATATTGATATAGATCCATTGGCGACAAGAAGTAATGCTCATATATATATTTTTCTTTTACTCGCGTCTCGTCTCTACACTATCTAAGCATTTTTAAAAGAATATTATAATATAGCGGTATGGACGTACGTATTCATACCTTCGTCATAGCATCGTGATTGTGAAAGACAAATAAAATAAATGTTGATATTATTCAAAGATGGGAAAGACAAAAGTCCGTTTATTTCAATTCGTCTTTGATATTGAATTTTACAGAATAGCTCTTCTTGTTATTTGCATCAATAACATTGTAAGCGCGTCTGAAAATGTTTTGCATTTTCTTTGTTATTATTTTAAGGTATCGCACAGTTTTTATATCCGCTAAAGAATATAATTTCAATTCAAATTCAACCACTATAGCGTTAAAAATACAACGCAATCTTATTCTTAAGTAATATCGGAAGCCACTATACTACAGTAAGATCTATATTTCAAACGAAAAACTAGCACAGTACCACCACCTGATAAATTAATTATTTTGCCGAGGGAAATTTTAGCTTCTCCCCATCCCTATTCTTAGCATACAATGTCGGACCAACTTCGTTATCGCTTGGCACTCACGAAGGTAGACTAAATTGAACTTTATATTATCATTGGTAGAGGTTAGTTGGGTATTTTGCGGGTGTAATAGTGATTGGTATAGCGGTGTTAGGTTCATTTCATCGTATTCACACTAATAAGGGTCGGCTAGGGGTGTCGATTCCAATCTTTTTAACAGGGAGTATTTCCGATACGCTTCGTTTTCTGATAAACACGGGCGTTGTGGAGGAATTGTCTTATCACAAGTACTAAGTTTCCATTTGAAAAGGTCGGAAGAAGAAAATATTTTATTCAAAAGGTCAGCCGATGTTTCCGGAGATAGCGTTGCTTATAGACAGAAAATATTGCTACTATAACAAATACATACATATATACATACATACATTTATATGCGGATGAAAATTTACGAGTACATTGTTTCGACTTATATAATTAATAATTATTTAACACGTTATTATAATAAGATGAGACATACCGTTTGATGCTTATAGATTCGTTGTTAATTTGTAGGTTAGAAGAAGCGACCTGTTTCATTTTGATCAGCTCTTTAAGACTTGCTTCTTTACTGATGTTATAAAATGAAAACAAAAATGACAACACTACTCATCTACTGATATATCTAGTCAATATTTACTGTATCTAAAAATTATACAACCCATCCGCCTCATATACAAAGCGGCATTGAATATATATCAGCTAGAAATACAAACTCTCTTTATAGCAAAAAAAGAGAAAAGTTTCGTTATCTGTCAATAATCTAATATAAAGTGATGGTGTGTCAAAATGATTTGACTTGTTTCTGGAAAATGTATGATTCTCTTCGACTTTATAATTAGATTTTAATTCAAATGAGCCAACCCTGAATGTAAATTCCATGCTCGCCGAACACGGTTATGTTTAAATTATTAATAATTAATAAGTGTAGCATCAAGAAGGCTTTATGTAACATAAACATCTCACCTGAAGTGTGCGTGCCACTCATAGCCTGTTTCGTTAAAGCTCCAAATTAAACGGTGGTTTAATATATGTAGACAACACAACCTGTTAAGCCGGCGTGATTACTTTTGCTCTATTTAAAGTTTAGAATTACCATACCAGGCATTGGTCGACCATTGTTAGATATATGCCTCCCCAAGAATGGATACACGAGATCCGCATACAGAATTTGCCTGCATTTATATTTATCGCCAAATAGCAGAGTTCGCATTTCTGTATTCTAGTTTGAAGGGTGTGAAAGCCAGTGAAATTTATGATCAATATGATATAATATCTTCAAGTCGCAATAAACACAACGCACTTATGATATTACGAGCGTCTAGAGGCTACAGTGACCCTCACTATTACACGGATTGAATGCTCGTCCTAGTCTAATAAAAAAAAATATAAGCGTGGGCATTGGATTACTGATGTGCGTCCCCGCCCTGTGCATTTGAGCTGCACTGTTTCAAATGAATGTACAGTCCTGTCGGCTACATACCGTACCGTTCTCAGTCTCTTCTTATACTCCTGGTACAGGTTCATAATAGGTTTAGCACCAATCTAAAGCTCTTGAAAAATGAATCCCTATTTATTCTACTTAACGTCTAGGTATTATAAAACATACATGCATTTATTTTATTATTTCTAAAGCTAGCGAGCGGGGGCGCTCTTAGTGGGGCTGCTACTGTGTGAAATTCTATTTTATTTCTTTGTTATCAAAGTGTTATATAAAACCCCTTTAGATACGTTATATCAAATACTGCAATATGCTTATGTATATCTTAGAATCTTGTGCGTCTTTATTGAAATGAACTCCGATAACTTTATTTTATATGATCCTAGTTAAAACTATCACAAAGATAATAAACAAAAATAAGTTACTATCGTTTGTTGAGCACACAGATGTATATCTTTGGTCTTATAGGACAATATTATTACGCAGCAGGTGTGGTGGCAGTCGCAGTGATAAGACTTGCGAAAGAAATGTTACTTATCCCTGCACTGTTTAATTGGAGGTACGCTGTTTTCAGTCGATTTACCGCTGTCTGTCGGTTCTGGTACCTCAGTCACCTCTTACGACACCTGGAAGGGGGGAGCGACAGGGGAAGTTACTATGATCATGATTATTAGATATTATTACCAAAAAAAAAACATTACAAAAAAACAATTACATAAAAAGTTTATGAAATAAATACGTTTAAATACAGTTTTCTTTCCAAGCAGTTTTATCCGTCGGAAAATCAATTTAAAGCCGAAACCCGTACATATTAAGAAACTTCTTTCGTTTTAAGCTTTGATGTGCCAGGTATGAATTTCGTGACTAGTTCGTGACCCAATTCATGCTATTTTAAATTATACAACTGCCTTCATGGTATTTTCAAACACAAACGGTAAAACATACTTGAATAATTAGTTCAAATATATTTTCTTTTATTTCTTGAAACGACTCACGGCACTTTTGGTTCTTCTGTAACATCATTAAGGTTAAAGCAATAAGTTTGAATTCTTCGTATAATAAATAAATAGATTTAAACTACATCATCGACTACGAAATAAATCACTTGAAGTACTAGCTGTTACGGGTATCAGATAACATAAGATAGTGATAAATAAACCTCTTGAATACATATTGGACACCTGGACACAGAACAAATGCAAATATATATAATATAATTGTCCTGGGTGGAAAGCGAACCCACGTCACGACGCAAACCATCTGAACATATCATTATTATTACCATCTGCGCCATCCACTACCACTTCAACAAGATAAACTTAAGAAAATATCAATTCTTATCACTCGAGTTTTCAGGGCTATACTCGTATATATATTAAATTTAAGAATTAAGAATAAATAATTAGGAGTTTGATAATAAAAAAAACTTATTAAATTCAACAGCATAAGAGATACCAATTACTGAGCCTCGAAAAACATCTACCTTCTCAGGTATAAACCGCATAAATAAGGGTTAGCTGGTCACCGGGAAATCCTTTCAGAAACTTTCCCTTATAATAATAATTTATTAAACGAGTACACTCAAAGGGGACGAAAAAAGGTCCCAAATTAATTCGTTCTTCCCAAAGTCTTGGATTTGATAATGCTCAGAGGAGCGAGTATCTTTGAAGAAATTAAAATTTACTTACAAAGAGCTCGTCTGGGTATGCCTCCATTTTTGCTATTAAGATGCCCTTAATTAGAACGCCTTAATGGGAGTCTTGGATGACAAGATCACCTTAAGATTTCAAGGCTTATTCTGTGGGTTCATAAAACAAAACTCTTTGATTATATGTTTCCGTTTATTTTGTGTTTTTAATTAAAATACTCCATGAATAGCTTTTGTTTGCATAGAAAAATATAAAAAAAAATAAATAGTCAAAGTTTCCAGCAATAAAATTTGATAATTGTAAGGCCAGCCGTGGGGTACCAAGAGGGGAAGAGTACCGTCCCCTGTTTCAGCTGTCATAAGTGGCCACTGCGGTACCGGAACCGACAAATGGCGGTACTGGTACTGCGCACATCGAATTACACCACATTGGCCTAGCACAGTAATTATGGCAAAACTGCTCCTTTGTTAAGGAGGCCCATAACCAATAGTGGACGTATTACGGATGTTACGAGAATGGTGATGATGATGAAAGTCAATCAAAGAAAATATTGAAACATATCTCCTACTACTTTCATTTAGGGTACGCAGAGATGGGCAACAGAAAAACAAATCACATACACACACAGTCTTTTAAGTCTCCACAACTCTTATTTTCACTTTCAATTAAGTTTTCTTGTGATAATAATAGTAAGAATGTGTGATGACTGTGATGACCTTTTATATGCCTAAATACTACTAATATGGTGCAACTTAATGCACGCACATTTATTAATAACAACAAAGCACGTGGTAATCGAGTGCATTAGTAACATGAAAAAAATCGATTGTCTGTAAAGTCGGTTTACTGACGATAGTTGAACGTGACAACGTCATAAGAAAATAAACCGCGTTTTAAACCCGTTAAAGAGTAATAAATTGTATTGTAGTAAGCTAATATTTATTTTGATCAAGTTTAGTGCGGTACATGTAATGAAAATTATATTCATGCTAAGCGTAACTTTAACAAGCCTTGAGATACCAACAGAGTAAAATAGTACCTCCCTCTGTACCTCCTGTACCAGGTGTCGTAAAATGCGACTAAAGTACCAACCAAAAACTACAGATAGTGGTATATCCATCCCAAAACAATGCAGCTCAAATGCATAGAGCAATGAAGGGCAGCAGTAAGCTGCGCTCTGCGATTGCCAACACGCCTGCCCAGCGCAGCAATTATAGGCAAAATTCCCCCTTTCTTGAGGAGCCCTATGTCCAGCAGTGGACTTTCAAAGGCTGGTATGATGAACTATAACAATAATAAACTTAAAAAAAAATTAAAAAGAATTTGAAAATCTGGATGCAGGATAGGTATAATATTTTTATTTAAGATTAAGACCGCTGTATTTTAAATCAACTAACTAAAAAAAGAAGAAAGAAATTCAGGTGACAACGGAATATAGTAAATCAATGATTGTAAAATTAAAACATGGATCTTCTAGCCTTCAATATAAAAGGCAGGAAGAGACGAAAATAAAAGTTCTTGACATACAAAAGTGAAAGTGAAGTGGAAATTTATTTATTTATATACCCATTTTCCATATTCCTCATTGGTCCCGTGGGTCGCCGTCCTAACCCATCGGTGGGTAGGTTATTTCGGTGCTCATTTCCTCTATACTTCGCAGAAGGTCATTGCTTGCTTATTCAGACGACAAATTGTTCGGTCAAGTTTATTTTCAATGGTACGTAATATTTGTGTCGTATGATCAAGGATACTTTCTTCCCTTGATTAGGAAATTTTCATGGGCATTGTATTCATATCAGCTATTGGAAGTTCACTACTAGAAATAGGCCTCTCCAAGAAAGGAGATTTTTTGCCCATAATTGCCACGCTGGCCAAGCGTGTTGGCAATCGCAGAGCGCAGCTTTCGTGACGGGGATGCTACTGCCCATTCCCGCCCTGTACATTTGAGCACTGTTTCGGATGGATATACCGCCATCTGTCGGTTCTAGTACCTCAATCTCCTCTTACGACACGTGGTGTAGTGAAAGAAATTCTACCCCACGGAAATTGTATACCTTTAGAACAAAGAACAAATGCTTTCCTTAATTTAAGTGGATCGCTGGATTTGATGATGTATTTATCACGTGATGAAGTATTACAAGATGTACACGATGAAGTATTGCCAACATGATTTTCTTGCGGAGACCTATGTCCAGCAGTGGACTTCTAATGGTTGTAATGATCATAATGATGATTCATGTTTAAGTCCAAAATATTTTATGTAAAGTCAGCTAACTAACGCCCCTTCTGTTCGTTGTTTTTAAGAGCAGACATTATTATTTAAACATATATATATATTGTGATTTACTATTAAACACGATTGTAGTGAACTAGCCTAGATTAAGGAAGGGCACACCCACCGTTCGATCAGTTGTTTTGGTGTTTTGTTCTTTGTGATCCTACCATGACGTTCTACCTTCGAGGCAGAGAAGATTATCATTTGACGAGGTCATAGCAGAGAATTGACAACCAAGGTGCTAGATCACCAATATCAAGATACAACATTATTAGGATATGAAATTTGTTTCAAATTTTTCACTTTCATACATGAAATCTATCGGGAGATGAGTTTTGAGTGAACATTAATGAAACTACAGTCCATTGAGAATACGAATGAGTTAGCAGAAAATGAACGCGCAAATGTTAGTTCAGGTTACCTTAAAAAGAGATTAACGAGCAAAGGCTCGGCTGATATTTTTGATAATAAAGCGCACTAAGTTTTTTTTATATATAAATTATTTAAAATTAAAGCGCTAGCAGTGGTAACTCCATTATGGCAAGCTCTGCCCCCGCGAGATTTATTTGGTCGACTATACATGGACCACCATGCTAGGCTCGGCGTGGACGCGAGCCGGGTAGTCCCTCGCCCCAGTGGCGTGGGAGCTGGCCCCCGGTTTACTGAATCTTTGGTATGAGCCACACAGCTTGGCCCTCGACTTGCAGTCCGCCGCACGGTATCCTCTGGGCCCGCAGTCAAAGCACGTGGGGAGTCACTGCGGCATCTCCGTTCTGTGTGCCTATAAGCACTTCGGTCATGCTACTACAGTTGTAAAGTCCTCCACTATGCAGCATTCCCAGCCTATGAACAGTCGGCCGTTCGTCCTTCATTCCATTCAAACCTCTGATGCCAGGGTGCACGCCGGCACCATTGCGGCGTAAAGTACAAACTATCTGAATGATACTGAAAATCACATAACATTTAATAGAGCGTAAAAAGGGACAGAAAGACAGCAGCAGGCGCCGGTTTTGTTTTATAGTATTTAGAAATAATTGATAAGGTAATAAATAAGAAAATATATGTTATATAACAATTTACAACGTTGTGTTTCTTTTGTATGTAGAAATAGTATTAGTATTTAGACGATATATATACATAACAATAATTGCAATTCTTTAAAACAGCGCCTAATTATAACGCGATGCACGTTCCACGAACTCCAGTTTGAACCCTCTCTGATGCCGGCTGATTTTTCTAAAGTAGGCCACTGAAAGTTCTTTAGGTTAAAATACTCTTATCCCCTAGCCCTATCAGGTCATTATAATTAACTGGTAGTATAATCAGAGTAGCCTATAAAGAGCCACAATGAATATTTTCCTCACGCAATTAATAAGGCTACTGAATATAAGTCCAAGGTAATAGTGCTAGCAAAAATTTTAATTTTAATTACAGTTTCCGAAAATAATTAATAATAAATGAATAAATTCCGCTTAAAGCACTTGTGTTACGAACATCAGACTACAGAGGAATCACAAATATACTACTTAAATACATATATTTACCACCCAGGCACAGAACATACATAAATACCATCATATCAATATTTGTTCTGGGTGGGAATCGAACCAATGAGCTTTGGCGCACAAGACAGGATCACAACCATCTGCGCCATCGGGCCCGTCAAATGATCGATGATCACCGGTTTTTGAATGATTTCCTTTTGTTAACACAATTATCGTTTCAAATTAAGGATTCCGCGATCGAAATAGAATTCCTAATTCCATTAAGGGCTCAGCAAATTGCTGAAAACTTTACTTTCCCGACACGATTAATGATGTTTACCATTGTTCCACTGTTATTTATCTTCCATCTCTCAAATATTAAGGAATAATGAATAAATAAAGGGAAGCGGTGGCTTTGTACTACGCTCAAGTTTACTAAAATGGCATGACATCGTGAGTGTTTGCGTTTGACGTGACTCAGATTCTATCTATGTATTTTAAACTAGTTGTATGGTCGATAATGCTTGTTGGTACAATTTACAACAACAAAGTGGCATATTTGGGTCTAATAGCAAAATGTTACACATTCTAGCGTAGCTTACACTCACGGAGGCTTTAATAGACATTTTTATTTGTCAGAATGTGCAGTTTTGTAAACAGTCAAATCAATGAATAATATGCAGCAGCAATGAAATTTTGAGATAAAAGTCATTGTTTTAAATGTACCTTATACATGAAGTAAAAAAAGTTGTGTTATAAATATAATTGTGTGATCCAACCTACCGACCAAAAATTGCATACAAATGCGGTTTTTGGTCGCGATAACTTATTAGTTATAATTTCCCGAGAATTTGAGGAGTGTAAGTATATTTTTTAGTCATAGAAGGCATCGTACTAATTCTCACATAGTTGAATGTTTGTACGTGATGTGATATACTAGATTACTACTAGATTAGCAATCAAACATGATGTTCTCGATCACAAGTGTCACATTACCCAGTAATTTCACCTATATGATTATTAGCCGTGAGTAGAATAGTACCTCCCCCTGCACCAGGTAGTGTAAGAGGCGACTAAGGTAGCAGAACCGACAGATGGCGGTATATCCAAGGCAAAAGAAAGTCAGCTCAAATGTACAGGACAAGTATGGGCAGCAGCATTCCCGTCGCGAAGCTGCGCTCTGTGATTGCCAACACGCGTGCCCAGCGCGGCAATTATGGGCATTAAAACCTCCTTTCTTGGAGAGCCCTATGTCCAGCAGTGGACTTCCAAAAGCTGATTTTAATGGCTGGTATGATGATGTGTATATATTATTTTCCTTTATATGAATGGAATTTTGCTCGCCGTTGCACAAGTTAAATTAGATGTAGTGCATGCTTTAGTTTACTAAGTGAAATGTATATTTCTTATGAGTTTAATAACTTTCTTTACCCTTATGTACCGTCATACTATGAAAGATACCTAGCAGACCATATAGATATCTGTATAATATATTATATCTATATTGTAGCATTGTAGGTATTGTACATATAACAAGGTTGAAACAACTGACTATATTATTTTATTAATTAAGTAATATAAGAGACAATGATGTTTGAATTTAAAAAAAAATCTTAAATACGAGTATAGTTTGTGTTTTTTTTTAATTTTTTTGTGAAATAAACGATAGTGTTATCCTGCATTTTTTTAAATATGCAAATAGGAAGAGACGGTATAATACTGTTTCTTTCTATTGCATGTATTCCATTAAATAACCCAGTACTTTTTAACTGTAACCCCTTCATATAAATCCATTAGTTGTGACGTATTATGATGTCCAACCAATATTTACATTAAAAATTTATCCGTCGCCGCGGATCTCGACGTAAATCGTATTACCAAATTAATTAATGAGTGAGGTAGGCGGTGACGCTCAAATCATTTTAATCTAATTATTTAGTATTTCATTTTATGACGACTTATATACGTACATAAAGTGTTGTTATTGGTATTATTATTTTTGTAACTGTATAAAAATAATGTAAGTAGACTTCAAGTGGACTTCATATTAAATTGCGTCATGATCTCGTGGGAAATGTGCCGAGATTAAAGGAAGCCTATGTAATCTACGGGGACTTAAGCTATTTACCATAAATATCTTTATTAAAAATAAATTCACACAACATCTCATACATTGACCTGATTCCCTGATAAGTCGTATAGGCAATTGTGTAACGGACATCAGACAACAGAAGACTCCCTAATATAATACCTTAATACATTTATACAGCCCCAGATACAGAACAAACAGAAATATCATCATATAAATATTTGTCCTGGGTAGGGATTGAACCTTTGATGACCTTTGGCGCACTACCTGTGCTAGAGGACCCGTCAAATCCATGGCATGGCTTCACGAGTGTAGGCTAGTGAATTGAAAATGGTGATAGATATACTCCTTGCTACTTAATTTCCGCCAAAACAATATTGACCAATGCAAAATGCACCAATGACCAATGCACTGGTACAAAAAGCGGCTATTGGTTACCTGAATCGCCAAGCTTCCTATTATCGTAACCAACAAACAAACACTAACTTATTTACTTTATAAGGCAGATTAACATTACAATTTATCGTTCACCTCTGACCTCGATACCAGCGGGTAAGCTAATGTGCGGTGTTTAGAAATTAAAGTTAGATTTTCCAACGAGCGGCCCCTACTGTTTATGCTCGCTCCGGACATCCGTAGTTGGCTAGCTATCGCTGACTTTAAACCTTCAGAGTTTGTGCATATTAGTATATAAGCATAATAACCTATTGTTTCCTATTTGTTGGTGCCTTTTATGGCCATGTATAATGTTTATTACTTTTGTTATTCTTATCTTTAACATGGAAATAATTAGGCCTTCATTTCTTCTTTTAAACATTGCTTGTGAACGTACAAAATTACATCTCCTCCATCCTTCATAATTATGAGATATTTTTATTTACTATAATTTTCTATGTCTTTGTTTTGCTTAAAATTTATATCAATATTTTTTAAGATACATAATATGCTTCATCATGCCAGATCTCTTTACGAAAGGAGTTTCTTTGCCCATTATTGCCGCCCTGGGCCAGCGTGTAGCTAATCGCAGAGCACAGCTTTTTTGGATGCTGCTGCTAACCCCCGCCCTGTGCATTTGAGCTGTGCTTTATCGGATAGATATACCGCCATGCGTCACTAAGCACAGAGAAAGGTACTATTCTACTTTACCGGTACCTTACGGCAAGGATATGCTTTTTATTTTGTACTGTAACTTGACTAGTTTATGAATAAATGTAGCAAAATATTACTAAAAAGCTTGATTATTAAGTTGTTCTTTGCCCTGCTGTTGCCGTTCCAATCAATGCGATTGAAGTGCCGATAGCCGAGGGTCGGACCCCTGCGCCGCGGAACAAATTGCCTATTAGCCACAGGAACGCAGGAACAAAGTGATCATCGCGCGAAAACGCGCCGCTTCCTACACACACGGTTAGTAACAAAAGCACTGTTTTTACATATGTTGGTATTGACTGAACTTAGGGTTTTTATTAATACTAAAGCTTACCTATTGTGAAGTGACTATCGAAATTGTTTAAACTATCAAAATATGCGTTTATACACGTTATTAATTATTATAACAATATCATATGCGTTAGTACACGCATTGAACATAGTTTTGTGTCGGTGTCTACTAATAAATAAAGTATCTTGTTAACAATTACTGTTCAACAGTTTTATATAAATGTTGATGTTTGTTCGCGATGAACTCCTTTACTATTTATCTATCCTACTCGAATCGCTCAAGTTTGTATCAAACTTTCAGATAGTTTATATCTTATTTTATAGACACAACAGTTTTTATTGGAAATTATTCTTGTTATTATATGGCAGTAATTTATATGGCTGAACAACGTTTGCCGGATCAGCTAATGTATTTCGTAATATTGCACTTATAACAAGTATTTTTCTTTCTAGAAGAGGAGTACAAAAATATAATATACACAGTTCTGCCAGAGGTTCCGGCAGAGTAAAATTGTATGTATACCGTACCCATGCGAAAGTCCCCCTTTCTTAGGAAGACTTGTACCAGACGTCGGAAGAGGCTACTAAGGTACCACAACCGACAGATGGCAGTATATCCATCCGCAACAATGTAGTTCAAACACACAGGGTGGGGTTGGGCAGCAGCTTTCCCGTCACGAAAGCTGCGCTCTGCATTTGCCAACACGCCTGCTCAACGCGGCAATAATGGGCGAAATCCCCCTTTCTTGGGAAGACCTATGTCCACCATTAGTCTTTCAATGGCTGATATGATATTGATGATCATAAGTGTATGTAACACTCTTACGAGCTCTGTACAAAGCCATTAATTAATGCTGAGGTAGCATTTGAAGAATGTCAAGATCAGAATAAATGAAAATCCTATAATCTTACCCTTACTCCGATCGGAAACATGCAGGATTGCTACCATTCTACTCTACCGCGAGGTTACGGCAGAGTAGAATGGTGGCTTCTCCTGTACCAGGTGTCGTAAGAAGTGACTAAGGTACCGGAACCAACCGATAATGAAGACCTCTTACAAAGGTCTTCTGCATTGGTACCTCACTCCATCTATCCCCAGCGTGACAATTAGAGGCAAAAGTCCCCTTTTCCTGGGGGGCCTTTGCCCAGCAGTCGACTTGACTGCCAAGGTCACCCAAGAAAAGAAAATAAATCGACGATGAAAAATTTAACAAACCACGTCAACCATCAATTATATAAACCATTGAATCCGTTAAGACGAAATTTTGCGAAATTTTCTCATTTAAGGGATAACAAGGGATATCAACGGTTGCATGTAAATTTTTTGTTTGTCCTCAGATTGTGTGTGATCAGAGATCAGTTTGGAACTACATTTTCTAAAATGTGCCATCTTAAGGGTTTAAAAAAATTATACTAATTTATACTTATACGGCCCGTTCCGGCTTCGCTCGGGGGGACTTAAGATTTTTTACATAGTTTTACGTTTTATTTATATTTATTCTCAGTTTTATTTTTTATTTATGAAGTAGGTATTTACCTTTTGAAAATTTTTTTCCGGACTTCATTTACTTATTTCATTTATTTAATTATTTATTTTCTTCTTAAATAGGTACCTACCTATTTTGTTTTGGTTGAGGTGAAAGTGTGTTTTTAAATTGTTTTTTTAAATTTATTAAAAAATATTTACATTTTTTTATTTTTTTGTTTTTCTTTGTTGTTTTAAGTTTTTTTGTTGTTTTAAGGTTTTTTTATTAAAGTTCTTTGTTTTATGTGTTTGATCAAATTATCGTAATATTTACATTTTATTTTAAGGCTTCACTGTAAACTATATTTGCAGTGGTATTTATAGGTGCTAACAAAACATATTGATTTTTAGGAGATCCTGCTCGAGAAAGGGCAACATATAACTGCCCATGAGAAAAGCACTCTTTTCTTAGGTCGACGCTAACAATTGAAAAAGTTTGTCTCTGTGATTTATTTATCGTAAAGGCAAACGATGACTTCACAGGAAACTGTAACCTTTTAAAGGATATAGGTAAATCCGTCGGAATCATCGGGATTCGCGGTATGTGAGCGAGCTGTCCGGCCGCGGGCCCAGTGATGATTTTTGCTACAATCACATTGTCTCGTAATTCCCTTATCAAAAGTCTTGTGCTATTGCACATATTGGGAAGGCTTTAATTTCTCAAAAGCGTGATAGGAGTACTTCCTTTTAATTTTAGTTCGTGGGGTGGCAAGCCGGCAGGGTTGAGGGAATTTAATAATTCTTGTGGGTAGTCTACTGCATTTTCGATGTTGCACACAGTGTCAATAGATTTGTAACATTTGAAATCACCTGGTAATTTTTCCCAAATCATTCTGTTTATATCATTTACAGAGTCGTTTCTTGGCGACACTATCGAACAGAGCCAATTGAAATTTTGATCTGTGAGATTTTCAATGTCGGGATAGATTGTGTCTATAAGAACATCTAGACTGTTAACAGTTTGAGCCAATTCATTGACCAACGATACTTGGGAGCTATTTCCAACTGGCGATGGTAGATTTCCATCTCCAAGTTAAAGTATATTTATAAGAAATTTCCATTGTTGTCGTTACTTGTGCTCTCATATTTGTGCGCAAAGTTTAGAGTTTTAATTGATTTAATAACGCTTTAATAACGTCGGCGCGTGTATCTTTAGTTATAACCGGTAGTGTTTGTCGAAAGACTCCAGCCAACAAAAGGTTACGCCGCCCATCACATTTCCTGAGTTCCTGAGGTCTTTTAATGTGCGGCATGTACCATATTTTTTGTGACTATTTCGAACAACTCTGGATCTTCATCTTTATTAGGTAGCTCGGCAACTATTATGTCATCAATTTCATCGGGCTGTATTTTTATGTCCAGTCAAAATAACATATGACAATGCGGCAATCCTCTTTTTTGCCACTCTACAGTTACCATAAAACATTTAACCGGCCCAAAAATCGCGTCTTTTGTGATTATGTTTATAATTTTTTTAATTTTTGTTTCATAGTGCATACTCGAGCAATGATGTCATGCCGATCGAAAGATCGCTGACCGGGAAAAAGGTCTTGCTTTATTTCTTCCCATTCCGGATTACACGTAAAAGTTATAAAAAGGTCAGGCCTTCCAAAATTGCGCACATATGTCATAGCATCTTGCGTCTTTTCGTGGAGATACCTCGGTGACCCGGTAAATGACGACGGCCAAATGACATGTTGACCTAAATTGGCGGCATTTACACCTGCGTCTTGGTTCAAAGCATCCCTCAAATGAATATAGTTATCCGCTCTAAGCTTTTGTTGGTTTCGGGAAATAAAATTTAACCTCTCTGAAATCATCTTCGCCATCATATCAACACAATACTGATTAAACAAATCTTTGTAATAATGCAGTGTGTTAAAACAGTTCGTCCTAATCATTAAACGGTAGGCATAATATTGCCAACATGACACTGTCTTATTTCGTAATGCATTCTGCTGAGGAATATTCACACAATAAGGTATCTTTTAGGATGAATTAATAGTCTAAAGGTAACCGATTGAACAATTCAAAAGTTATCTAGAGCAAACTTTTATAAGGATTTAACCATTTACTTCGAAATCCCGTCGCCAAAATGACATAACTTTGGACCAAACATATAAATCATTAAAACGATTGTTATAGGTAAACTATAAAAGGTAGACATATACTCTCGTAGACTTTTTTAAAGATAATGTAAAGATGAACAATTCATACATAGAGCATTTTTGTATAACTTCATGCTCAGCGCACGCCACGGAAGGCCTCAGAAACGATACTTTTCCCCCGTTTTTGAAACATTTTCGGTTACTGCTCCACAACTATAGGACCTAGCGTGATATTATATAGCCTATGTTACTTCTGAATAATGTAGCTTTCTAATGGTGAAAAAGTTATTGCAATCGGTCCAGTAGTTTTTGAGTTTATTCATTATAAACATACAAAATTACAAATCTTTCCTCTTTATAATATTAATGTAGAGTAAGTGAAATAAATAAATAATCTATGTTATTCTTAAAGCTATCACGACTCCAAACTCACATAGCTCTTTACTTAAATGAAAATGGCACCACTTGTACTTTGTACTACCAGGAAATTAGGGCAGCAATTACAGAATTAGGACCAATCTTGACTTGAATAGACTGGGAAAATCAAATTGATTAGACACATGTAATTGTAAGTGTCAGGAGTGTCAGGATATTAAAACCTCCTACCTCTTTTTGGTACCCCAAAAACGGAATCAGCGGGATAAAAATGTTTCCATGACGCGCCGCGACTTCGTCCAGGTAGACGAAGTCGGGGCGGGCCCCAGTCAAATATAAAAATCAAACAACAATATGTAAATGAAATAATGTATTTTTACATTTTTCAGAATCAATAAAATATTCAATTTAATAACCTATGATTACAAAAATAACTGATCTAATTATATAATTAGAAAAATAATCATTTCATACATTGCATTATACAGTTTTCAACATTATAATTAATTTCAACCGCAACATTTTAGTACGATTAATTCAAATTCGCTATAAAATATTTACAATTTTAATATAATAGTCACGTAAAAATGGAATACTTACAAATAATTGACTAATTTAGATTTTATAAGGTATTTCATAAGGTAAGTCTTAAAATTATGTCATGTTTTGGAGATAGCTACCGTTAACCATTTGTTTAGCACATGACAAACTAAACGTATCAATAGAAGTAACTAAGAAACTATTAGTGGACTTTTGGATTTAAAAACACAATAATAAATAATTATATTTTTGTTACTAAATAGAAGACATCTACAGAATTTGAAGTTATATCGTTGATAGAAGAGTACCGCTTGGATTAAAATAATAGATAGGTAAAATAGAAAAAAATAACTAATAAGATTTGTTAATTTTTACAGAATTTAATTGAGACAGTAAATTGAAAATTGAAATTGAAACAGTGAGAAATATTAGCAAGGGCAATGTTGCCTCTAATTAGTACCTTAATTGAAAATTAATAAAAATGCCGAAATTAATTAAGGAAATCTATAACGTTTTATTTCTATTCGTATTTATTAGATAAAATATTTATGACAGTGGTTATTTTAAGTATTTAGTGACAATAATAACCTGGTAACAGTATTTTGGCATTGGGTGTTACCCTGTTATAGATTAATGTATATTACAGAAGAGGAAATTGGCAACATCATTTAAATCTAAACTGTTAGCACGCAAATTTAAATCGTGAACTATAATAGACTGCATGTTTAATAAGAGAATAAAAATTAACTTAAACTACTATTATCGGTTGAAATATACAATGAGTGATTTATTTTCTTATCCCAGAATCTATATAAATAAGCCATTATATTTTTTCTTTGAAAAACTGTTGTAAATAAAGTGCAATGATGTCTCTACAAAATATATCAATAAAAAAACTCTTAATAACGTGATGTAAATATTTACACGTGCCATCTCTCACACCCGATAAATACTTGGCAAGCCGTACTAAATTATTTAAGATCCATAATCTTGTTTTACTTTAGCTTACCCTTATTTAATCTGTACATAAAAAAGTAAACCGCGTATTCGATTTTTAAATCGTAACTAAAAACAAAACACAACAGGTGTGATGTTTTCGTTCCTGCGGGAGCAGCGAAATGTGTCTTGTTTCGTTCTGAACGATACGTTGGTTTCGCTCTCACCCGCTTCGGTTTAGAATGTCGCGTCCCAGCCAGAGAGGTCGTCGGGTGGCGGCTCGTCAGCGTCCGGCGGGTACTGATCGAAGTTGTGTGTGTCGATGGCAGACTTTACCACCGGCGTGATGGGAGGCTCTAGAGTACGCTGCGCTAGACCTTCCCAGTTAAAGCCATCGAACCATCTGGAATAATACGTGGATGTCAGACCTTTTTTTTATTTACTCGACTAGGAAATTGTTGAGTTGCTTTAAGAACAACAATGTCACCCGTGGCTTGTCTTAAGCCGGTCTATAAAAAGTTACTTATACTTTTCTATTCCCTTAATTTCACACACGCTCCGACGATTTTAGTTAATTACCTTACCTTTTACCTTAACCTTTTAAATTGGGTAACGAAGAAGCTAAACTCTTCTCAAAACTGTGTACTTCAGTCGATGGCTTCCAAGCGCCACCGATGGTAAGTACCTATAGACACTAATTTCTCCTAAGCATATCACTAACGCATATCTGCCTAACCCCTTTCACTTTTCAAACTGGATCACAATAGGTTAAGAACTGTTACGTGGTAGAAATTGATGAGCAGACTTTGAACATTGCATAAGGACCTCTATTTTTAACCTATCGCTAGACTACTCTGATATCAAATCCAATGCCTCTGGAGGATACCATTAAGTATGAATTCTAAATCTAAACTAGGCTGAGGGCGCCTATAAGGCATGGGAAGGCATTTGGAACGTTACAAAGCGTAGGATAGGTTGCCGATGATGATACCTTTCTCGTATGATAATTCATATAGAATCTCATACATTGATCTGACTCGCAATAAGTAGCTTAAAGCATGTTCTAGATGATGGTCAACAGAGCAATTACAAATATGAAACTTAATATATAACATTCAACAAACACAAATATTTATCAGAAAAATGTTTTCCATGCGTGAAGACCGAACTTACGACCGTTGGCGCATCAGAAATGGACACTACCGAATGCGCCATCGGGTTCGTCAATATAAGTATAAGTGTGTAATCTGTAGCAGTAAGTGCGCGGCTAAGGACGGGATTTATAGAAGCTACGTTATCAGGCGGGTATGAAATTCCCCGATATTTAGTCTAGTTCTATACTGACTTGTGCTTCTGTATCTCAGTGATGCCACCCCTCTGGTAGCCGAGTCGCTCGGCCGGGTTGTCGCGGCACAGCTTCTTGATGAGATTGGCAGCGTTGCGCGTGATGCAGCGAGGGAACTCCACCGCGTCTATGCCCTTCAGTATCTTGTTGTAGATCTTCATTGGGTCCGCGCCCGTGAACGGAGGCGACCCGGTCAGGAGCTCGAACATAAGTACACCTGTAACAAGTACCATAAGCAGTTGACTATAACGTAGATTTGACAAACGTACATCACGCCTGTGACCCATCGGGGTAGGCAGAGACTATGAATTCAACTTGTTACGATCTTGGAATACCTCTCTCACTTCCCTTACTCGCATTAGTCCTTTCATCCATATGCAAGAATTAAGTTCTTGGTGCATCTGACCTGGCCCGTCTTTTATACCTCTTCTACCTAGTTAAGATAAATTTGCCTAGGTCGTCCTATACCAACTCTTCAATTCTCTTTCGCTCTATATATTTGTTCAGACATTCTACTTTCATCTATTCTTTCTACATATCAAAACCATCTCTCAATATCATCTTTTGCACCACATTCATCTCTTGTCACACTATTCTTTAATCTATCTCTCAAACTCACACCAGAATACAGTAGGTTATATTGTGTTATTTTTATGATAAGATGCAAAATCGTCGTCGATGAGAAAAGTGCCTTTTTTTAATATATGACACTATTTATTTATTTATCTAGATAAATAAATAGAGTTTACTTTATTACAATATCCTTGTATCCTAATACATAGCTTTTTAAAAGCGAACTCCCTAGCATTAACAATGTTTGTACAAATATGGATACAATCTTTTATACACAATTAATAGAAAAATTATACATTCAATTTTATAAATTAATCAAAAGTCATGCTACATATCACCACAGTCTTTAAAATTGGGTGGGTGGGTTTAATACGAATAGCACTTAAGATTCCCAATAAATAAAACATATTATTTATATTCCATCGATAGTGTTATCGTAGCGATTGGTGCCAACATTTTTACATTACAAAACACGTGTGAAGATGATTTTATATGATCATAATGTTGACCATCGCAAGTAATCGGACTCTAATATTAGGTTGGCTGGATATCCCAACAGTAGACAACATTGCCAAATAATATATAAGGCTATCTTTACTAATATACAAGGTTGAAGACATTGTTTCATCGCGCTATCTTGAAAACTATCGATAAGATCTGAAAAGTATTTATGCATTTAATAGCTCCATCTTTAAGCTCTAAAATGCGCTAAAGAGCAGATAAAAAGAAACATGTGGCGTAAAAAAGGCAGTTAAGTGGCACGGCAAGCCTACTACAATATTCTTGAACCAATACCTCTCTAACCTCTTTTTAGTAGTCAGAATAACTGTCATGTTGGCTTTATATTTTAGCTTGATCAATACTTTTTTGGTCTGTGCTATTTTCTAGTCTCATCATCATTACTCAATTACAAGCATATAATCAGCGTAAGATGATAAGCGATTCTCGAACAGTCAACACTTTGCAAGGACATCGCCCGTCACTGACTGTTGTGAATAAAGGAATTTTTATGTTTCTTTGACTCAGGAGGCGGGCCCAAAGGTTTTGGAGTTATATAAGACTGATATGGGGACTCAACAAATCATATCATGCAGAGAAAATAAGGTTAATATTAACAATATATATTTGTTTACTTGGGTGAATACGGAATCCGTATGTTATGTTATCAATATATATGAGTCAATGTAATAAAAAAAAGTTTTTAATGATAAATTGCTCGTAGTCTTCAATATGTTTTTTTCGGACAAACCTATTACTGGACTACTCAGACGTCAATTCCAGCGCCACCGTCAGGGCGGGGCCTCTCATAGATGAGAGGTCCGGCTCTGATGACCCGAAGGATCATAAATCGTCTAACATTTAAATTACGCAAATGCCGGCACGAGACGAGTTTTAAAAGTTTAATGCAGGTTCATTGCACGAGCCACCTTCAAGAAAAACTTCCAGGTTCCATCAGAACCTGATTTCTTACTAAATAGTTAGTTTTAATGGAACCCCTATGGGTATCGGCGCTAAGAAACCGTTATCTTAAAAAATATATGCATATCTTATATGTCTTGTTAATATACGCATGACTCACCTAAGGACCAGTAGTCCGCGCTGATATCATGGCCTCTGTTCATTATGACCTCTGGCGCAACGTACTCCGGCGTGCCGCAGAACGTCCACGTCTTGCGGCTGGCTTGCAGTTTCTTTGAGAAACCGAAGTCCACTAACTTCACGTAGCCTTTCGAGTCTAGCAGTAAGTTCTCTGGTTTGAGATCCCTGGAAATAAGAAATAGTATGGTAATATTATGTGTACATACATTGTGTTAGTTCATAAGGCATAAGAAAGAAAAGTATATTCAAAACACATTTTTAAATGCAACATTGGTGTTTTTTAACACGCAATAAACAGTGACGATGTTTACATATAATATCATTTTGATATGATTACAATATTACTTCTGGAAACGTCGCTAGTTATATACAAATATTTTATAATTTTACAACTTCCATTCAAGGTTTAGAACAATTTACTATATACTATTATACGTCATTTCAAGGTTACAAACTTGACATAGAGCAACTCAACATACTACATAAATAACTTAAATAATTATTTAAGTTATTTATGTAGTATGTAGATATAATAAAAAATACATAAGTAATAACTTCTCACCTGTAAATTATATTTCTAGAATGTAAATAGTGGAAAGCTTCAACGACACAAGCAGTGTAAAATCTAGTAGTGGCATCGTCAAATTGTCCTGGATGACAAAGAAATTGATCAAATTAATAAAAAAATAAGGTTTACACCTTTCAACACAAAAATATTAATAAAAGATATATATATATATATATATATTAGAACCAACCTCTGTCTCTTAAAATAGTCCACAATTCACCACCCAGACATGTCTCCATTAGCATATACAAGTATTTCCTGTCTTTGAATGTCTTGAATAGCTTCACAATGAACTCGCAGTTCATCTCCGACATGATCTCCTTCTCGGACATTATGTGCTGTTGCTGTCTCGTTTCAACGATCTGGGCTTTCTTCATTTGCTTCAAAGCGAACGAACGACTCGCGTCCCCTTGAATTTGAACTAACTCCACTCGTCCGAAACCACCAATTCCAAGAGTAGCGATTATTCTTAAATCTGAGAGACGGAGATTTGCAAACTCCTCGTTTAATCTGAAATTGATAAACTCGGTATAAGCAGCGCCTAAATTATGGCATTTAATTAAAATCTAACTCGGCATTAATGATATGATCATTTACAATCTGTATTATTTCAAAATGTAATTGTGAGAGAATACCGTTTGAAACAATAGCGATACGAAACAAGTTCTTTCTCATTTTAGTTAAAAATTTTAACAAAATCTGTGAGAGCAGCTGGGACCATTCCAATAACTTTCTTAACATCATTCGAATTTTAATTGATATGTCTTTGTATACCACGTGTCTATATATTAACCAGTCACATCGGCCTATTGTCTTCTTCGTATCCAGCTGTAAAAAAAACTTGAGAAACAAGCTTTTTCACATCCATAGCCGCCCGCTGTTAATCTATATTTTCTATGCCAAAGATGAAAGTTAATGACATCCAATTACTACCACCGCCTTATTATATTTGACATTGACGTTTTGATTTCACGAAGAAAGTGTTGAAATTAGCTCACTTACCACATTGTAATGAAATCCTCGAGATTGTGTGCGTTCAAAAGAAACAGAAAGGATTACAGAAGGTGAAATCAAGACATATTTCATTCGTAGTTACTAAAATTAGCTATTGTCTAGCCGATAAAAAGATAAGTGCAAACACAATAGACTTGTAATGCTTAGGAATATAGCCTATTGTTGGAGTGTCAGCTGTTTTTGGCGTTTTGTGTGAACTTGACACAGGAAGTTCTGAGCGCTGTTTGAGAAGCGACACTGTCTTGCATCCATAGCTTTATTACATAGCTATTTTCGCATGATTGCTGAATATACTTTTGCAATCGAAGTGTTAAGACCTTGGCCATTTTTTGCTTTATCGTTAGATGCATGATATTCGCATTTGATTTTGAAATATTGATTACGATATTCTCCTTTAATTTATTCGTTACAATATATAAATTTGTTGAACTATACATCTAACAAGACGAATGATGACATATATATCAACACTATTACTTTTTACAATTTTTTATATGAAATATTACCATATATTTTGTGTGCAATAAAAATCTATGAGGTTAAGTTTGACATTAAGAATTTAAGATTTTTTAAAGATTTGAATTTAAGACGTTTAAATATTGCAGCTTTAATTTTTTTCCAATGCTTCATTCACATGTAATTTAGAAAAAGAGTTCTACAAGGCATCTTATTGGGTTCAGACTTAGTATATTTTAACGTTTAAAATGTAGACAGATTTTATTACCGGGATATACAGTATTGTCATTGAAATAAACCAATACCTCGCTCTGCTGTCGCCTTCGTCCTTATACTTGGTGCGTATTTCGTCAAGCGTCGAGATCAGTTGATTGAAGGTTTCACGGTCGATGACGAGGCAAGTACAGCCTTCTGGCGAATCACAAATTATGTTCGCAGTTCGGAGATCATCACTGAAAAGTAAAATAAAACTTATATGAAATACTGACTAATTTCTTCAATTAGCCTGGCATCTGGTAACATTTATATACAAAATCTTAACCTATAAATTTTAGCGGGCTTTACATATTCCTAAAATACGTATTGGCAATCTAAGAATCATCGAATAATTGTAAGTTATAACCGAATATGGCAGTACTGTATTTTATTCAAGTATTATTCTCTTTTCACGCTTTCAAGGTCACTAGGTAAAAGCCAGTCGGCGTCGAAGTCGATCACCAGACAGACAAATAGCCTCATAATTGAATCCAGCGCAGACGCCGCGTACCGTTCACGATTTGCGATGGCATTAATATCAAATCAGTACGTACCCTTGCAGTGCTTTTTCACCGAAGAAATCGCCTTTCGTGAGAGTTCTAATGAATTTCTCGTCGTTACTGTTGGGTTGTTTCTGGGTCACTTTGACCTGAAATAAATATAAATGTGGACCATTAGCGGCGGTGAAAGATTGCACGGATGCACGGCAATCTGTACCCAAATGGTTGAAGTCACTGTATTTACATTTATTAGAACATTAGAGATTTTCTGAAAATGATTCTTCTCATGCATGAACTACTCAAAAGTAATAATGGCAACGTTAAAGTAAATGTTAAAATGGTAAATAAATATATAAAAAAATATATTTTATTGATATTCATTATTAATATCCGTAAAATATTTTTACTATCGCACTCTGTCAACGAAAACATGCTTGTAATGAAAGTAGTACCGACCATTATAATTTACATTTGTTTCGAATTCAGTGAGGCAGTATTATTTTATATAACACTCAGAATTAATTATCAGTAAGAGCGTTATATTGGCTTAAACATACGAAATACAAGCTAATCAAACTTCAGGATGATCATCTGAAGTTACAGCTGCAGTCTTTAAATTATAGTGTCTGCAACGACATGGCCTATTTGCTGTATTTAAGAAAGAATGCAGCATCAATAGTTTGCATATGTTCTGTTTTAAAAAAATAACTATGTACTAAGTAGTCTACAGAGAATTATGCTAGCAGTAATAACATGTAATACAAGGCTATTACCGCTGCCATAAAAATGTAAACCATTTAAAAACCGTCGAAAGTTGTCATTAAAGTCCGGATGGTCATGTGAATGACTGTAATTATTTCGTGACCTACGGACAATGGATTCAACTGAAGCTTTTAAGGGACAATAGATACCCGGCCCTTTTGTATTGGTACAAAATTTTGATGCAGTAATACTGCCATACTTTGCAAATGCACTCCGTTGGTTTTTGTTAACATCAATTAATTGAACAGTATACCATATTTTTGCCAACCTTTATGTTAATATACAACACTAAACATACTTTTTTCAGTGATGGTGATGATCTTTACTAATTTATTCAGAGATTACATCTTGGTATAGAATTCTATTTTTATAAATAAGTATTATCCCAGATCCGAAGTGACTTTGAATAAGTTTCAATTCGTTTCGTACCTACATTGCTATTAGCATTCCCAATTCAAATAGACCTAGTAGGTCAAGATATACTTAACGTTATAACATGAACTTCGTTACTAAGACGGCTAATTAATACAGGCCATAATATACTCCGTTGCTCATTTAAAGTATGTTAGTAGTTAACATAATATGATGAAATTAGACTTAAACATGAATAGTGTAACATACAAGATTATATTTAACCTCTATGAGCTAGTGCTCTAGTTGCGTATACGATTTGTCCATAATACTGATTAAAATTTAGAAATGTATTTGATAGTACTCAAGTAGCTCATATGTAATAAAATCCACAAACTGTGTCTTAATACATAATGCAAAACTAAAAATTATCATGTTGGCTTTGACAGTTAGAAAACAAAGTAAAAAATTTCTTTACTTAAATACTTACTTTCGTAGGCACTTTTAAAATAAAACATATTATTCTTACAAGATTCTAATCTTAAATTTTAATTATTACATTACTCAAATGACCTATAAGCCTCACTACATTATGGGGTTATAAAAGTCATTCAAATAAATAGGTCATTGAGTGGCTTTCCTTGAAACTAGTTCGCCAACACACCTATCTTAAAACAAATCTAGAGCATTATAGCAAAACTGATGTTATTTAGGGTTCCATTAAGACCTTACTACGTGTTAATAGAACCCCATAATTTTATTTTAATACTTTTACTTTAATAGTTCATTATCTGAAGTTATTGTAACCTATACCGGTGGCGGCGCCCACAAAACCTCGTCTTAAAAAAATAGAAGATAAAGCAATCCATGGCATTCCCAAGCAGTTTCATCATTAATATAAATTTAGTAATAAGCCACAACAATACGTTTTCGTTACAAGAAATTTGAATTTATACAAATGCATATTTGTAATACTACTTGGTTTTTTATTATATTACACTATTGCCCTTGAACAAATTACTCTCTGTACGATTTCAACTAACTCGAAGAAATACTTACAAATATTTAGAATGACCTAAAATAATCAAAACGAAACCAACATGAACACACGAAACATACAACTTATAACAACAACTTATAACAGTCACAAGTTAAATATAAGCCAGCCGTCTAAAAAACCTAAACAGAAATGAGATAATATCGGAAATGGATGAGATAACGTGCCATGAAGTAACAGACGCCGACGGCAAAGTAAACTGGGCGAGGTAAAAAGAAATAACAAAGCTTAAACATTGTTACACTTCACTGGACATTAAAACTGGCCGGCTTACGTCCGACTGGTCTTGGAAAATTTACCAAAAGATTTCAAGCGGTGACTTGAATATTCGATTACGCGGATATTTACACAAATTATAGTTTGCTTCGTAATTGCGTCGGTAATTTATACTTTCTCTATCGCCGATTCAATAAAACTTGTCCCCGACAATCTGTTCTCAGAGCAAGTATGCCATCCCAACAAACTTATGTAATCCTAAATGAAGAAAAAAAAATCCTATAGCTTGCATGTTTTCACTATTGGATTATTACCAGCACAAAACCTATACCGTAGCGTGACAGATAAAGATTAAAATTCTTTCGTGATTTATTAAGCGTGTATAATCAAGTTATTAATCAGAAGATATCGAATTAAGCGATAAAAGAAAAAGTACAACGTTTTACGATTGAGAATACATTGAATTAAGAACAGGCTCTATTATAAACAAAACTGTATTTATTGGTTTTCCATTCACAATTACCAAGCAAGGGCTGAAGTAACATCTTGATTTCTTTAAAGCAAAAATATCTATATAGTAAGACTTGTAAACATATTAACTGCTCATCTGCAAAGATACGAACGAAGACAGATTTCACCAGAAAAAGCACAACTAAGAATTATGTCCATGGAATTAAAAACAAATAGCGTAAAGAGAAAAAGAGTCTAAATAGTTCTCACAAAGGCGTATTGAAATCTGGCCTCAAAATAAATACCATACTCGTAACCCTGCGCCCGCGCCGGTACGCTGACCTTGCCGCACAATAGCCGGGCTTTAGGCCTCACGCCTCTATGCGGTTGAGTAAAAAAATATATAAATCTGTCACACGTACCGACAGTGACGAATGACTTGCTTATGTAGACCTTATTCAGAATAGAAAATAACTCAGGAGCAGTAGAATAGAAACTACTCGCTCGGTGAAGATATAATTCTAAATAAGGTAGGCAATAAATACAAAATACGTTTGTTATCATTATGTCCTGTAAGAGTTAATTAAAACATCTGATTGCATTGACAGCAACAAAGAATATAAAACGTCTAAAACATAATTTATATTGGCTAGAAACAATCACTGTTTGCAGAAATACACACTTAACTAAATGCCAAGGTAAACCTCTTATGCAGTCGCTGGCTGACACGAAGCATTATTATTGAGTCTACCTACTCGGACTCACACAACGATATGAATATTAAAACGTAAACCCTCTAAGAGTTGTTTAGAAAGCTAATGTAATTTAAATCAAAAACGAAATACGAACTAAAATTTCATAAACCACCGGACGAAACAAAAACGTTATGTCATCATTGCTTGGATTCGAAAGCGAAATTGTTATGATTAGAGAATAGAGTAATCAAAATATGACTGGCGGATTATGTTTACAAACAGTGAGGCACGATCTGACAAAAGATGACCATGGCAGATGGTCTCTCGAAAGTTGAGATGGAATGAAAGTAAAATTGTTGACTCTCCACTGGTATTTGGAAAAGGTCGGACTAAGACGAATAAATTCGTATTAACCGTCAACATCATCTAAATAAATTATAGAGATCAATCAATTCATTAATCGTCTGTTATTTGAAAGCTTGAGTTTAATGAGAATTAACTCTAACAACTGAATATACACGGCAATGAGTTTAAATTTGGTGAAACTTTATAATACTGTTGTTCAAACATTCAAGGTTGCATTAAACATGATATTTCCAAAAAACAAGAGGTATTTAAAAATGTCTGAATATAAAAAGTGCAAAAACTTTAATTCATGGAAGAAAATATTATCAAGATCTTACATCCATATCATGACTGGGAGATAATGCCATCTGGCATTAAGTCCGCCATTTGTACATTTTGTGCAATAAAGTTAAATAAATAAAAAAAATATATATATATAAATATCATACAAGACGCAAAAAAGTGTCCGTAACACAAGTGCTTCAAGCGACTTATCTTGCAGTCAAGCCAACAAAGATATTTTGTGTGTATTTAATTTAATCATCAATTCGCAATATTTAGATTTCTATAACCGATATTTACCTGTCCCTTTGATATAATGAAGAAAGTGTCACCCCGAGCACCTTGCCTGATGATATAATCTCCATTCTGATAGTGAGTCTCTTCTAAAACGTCGGAGATCTTGATAAGCGTGTCTTCAGGTAAATCCTTGAATATTGGCACACTGTAACAATAATGAATAATGATTAATTAAATCTCAGGATAAACACAACTCAATTGACAAAAACAGTAAGACAAAAAAGTAAATATTTGTCGATTCCGTTATTGTGATGATGTTCAGATGATAATTAAATAAATGAAGCTTTGAGTACATTGCAAGTACTTCGGTTAAAACGGTTTAAACATAAATTTCATTTAATATAAGGTGCAATTCATTTGAAGTCGTAGTGCAGTAGCATTGGATCGTTGCGCGTTCTGAATAGAAAGTGGAGAAGCGACGTCTCCGTGTTATGGAATATTCCAAACGATAACGATCTGTGTGCATAAGAATTATTATCCTTATGTTTAGTAACATTTAAAACGATCGCCAATTATCTAATTCAACCTCGTCGCGACTGAAACTTATTGACACACGACAAAATAAATCCTCTGGGTGAAGTTATTTACAGCAAAGTGTGCAGTGATGAATGAAACATATCCATGTATTACAATATTATGTATAATAAACGACTTCAGCTTTACCTTTTCTCTGTTGCTTAACATCCGTTTCATACATTGTGACTATAGGAACTTATTGTCTCTCTGTACTTATGAATACTAAATAAATTAGAAGACACTTTTTAACTTTAGAAGTTACCTTTAGAACTTTAGTTAACTTTAGAACTTTAGAACTAGAAGACACTTTGTTTTTAATGAACATAATCTATTGCTTCACACGATTGTTTAGATCAAAAATCTAATTAAGACCAAAACAAAAAAACAGATGTGCGATTGAGGACAAAGTGACGAAATATTTATTTTAAGGAGCTCACTAAGGCAACTGGATGACGTAAGCAAAGATAAACTAAATGTTAATTGACGTAATGCAATTAGCACCGACGAGTAATTCTTATTAATGTTAATGATTTTAATAATGTGTGGCTATTGAAAGTGAGCGTGTTGTTATCCAACTCGAAACGGTCAAGTTTGAAACTTATACTTAGTCCAATGAGTCATTTACAATCTCCGTTCGAAACCGGTCTGGGCGAAATATGAATATAAACTATTCCCGTATTGCCAAAAGCGGACAATAATTTTGTAGAAAACGACAAAAACAAGCTATCTGGTCTGGTGATAATATGAGTCAGTCTTAAGTATAATAGTTGCCAAAATTGGTACTAAAGAGTGGAATAAAATCCAAACAAATGACTTTTTGTAATTCTTGTATCATTATTATAACATCAGACATAAGACGTCTACTGCTAGACATGGCCTCCCCAAGTAATCTCCAATAAGACCAGTTGTATGCGGCCTGTGTCCGACGCGATCCTGTGGTTTTAGTCAGATCGTCTGTCCATCTTGCGGGTGGACGCCCTACGCTATGCCTGCCGGTACGTGGTCTCCATTCCAGAACATCACGATGTCGGCCACCGATTATGCGTACCAAGTGCCCACTGCCACTTAAACTGACTAATCCAATGGGCTGTGTCGGTAACTTTGGTTACTTTATTCTTGTATATCCCTTAATTATTATTGTTTTCATGGAGACCGAGCGCATTGACAATAGATTGTTAATGCAATATTCAATTACATACTACATTTACATGCATCTTAGAAACAAGTTGTTTCGTTATCAGTTTTATCTAAAGTAATTAACGTTGATTGATTTATAACTACAATTCCCTCATTTAGTCCTAAACAAATAATTGACATTATAATTTAGAAATAGAGATTGCTCTATCATATTCTAGGGAAGAAATAATAAATCAATTTGATTATTATTTAATTACCAATTGGCATTTGTTTTATAGACTTTTCCATTTTTTTTAATGTCAATATAACGTTTTCCCTTTTATATACATACTGGGTTTTTGTGCCCAGGCGTCACCCGAGCTAGGGTGTTGCATATGGTCATGAATTTTCTTCCTCACAAATCTTCTCTAGACAAATTACAAATTAAAAACGAAAGGTCATGTTTTCCAAGATTACCTTTCTTACCCGTGGCAATCGATTTTAAATGTCTATAGAAGTCCATCCACGTAAAATATTGTCCGCAATATATACCACAAGAGCTTATCTAGGATCAAAATAGCGTATTAGATGTCATCAAAATCTTTAATCTAATAGCTTCAGTAAAAGCGGATTAGACAAAGTTAAACGCAAAACGTTTATAATAAAAAAAATTATGTGAATTGTACACTATCTTGCCAGTTTAAACTTATAAAAACAATCGCCATCAAAACAGTACCTCGTAACTGTCCGATACAGTGTGTGCGAGAGAAGATTGCTGAGTACATTAAATTTTTCACGGTTAACACTTTCTAACCTATATACCACATCAAGTACGTAGAAACTGTAATAGTTAATAATATTTAAATAAATAACTAAAAATTTCCCGTCTTTCAGTTTGAATATGTAGGTTAAATTTGGCTTCACACAATCATATTATTTGATATATTGTCTCTGTATATAACCGTATACCAGTACTTTAAAGGTCGTTTTATATATAAGTATACTAACTGTAGTCTCAGAATTCGATCGCGTAGAAAATTATCTTACAGTTAACTATTTTTATACTACACCAATGGCACCTTTTTATATTATGGAGTCAGCAAACAAGCGAACAGTTCGCTTGATATAAATATGACCGCAACCTATAGACAATCGTGTCATCACAATGATATCACTAGCGTGTCGCCAACTTAGCCTGAGAATCAATGTCACATTTACCCAGTAATTTCACTGCCTCTCTCATCCTTTGATTCGGAACACAGCCATGCAAACACTGCTATTTGGCGGTAGAAATATGTGATTATGAGGTACTAATGCAGACGACCCATATAAGAGTCTACCTGCAACCTTCTCTTTTTCGAATCCCTAAACTTTACTTATAATCTTGGATTATGCATTAAAAATATACAGAATATGTACACTTTTACCAAGATAAAAAGTAGTTTATATGCAATACAAGAGTATCCTATTAACCCTCATGTGTACAAACCAATCTTCTATTTATATCTGTTAGAGTAAGAAATATCGATATTCCTTACTCCCAGCATTAATAAGATTGGTATAAAGTAAACAATTTTCATGCTGTTTTGGTTAAACTTAGTTTTCGATCAAAATCTAAAGCACGTCACATCGTACATTGACATTGCAACGCAAATATTTTTTTCCAACACGAGATTGGGAGTGATAACAAAACCATAACAGACCGACATGATTGTGGAAATGTATTCTTATCGTTTTCTACTCAACAAACTATAAGACCGTACCATTTGTTACTAAAGATAACAGCTTATGTTTTACATAATTATCACGTAAACGATGTCGAGGTGATTATGGACAAAGAATTTGAATTAACGCAAAGGAAAATCTTTAACAAGTAAATCACAAAAGCATTATGTTAATTTAAACATACAATCATTTAAAGGCATTTCTATTTCCTCATTACCTGGTTTGTTGTTTATTAGATATACTTACACCTACCAAGAAATCGTCTATTTTTTTCATTTTGAGCATAGAGCCCGAATTTAGGACATTTTTGGTTTATATATGCATACTACAACTAACTAGATACATACTAAAAGTTATACCCATTGATCCCGTTACAATGGGAGTTTTAATCCTATTCTTAGTTCCGTAAACTATAAAGTACTTAAATACAAATATTAAGTAATATTATATTTTCCGCACAAACTTGCTTCTCACAAATACAAAGAATAAAAAAAAAGAAGTATCGGATTAGGCGCTTTTTTATTTTATATTTATAAAGAAAATGACTGAGAAAGTGTTATGTCATTACTATTATTTAGCTATATTGCAAATAGAATGAACAATAGACAAAAAGGATGATGTCGCGAGTGCATAATGCATGATTGTGTATGAATTTAACAATAGCAACTCTTCTTGTTGATAAAGCAGTTGCCAAAGTTTATTGGTCTAACTATTCAACGCTTAGCACTAATTATGGAGTGGTATTGGAAGTGTGCTTACTCAAGGGAAATACCGAGAGCAGTACCAAAGTGTTAGAAATAGAAAAATATCCATAAATAGTCTAAACATGCTTAGGTATTTAGTGTTTGTAAATTATTTGCTTTAAATATTTTTCCATAAAGCGCAATCTTGTTTTTTTAATTAGTTCCAATTCATATGAAGTCATCAAAGATCCCAGTCCCTATCATGACTCATTCTATTATAGTGAAAGGTATGGTACCTACGTTCTCAAATGTCATGAGCCGCTACGTGACGGCTATTTCGCAAAGTGCGCACGAGTGCTTAGGCAACGGTGACAAAGTTACAACAATTCCTTTGTTTTACTGTTGGTTTAATACTTATAAAAATCACGTAAACAGTTACGTCACCGCAATAAGCTATGCAGACTGGGCGGTCGAAAATTGCACAAAGTTGGAAAATTTTCTGCATCAAGTTGTGCCGATTAGGTTAGGCTAAAGCATAAACTGGTTTCAGCTGGCTTAGTGTTGCTGTTAAATACTCAATTAATATTCATTTCAAGTCCTAACGAATATACATACATACATACATATAACGACATTTCCAATTTGAAACGTATATCGCGCTAGACTATAGCGTTAAAATTTTGTAAATACATGTGACTATGGATCACTTGTACATCTTGGTATACCTCACTTGCTTTTCTCCCTCGCAAAAGTCCTTTAATACATGCTTCTCGGGTAGAAGCGTAACACCTCTTCTACCCGGTTAAGATATCGAACCCTTACCGCCAACTTATCGTAAGCGACAGTTTTGTTGAAAATGTTTTTTTATCGTAAATTATATTTGAGGCCGTAACCCGAAAAAAAACCGTTAAAAAGTGATAGCAATTGCTAAAATTATATTGCTTAATAATATTTATAAAAATCCTTCTCCTGTAAAATTTCGGTTTTGTCGGTTTTGCTAAGACGGCGATATAGGCCCGATATGTTCGCCTAGGTCGTCCTATACCAACTCTTCCATTTACTCCCGCTCTATATATTTGGGCAGTCATTCTACTTTCTACGTTTCCAAACCATTGCATTCCTGTTTCTATTGTTCACAACAATTTGTAAAAAAACAAATTAATTTACAAGCGTTGATTTGTGAAAATGTTCGCGTAATAGAATAAATTTATTATTGAACATTTTATATCACAATAAACTGACAAGGTTGTATTGAATTCTCTCACGTTCATTTTCTCACTACGTCTAGTATAGGAAACTATTAGCTTTCACTGCCCATAATTATATGAAGTGACATATCCGTTGCCTCTATACCTAATAGACGTATAAATGAGGAAGGTCGTCAAATGCGTTATTTTAATGATAAACATTAACATAATTCAAAAGTTCAGAATATTGTTTATTAAAATACAAATTAAATATGTATTCAAAAGTTGACATTTATCGTGTCGCTAATGTATATGTTTTTGTATTTTTTTTTATTTTAAGTCAAATGTTATAATATTTTAATAAAAATCAGCATTTCAAATTAAACGATTCCACCACAGAGTATACATAGCAATTATTTCTTGTAGTGTCCGATTACATCCCACCATAAATGTTCGTTGTACTGAACTGACTCACAAAGATTTGTTATTGCAATATCTGGTCTCTATAGCTTTATAACGTTGGGAGAATAGGCGTTTCCCACAGTTGTGTTTGATATAAGATATAGTCCAGTTAGTGATGGTGATTAACACTGCAGATAACGTCTTATTAACACATGTGAGCATAATCTGACACAATATTGGCAGTGATACAAGTTAATAAATAACAAATAACTATCTGTCTTTGTACAACAAAAAATATAATCCAAAGAACAAGGCAGTATAGATTTAAAATGCCGGCCTTTTTTACTTCCTTACTAATTTAACAAGTTTCTATTTTAGTTTCCCGCTTACCTAATTAACTATGTTTCCAATCGGTTTATTGTGGTTTTTGAATCGTTCCAATTCTAGTGACGGATAACAGACGATTCTAACCACACACGTAGATAACCCAATAAAACCACCAAACTTAGTATAGCAATAAATAAATGAATGTACAGAGAACATGAGGAGCCAATTTTAAACATAGCACATGCGGTCAATGGACTAGGTTAAAAGCGTGGTATTTATAGAACACTTTCTATTTTCTTGGCGCGATTTTACTAAAATCAATATTAAAAACTTTCAAGAAGTAATGCAATACGTACGCATGCGTATAATGTATGAGTATAGCCTCACCCAGGTATAATACAGATAAATCATGATATATATCTATTTCAGATAATTGTTTGAGTTCAAGTAGATTTAGTACAATGCTTTTCTTCATACAATACTGATATGGAAAGTCAAGTATTTTAAATTTAAGCTGATAACATTTTCTATTTTATCGATTTCTATAGAAATTTAACACAGTGTATTTGAAGATAGTCACATCTTTACAACGCAACAACTTTATATTCGAGATACTATACTTCCTTCTCATTAGTTTGTTAAACTGAAACAATACATAATAGGCGTAGATAGAAATGCAAACGTCTCGGCCGATGAAAGCAGAAGAATGGGCCGCTGCACACCCATTGCATTTGCATAAGTGCCTTGAGGTCAATATCCTGGGTATTCTGACATCGGTATTGCACATGCAAGACCATTGTATCGCTGTTAACACAATATAATTCGAAACTCCAAGTCTCCCTTACAATTCGCTGTCTTCGGAATAAAGTAACTGGTAAAAGTACTGCTTAAATATGTAAAATTTTGACTGTATTAAAATAATGATAATATTTAGGCAGCAATTCTATTACTAATATCTATATCGGGAATATAATCCATCTAAAAAAATATGGAGGAAACAGGTTAGTGATAATTTCAGATATAAACATCAAGAGTCGGATTATTTTCAGCGCGCATTGGGGTTTATCGATGCAATAAACTCTATGGTGATGGCTTACAAATGCCATATGCCTTAAATAGACCGAAAAAACACATGCTTTTTGGATCAAACGTCAAACTGTTGTTACGGTTAGGTTAATGTACTCTTTGTAGACTTGTCTTATTAGAAGCAAAGATTAAAATAACTTCAGTGTACAAACACTTTCAAAGAGAAAGCAGTGAGATCCTGTATCGGACAGAAGTCAAAGCATGATTTTGCTTCTTTCGTCACTAAATGAGCAATAAAGAAGGCATATGATTTAAATGACACTAAACATCTCAATTTTGTGCTTGTATCATGATGATATCAGCATTTTTATCGGCGGAATGAGTTCTCAAAACCTCATAAGTGATATTATATTGCGGTTTCTTGTGCCGATTACTTTTTAAACGGATTTTATTGTTTAAGAAACTCAGTTGGAATAAAATAAATTCAATAAAGAATAAATACATACCACAGATTTTGCTTTCATCGTTAATTTCGAAAAAAATCTGTACACTTTCTTTACTTTGCAATTCGAATAAATAAAGAAAACAAATTTAAGCTATTTCGACGAGTCTCTATTTTATAATAATATCTTAAGGACATATAACTGATAAGTAATAAATAGTTAAAAAATTTTTTCGTGTAAATATTTAAACAAACCAAGTCATTAAAAAAAGAAGGTTGAATGAGTTCAATGCGTCTTTTTTAAAGGATCTGGGGCACCCTGATTAGTAAGTACAATAAAGAGTTGCTCACTGATTACTTACATAATATTCTTTTATTTTGTACGTTGCAATGAGTTGCAGTGTCCCAAAAACATAGACTCCTTTGTGTATTTGAAGACAAAATCAACCGACAAGTGTGACGATCACTAGTTTGCGCACGCTCGAATTCGTGCAATCCATTTTAAGCGTCTGCACACACAACTCCAGAGATTCAAGAACATTTGGAGTATCCGTACCTATCCTTTTATGGATCACACATATATGGTCAAAAGATATGACTTTCTTATCTTTTCTTTATATTGTTAAGTGCAATATTCGTTCAAGCTACGTTCAGTCATGAAATAACGACCGTTATCTTTAAAAAGTACGTTACCAATCGACCGTTCTGTTGAACGTTCTGAATCATTAAAAGCGTAATAATTATTGGACTTAAGTATACTACAAACGGTAATTACCTCTTCAAGAAGTCGGTGTACTCGGCCTGGCGTATGAGTCCAGTCCTCATCATGATTGTCTGGAAACATTGGCGCTCGATGGCCCAGAGTCGACAGTCCGTGGCTGCCTTAATGGTGGCTGTTCGTTTGCAGTTGTATAGAATAGCCAGCTCGCCGAACACTTTCCCTGGGGCCATGGTGCTGAGGTATTTGTTCTCTCTGGATACCTCCACTCGACCCTCTGCAAAAAAAATCAAACTTAAAGTAAAAAAGTTCATTTCGCAGCAAAAGCTGATCATCTTCTCAGATCGTTAATGTATGCTCACGCTATTTTTGGCTATGACAAATATATATATATAATAAATTTAATCTTGTTCATATATCTTATTTATAAATAAAAAAGGAAAAACATTTAATATTTGATTGTCGTCATTGGCACAACAACCTTGAGTGTCAAGAATTTATTGCACCATTTTTTATAAATTTTGCACAAATAAGAGTTTTTTGCATATCGTTGATTTAATTTCTTATATTGACAACCTGTTACATAATATAAAGACTGAATGTGACAAGGCCGAAATAGATTGGACAGCAAGGTAAATTATATACCTAGATATTTCCGTGAGTACTTATTACATTCGAGTATCACTAATTAATCCTGGAAATTAATTGTTTTACAATTCATTGAATATACATTATTTTTAGTGTGTATCACAATACTGTTGCATATTTTTTTAAAGCATCGTCCAAGGTTAAGTTAGGAATAACGCGCCTATGACTAACACACGTGAATATCAAATTCGTAAAAACTGCGTATATCATTAAATAATTGTCAGGCGAAACAATATACAATATCAGTTTTAATGTGGTATAATATAGGGTTTATAATTGAATGATTGCGAAACTTAAGGTTGAAGATAAGCGTGCGAACTAACATACACGCGTGTGAACCGATTGTATTTTGTTTACTCTGTGACGTAGTCGCCATTAATAATTCCACCCGTTGCTAATTCTACTGACCCGGATATATTATTACCTACTTAATTCAAGTCATCGCCCTGTATTGTATTGTTCATTGGATTGTAGAGGACTACCGTTAGATTATGCATGACTGTGAATTCCATTTGATTTAACGTAACAGTTTCCAATTGTCACTAAAATGCACGGTTGAAAAAAACATTCTTATATAGATTTTAAAAGCATTGCCAACCATTTCAAAGATCAAAATAAAATCCTCATGTACTTGAGTCGGCAGGCGACATTCGTTACAAGATTCTCAGTAAATGAAACAAAAAAAATGTCTTTTGTTCTCCGAGTTCGAACACAAAGGAAAGCTATTCAAATGTCAAACAGAAGCTTAAAAACTGAGATGCGGCCGAGTTGAACATACAAAAAAAAGTGTTAAAGACAATCTTTCTAACTTAGACTCAAATAGATAAGGTCAATAAAAGAAATTAACACGCAGATAACACGCAGTCGCCAGTTTTAGCGCGTTTTGCGGTTACATTCGAAAGCTGTGAGTTTTTACCCACAATTTCAAGAATACAGAAGGGATATTATACCTAGGTACTATACTCTACTATTGGAATCTAGATACAACTCGAAGTTTTTTTTAAATATTTTAAATACGTTAAACATACAGGAAATAATTTGAGCGGTGGTAATTTATTCTTTTTTGTTCGAGTATTCGCAGAATGCGGCAACATCGTAATAAGAGTATCATATAAAATATCATTATTGCAAAATGTAACGTATCTATATATAAAAAAGAAGCTGAATGACTGACTGACAACAAACAAGGGGCTTTAACAAAAGGCCTAAACTATAAGCGTTAGAAACTTTACATAGGGGTTTCTTTCGTAACGTAGGGGGGTCCAAATAAAGGATTAAAAAAACACCTCCAAAGGGGGTGAAGTGGGTGTGAAAAGCAAGCAGGAAACTTTGCTGTTATTAAAGTTATTCAAATGATATTCTAATAAACGAGTAGACATTAAATGTACGAAATCACCTCGAGCTATTTTCCACTAGAAAAAGCAGAAATAATATCGATTTCCATTCCCATTTCCTCAATTAGTTTTAATTACTTTTTAAATGTCTAAGGAAATTCTATAACAACCATTACTGCACTTTTCATACCTGTTCCGCTTTAAAAATATGTGTAATTTGTACCTGTTTCATTCCAATTTATATACATTTTATATCTCGATTTTATTGCACGCAAGTGCACAATTATGTTACTTAAATAACTAACATCTCTTATATCTGAATGCTAAAATTATTTTTTATTTACGATAGTACGTTATTTACCTTTAAAGGAAAATTTCAATTGATTTGAATGCCCAGTTAAATTATTGGTTTAGGCGCTGCATTCATGTCAGCTATTCTTATATTTAACACAATACAACAGACTAATGCATTTCTGGAAATTAAGTAGTATTGGTTTATTAAGGACGACTTTAAAAAACTGGTTTGATTTCTTGCTAGCTGATTTTACTTCTATATTTGTAAAATATTGACTTAAAAATTGTTATTTCATCATCATTATCATCATATCAACCACAGAAAGTTTACTATTGGATATAGACCTCCCCTTTATTGAGATTTATACCCATAATTGCCGTGCTGTGCAGGCGTGGTGGCAATCGCAGAGCGCAGCTTCACGACGAGGATGCTGCTGCCCATCCCCACCCAGTAGTATTTAAGCTGTGCTGTTTCGGATGGATATACCGTCGGTTCCGGAACCTTAGTCGCCTTGTACGACACCTGATACAAGAGAGAGGTACTATTCTATTCCGCCGGTACCTACAGCAAATTGTTATGTCTTGTTATGTATACGTCCATTCAAACACTGTTTAGCATAATAAAGAGCAAGTATTAAGAAATATTATTACTAGCAAAAATTTGGTAGTAAAATTATGTTTTCAAATTATATCTGATTTTACACTGATTTTAGCGTATCAAAAAATTAGTATCGCACATAAATACATAAAAAAAAATTAATAATTCATGAGACTTTAAAACAAAATATAATATTTGGAAAATACTGGCATCGTTCACTGTCGAAAGAGAATAATTATTATTTTGTATTAGGCATTAATGTTAGTAGCTTGAGAGACGTCTGAAAACTATTTTAATCATCACTGACCAATAAAAAAAACGGCTGGATTTTCTTTCTTGAAATTAAGCCGTTATTTAAGTAGGCTCATGATCGCATTTATTCAATAATTCTATATCGATCTTCTGATAAGATTACGAAATTAATTTAGTGAAAGTTTGATTTCGATAATTCTTTTATTAAAACCATTAAGTCAGTAAACAGAGATGTAATTTGAACACTATTATGGGATAATCTCTGAGAATGTTTAATTGTGGTAAACTTAAATCTAATTACGAATACTACAACACAAAATTTATGTCGCATCCTGCTCCGAGTAAACAACTTTTAGAAGCGGTTTTAATTTCGAAATAGTCTTATCGACCAAATTATTCTAGCTATTAAGCATGTTATTAACGTAGTACTAGTACTTATATTCACGCATGATTTAACCCAAAAGTAGGGCACAACGTAGCCGACTTTAATTGATATGCCGGTGGTGTAGTTAGTTTAGCAACTATAAAATGACTCGAGGCGTATGCACGCATATTTAGTCACAGTTCAAACTAACATGGTGTCGTTATTTCGTAAAGGCGAGATGATACTCCATTAATTCAAATGCTGTTAAAACGTAATTATTACGTTCAACTGAGTCATATAACTTATTGCTGTAGATGTAATGTTTTGTAAGGTCTTGACTTAAAATAAATTTTATAAGGTTTACAAGACATTTTGTATACCACATATCTATGCTTCATATAATTCATATTTACAGCGTAAATATAATCGTTAAAGTTATAAGTTAACCTTGGCCTATTTAATTCGTATCGAAATAATGAAACCCAAGTCATAAATTTACCATACATTGATTTAAATCCTTGAAATGACACATCGATCATCTTCAGCAAACACTGCTGCATCATAAGATAAGATAATTGTCGATATTAATAAGACTTATTACCTGGCTCTTCATTTCGATGGGTTTTCTCAGGCAGTTTCTCTTTGTCTTCTAAACGTGTTACGTCTAAAATTATTCCGGCGTCCAAAGAAGATTCTGTTGCCGTGCTGTCTCGTTGGCAAAGGTTTCCAGTCCGTCTCTTTCTAGTCCCATAAGTGTGAACAGGAACTATCAGTTTCGGCCTTGGAATAGAAAAATCTGAGTCCGAGCCACTAGAAGAACTCTTGGCACTTCTTGAGAACACACCATTGCCATTCGTCACACGTTCCTCACTTATTCTTTCTTTTGACAAACCAAAAGACATAATGTCATTATATCTATCATACCTGTCCTCACTTTTCACTCTCACTGTATTGTACAATTTGCCATACTTATCACGTTTTATTTGTTTCGTAACACCGTTCGAAGTCCGACATTCACTTTCTTGTCCTAAGTCAACGGAAGCAAATCCGTTGCCCATCGCTGGAGCTGGGGGATGGTGACTACCATTATACATGTCATACTGCATCCTTGTCAGCTGTTCGCTCGGAGATAAATTCCTCTTGGGTTGTGTGACAGTCACATCATTGTGGCTGTTATCATTGCGCACCGCGTCGAGATAAGCCCTCAATGGGGCCCTTCCTTCGCTCTTAACTCTTAATGATTTAGACCGGAAGCTTGGCTTAGTATCTTCGATGCGTCCGTTTCGTTCGTTTGCTGGTTGCGTTGTGCGGTTAGGAAGTTGTTCGCATGTAGATAAAGATCCATTAATAGGCCGCATGTAAAGGCCAAAATCTTCTGCCTCGCAATCTAAATCTTCTTTATGCTGCGCTGATCTGGATTTCATCGTTGTGAGGTCAAGTGTCGCCATGGTGTTTATAATTTGGTACATTGCATCGTTACTAAAGCTTACAGTGTTAACATCAGAGGATTCCCCATTTGATTGTTTCTCTCTTTTAGTATCTTTTTGCATGTGTTTAATTTTATCACTGTCAGTGTCGTTATTTTGCTGACTAACTCTCGAATAATATTCATAATAAGACTCCGATGACGGGTCCGGAGGTACTGGTCCCGGATCAGGCAAAGGATAACCTTTCTTCGAGTCAACTTTCCTTTGCCTGTGCGCATATTTCAGAGAATCCTTACGTTGCGGTGGCACAGGTGGTTGCTTGCCATTACTTGCAAATGCTTCAATATCCCACTCGGTGAAATTTCTCCTTTTTACTCGTTTTAGAGTTGACGGTCTGTACCCGTTTGGCATGTCTTTAAAACTATAACTGTGTTTTAACTTATTCTGAGCTATGAGATTGTTATTGGCTCTAGCCTTTTCTTCTATATTCTGTTGGTATTTAGCTAATTGAGAGATGTTTTCATTAGGAACATTGGTAGAGTAATATCCGCTATCTTCTGAATACGGTTTACTGTCGTAGTTTCTGTCATTGCTGCGTCCTACGTCTCTACATGACTTACTTCTTGATATCGAGTTATATTTGACCTTGTCTGCAGTACTGTCGTTTTCATTGTAATTACTGAGATTCCTTGCTCCAACCCAATTCGCAGCGTACACTAAGTCCATAGTCCTATCACCAATAGAAAGCCACGGGTCCTCCATGACCACTTTTCCAGGATAATGTTTTATTTTCATATTGTTGTTTCCACCGATAATAATATCTCATTCCTGAATGTCAATAGCCGGTCTCTGAATAGATTAATACTTTTTCTTATAGATGATTCCATGTTCCCATTAAATGAGTTTATCGGTTAGAGGTAGATAGAGGCTACAACTTCGGAACGGAAAGTCATTAAGGTGTTGTAGGTTTTATTTTTTGAGACTTTGATTTATTAACGTCAAATGTTATTATAGAACCTGTAATGCAAAATACTTTACTTCACCTAATAAACTACAATGACGATTTTTCGAAAGAAAAATAAATGGAATGATTTTGAATTTCTTAATATGTACCGCTATATCATTAATTCGTAATTTTGCGTAAGTTAGAATGTAATGTATTATAATAGGGTTATACCCAAGAACTTCGCAACAACGGACGCGTCACGGGACGCAAACACGGGTTGCACAACAGACACTTCAAACCATTGCCCGCCTCTACAAGGAAGCATCAACTGGGTCTCCAGAGTCCACTAAGCGAATGCAAATGGAATCAACTTGCGTAATAATTAGATAATCAGGACGGACGACTGTAAACCGTCAGCAGATGGCACAGAAGCTCATTTAGATTAAATACGCTATTGTTATAAAATCTGCACTTTCACTAAGATTATTTACAAATACCAGCAGAACCGTATGGAGCAATCCGAAAGTAAACGCAAGTAATTGCGAGTAATCTCTAACTCAGATGCGTCGAGACGACGTTATAAACAGATGAACAATGAAACATATGCTGCAGATATTAGTGGCGATCATTAAACGCGTGATCGAGTTAGTAGGAACGATTTCTAGACATCAGCGAGCGAAGTTTAAACCAGTTCATTGGTCCACATATGCAGTCGACTGGCCAGCGATGACACGAGAGAATTGCATCCAGGAACTCGAGAAATCAGCCATTGGTGCCTAAACTCTTAATGCATTGACTTCGACATACTTTTTGCAATATCTATAATAATACTAGTATTATCGTCTAAATTATTATTCCAATAGTACCTATTTTACCTAAGTACCAATAAGTTCTGAAAAGAACAATGAAAGTAAATAATTACCAATATAACTCATACAATAAAATTCGCTTATCTAGAAACTAGTTCGGATACCGCTTCGCATATTATTTGCATGCATTGAATGAATACATTGGACAAATACAGAAATAGCTCAAAACGAATTAGGCATGTAACGGTGTATCCCTCGAATCGAAGACAATTGTTGTCATTCGTTATACCTACTACCGCTTGTCTTTTTCCAATGACGTCAAAATGCAGTATTCTTTGGTACATGCTATCATGTTTTATTAACTAATTGGGAATTAATGCCTTTAATAATTACATACAGATATTACAATACATTATGAATTACTCTTTGAACTGTAATACGTGTTAATTGTCATAGACATTAATGTTTCCGGAGATTTCATGATCACACTTTTGTCATGTATTACATAACAACTTTCTATGGTCCGGTGACCCTTGTAATGATGTTTACACAAAAGTTATTTACCGTGATAGCATCAATATAATAATATGAACACTACGCGCGCAAGCGCATAGTCACACGCGCATTGATATATCAAAGTCAGCTGATCCTATCGGATCAACTTTCTAATCATTGTTTAATTTTTTAAACGTGACAATGGTTTCTAAACCCGATACGGAGGCTATGGATTAGTCAATCAGTTTATAAAGCAATGAATGATGGAATTGGAATGATTCCGATAAACTAACGATGCATGAATTTTGTATTGCACAAATTCAATTAGTTAACCGGTACATACGAATTGGTTGAGTTCCTTTCGAGTATAGAATTAAGTGGATTTAAATTACAAAGGCAACAACAGCATCGCAAGCATTTGAAACATGTCTCTTTATGGTCGGTCAAAGGCAGGCATAGAAAGCTCGAGTCTTGGACATTAATATGCAAAAATATATTCACGGTGAAGACAACGTTCCGAAATACTTTCACGGCACACGAGTAGTGCACGCAAACACGGACTGCTTGCAGTAACCTTGTGCTGCATGAGAACCTTCGGAGTAGAACTTTCAAGTATAGCTGTAGTGAAGCTAAATAATAGCAACCAAATATTCACACAATGCGAGTCCACTGAAGGTTTTATTTTTATTAAATAGAGCCCCGGACTACTTACTAAACCAGTTTTCACATCTGATATAGATTTGAGCTTTGTTACAAAATCATTCCATAAGACATTTTAATGTAGGCAAATATTATGTATCGTCGTTGTAGATTATGTGAAAGTTGTCATTCAAATCCCTAGTCCTGATTTTAACCAGGTGTAGTGACAGCTGCAACTTCCGCAAACAAAAACACTACGCCATGCACTTATTGCTTTTGTATCACAAACACTTGCACATTTTTACCATAATCAAATAAAATTGTCACAAATCAATTTCACGGAGGAACGTTAAATTATAAACATATCATTGTTTGTCTCACAATGAACTCGATCGCGACCACTTTAAATTCTGTACGCGGGACATCGGAGGCGTAACGACCAATCACGTCTGCGTCGCCCCGCTTACTGCAAGTCCGGCCGACTCCTGCACATACGAATCGACGACGCGGTAGAAAGAGACGCGCGACTTACCGACAAAGACGACAATATATACCTGAATTTAAAAAGCTCAAAGTTTATGTCAACAAAGGTGAACGACTATAAATTTATCCTAGCGATTTTAAATGTAACAATTCAATTATGTGACGTAATCATAGAGTTGTGTTTACAATTATCACAAGAAAGGCACGTGCGTAATCTCAATGTACACTTGAATTACTATATTTGTACAAGTGAAAAAGTCGGCCATGATAATGATGTTAGAACAAACGATAATTTCGACATACCAATACCTAGTTACAAACAAAATATATTATTTGTGTAATATACAGTATACAGACCACGTACATTAAAACGAAGCGACTTACAGGACGTTGTATTTGGAGCGACAATTCTGTACAATTAAACATTGTAAAGAGTATTTGTAATTAGTGAAGGTGATCAAGACTGAGGTGAAAAAGCATCGCCCGTGACCAGGCAGTTACTAAAATGTTTTCGATTGGAGGTCGAGACCTCTAAATTATACTTAAGGCAATCACAAGCACATTTTTTGCAAAATGACTCTTCATTTTCTTATAGTAGCAATTTAATTACTTGGATAGAACGTATAGGCTACATACCTAGATTTTAATCTATTTTCTACATCATTATAGTGTTGCAGTTTTTTTGGCGATAATTACGTCCTTATTTATATGTGGTAAATTCATGGAACTTCGAGACTATTGCAATCTTAACATATGCGAAAGTGTGAACCTATGTGTGTGTGACAGTTCGGTAGTTTTTTTTTAGTAAAAATGTACGCTTTCATGGGTAAATCGACAAACACAATTTAGCTTGTCAACAGGAACCATAAACCGCTAACCATAAATAGGGTGTTTAATTGTGTACTTCCTGGTCTTGTTATCACAAAACCCTTAAATTGGGTTGCGGCGAAAGTCTCACCAAATTAAAACAGGTAGTTCGGGTAAATACTAACCGAATCCAAAAACCTAAATGAGGCCTATAAAAGGGTTTTAAAAAGCGTGCAAGCAATTTGAATCTCTAAACATACTGTAATATATCTTATTATTGCATTTACTACTGTTTGTGTATATTTATTGGTAGTCCTGCGCTCGCAACGGGCAAAATCGGGCAACCTTTTATAACATTTTTTTTATATGTCTAAGTCGACAAACAATCCTACGGTCACCGCGGCCTATAGACGTTCGTATCATCACAAGGGTATTGCCAACCCTGTGACTTTTAGATATTATGTCACATTACCTAGTATTTAAACACTGCTGTTTGGCGGTAGAAAAAAAAGGTGAGTGAGGTACCAGCGCAGATATTTGCATGAGACCTCTAGTATTTTTTTAATTAGACCAAGTCGATAAAGCTTACAGGCCGCGTGATAAGTTACAGATGCTCGTAATATTATAAGGATATCACCAGCGCGTTGCCAACCTTGTGACCGGAAATATTATTTCACATTATCCAGCAATTTCGCTCTTCAAACCGGAACACGGCAATATTAAGAAGTACTTATACAGACGACCTTTGTTTGAGTTCTATCTCATGTTGATAATCAGCGAAAGGATTACTAATCCTTAAAATTTTAATCACCTTACCTGATCGGGTAAATGCATTGCAAGTCTTCACAATAATACACTAGGAAAATTTTATGTTTGTTAGTCGTGTATCCATTAAAATCATAAAAAACTGATTTAAATAACAATTACATCTAGAAAAATCTACATTATCAGAAAGTAGCCACATCAGCCGTGGACGTCCATCAGTTCTTAATTCCCACTCTGGGCAGGCATGATAGCAATCGCAGAGTATAACTCCGCGACGGTACTGCTGCTGTAAATCCCCACCCTAACATTTAAGGTACACTGTTTGGATACACCAATATCTGTTTGTCTACTGCAATACCTCAATAACCTCTTATGACACAGGGAGAGGTATTATCACTCTGCCGGCACCCCACGGATAGAAAAGTTCTCTTATAGCTACAATATTATACTACAGTAGAACCCGTTTTAAACGATCACGCTTGATACGACAAAATGGCTGGAAGGATCTTAGTGAAATTTGACAAGCAGATAACTTGAATTCTACGAACATAAATATGAAACTCTTTTACGATCTAATAAAATTTCCCATATGACGAGATATAAGATGCACTCTACACCGACCAAGTCGCTGACGTAAAGCTAGTTTATACGTTTACTCGTACATATAAAACAAATTGAAGTAACTATTTGTAATACTAATTTAACAGATATATTTAGTAAGTGCATATGAAAATATTTACGGTATATTCTTATATCTGTTTGTTCCGGATAAACTCGGCTGCGGACAGCGGAAGCGGCTGGACAGATTTTAACGGGACTCCAAATAGCTGATATTATAAATAGTAACTTAAGCTATTAAAATACTACAAGTAATAAACAATGTTTATAAATACGACAATGCTTACAATCATTTCGCATGTTGCGACGTTTTTTTTATCATCCCGTTAATATATACATACAAACGTTATATTCATTACGAACATGTGTTAACGACTAATAAATGAAAGTGTCGATTGGCCAGTGATCGGACAAACAAGAGAAAAGGCAGTTAGAAATTGCAAACGTTGAATTCATTGGAGCGAATAAATATATGAAACCGATTGATACTTAAAAGGCCAGTATTCATTTACGATTTCATATTAATTGGTCAGAACGGAATCGTCGAGAACCTCAAATTGAGACTAGGAAGGAACTTTTTTTATTAGGGTCAAACAAGCATGCAATCCGCGTGATAGTAAGCATCACAGCAGTCTATGGACGCTCGTATTATCACAGGGATATCACTAGTTGCCAACCTTATGACATGAAGATATTATGTCACATAACCCAGTAATTTCTTTGCTAACACAGCTATTTGGTGGTAAAAAAATAGGTGCGAATGGGTTACCAATGCAAACAACCTTTGTAGTCTACTTCATGTAAAAGTTGTTCTTCTAATTTACAATTGAAGTTTGGCGCGCATATGAAGGGGACAGGTAAAGATCAGAGAATGTCATGAGTATATTAAGGACCAGTATACCATGATTGATTCATATTTCTAACGATAATTTTCAACCTGAAAGTAAACATTCATGCCAAACAAAATTGATCCGTGTTGTCATATCACAAAACTTATTCTTTTTCTGTGTTCATCATATATACCACGCGTTCAAATAAAAACATTGCAGTTAGGTATAATTAATAATCTTAATAATTTTGAAGGTCCCACTTATAGAAAAAACACACTAAATCGGATGATGTCTCGTTTAGTCGTAGTTTTCGTTATCATGATAAAAAAATAAATCTAGCCTTTTATAATCTATATAACATCAGATATCTGCAAGTGAATAAAATTAAAATTTGTCAAACAAGAGTACAACAACAAACAACTGAATTTTTTTTTTAATAGTAACGTATTTGCTTTCTAGTATATATACAGATATTTACTATATATATATATATATATATATATATATATAGTATATATATACCTATCTATATATATATAGTAAATATCTGTTGCAACATGCAATTTAAAAAAAAAAAAGCAAATTTAAAGATCATTCTACATTAAGGAGATTTATTTCTCGATTATACATAACATAACGATTAGTAATTTACTACACAATTTACCGTAATCTATAGAAATTATATGAAGCTTAGTTACACAATCTCGGATCGGCAACGTTAAAACCGGTTTGAATCTGTGTCATAATTTTGTAGGAAATTGTATCATTAAGTTCCGTTAACTCATATACATTTACACATTCAATTTACAGACGGAATAGTAAAAGTAAGCTCCTAAATCATTTGGGGTAGATCTTATACAAAGGTCGTCTGGTACCTCACTCTCACCTATTTCTATCTCTAAGCAGCAGAGTTCGCATTAATGTGTTCCGGTTTGAAGAGTGAGAGAATGAAGTGTTTAAGTTAATGAAGAAATGTTTGAGTAACTTTGTTGTCAACGCGCTAGTGATATCCTCGTAATAAATGAGCGTCTGTCTATAGGGAGCGTCTGATACGCAGACCGTATGTTTGTTGGTCGTCTTAGTCATAAAATAAAATTACAATAGACGGCCTTATCTCATAAAGAAATTTCCTACATACGATATTTTTATCTGAAATGTTTCGCACACTCACACCTCATCAGATTATTAGATATTAATAAAAATGTATCAACAAATAAAACATGTTTTTCTTTTCCAAAACCTCATAGATTAATAGTATTTTTGTTTGTATTATGTTTGACGAAGAGGTGAATGGAATTTACCTAATCTTTATTATTTATAGACTAACAGATTATATATAACATTTATAAAAAACACTATTTTTAATACTTTTAAAATATAAGCCTTCGTCTGTTTATAAATATACGTAAAAATGTATATAAAATTCAGCACCAGAATTTAATAGAGAATATAAAAAAGTTAAATTATCCATCGCTAGCGAAAACCAAGGTGGCTCAGAATAACTGTTAGAAATCGTTTAAACTTTAATTCGATGCGAAAAATTTACGAACACAAACCGATAGATAAAGTTCACGGCTCGAAAGTTCAAGTAAAAGTAGAAAATGCTAATCGGCTTGTATATGGTCGGTTTCATCATGACGCAACGACGGTCAAGGCTTCGAAGATCACGATTTCTCTTTCTTCATCCATATGATGGTGTGAAGACGTGTATTTCTTTTGTTTTTCTGGTTGTATGCATGCCGATGTTATAGTGACTAGTTTTAAATGGGAACTGAAGATAACCTTCATGCATGTAAATACATTAATACTATTTGTACTTATGCTTACTTAAATTTTACTTATAATACGTTTTAAGTACTATAATCGTAAGCGAATAATTTTCAATAAGGCAGACTTTAAGGCTATTTTAACAGTCAGAGTATTTGTGTAACTGAATTCATTAAATAAAATATATTATTATTAACTGACTTCCATCCTTAAAGCAGATAAACGTATTTACCAAAACCGCAGTAACGTGCTGGATGTAGACCGCATACAACCGGACTTATTGGTGATCACTTGGGGAGACCTTATTCGTGTGGTAAGAGGTGATCGTGACCGTATCAGGTGTCGTAAGAGGTGACTTAGGTACCGAAACCGACAAATAGCGGTATATCCACTCGAAGCAGTGTAACTCAAATGCAACAGGGCAGGAATGGGCAGCAGCAACCCCGTGGCGAATCTATACTCTGCGATTGCCACCAAGCTTGCCCCGCGCGGCTATCATGGGCCAATTGCCTCTTTCTTGAGGAGGCCTTTGTCCAGCAGCCGGCGTTTTTGGGCTGCTATGATGATGATGATGGGAAGACCCATATCTATCGTAAAACGTCCAAACGTTTTACGGCTAATATTTTGTATATGTATGTAATTAAGTAGCTAAATTTGAAATATACAATATCATTTAAATTCTCAATGAAAATATTCAGAAAATAACTAGTAAGAGTTGAGAGAGCATTTGTTAAATTTATAATAATTCGAGCTTTTAAGATAATATTTCGTAGAAAAAAAGTAACTAACAAGGATTTTCTAGCAAACATTATATTATCATTAAAAGTCTGCTTTTTAAAGCATGAGAAATACTGGCTGTCTTTCGTGATTATGCCTAATATAAAGTCCAGCAGGAACAACCTGGTATTGGAAATATGCTTAACTTCTTTTCTAATGTTTTTATACAACTGGCCTAATGTTTTAATAAATTTTCGAGCTTACCCGTGAAAGCAATAAAATAAACAGACAAACTTTCGCATTTCTAACATTTAGTTATTTTAGATCTACAATCTATTAGGATTATATTGTTAGCGTTTAAAAATCAATAAATCACAGTCTGTGATTTACTTCATTACAAACCACATTTTATTTCAATTAATTAGGTATATTAATTAAATAATACTAAACTACACGCGAAATACGTACATATCTCATATTACATAATTTTAATACAAAACTTAACGCAACAAAACATTATGTAAATGCAATTACATTGACCCAAAATGTACTCCTGATTTTAGATTATATTATCACTTAATTTGCGAAATACTCGTACTAACTGACGGCCGATCACTGTGAGTTTGCAAAATACGAAAGAGAAGTGACGGCACTGCGATAATTGCTTTGTTTATGCGCAAAATGGCGTCACACACTGATTTGCGCGCGTGCCCGAAAGATTAACGATACTGGGAATCAAATAAAATCTGCTGGCTTTCTTTGCTATTGCACTTGTTAATATAGATTTCCGTCAATGAAAATAGTAAAAGCTTCTTTTAACGGCTCTAGAACCCAGCCTATTTAGCTTTTTTACTTTTCTATTCGACAATACAGTTTCTTTGCCGCAACTGACGAAGGACGCAACGCGTTCATTCAAAATTAAAAAGCTAGTAAATGCCTTTTGAAGATTTAACACAACATATAATGACAATCTTGAAACATCTAAAAAAATGTAAATTGTTAAATTATAATTTACAATGAATAGTGAACAAGTAAAAATTAATGCTACAAAGTTAAATAAACCGCATTTGGCTTTACCATTAAAAAGCTTTATTAAAGGCATCTTTCTGCAAATTAGTACCTTGTTCAGACCTAATACCATTCTCAAATATCCCAGATAATGCTGTTAACTGATCACAGTTAATTTATCATCATCATAACCGCCGTTAAACGTACAAACGTTGAACACAAGCCTACCCAAGAAAGGGGGAAATTGCCCATAATTGCCGCGCTGGGCAGGCTCAGACGCAATCGCAAAGGCAATCGCAGAGCGTAACTTCGCGACGTGAATGCTGCTGCCCATTCCCGTCCTGGAGCATTTGAGCTACATTGTTTCGGGTGGATACACCGCCAATAGTCGGTTTTGGTATCTTAGTCGCATTTTACAACAGTTGGTACAGAGGGAAGTACTATTCTACTCCGCCGGTACACTACAATAAATTAACCAGTTAGAACGTGCTCACATCGCAGCCCAAGCTGTGAATTGGCCTTTATGAGAGCTGCTCGAACACTTGTGCATTTAATTGGACAATAGAACTTGATTGATGCGGGACAGATCTCCCTTGAATACCCTTTATAACTCTTTGTTAAGTGTTGGATATGACGTGGACTTTTTCTATGACTAGGGTCAATTTATAAATATTTAAACAGCAATTGATCAAGCTAATAAAATATCACTGCGATTTTACAGTTGAAAGAATAATGATTGTTTCTTTTTACTAATATTACATACGCGAAAGTTTGCGAGAAAGTATGTGTTATTTATTTTTGTTTTTTTTTATGACAATAATGTTTATTTGTTCAACTTATATATTAGAACTAATAAATAGACATCAAGACACAATGTAGGTTATATAAAATAATATATTCGGCTATAAAAGAGTAGTTACATCGATACCGAAACTAAAAAATGCTGGTACAGGCACGCAAAACAGCGTGGCTGAATGCCTCAAGTCGGGGATGGGTTAGGCAGTAGGCTTTACCGTCGCGAGAGAAAGCCTACTGCCTTGCCTAGCTATGGTCTGCGATAACTGCAGTGGTCTACCCAGCATTTGTTTTCAACTTCTTTCACGTTCGTGCGGATAGTATTAAAATGGAAGGATCGACCGTAAATAGTATTGTAAACCTAGGTAACCTAGAAACAGATATTGTGTTCCGAAAATCATAAGTAGCCTCAGTATCAAAGACACTGTTTGGCTTCTCAATTATTTATACACTATAAACAACACAAAGAAGGATGATCAAACGTATATGTGCATAAGATGAAATATGACTCAGACAGTCGGAAAATCTCAACTGTGTGTCACTATGAGATATTCCTGACGTATGACGCACGAGATATGAGTAACCGTTAAATAAAATTAAATCAATTTTAGTAAATAAATCATCACAAAAGCCATAGCCGTCATATCAGCCACAAGACTTCCACCGCTGGACATAGACCTCCAATAGTAATCTCGGATATAGGACCGGATGTATACAACCGGTGTCTAGCGCGATTCTGCAGTTTTAGACAGATCATCTGCCATCTTGCGGGTGGATGCTCTACGCTTGACATACCCCTCCTTAATGAAGGGGGGACTTTGCCCATAATTGTCACTCTGGCCAGGCGTGGAAGCAATCGCAGAGATTAGCTTCGCGACGAGAATAGCTGCTGCCCATCCCCTCTGCATTTGAGCTACACTGTTTCGGATGGATATACTGCCATCTGTCAGTTCTGGTATCTTAGTCGCCTCTTACGACACCTGCTACAGAGCTACTATTCTGCTCTGCCGGTACCTCTCGGTTTTGCGCGTTCCTCTAAACTTATTGTTTGTTTGCTAAGATTTAACTCAAAAACTACTATAGCTAATTTAAAAACTCTTTCACCGTTAGAAAGACTTCATACTCAAGTAGCATAGGCTGTATCATATCTCTAAAAATATAAATATCACCATGTAAAATGAACCTTTATTATGAAAAGTAACATCATGAGTAAATAATATAAGATATATTTTATATTGTAGAGAAACCGGGGGAAACCCTAGTATGCTTTGTAGATTCTTGTGCTAGAAACATCTCATATGGTTTGTGAGCCAAACATGCATTGATATTATTGGAGGCAATAAAGGAACTAGGCCAATACTCTATAATGGAGAACATGCAGAACACAGATTGCTAAGGCAGGCAACACAAAGAGCGGTTTTTGCGTCGACAAGTCGCAATTGACTAGCAACACTTCTGAATTGGCAATAACACTCGTAAAAACTAAACGCAGCCTTGATGGTTCATACTTACGCAGTTTCACATAAACGTACATATATTTTCCTGTATACATTTCTTCATACAGTAAACATTCATTTGTATGATTCATAATGTGTATAGAGATACGTAAAGTTCGCCCTTGACGCTGAAGTCTCCAAGTTCGATCCCGGAAAGGTCATGTTAAAAAATAATTGATTTAAAAGTAAGTAATCAATATAAACTGTTATATACCTGGCAAAGTAGAATAGTACCTTGTTCTGTATCAGGCGTAGTAGGAGGTGATTGAGATACCTATAAATCGCGGTATTTCCATTTTGGCTTACATAGCTCGAATATAGTACGAAGGGAATAGGCAGTAACATGCTTGGGAAGCTATGCTCTGCGACCGCAACCGTGCCTACCCAGCGAGTCTCTTAATAGAATCACTAAGGAAGGCCTATGCCCAGCGGTGGACGTCCGACGGCTAATGATGGCTGATATATTTTTAAGGTTGCTTTTTACTCCTAATAACATCAGCTGATCTGACAGTAAAAATTAAATATAACGACACTTTATCCTCCTTTAGATGCGATTTTTTACATTAATATTCATATAGGTTACCTTGTAGCAACCGTTTTCAAGTTTTTTTTTATTAGACCAGGTCGACAAACAAGCATGCAGTCCGCATGATAACAAACGTCACTGCAGCCTATAGGCGCTCGTATTATCACATAATTAACGCGTCGACAACAAATGACTTGAAAATATTATGTCAAATTACCCAATAATTACACTGCTTCTCCCATCCTTCAAACTGGAACATTGCAATGCTAACACTGCTGTTTGGCACAAAAATAGGTTAGAATGAGATTCCAGTGCAGACAGCATTTGTATGAGGTCTCAATTATAAAAAAAGTTTAATAAACTACATTTTGAAAGCGTTAAAAATAAAGTTATTTCGTGTCTAAATACAAAAATGTTTGGAACATATATTTTATTTTGTTTTTCAAAAGTAGCCTACACATTTTTATCGTGCTTAAGTATAAGCATCTTATGCACCTAATTTTGAATGTCGACGTCAATTCCAGCGCCAATACTCACTTAGTCGGACTTGATATTTAATACCAAACAACATTTTAAGATAAATAAATTATCGTTTGACGTTCAATAATTATGCGAAACACGTTTAAAGAGCAAGAAGTGTCGTTGGTTATACCTAATGGCCACAAATCGTGTCCTTAATGCATTTGACTAGTGACATTCCCATCACTTGAAATACTTGTTTGGCAAACAATGACGTCCAGTTTTTTTGGTCAAACCACTCCTAATTAATAAATGCAATTACATTACATAATAATATTAAAAATGCGATAGTGTCTATCCACGTAGTCTAAAGTCTATCCACTTATTTGTTACGTTTACGTCTCAGATTAACTCATATATAGGTTTTGATGAAAATTTTGATACGCACAGCTTGAACCTGGAGGACGATAATAGGCTATTTTTAAGCCCAGTGGAAAAAAGAATTCCTGCAGGATATTTCATAAAGCTAATAATAGAAAAAATCGCCAAAATGAATTTATCAAATGGATATATTTTATTTGTGTTTATAATTTTATTGACCAAGTTCATACTGGAACCAACGAGATGGATAAGTATTACTATGTACCGGAAAAGTCGGGATAAGCCTGTGTGTAAAAAGATATAGAGCTTAGCAAGTACAGACAGGTACTGGCATTTGTCACACAGTTTTTCCTATAACAGAGAACAACCTTAACCTGCAATTGTATTGCTATTGATATAGTAAAGATTTATATTGTATTATAATTGTTGTTGTTAAAATGAAATAAGTGGTAAATCGCAGGCAAAAATGGTAATAATGTATATCTGTTATTCTATATTACTATAGTTATAATAAAAAGGTTAAATTCTTTTGATAATATTTATCATGAGCATAACTAGTCCGGGAACTAGTCAATGATATGTCCAATGCTATATTACTTATGGTCTGAGAATAACAGTTACCGAGGGACGTGAATAAAAGCGAAGTCCACACGAACGAAGCTATAGGCAGAAAGCTAGTTATAATATAAATAAATGGTCGAATTGATGTCTGAGGGCTAAAACTTAATGGTTGCGGTTTATATACCCGATCCCCAACAATAAAAAAACAAAAAAATCTTAGGTATGTTGTATTTTACTTCCGTGATTCAAATTTTATTTCTGTATGATTACATTTATTTATTGAACATTCAATCTACTAGATTGATGCATAGTTAGTAATGCTTTATTTCATTCTTTTTACAGAATATATAGCAACCAAATGTTCTTAAAACTGGTCTTAAAATCGGTCCAGATTAGCCGAAACCAACCGACAGACATTTTTCAAAACCCTATGTACTTTTACATGTAGGATTAAGACAATATATTATTTTTTCATCACACACAGATACTTAAATTTAAATATAACTTACAAAGATGTCTATAGTTTACAAATACCCTAATAGAAAACGCATGATATGGATGGCCACACCGATTGAATGTAGGAAAAATAACAACTCAATCAAGAGCCCCCGCTCCTTTACATTATTAAGAAACAGAGCTCAAGCTCAACTGGACATTATTAACACATTAACTAAAGAAAGAGAACGTGTAACAATTTGTATATATAATTAAAGTATAATTAATTGCAATGTCTATTCGTTAGCTGCTGTAAAATTAACAAGTTATCAGATATTTTCTCTAGTGACAATAGCACGCGTACACACGCGAGTAAAAATATTCTTTTATTCAACAATAATTATTTTATCATCACCTGTCGGCCTGCATCAAACGCGCTTCAGCGGGAAATCACGTCACCTGTCAACATCGTCAATGACGTCATTTGGCACGTGGTCTCTATTCCAAAATGTGGGGCCTATTTTTTTGAGACAATACTTCTTTTACGATATAGGAGCAAAACATAAAAAAGGTGAGCTTTGAGTATACTGACATCTATTTCTTTTACCAAACAGCGATGTTGTGCCCCAATCGGAACTGTAAAAGGCAGTCAAATTACTGAGTAATATGACTTGATATCATTAAGTAGCCAGGTTGGCGGCGCACTGGTATTGTCCTTTTGTAGGTTAACTTGAATCGAGCTTGTATACCAGTAGAAGGGTTAGAAATATATATATGCATCTATCAATCCATTCATCCACTTCCACATTTAGCCTCACTGTTTCGGATGGGAGTACTACTATTTTCGGATGCTGGTGTCAGTCACCTTTTATGATATATAGTCGGATCCCAGGCAGGTGATATCTTCATCTTGTATCAGGTGTCGTTAGAGGTGACTAAGGTACCAGAAGTTCCAATGCACAGGGCGGGGATAGGCAGTAGTATCCCCTTTGCGAAAGTTGCACGCTACGATTGCCAACACGCTTGCCCAGCACGGCAATTATGGGTAAAATTCCCCTTTTCTTGGGAAGGCCTATGTCTGGAGGAGTGGACTTCCAACAGCTGCTAGAACTATGTAAAACGCGATATACGTAGAAGAGTGGTTTTATTAAATTCATAAATCTAATTGATTTTTAATCTATGACTACTTGGAATCTTTTTTTGTAATCCAAATTCGTGCAATACAAGTAACCACCGGACCTTCATGCGAACACAACTTTGAGTCAATTTTACCTCAATAAGGCCTAACACATTAGGGTCATATTGAGTAATGGCGGTCTAAGCGAGCGGAACGTACCCGACGATTGGCCGGCCGACTGGCGTGGTTCCACAAAATGTGACTTTCGTAACGTTGCACTACCAAGAAATCTATATAAACATGTGAAGGCAAGGCAAGGTATACTATTAAGTTGATATAAATTTGTTATTATTGATATCATAAACGCCTAACGCCTACGTCGATTCCAAAAAAGGGGAATTTTGCCTTTTAATGTCGGGCTGGAATTGAAACTCTCTAAGTGTAATTTTACCGTCTAAAATGCTGCACATCTTCCCAGCTGCATTTAAGCTACGCTACTACTTCCGATGGATATACTGCCATCTGTCGATTCTGATACCTCAGTCGCCTTTTACGACATCTGGTTCAGGGGGAGGTACTATTATAATCTGTATTGCCAGACAACAAGTCACAATAAGCCGCTTCTATGTAGATTGAAATGTGAACGTTATGAGCGAAACAAATAAATAATTATTTATTTGTTTCGCTTTTGATAATAATCAAAGAAGTCAAAATTTGTGAGTACCGCACTCATATAACGTCTTATTGAAAGCGGTTGCAGCTGCTAATACGTACGACGTAAATAAAAACGCGTTTTAGAGCCGTTAAAAGTATGTGTACATGAGGCGTGTACATAAGCGAGATAATGCAATTAGGGGAAAAATTCTCTCTTAATAGGGAGGCTTTTGTCCAGCAGTGGACGTTGTGCGGCGATAATGACGACATTTATTCATCATTACCGCCGCACAACTTTTTACTTATTCTTTGATTGTATCTTTTTACACATCTATAGTTAGCTAATTCATAGTCGGAATAAGCAGTTTGAAGTCCAATGCTGACATAAGCCTCTCCAAGAAAGGAGGTTTTTTGCCCATAATTGTCGCGCGATCGCATTCGCAGAGCGCAGCTATTGCAACGGGAATGCTGCTGCCCATCCCCGCTCTGTGCATTTGAGCTGCACTGTTTCGGACGGATATACCGCCATCTGTCGGTTCTGTTGCCTAAGTCGCCTCTTACGAAACCTGGTGCAGTGCCGGTACCTCACGGCACTATGGCATGAATGCGTAGAACAAATTCAAATTGTTACTTTAAATTTCACTATCACGTCGTCTTTTATACGTACATATGTCTAATGGTATTCGTGACATGTCAACCTTTTCATTACACTTTAAAAAAGATACATAGTTACATCGTGTCTCGAAAGCCTCACTTTCCTGTCATAAAGGGATGAATCAATAGAATTGGAGCGTGAGTGACGAATTGTATGAGATGGAATTTACGTAATTTTACTACATAAATAAATACCAGAAAAGTAACAATAAAAAAGTACATCATACATATTTGTGTAAGTCGAGTACAATTCTTATTATGCATTGTATTACTAATTAATAAACTAGCTGTGCCACGCGGTTTCACCCGTATTACTTTAAGGAAAAATCTACCATCAATGATGCTCCTCCAATTCGTAACATTATATTATATAATCTATAGGCTTCCTCGATAAATGATCTAAACACTGTAATATATATTTTTATATCGAAATAGCAGTTTCTAAGATTAGCGCGGTTAATCAAATAAATCCAGCGTTAAATCAATATTTTGTCACGAACGTTTGTCTGTTTGTTTGTTATTTCTATCGCACGGTGAACTGACACCTGATGAAGTTCCGGGACGAAATATAAAATGATGTCTACGCAGACAGAGTCGCCGGCGGCAATATAGTAATGAAACTTTGATTGTTCTAACTTAACCAGTGAACTTTGTTTTGATTGAACTTGATGTATGATTTTATGATTTATGATGATTTTAATAATTATGTATTTATAAACGTCTATTAATTTTCAATGAATAATTTATATCGAATCGTGATAATCGATATCGATACTTGTAATTAACGTAGTTAAATACTCCGTTTATTACAATTATGTTATATTTCATCGCTAATGTTTGTTAATGAGTTCTACCGATGAAGATATTGTTTTGTTTATTGCTAGAAAAAAAGGCTTAAAAACATATTACAAGTTAAATTTTTCTACAAAAAAAAAGTATTTTAAAAATAGCATCTAGCGTTCAAATGTATGTATGTAATTTAGTTAGGTATATAATTTATTGAAAATTAATCCATACAAATATTATAAATGCGAAAGTGTTTCTATGTGCCACTTTTACTTTTAAATATAATAATAATATATTTATTCGAAATCAACATTACAATTTTTCTCTTATTTCCAAAAACAACTAAAAGAGTATACGTTGATAGCTGCGGTACTATTAAATGTTATACAGCTGAAAAAAACAATTAAATAATAATAAAACAGTTTACTACAATCAAGCAAAAATTAAAATTAAAATAAAACATTAAATACAATAACAATATTGGTTGGCATTGTCAAGTTTTACGAGACAAGATTATTTCAGTTGCAGTATAGTCAAGGTTTTGTAACCATTTGTGCACTTTTTTTGCAGCTGTATAGGTTAAGCGAAATGATATTCTTTTTTTTAAGCGCTCATTATATAAATAAGACCTACAGACATAATATTGACGCCGTGCGAGGGAAGTGCTTTGAGGTACTGTTGGACACACTCTCTTTGTTTTTCTACTTTTGGCTAGACATATATTTTGATGACCGAACTCATTATGTTTTCTTAATATGCTATTCAATAGAAAAAGTTCACACACTGTAAAGACAGATGACTCTTTATAAAGTAGAGAAATACTGCTACGCGGTTTTCCCAATATAATCTTTAATATAGCTCTTTGCGCGCGTTCCACTAGAACCACAGTAGTTATTCCCACCCCACCCCAAGCAACAACACAATATTGGAGAAGACTGGGCGAGCCCGAAATACACACACTTCAAGGCGTCCGCGGAACTTTTGAGTCTTCTAAAAATGGGAATTAGCTTTCTAATACAACATTTAATAGACTCGGCGTGGTTCCACAAAGAAAAAAAAATATACACACATCAGAAAAAAAACAGAAGCATCTAGTAAGGCATAATTAATTAAATGTCCATTCGGATAAGCGGTCATTTTTCTTATTAACATTTACTCTACATCCAAAAACAACGATAAATGTTAAATAGTATAATATGTACCTACATTGGGTTATAATCACGTCTATTTATAAAAAAATAATATGATAAAGGAATACTGTTATTTTGTACTCGTAAATGGTGGAGCTCATTTAAAAATAATCAAGTGACACGGCGTCGGGCCAAAAGGTTCTTAGGCCGATAACACAATCAAGGCAATGATGTAGGTTATACCATTATCTAATTCGGACATATGCGTACAATTACTTCGATAGGATATGAAAACATTTAAAAGACAAAAGAAACACACGTATGATTGTTTCTTCATAATATTAATTACCCGTTTCATCCTCGTGTAAGTTAGTGTGGTGAGAACTATGTATGGACATAATTACATTATGGATATATGTTGCCCTGGGGTACCGGCAGAGTACCTAGTACCTCCCCTGTACCGGGTGTCGTAAGAGACGACTGTACCGACAAGTTACAGAACCGACAGATGGTGGTGGGTGGTATTTCTACCCTAACAACGAATAGACGGAAGTTTGTTGACAATCAATTGATAAATTTATTTTATTAAAAACCATAAACGTGTAAGCATGTAGGTTATTCCTTTTTACCAGAAAGGCTGAACGGCTAAATAAAATATTATAATTAATTATAAAAATTATAATCTAGAAAAGCACATGGGTTTCGGGGCACATGCTTTTGAAGGAAGAAGTTATTGCATTCATAAAAAAGTCTATTGGCATTTCACTACGACTAATTAACCGATAATTTTGTGGTATTTAGAAAGAAACTTACTGAATATCCCTTGATTTTTACATTAAAATTATTAGTTGGATTTATAGATAATAATTGTAACAGGCAATAAATAATATATTAATATTAAATTTAATTAATTATGATTAAATACGAACATATTGTGATTGGCGGCAAGAAACAATAAATGATTACTCTGGGATAACAAACCATTTGTGTGTTGCAAGAATCAATTCCACGCGGACAAGTTCTAGCCAATTAATTTAGGCAAACAACATTTTTACTAAGGCCGCAATCTCTGAAGAAATGCCAACTGATATACTGATTAAGATATACTTGGATTGCAAAACAGTAACTTATGTTTTTTTTTATTAGACCACATCGACAAACAAGCATACAGTCCAAGTGATAGTAAGCGTCATCGAAGCCTATAGATGCTCGTAATATCACAAGGATATCTAGTGATACTCTACCGCATTAACCTTGTGACCTAAAGACATGATGTCACAATACCTAGTAATTTCACTGCCTATCGCACCCTCAAACTAGACCTCAGCAATGCATGCACCGCTATTTGACGGTAGAAATAAGAGAGTAAGGTATCAATGCAGATAACCATTGTACGAGGTCTACGGTCTACCTCATCTACCACATTCTCATATCTTACCTACTACATTAAAACAGCTCAATCCAAAACAGGTTCTAATAAAAAAGTCGCACCCGAGCGGACGTCACTTTCACTTCCAAAATAAATCGAAGCTCAAGCGGTTGTGACGTCACCGGAGTGACCATACTCTGCTGATTATGAATGGTCCTAATGCAGTTGTTATAAGGTTCATAATCAGGCTAGAAAGTTCCCTGGTTGTGGTACGACAAAAACTCGGCAAGGTCTCTATTCTCGATCTCCGTCTACCAAGGTCGTGTTGGATCACGCATTGTTTGATAGCATGAGTTTTTCGCTGCGATTTCGTAATAGTCGATTTTACGTTTATAGTGTCGAAAGTGGACCGATTCTGTTGTAGTTTTTTGTCTCGACAAATCGAGGTTCCTTCTATGACTCAGTGCGACGTAACATTGAATAATTATGATGGGAACACTGTCCGGTTTTTAAATTATGCACGGTGTTTTTATAGTGTTAAGTCACGTTAAGTTTTTTTTTCTTTAGTTATGGTTGATAAATGATGTATGTACCTTATTTTCTAGAACCTCATGGCGCAGTGGTTAATGCATTTCTGGCGAGATTGTTAAAGTAAAGCGACTTTCTCAATGCTTAGTGTAAGATGGGTGATCCAAAATTTTGCTTTTTTTTTCCTCTATCATCGGAGTGATTTTCATTTTCGTAAGCCTAACCAATGCAATTCCACAGTCTAGATTACTTTAACCTTAAATTAGAAAATATAAAAATTATATAGATTTCACGGTTTTCTCTAGCAATACTGACTAGTTTGTTTGTTATCAGTGTAAATGACCACAGTGACTAATAGATTTAAAGCATTTATTCATAAGTGTCAGTTGCCGAGGGGTATTATAAGAGTAGTATAAAATTACTAGAGGTATATCTCATATAAAGGTCGTCTGCATTGGTAATTCACCCTCACCTATTTCTACTGCAAAATTGCAGTGTTCGTATTGCTGTGTCCCGGTTTGAAGGATGAGAGAGGCAAATAACTGGGGAATGTAGCATAATATTTTCAAGTCACAATTTAGGCAACGCGTTAGTGATATCCATTTGACACGAGCGTCTGTAGGCTGCAGTGACGCTTACTCTTTCGCGGAGATCGAGTGCTTGTATCATTTAGTCATATAAAAAAACAGGAGAATACTACCTTTTATACTAGGTGTTATAGGAGGTGACTGAGATACCAGAACAGAAGATAACATAATATCCATTGGTACTCAAAGTTTAGCTCAAATACCATGGAGCGGGGATGGGCAGCAACAAATCAAAACAACGTCTTATTAACGGAGTAACTAATGCTGAAATGATCAGACATCAGTTCAAATATATATAGCCCCTAACCGCTAAAAATAATCTTGATCTCTTCCTGAAAATAAACCTCCAACAAACAACGCATTTTTCGGGATTAAACGACAATTTTATTGGTCTAATTTAAACCTCTAATCTCAAAATACATACAGCCATCCCTACAAAACTCACGATCATTATATTCGTAAAATAAGAATGCATTTAATTGGTTTTATCGTTTTCACCGCAGCAGCCTTAAAAATCAACTGTTTCACATAGGCCTCGCTAAAAAAAGGGGCAAATTTTCCCGTAATTCCTGCGCCGGGAAAGCTTGTAGGAAATCGCAGAGCGTATCTTCGACGGGAGGACTGCTGACTATTTTCGCCCTTTTGCCTTTGAGCTTCGCTGTTTTGGATAGTTGTACCATCACTTATCGGTTCCGGTACCACAGTTGCCTTTCACGACAAATAGTACAGAGGGAAGTACTATTCTACTCTGCCGATACCCCATGGCTAAATTGGTAAACACATCAAAAGTTGGAAGGGGTTAACGCTGAAGACAAATTATTTCTGGGGTAAACTTCTTCCATCCCGTCAGATCAGCACGGTTTTAACAAATCAGCTTGTCAAGCTAAATGCGCAAGTTATGTTGAATTTGCATTTAAAAACATGAATTACCAACCGCACGCGATCATAAATAAATTATTATATAATAAATAATCGTTGCAATACAAACTAAATTGTTGCTAATAATGTTGTTTAATATAGTGCAATTACTTAACTATTGTTCAAAACGTTCTCAGAGTCACTTATATCTAATGACTAAACAAAATGTAGGTACCAAATAAAATTGCACTAATATTTGATCACTGCAGCATTATAAAATTTGTTTACAAATTATTGGAAGTAACCTTGACAAAACTATCAATATAATCTTTTATTGAAGTATAGATAAATGAAGAATTTACACATCATCCCATATTTTGACCGAGATAAGTTCATAAATCACTTGTGTTACGGACATATTTAACACCCAGACACAGATCAAACATTCCTTAAAAAAATATTTGTCCTGGGCGGGGATCGTAACCTCGACCCTTGGCGCACAAGCTACCATCTGCGATCCGTACATAATTATTCCAAAACAACACTTTTCTGTTGTGGTCTCATCAACACAATGTTTTCATCCAAAACAAATATCTATAGTAGCCAAAATATAACAAATATTGTCAAAGAATTTTGTGTACATCACATTAGGCAAATCTTTTATTACTTAATGTAGCACGATCTTTCTCACTGAGAACACGGCATGTAATCCATGTACGCGTAGGCTGTTTTTATAACCTTTGTATTATTGCCCTTGATTGTAGTTGTTCTGGTTTAAAATGTTATATGATTAAACGCTACACTGTACATTATTAAGATAAAATACGTATTGTTTGATGTGTTAATTAATTTGAATTAAATGTTTTTATTTATATAAATCGTACATTTTCATATCCTATTTTATACATTGGTTAAGTTAAATAGTAATGTTAATATTAAACCGCACATTAAAGCCGAATTCATTTTTATTTCCCCTCTTAAAAATGAATGACAACAAACTTTCCTAGTGCGTACTGGACTAGAAATGTTAAGAACTAGTCGGCTTGGATTTAGTCGGAAAAGCAGCGTAGTCACGCCACTGACTTTCCGCTTTCTCAAGCCAAATGCCGTCGACTAGGCTATGCTGGCTATAATGCGCGAGAACCATATGGATTTCTAAAATGTCAGCGTGTTTTAACCGGTTTAAATCAACATTAACTACACATTATTTAATTACTTAAAATATTCAAGTGGATAGCCTATTACCGTACCATAATTAATTAGATATTGTTACTAATAAATAGATAATACAGCGACAGACAATTCTATTGGCACAATCAATCAAGTAATTTCCCATTTTTTTTTTACTATAAAAAAGATGTAGTTTTGTCAAATAAAAACTAAAACCATATCTTGCACTGCCATCTAGTTTGTATGACAAACAGTTATATTGTAGCGACATCTGTCGGCGTAAGCACAGTATAATCCACCGCTGTCTGTAGTTCTACTACTCAGCGTTAGATGGCGGTAAAGTATAAAAATGATTGAACCGTACAAAACACGCGTAGCAGGAATAATTTTTAATTTAATGATAAACTTACCTTCCATTACATACACGATGCTGCCTACATCTCCTTCTTTGATGATTAGACTGCCAGCTGCATATTCAACAGGATACATGCAGTCTACGATTTCTCGTATCTGTGTCATTTCTAAATTCTTCATAAAGTCGTTGTCTAGTATTGCGCCCTTGATCAGCTCCCGGGATCTGCAATTAAATAAACAGCCCATGAGTAAAGTCTATTCTCTATCAATATTATATTTACCATGTTAATTTTTTTAAGGTTAAATTAAAAACGTTATTTTTTAAATATTTATTATGAATTATATTTTTTATAAAATTAATTAAAAATAAATATCGTATAGTTTTTTTTCTTAATTATTGACATTGGAGGTATTATAGCCGCGGACGTATTTATACGGCTTAATATTAATAGTTATACCGCGTTCTTATTTTTGTTTATTTAAATGACATGACGACGTAAAATAAGGCGAAAAATTAAAACATTATAAGGTTACGTTTAGAAATAAGGCTTGAATTTATTAAAATATACTTTTTTTTATTAACTTGTTAATAAGTAGCTAACACTGCTACAATCTTAAATAACAAAATTTTATTTATATCAAATGTACATTTTAAAGCCCATTATACGAAAATTCTGTAAATATATTCAATTACAATAATATTTTAAATAAATTTACACAACATCTTAAGCGTTGATCTGACTCGCGATTGGAGGCTTTTTTTTATTTTTTCCGGACAAACCTATTGCTGGACTACTCAGACGTCAAATCCAGCGCCACCGAAAAAGAGGGCGGGGCCTCTCATAGATGACAGGTCCGATGCCCGTATAAATCCTGCGTGCCCCGCGGCCGCAAAGCTCGCGAGATCGGAGCGGAAGGTGGCTTAAATCACTTGTGTACGGATATCAGATAAAGGAGTTACAAATAAAATTCTAAGATACTGATAAATAACACCCAGACACAGAACGATTCCAAATATTCATCATATAAATATTTACTCTTGTCGGGATCTACCCACGACATTTGGCGCACGAGGTTAGATCACTACAACCCATCAGGCCGGTTGAATTGAGTAACAATTCTCAACAAAAGATAAAAAAAGAGTGTCTTATGTTCTTTTAATTTTGGCAGCTCACGAATATAGCGTGGTTAAACATGCACTAACGAATGTTTAAAGAACTGTTTCTATCTTCAAGATGTGAGTGGTCAACATTTGCGTAAAATGTAAAAATAAACATAACTAAATATTCCTAATTCTATTTATGTTCCCGATGACAATGTAACATTTGCGTAAATTGTAAAAATAAACATAACTAAATATTCCTAATTCTATTTATGTTCCCGATAACAATGTATCATTGCATATCTATTATTCGCATACACATATTGATGAAGGTTTAACTGTTTTTAATTGCTGCATTGTAACGAGTTAATATATCATTCGAATGGCTTTCAAATAAATAATTTGAATTGTAGTGATAAATTGAAAGCAACGACAATTAAAATTTACAAGACAAATTCAAAGTTCAAAAGTATCCCACAATTACTATAGTCATGGTGATACACGGATAATGAAATTAATATTACACAAGATTCTGTTCGACCTATCCTACCCTTCATATCTTAAAAATCAGTTCGTATTCCTAGGTGACAGCCACGAGAAATCTCTCAGGTCATCAGAGAACTTTTTACTGAAAACGCTTGTGCATTCCACAACGTTTTTTTTAAGTAAGTCCTTTACGGCCGTTCGTTTGTGGAATGCACTTCCGCTTAATATTAGATGCACGCAGTCCCTGCTTGTGTTTAAACGGATGATGACGGATTACTTTCTACCATTATAGTTATATCTAATCATATTTCCTTAAATAAAATCTATTTATATTAGGCATATTTCATATATTTTTCTATCTATCTTATTTACACCTCTTAGTTTATAGTATATGTTAAACCCGGCAAATTCATAGCCATTTTTGTCCTGTAACGCAGATGTGAGTACTGCTAAAACTTGCAGCAGAAATAGGTGATTAAAGATTTTTATTCTCATACGAAATTCAATTAATTTAAAATGAGATATCATAGTTCTAACGAAAAATATACAAATTAGCCGGTACTCGACTCCAAATACAATTTTAACCTATTCCCAAACATATTTATACTCTCACACTCCTCTATCGTATTAGGCAGCTCATGAACAGCTGTGCTCCTACAAACAGCACAGTCTACTTTCCATAGTGAGGTTCTAGGCAAGGTAAGAGAGACATTCAGATGATTTTATATGATATATACCCACCACCTAAAACCTTATAATTTTGAGTACCATATAATTAATGCATGTCTTTTACATATTTACCTAAGAAATTATTAGAGGTCGTAATAGTCAAAAGTAATCGATCTGATTGTCGTCAATCAGTATAAATTACATCAAAATGCTTGTTTATGAGCAATTTTATAATTATCTATAATGGTACAGCAACCATTCAATGATGGTAAATTGACGCAATAAAGTACGAAAACAACGACATGTCTGCAATGATAATACCTACACCCTGTTATCAGGCGTGAGGTCACCAGGAACAATATAATGGAATTATGGGCTTATTATACTACAGGTATAACTTAGGATTTTAATAAATTCTAAATTGCTCTTCTGGTAGGCCGATATAATAGCGTCTTATTGCTTTATTCGGAATTAGCTGTCGAAGGTAATACAAGTCATGTAAAAAAGGGAACACAAACGTTCGCCATTTTTTTTCTGTCCGGTTCATAAGTTTGCTCAGATCTCCTTCTACCAATTTTTAATCATCATTGTACTAATATATCAATACTTGTTCAGCTCGAATACACGAACAAGGATATTGTTAAGTGAGAAAATGTACAAAAATAGTGTTGCACTTGTAAACTATTCTTTACAGGTCAATCAAATAATGATCAATAGCAAATATCAGAACAGAGGGACACACATAAATATACATAAATAATAGGGATATAAATAGTCTGGAAACCGAAACCCATCATAGCCATCAATCTAAGAACAAAGCGGGACTTCGTGCCATCAGTGGCTCATGGTGACAGACTTCGTGACAGTGCTAGCGGCAAGGTCACATAAAGTTCGAACGTAATTATACCAAATGCGTATCTTGAAGGCACACTGGATAACAAGTTGACCTCACATGAACACAAACGCTCCGAGAAATGTAACGTGATTGATGTATGATCATGTATCACTGCGATATCAGATTCGGCGGGTACATAGTTTGGGTGGAGATCGTTTAATTTGTGATTTAAATTTGATATGTTTCATATAACATTAACAACGAAGCAACAGACACTGCTATACAATTTGTGATCTACAATTATTAACGAGACGTCAATAGAAATCTAGTTGTATTTAAAAGATTTCACTGAATTGAAATGCAGTTTATACTTCTAGTTTTAACCCTTCTAATTATAGCTTGGTAGTTGGTAGGCTTGGTAGGCTTAGTAGTGTCGCACGATTTTATTTATATTGGCATAATGGTATTTGGCGTTATAATTTGTTATTATTTACATTAAAAAAGTTTTATATACAAAGCCTATAATACAAAAAAACAATCAAAAATTAGGTCAACGAGTTCAAAAACACGTTACTTTTCGTTTTAGTGTCCCTAGTAGTAAAACTATGTGTGAATAGTGATTAGACCTGTAAAGGCAGAATGTAAAATATTGACGGTGTCTAGCGAATTTGAAGGCATTCTTCACGGCGAGACGACGAGAGTGTCACGTTCGACATCCAGCCGTTGAAGCAGAAGTGATCTTAAACATAAAGAGTGAGGACGAAATATTTGTAGAGAATACATAGCTTTTTTTGCATTTACAACATCGAGGCAATGTTGTCGCGTTGCCAACCCTTTAAAAACCTGTTCACTCCTTTTTTAAGAACACCACACTGTAGTTCTCTGGAAAAGCCTCCACAGAGTTCACTCCACAACCTTAAAGCACGTGGAAGGAATTGAGCATCGGGAGAAGCGGAGCACCAGGTAAATCATGGATCTTATCATACTATGCGATAATACTTAAGAAATTATTGTTTTTCCAATTGTATCTCAGACGCGGAGCACTCTCGCCTATGGATTAATCTAAATCTCTCAATCTATAGACAACCCTATCTATTTTACATTGAGTTATAAATACTAGAGAGTATTTAGATCTGAAGTTGTTCTGAAGTTGTATACAAATGTACACCGCAACCCAAATCAACAAGCGAACTAAGCCTGACTAGGAACGCTATGCTTCAACAGTAAGGACCAATCCGGATGGTAAGCCACGTCCTTTTCGCCCTTCGCTTTTTAAAGTCAATTTATGTAATGACCAATTATTGTTAACAATGATCATATTCAAGATTAATACTTCTTTTTGATTGGCTTTTATTTATTGCTTCCGAGTTTTATACTATATACAATATTGAATAAGCAAGTTACAAATTTTGTTAAACAAATAATTATGAGAAAAAGAATATGTATTAAAAAAATATATATGTTATCTATGGTCTGTTATCAGTCATATTTCTGGTAAACAATAAATAATACTTTGTTGTTAACATTCCCGACGACCAAAGCGGAACTGTTTGCTTATATTTATTGTTACTTGAATACTGGTGTTAATAAAAACACTATGGCAACATGAGTAACATCATTTTCGCCATTTATGAAAATAAACAAGTTGAACACGACCGATAGCTTTGTATTCCGTCACTCATTAGTACCTTATCCAAGTCACAAGACTCTGTAAAGCAACTTTTGTTTTATCCTGTATATTTCATAACACAACATATACAGTGTTTCTCATAAACGTCAGATTGCTCTTGGCATAAATATTAAATAGAAAATAAAGGTATAAAAACGACTTTATTATATTCCATGTTATGTCAACGACTTTTGATATTGTCATCATTATTTACTAACCTTTGATTTTTTGGAATCTTAACCAGCTTCATTTCATGATCTTGAGTGAGAGACGACAATGGTTCCGCTGATATGGCAGTCCGTTTCAGCCTGGGTTCCCCGACAGGCAGTATTCTAGTGTTTTCTACACCTGGAGTTTTCATCACGAAACAATTCTCATCTTCTAACCCATTCCTATGGTTGCCAATGATTTGCCTTGTCAATGGTTTCACAACTTGTCTAAATTTATCAATTTCATTCTTGAGGTATCGTATTGTCGCGTCTTTTTCATCGATCTCGTTCTCCAAGAGGGCTATGATTTTGTCTCTTCTCTTTAACTCCTCTGTTTTCTCGAATACCATTCTCTTTAATTCTAAATACTTCTTCTCTAGTTTGAAATTGTGATCCATCGTGCACTGTTTTGGTTGGGCCATGTCTATTAATAAATATTGATACGCTCACTTGTTATTTCTAATTCACTGTTCACAGTCATGACATTTTAATACAAGAACACTACATACGCCCGAACAGAAGTAATTGTAAATAAAACTGTCAATAAACGAACGCGTTTCTATTATCATGGACTATCGTTGATAAATGATAAATTATAAGAGACACTTATAAAACGTTGACTACACAAAATGAGACTCAGGAGTAAAATACTTGGTCAGTGATCAGCGGTACAAATGTTTAGAAATGGTGTGACGTAAGTAAGTGTCTATTGTTCCTCATGGGGATATAATGCAATCGTATTACCACCACCAATGCATTGAGTCATTCACAATAAAAAAATCAAGATAGCGATGTTCATTTTGTAAAATTTCTTTTAATTACGTAGTGCCGTATTTCTTTATAATCTTCTTGACTGATGTATATATATGTCTACTCAAATCTTTCTTAACACAAGCAAAAGGGTATTTTCATAAGTACTTGTAACTGAGGATACAGTTTCGTTTCTTCCGTTAAATGAGGATACAGAGGCTTCCGTTCATAATTTACCTTTTATGCTAATGGAATCCATTAAGATTTAATGCTGCGACCTTCCCTTACCACAGGGCGGAGCCAATTTGGCAATGACAGAGTTGCGAACTAGTTTCTATTAAATTTATGACACCAGTTAAAGTAATATTATACCGTTTAAGTAGGCGTGTTTTGACCATCACACGTTAAGTTAATTCGTTCCATTGAAAATGATTAATAGGGATAAACTAGCTGCTAAAAAATAGAGTCCAATCGGTGCAAATTTTTGCTCCGAGCAAGGATTATGGGTTGCCAAATTGCTAATTTACATTTTATTATGTCGACGTAGAGGCTACTTGGAATATTAAAATATCATAAATCGGGCGATCGGTTAATTTGATCTCAATTTGATTATTACTGCATGTTGATTTTAATGCAAATATTTAGAGGAAGTGGTTTTTCTAATACCACAAGCTACACTAAATGGTATCAAGGACTCCATTTTATTTTCCTGTGTCAGAAATAACATTAATAATTAAATGTGGAAATTTTATTTGAATTCGCGGTTGGACATATTAGTAAAACGGTTGTTTTTATTGAATTCACCGATGAAGTGTTGTTAATGTTAAATTTGTTTGTTAGGGTTGCCTTTTTTTTTTCTTTTTTTATATATTATGAAGTTAGCAAACAAACATAACGTCCGTTATAGAACATCATCACAAAGATATCGCTAACGTGTCGCTAACTCCTATAAACTGAAGATACTTTAACACATTTACCCAGTAATTTCACTGCCTCTGTCTCTCTCCCTTCAAAATGGAACACATGAATGCAATCACTGCTATTTGACGGTAGAAATAAGTGAGAGTGAGGTGCCAATGCAGACGACCTTTGTAAGAGTTCTAACTCATTTTATACAGTTGTTATAACAAATTTATATTCTATAACAATACAAACAATACTACCGACACCAACCCTAGTCATAATACCCAGTAACTTTACTACCTCTCTCATCCTAAAGTGTAAAGGAGATATTAAATAGCTTTCTCCTAATTTCTCTGTCCCGATAGCGCTCAGTTCTTTTTTAATATGGACGGTATATAGACGTCCAATGTAATTCATTTTATTATTTAAAAATTGTTATAAAAATATTTATATTCCTTTTCGACTATTAACAATAAATTTTTAGTGTTTTTTTTACCATTGCTTAATTACAATTTTTACTATCAAGTTTTTTTAAGATTACCTAGCGGCAAAAATACTTTTAGGTTAGTGACCTTTACATATTCAAAATATTTTTAAATATAAATAGTATTTATTTACATTTAAAAATAATTTTACTTCAAAATTGAATGATTACAAGACGTGTAACAAATACATTAAGTAACGTTAATCAATTAGATATTGTGCAACGAAAGGTGCAGCCACGACCGACTTTCAATTCGGCATTTCATCGACCACCAAAATGCTAACATAAAATATGCTATTTACAATTAAGCACTACCGGTACAGTACGGACCGGTAACAATTATCATCTGAATAGAGAGTTCGTGTCTTGACAGATAATTGTTGTACCATAAGATCACTTGTCAGAAGTGGGTGAAAATATTTCGTAAGGTTGTTGTAACGAACGTGTTGCCTTTCAAAGAACTAGTGGAAGGTCAGACTTTGATAAATGAAGGCGTGAAGAATTTAAAGAGCACGTGTATACATTGCTTATAATCATGACGCATGTGTAATATTGAGGTGACTTATAATAATTGGAAAGTTTCTATAGTTAAAATCGATGAACATAAAAAGTTTACAAGTGCAATGTGTCATTTTATATTTACAAGACATCAATTACCGTGCCGGAGTTTATTATTTTTTAAACGTTCAAAAAAATCTATTAAATGACGAATGAGAATAAAAAAAGCAAGAGCGGTATGCCAAGATCATAGCAAGTGGAGATCTATAGTCGCTGCCTGCCTCGACGGGACACTAGCGTGATGTATATATGTAACATTACACGTTACACTAAATACAAATAAGCTTATCTGGTCGAACGGTCACAAATCTCACAGAGGAATCGAAAGACGCAAGATCAAATCCTATCAAAAATATTTTGTTTTCACCTCTCAACAACCCCCCGCCCCCTCTCTTAAAATATGGAAATGGTAAAAAAAATAAAAATTTCTCTTATGCCCCCGATGAATTTTAGTGTTAATTAACAACATTACTTAATTGAATATACCCTCATCTGTGCTTGACTGGTAGACTGGAATCATAATCGACAGAGCGGCCTCCATCCATATCATGGTTCAAATGCAAGTTAGTTGGCATTTTCGTCGCGTCTCCTTTCGAGTATTCCCTCAGTTTAATTGAAACCAATTGGACTAGTCTTTTCAACTGGTACAATTGAAAACTTTTAGTCATACGTTTCCTTAACAGTCTAAGTCAGTGCGTCAAACAGGTGTGATGGCAATAGAAAGGCAATAGAGATTAACACATTGCCCTATTTCTATTGCCAAGGGCTATGTGCGTTATTTCCATTGCCATTGGAATGCCAGCCACACCCACTTACGTCTAATCTCTTTGTTCTGTAATTCAATGATGTTTGCAATGACACTGTCTAATAGTAAATATAAATAAATAACTATATACCTTATGTTATATGTATCCGATTTTATGGGTATTCTTGTCGTTCGTGGAGCTAGTTTAATTACGCAACAACATAAAATATTATATATTGCTCTTATTCACTTAATTATCATCTATTAAAATCCACGTCTCTAAATAATCTAAATATCAATAAAATTATAATCATTCATGCAGTAGCAAATGATCATAATTAATAATAATAAAAAAAATAAAAACTAAGAAGGATTCCCTTTTTTATTAATGATTAAATATAAAAGTATTACTAGTACTCTCTATTCATTGATAAATATATATATATATATATATATATATATATATATATATATATATATATATATAAAGTATAATATATGTATAAAGCGTACGATGAATTCAATCATCATCGTAAAGATAAAACAAATTTTTATCTAATCGTAACAAATTTAGTTTTTATTTATTATCAATACTGCTGTCACAATAATAAAGATCTATTTATAAATAATTACGCGTTACCAGTCATATATATTTAAGCGAACATAACGTCACAAAAGATGTTAAATGCATTTCGAATGTCAACTACATAGATATGGGAGTAAAGTTAACAATTTTTTGACATGAACTGTCTCGAAAATATAGTTTTGTAATATAAAAATGTATACACAATAAAGTACTCGATTAACGAGAGCTAAAGTTCGCAATAGCGAGGGTATATTACCCTATTATTTAGTAAGTAGTATATGCAACAAAACCCGCTAATATCTGAAAATAACTTTTCGAATAACAAATAAATAAACTAAACTATCAAATAAACTACATTTTGACATTGAATATAGGACAATGATAGCTTGACCGGAGAGAAATATGTTCAGGCACTTTATACACTGCGCCTTCTTTTGGCCTTAACTTACACATTTACTTAAAACAGACGTGTGAATGGAAGCGGCAATACAGCGGAAGAATCACATAGCTATTTTTGCAGTAGAGTTGTATGCGCATGTGACATTATTATTACCAACATTTTCAAGTATCAAAATCATATAGCAGCCAATTCACTTATTCTGGTAATTTTTGAGTTTGTCACGTTCAAGGTGTCAAACTTAATATTAAATCTACTAGATTCCACCTAAGGGACCGGTAGAGTTGTATAGTACCTCCCTTTGCACCAGGTGTCGAAAGAGAAGACTAAATACTAAAATAGCGGTATAAATACTGATGGTAAGAATGGGCAGTAGCATCCCTATCGTGAAAGCTTCGTTTGCCAACACTCTTGCCCAGCGCGGCAATTCGCGGCACTTATGGCCAAACTCCTCCCCGTTTCTTGGGGAGGCCTATGTCCAGCACTGGACTTCCAATAGCTGTAATGATTTTACCTGCGACAGCGTCTGTGTTTTCACCAAGATTGAAATTACGCACATGTCAAATTGAATAAAATGTTTCAACGGCTAATGCGTGAAAGCGTTTGCTACAAACAGACATAATATCGCATTAAATATATATAATATATATAGATTATGACGTGTTGATAAGAATAGTTGGATAAAGTTTGTTTTATAAATGGATTAGGAAATAAGTGTTCAATATTTAATCTAAATAACCTCCTAATCTCGTATTACCATATACTAAAATATAATTATCACGATGACAAATGCGAAACATGTAATATACTGGTGTATATTATTTCACCATATCCGAAGGTATGATGCAGTAATATACCAACTGCTTGACAAGGGTCTCGAGATTTAGAGTAGAATCAATTGGAAGTGCATCCAGCGCGATATTGAGGTTATTGTCAAATAGACTGTCTACTACTGGGGAGGTCTTATGTTCTGAAAACTGGCAGGCCGACCTGTCAAAATAATTTGGAGAGTTTTTATTCATAATTGCAACGGTTTACAGGCCTGATGTCAAGCTCGTTTTGTCGTATTCGAGCTACGCTGTATTGGAAGGATACACCGCCATCTGTCGGTCCGATACTCAATCACTTTTTAAGACCAGGAGGGTTATATATTCTAGTTGGTATGTTTACTGTTTACTTAATACACAAGATGTCTCATTAACAATATTTAAATGCAGACACTTAGAGAAATAAACGTAAACACAGCGTAATTAGCATATTTGTAACACGCTTCGATGTTGACCTAGACCTGTTTCTTTGCTATTTTGGATGAGAGCCCAAAGAGCGATATGCAACATTAAGCCTAATCTTTTGCACCATTATAAAGTGTGCTTCGGTTTTATTTAGTGACAAGGGAATTTAATGAGATAAATCTATGGTTGAACAGATCTGACGTTAAATTGAACGCAGATCGAGCCAGACCGAATATCAACCATTGGTTGGTTGGACGTTCAACCATGTTGCAACGACAGACAAACTTTAATAAGTGTTGAGATATAGGGCGACACGATAGACTGTCGTCCAATGTTGGGTTGTTTGCTGTGACGGCAGATTGTCAAGACATTGCCCCTAATGGGAATATGAGAAGTATGCCGACGCCTTTTAGATCTATTTGCACAAAAGCCTGTAAATGCAAAAACCGCAGGGTTTTAAAACCCACTCCACCGCACCGCACCTTAACTTTAAATGTGCCATCGTACCTTCAAATGTGTTTATGCCATTAGGGCATTTATCTCTATTAAATATAGTCTCTTAAACTTTATGCACATAATTGCGAGACTAAATTTTAAATTAGTTAAAAATATTAGGCCTCAAACATGCAGGCATTAATTCTCGAGTAATATTTGGTATTACACGTCCGATTGTAGAACATGGTAAGTTTAAAAAAAGAATGACGTTTTATTTTTTTTCTACGCCATAAGTTCATTCACTCTTCTCAATACGGACCGAACAAAGGATGTGACTTTTTTAATTGACAAACTAGTGACTAAGAATATAAAATAATATATACTTTCCCAATTTAATATTTTAAAGAGATGTGCTAGATGATTACTTATTATGCATGGTTCACTATACAAATTGAGATAGCCAAGTAATCTGCACCATCTAAATTTAGATTTGTTTGTTAAATTGTAACCCACACAAATTTAGAGACGCCCACGCTGTATTACGAGCTATATATAGTCTGTGGATTCTATCAGAAACAGACCTACCTATCTATATCTAGTTAGCAAACATTTCAAGGTATTCACTTAAGCGTACGCCATGGGTGTTCCAAACCCATACATACAATAATAATACAGACAGTATATATATTTATAAATATATATATATTTTATCCACAATATAAATTTTGTGAGAAATTAGAGTTGGCATTCTACCTGTAAAATGCGACAAATAGATTTTTTCCAGTACATTTTAATAAATTTTAAACACTGAAAGTAAAATATTGTCTTACACCAAAATGGGATAGAATAAGTTTTAAATTTATCAATACATTAGTGACATATGTATAAAATTTCATGCAGAAATTTTTGCGTGATGCGTATTCAAACTTAAAGAAAGACTGGCTTATTAATACCCCCATACTGGTGTAATGTGATTATTTAAAATTATAAATAACAGTTCTATAATATTTAATAATAGAAAAAAATAATAATGTCACTTTTACAATGAATTCAAATTTTACTTAAAACATTGGACATTAGTCACAATATATTACATTTATAATACACATCTAGGTGGTTAAACTAAAACAATAATGTTCATATGATTAATGAGCAGGTCTCAAAGTGTGTGATGTATTACTTGTGCGCATGCGCCGTTAGTTAATATATGATGAACGACGTAATGGCCGCTCGAGTGCTGGAATTGGAGCAATTATTATATCATAATCAATTATATCATTACTTAATAATAAATGATATCACTTTAGATAAAATTAATCTTCTGAGTTACAGTTGAAAAACTCGCGGGTGGTTTACTTAGTGTTATCTGTACGTATTTATTTTTATATGTATAAAGTTTTGAGAAGCGATTTATAACTAAAATAAGAGCCAATAAAGATGAATCATTAATATTTAATAAAGAACTATATAAAATCACCTCGTGTATTGTAAGAAAATTCCGTGGCCCCCTTACTTATTAAAGAAGCTGTTAAAGAAACCATCAAAAAAGTAATGGTAATAAACAAAATAAAACGAAACAGAATAATAAAAATAAAATAGGCAGCTGTAACACAGTTTGTACAACAATTTTTTGGCCATCGTAAAAGCTTATCAGTGTAATCTATTGTGGCTTCCCTTTTGTTTTTATTTGTGTAATTAGGTTAAGAGTTTTTGTAATGTTTGCCTTTGATTAATAAACTATTATTATTATTATTTCAGTATAGAACCAACTTGTCAACTGAATTAGTTTGGCATGAAAATATATGTCTCGCTAATTGTATTACTTATTCAGGACTCTATATACGAAATATTATATTTTTTATTAGGAAAGAAATATTAGAAAGAAATCTTTAAGCATTTTTTATTTTAGAATTACATATTGCAATATGTGCTCTAATAAAATTTAAACCAAGTATTTTTTTCATCGCAATAAAAGCTCTTACAGATTATTATATATTATCTTTGAATTAAGATAAACATCGTACATTCTCAAGTATATGCGTTATTCATCTGTTTTTCATCATTGAAGGCTGACTTTGCATACTGTCAGGTGGTCACGCACGATTGAATCCAAATGAAACATACTGGCTTTGTATTTTAATAAAGATAATCAATTACTCCATCGCATTGAACCTTTTGACTGCACAACTATCATTGAAGAAATAGCATTGATACTTGTTCATATATTATATTGATTGAATAGTTTATTATTAGTTCCTAATGGTTTCCCAATGACGATATAAATGATAAACCATAATAGTAATGGAAATTTTAACTTTCTGTGTGTAACCTTTTCACGATTAAGCTGCAGAATGAATCTTAAAGATATTTGGTATGATGATAGCATGAAACCTAGAATGGAACATAGCCCAGTTTTTATCCTCAAAAAAATACACCAGGGCTCAATATAAGTCATGTCCTCGCAGACGGAATCATGGCCGGATAGCTGGTAATAAAATGTAAATATTAATACCATATAATTACCTAATACCCATCTATATGAACCAGTTTCTTTTAATAAACAAATAGTTTAAAAACCTATATCTAAGAAGCATCTATGAATTAATGATTAAATATATTCTCTTCTTTTATTTAAAAGTATATAAAGGACTACGGATTACTACGGACGGCTATGTCCGTGAGGGACCGGCTGTACCAAGTGTCGTAAGAGACGTCTGAGGTACCTGAACGGACAGATGGCGGTATATCCATCGGAAACATGCACAGGGCGGGGTTGGGCAGCAGCCCCCTCTGTGCAAAGGGTGCGTTTAGCGATTGCCAACACGGTAAAAGTCCCTCTTTTTTGTGGAGGCCTATGTCCGATAGCGAATTGATCCGTCAATTAATTCGAAATACACGTATATACTGTAATTCACGTAACTTAATATCGTATTGCATTATACCGGCAAGCGCAGCGTAGGGCGTCCACCCGCAAGATGGACCGACGATCTGACTAAAACCGCAGGATCGCGCTGTACACAGGCCGCATACAACCGGTCCTATTGGAGATTACTTGGGGAGACCTATGTCCAGAAGTGGACGTCTTATGGCTGATATGATGATGATAATGATGATTGCATTATTTATGAATCAAATTGTACTATAATAATTTATTTATTTATTAGCAGTGTAAATTAATAGCATGAAACTAAGGCACATCATTGTCACATGGCCAATGTCCAATACAGGCGTCAGTTGGCCGACAGAATGACGGATGACTAGAATTCTATTTAGAATTAAGGCTAGCCCCCCTATTTGTCAACCTAGGTCTCTGACATGAGATGTACAATCCACTTGCGGGATTGTTGGCCTCGAACTATCGGTAGTTAAGAAAATGTTTGGCCTTGAATAAGTAGATTATTTATTAGTAGTAGCCATTGCATCTTTTTCTGTATCTTTACAAATAAAGCAGTAGTCTTTAGTAGGTACCAATGTCGACCACTTTTTGTATGTTCATGCCAAAACGAATCAATGTATTTGAATAAAACTTAACAACATTGTTGCACTTTTATTAAAATAGCATATTGGCTTTAATGTAGAAAAAAAGTAATATTGTACCGCCTAGACTTTTCAACTTGCCTAACATTTGACAAAATTAGAACGCTATAATTAGAAAAAATAGAAAAAAATCAAATTTCACGCCTAGACACGAAACAGGCCGCATAAAACGTTATCGCTAAATTGGATAATCTGACATTACAGACCGATGACGTTACAACACTTAAGCTCGCTTCAGGCAAAGTTGACACACTATTTATGGGACTGACGTTATCTAGACGGGGTGACAGAACCGTGCACGTCACTGCTCCTCGAATTTGTGTTTCCTTTAATTACTAATTATTCGACTATTTTGTTCGTTTAATATGTTTTTCCCGAAATTACTAATAAAAGACAATATACCTACCTAATATATCACATACCGAAAAGCTCACGGCTCATACTTCTAACATAACATATTTTTAATGGACAACTGTATAATTAAACGGCTTTTAAACGCTTTTTATTTCACTTTTTTTAATTCCATGCTCTAAGTTTTAGTTTTGGCGTTAAACTTTAAAAAAATAGTTTTATAAGGAGTGAACGCGTAACTGTTAGAAAATATTGGACGTAAAACGTAGTTTATTTAATATACATGTGTTTTAGGCCAACATCTCATCAGACTAAAACACACCGTCACCTAATACCTGCTGTGTAGTTGGGCACGAACGCTTCTATAAAATAAAGTGTAATTCAGGACGTATAAAAAATTAGTGGAAGTAGTATATGAAAGTGTTGCATCTACATCCTGACACAGAAAGTGTCTTCTACAAAACATCCGATAAAAAATTAAAAAGTTAAGTAAACCGCGTTTTACAGCCGCCGACAGAGAAATTTGAATAATTGAGAGGAGAATATTCGTCACAATTTGCAACTAGAGTTCAAAGTCGATTGAGAGACTTAAACAAATACGTATAAGTTGTCATATTGGTTTGTGAACATATTTACAAATATATATGAACCTACTTGTACTTTTATTATTATTATTATAGTAGCACTTGAATGTTCAGTACTTATGCCTTCCTAAGAAAGGGTAACTTTTGTCCATAATTCCCGTTGTGACAATTGAAAGCGTAGTGACAATCGAAAAGCGTAGGTTCGCGACGGAAATGCTGCTCTCCATACCCACCCTGTTGCATTTAATCTACGTTGTTTGAGGTGGATATACTGCCATCTGTTGTTTCCGGTATCAGTTGCCTCTAGTCGGTAGGACATCCGAAATTGAATAGGATTCATTAACCCCCGATGCCATGCGACAGATCACCACTCTCTGTTCTGAGACGTAAGAGGCAACTGAGGGAACCCAGATGGCGTTATATCGATCTAAAAACAATATACTTCACATACGATTAGGCTAAGATTGGCGATTTTTATTTAAGAAGAGAATCCAGCTTAAACAATGAAAACCTAGTTTCACACATAATTAATTATACTAACAAAATAAGGCAACACAATTAATACATACGTGAAGCATTAACTATATTTTTGTTTGTTTTGTTGTAAATAATACATGAGGTATTTAGTGATACAAGTACATTCGATACACGTGTCTGTTAAAATGAGAGCTAAAAATAAGTGTCTGGGATCATTAGTCACGAAACTTCTTCAGAAGGTTGTTCCAAAGAAAACAGAACAAACTATAAGTTTCCTATATTTTTGTAAATGGTAAATATTTTCGTTCAAAGTAGGTAATATATTTTTTTTACATATAAAAACAGTGAAACGGAAATGTTCGGTGAAATTCTATTTGTTTATAGTTTAAATTACACTTATAATATGTAGTTTTAAAACATATAATGAGTAGTTTTTTATTACTTTTATTCTAAAAAATAAAAACGTAATTTCCTATAATCTTAGCTATCATTACAGATTATGAACAATATTTTCATTTACAGATGTAGCTAACAAATTGGCATTAATAATACTTATAATTTCGTTATTATATCTATAAATAATTATAAGAGTTGCTTTTAACCCTGACTCCGCTCGCTTGAGCTTTACAGTATGAGGCGCCCTGCGAAAGTTTCTGCGGGACAAAATGTTACCTTTTTATTTACAATAAGCTGCGAAATTTCATCATGCTAATGAGCTTTATAAGATCTCTACCCCATTATTGCAACAACACCAAAACAGTATTATCATTCTAACTACTTATAAATAAGAAGTAACAATAACACTATCCAGAATTAGGTTAACTCAAGATTTCATTACATTGTTACTTACAAGTGAAGTTAATAAAAGCTCAAACGTTTCAAACGTAATATTATATTTATTTAAAACTGAACATTTCGTATGAAAAAAATTTACGATTCCGCTAAATAGCCTTGTCCGTGGTCCTTGACACGAATCGAAAATTGTCGTCGTCAAGTTTTTTAGCCAACAGGTAAAAGTTGCGTGGAAAAGTCGTCTATTTCTGTTGATAGTTCTATTAGAGAAGTTTCGTCTCAGCTGTCACTGTCAGACGACGTTTAAAAACAAATGACATGAAAATATAAAAGTCATTACTAAAGGTAGACCTTTTGCAAAGGTCGTCTACATTGGTAACTCACTATCACCTATTTCTACCGCCAAATAGCATGTTCGCATTGCTGTGTTCTGGTTTGAAGGGCGATAGAGACAGTAAAATAGGGGTAAAAAACTGGGTAAATGTGACATAGTATATTCAGTTTACAAGGTTTACGACAGGCTAGTGATATTTTCGTGATGACACGAGTGTTTATAGGCTGCGATCACGTTTACCATCAAGCGGACCGTATGCTTGTTTGCTGATTGTATAATATAAAAATAAAAAAAGTAATCGAAAAAACAAAGTTGTATTTAAAAACAGAATATTATTATTATACGCTTACGAAGTTTTTGTGGAAAAATTCCATTAGTTTGATTTCTTAAATAAAAACTAAGGGGATTTCAAGCAATCTAATAGTAAATACTAAACGTAAGTGCGAGCAAACTTGTCCATAAATCTATATTTAGTATTTGTATTATCAATCTGCATTGTTTCTTCTTATATAGGGCACGGACAACCGTTATAGCTTCAATTACATTCAATGTAAATCAATCAGAAATGCCCTGCCACTAAGATCTATTTACAACAGACAATCAAGAATATTTTAATTACAGTGTTATATTAATTAAACACAATTTCTCTAATTTGCCACGAGGTAGAGTAGAATAGTACCTCCCTCTGTACCAGGCGTCGTAAGAGGCGGCTGATGTAGAGATGGCGACAAAACGGACAGATGGTGGTATATCCATCTAAGACAGTGTAGCTTAAATGTACATATGAGGGATCTGCACATATGAGGGATTGGAATAAAATGGTCGTTTAACTAGTTCGTCGGCACCAGGCGGGTCTTAAATATCATTTAATTTCATTGATTTATAGCAAGTTAATTTCGCGAGCAACTAGAAGAAAAACCACAAAAAAAACTGATAAATATAAAATAAAACTACGTGGTTGGTGGCAATGGAACCATTCTCTTAGTAGTAGTTAAAGCGAATCTATAAAATCCCAAGCAATTTAATTATTAATTTATACAAAAGGTACTATATAGTTTTCGGAATTCTTCACGAGGGCCAAAGTTACTTCTCGGGGTCAAACTATTTCATATCTTATCATATAATCATATCATATCAGCAATTGGAAGTCCACTGCTGAACATAGGCCTCCCCAAAAAAATGAGGGAATCAGCCCATAATTGCCGCGCTGGGCAAGCGTGGCAGCAATCGCAGTGCGCAGCTTTTGTGACGGAGATGCTGCTGCCCATCGACCACCATATACATTTAAGCTACACTGTCTTAGATGGATATACCGCCATCTGTCGGTTTTGTCGCCATCTCTACATTAGCCGCCTCTTACGACGTCTGGTACAGAGGGAAGTACTACTTTCGCGAAGGCTTTTCGAACACTGTTTCGGATGGATTTACCGCCATCTGTCGGTTCCGGTACCTTAATTGCCTCGTATGACACTTGGTATAGCGGGTCTAGCGAAACTTGGTAGTATTCTACCCCACGACATACGCAGCATACGGTTTACATAAGATATATCAAAATAAACAATAGAAAAGATAGAGCAGAGGTACTTATACAAGCGACCTTTTTCAAAGGGCCTCGGGTAAAATTACTCTTCGTTATGAAATAAAACTGGCGTTTCCTACTTCCTTTATGTTCACTAAGAGGTACGGTATTACGGTAAGAGATAAAATTAAAGAGGTTTACAACATTACCATTCAGTTAGTACTAATAAATATCTCAGACATCGTCACATATATTGTTCTGGCTTCAGTCTAATTACGGAATATATAATATAAAATATAAATAATATACGGAAACATGAATTAAAGAATGAATACAATCTCTTGTGTCTGTCTGTGTCTCTCAACCGATGCTATGAACCACATACCTCAGGTTATTCAAGTGGTAGAACTTTATTTAGGAGATAATATAGATTTTGCATAGAATATAATATCTATACATCACACGTTTTATTTTTCTAGTGATTGCTGTACAAATTTTATAAACAAATAGCAGCGCCTTGCGGTTTATCTACGTTAAGTTATAGGACTTTCATACTAACTATGCATTTCACAAAGAATATTTTGCATGTTAATAATAATTTTAAGTACATAGTACCTAGTACCAGTAAATAGTACCTCCGTTTGTACCAGGTGTCGGCGACTAAGGTACCAGAACCGACAGATGGCGGAATATCCATCCGATACAGTGTGGCGCATGTGCACAGGGCGGGGATGGGCAACAGCATCCTTGTCGTGAAAGCTGCGATCTGCGATTGCCAACACGCATGCCCAGCGCGGTGTTTATGGACAAAATATCCAGCAGTGGAATCCCAATGGCTGATTTGATGAATAATTTTAGTTAATAAAGAAAGTTTGTACTAATTCGAATAACTTTAAAAACAACAAAGTTTCATACTAACGTTGTACCCCAATTGTTACCCTTTAGGGAGTGAATTTTCAATAATCACATAGCAATAACCAACAACCTAAAATAAACTTATTTAAAAAATTCACCGAATTACCCGGTACAGAAACTAGTAAATTAGAGGTTAAAACTAGAATAATTTACACAAAAATGTAAGAAGAAAACACAAAGCACATATTTTATACTTTGCGTATTCAATAAAGGCATTATATCATTTTCAATAGGCTTCAATTTACTCGTAATAATGGCGCAATAATGGATTAATTAATCTTGATTACAGGCGGGACAAACAAGAAAATCCCGGTTAAATGATGTTCAAATTACAATATTATGGATTATCATACGTAACAATAATACCCTCCCGAACCGGCAGATGGCAGTACATCCATCTGAAACAGTTTAGCTTAATGCACGGGGCGCTAATAGGCAGTAAAATCCCTTTAGCGAAGCTGCGCTCTGCGATTGCCAACACGCTTGCCCAGCGCGGCAATTATGGGCAATGTTGCCCCAACGGCCAAAATGATAATGATGACGATAATGTAGAAACAGGTATCAAAGAAAGGTCAGGTCAGAAGTACCAAGAATAAACGAGGGAGTATAAAAGGACTAATGCGAGTGAGGAAAGCGAGAGACGTATGCCAAGATCGTAACAAGTGAAGATCTATAGTCTCTGTCTACCTCGATGGAATAAGGCTAGATGTATGTATTTGGATAGAATGTGTGTCGTGATATACGAAGCAAATGGAAATCAATAATCCGTTCTTATCTCTGTAGTAAATTTATTTATATACTCGTATGTATCCAACGCAATGATTGAGTGTTGAGTGGAGCCAGTGTACCGTTATGGTTAAATATATATATATATATATGTGCCTTAATCACTTTTGTTAACAGAATATCATAAAAAGCACTGGTCGAAAGGTCGCAGTATATATAGTGAGAAAACATACACCTACATAAAGAAATTATAGTTTATTAAGAATATAGAACTTGGCATTTTGCTTCTCTGATACACAATAATATTTCACGCACAGTCTCAATTGAACGAGCTTTAAATTATCGTGAATTTAATATCAAATAATAAACTATATATCAAATTTAAAGGTTAATGTTTTCAAATAGATATGAACAATTATTTGTACAGTTTCGCTTTTAGAACATTACTTAAGCATCTATTTTTATTAAGAATTATTAATATGGATACTAAATGTCTGATTATAATTTACTGGCAGTGCCACACAGTACCACATAAAATATAAATAATAAATTACCACAACATCTCAAACATTGACCTGATTCCGTGATAAGTCGCTTTAAGCATTTGTGTTACGGACATCAGACAACAGAGGAATCACAAATATACTACTTAAATACATATATTCAACACCCAGACACAGAACAATCATAAACATATTTTTCCTGGATGGGTATCGAACGACCCTTGGCGCACAAGATAGGATCCCTACCATCTGCGCCGTCAGGTCTGTCAAAATATAGATTATATCACGTGACTATAATGTTGTCCATAAATTGGTTAAGTAGTGCTTAAATGTATTCTTTACAAATGTACAAAAATACAAATCATGCTGACTTTGCTACATTTTAGGTAGGGATTTTTTTTTATATTATATAGCCTATGTTAAAGTAAAGAGATTGTAAGGGCGATTAAAAAAATGTAATTTCATTCAATACTTTAAAAAAAATCACATCTCATTTTTTATAATAGAAGTTTAGATTATAGGACCAACTTGTCTAATGTTAAAATAGTAAAATCATGTTAGATTCTTTATTAATTGACTGGATTCTATATAAGAACATAAGTTTATGTTAATAATAATTGACAGCTATTGAAATTTGATCACATTAAATAGGAATATGTTATTTTAAAAAAGCAATAGCATATTAAATTAGTGTTATAAATTATAATAAAACTTATAAAATATATGAACGCTGATTATTTTGAAAAATAAAGGTTTTGGTATACTGTTCGGTTTTATGGTCTATTTGTAGGTTATTTTCTGACATCTCGGTCAATGAACCTGTTTTGACGTTAATCCTAACTTACTCACTGCCCTACATGGTCGATGACGAACTGACCACATAGAACCATTCATCATGCAGATATAACATAGGCACATTTATACACACATCACGCATGTGTCCCATCTGGGCAGTCAGAGACTATAGATCTCCACCTGCTTCCTGGCATACCTTACTAGTGTTTTCTACTCGGAGAAGTCTTTTATTCTGGCTCGTTTATTCTTTCTATTACTTCTTACAGCACTAAAAAATGTTACCTTATCTTAATATATAATTTTTTTTTGGCACGATGTTTGTCCAAGATGAACATTAAACTATAGAACTGATTAAAATGATTTTTTGCTAGCTTATCCGATTTGAGAGATAGGATATTTTATATCACAATTTAGAATGGAAATATATTTATTTTTAAAAATCTATAAGTTTTAATATATATATATATATATATATATATATATATATATATATATTGTTGTAAAGTATAAGTTGAGGCATGACAACGTGAGTCGGGTAATATGACGTATAGTTTAATAAAACGCAAACATTAAATGTTTGTAATAAAGAAAAAAATTAGTTCACCGGAAGGTAAAAAGGCTCTATAGTATCGGAAGTCGTTGATGCGTAACTTACTACGATGACGATCACGTATTTTATACTAGGAGGCTTCGAAGGTGACTGATATAAAAGGAATTGTTTGTCAAACGAACTATATAAAAAGTGTTTTGTATGCAGATGTCACGAAGAGCTCACCTACGATTGAGCAAAATTGTATTAGCACTGGAATACTTCGGTAGACAATTTTCTAAGACACTTCGAATTATATTTATGCTACCTTCGTCCGCGTTGACTTTATTTTAAATCCCTCAAACCCTCAAAAGTTCCTGAGTGACGTTTACCCGGCATAAAAAATAGTATATATCAGCTGACCGCATACCAAATTCTGTCAAAATCGTTTCACTGGCTAAGACGATAACCGCAACGAACAGACAGACATTAACTTACATTTATATTATAAGTATTTACACAATTTGATTAAGAACAAAATTTATTAGAATCAACCTTTTTTTATATCAATGCTTCTATTTAGACTATTACTTTACATAACTATTCAGTAAAAATTTCCGCTAACACCTTAAAAGATAATGTGCAAATAACACGTTAGCTATACTTTAGCAATTTCGGTCTCAACCGGCACGTATTAGTAGATATCATCACAGCTTAAAAAAATATATGACATTTATCAGATGATGCGAAACTAACAACTTGAACGTGACTCAAATCTGCAATCAAAAATGTAAACGACTTTGCCAAATCACAGTTGTTTTCTATTGTCTTCTAACTTTGTACCTAATTTAACTCTACATAAGTAAAAAAAACTAAAAACAACACTAAAAAAATATACATAACATAACATGAAACACACTCAAAAAGTGTAAAAGATTGAAAAACACTCAAGGAGGTTAAATCTAAAAAAGCTAAATATCACTGGCCAGTATTTCCCGACTGAGTAACCAAAAAGATTTTACTTCTTTTTAAATCACTGACAGATTCGAATTTTAAAACTCGCGGCCGCGTTTTTTCAAGCGTCATGCCAGATCCAGCACCGCGGTTTGACTAGGCCAGCCGCGCGGCGCGAGGCGCTAGTCGCCGGGGAGCGAGCAAAATCATTCCTCGGTATGTCTTTAATAACTTGATTGTTGATGACAAATTAGTTGACGCGGTACTTGGCCAGCTGTTTCTGGCAATTATCAAAGTAACTTTGCTATTCTGTAGTATGTATTAAAAGTTTATATTTAAAGAGAAAAGTAATTCGATATAGCTCCCATTTTTTGTAATGCTTATGGTTAAATAATTTATTGTTGTTGTATGAATGAGTACTGCCATTGTTTTAGCTTTTCGCCTTTGAACTTTATACAGTGATATTCAAATAAAAATATACAGCATTGAATGCCGAAATTTATTATTATTTTGCCTTCATATACATTTACTTTTCAAGTTACATCGTGACTTCGACTGAATCAATTGTCCTTTGATTAAATACCATTATACTTGTATTTTATTAGCCTTTAATCCAAATAATATCTGTGTTCTGAAGTACATCGTGTTTTTATTAGAATAATTTTAATCGCTTTTCAATTTAGGGGCATAACATTTTTTTATTATTATTTATTTGGGTACTGATAGAACTTGAGGTCTTATTGGCCGCAGCTAATTATAAAATTTACTTAACATTAATGGCGTCTTATGATTAGGCTACGACTTACGCCTACGTAAATAATTATATTTATTATATTATTAAATTATATACGCCCTACCTACATTAGTATAGACAGGTAGACAATAATGTTCATACAGGTATATACTTAGTTGTTTTGATGAAAAACAAAAAGGCGAGCCACCGTCGCATATTAAGCGTGCTTTGAATAGAAATTGCCATTAATTCAGCATCACTATTAAAATTTATTGGTATGAGACAACCTGTAATTCGGTCGCCGTCGACGCGCCGGCGCCATAGGGCTGCCACTGCACAAGTCTTTTTTTATTTTTTGTATATAACACAATAGACAATTCTTTGATTGTCTTATATTCAAATTAATTTTTACAAGAATGTACAAGCTTTTTATTTTAGACATCAAAACTACTTGTAGAACTTAATATTTGACTCAACAAAACAAATTTAATATTTTTCTTTCAATTGAGTATGTCGGTACAGACCAGGGTGTCTCTCATGTTGCGCACTATGTTTTGTTTATGTCCTCATTCGTTGACAACTTTAAAGTTATATAAAGCCGAAGGAGCCGCCTTCCCTAAGGCGCCTTGCGACGCTTTTAGGGACCAATACCAGTGCAAGCACAGAATGCGGTAGGTCTTACCAATGGTACCGGTTCTGGTACCGGAGATGCTTTATAGCTTAGTACTAGAAATCAGCTAAAAGCTCCACAGACCTCGTACGCATCGTTTGCATAAGGCCATCTGCGTTATTAGTACTTATATACTATGCCGTGAGGTACCGAGTAGAATAAAATAGTACCTCCCTCTTTACCAGGTGTCGCAAGAGGCGACTAACGTGCCGGAACCAACAGAGGGCGATATATCCATCCGAAACAGTGTAGCTCAAATTCATAGGGTGTAAATGGGTAGCAGTATCCCCATCGCAAAAGCAGCGCTCTGCTAATAACAACTCGCTTGCCCAGCGCGGCAATTATGGGCAAAATTCCCCTTTTCTTGAGGAGGCCTATGTCCAGCAGTAGACTTCCAATAGCTGTAATAATGAAAAAGATTCATCATCAAAAGATTACTGAATAACAAAAATGCAATTTTGAATGTATTCAACACACCTTATTTTTTTGGTTCGACATTTCGTTAACAACTGTATCTATAAAATGCGAAATATTAATGTTGTACAATGACATAATGTTATTGTATTCGTGAATGAAATTAAAAATGCCGATAATAGTGTTTTGGTAACCCTACCGCCGACTTAACACTAAGGCACTAAGACTTAGACGCACCTAAAGCAATTTTATAATAAACCTCGTTTCACATATGTAACCTTAAGACATGTTATAAAATCTAATTAGGAGCAGCTTCATTATGGGTTTTATTATATTTCCTAACAACTTTTAAAAACTAATTAAATATGTATTCTCAAGAAGGCAGGCTTAATGCCACAGATATTTTAAGACATAATTATCATAACATAATATTGGCAAATTACATCATAAAAATAATAAAAAATCCACACTCTGAACAGAGTTTAGACCAATTAAAGTACTGGTGTTGCGGACATCAGATAACAGAAGAGTCAGAAATATAATAATTATTTAACACCCAGACACAGAAAAAAACACAAATGGGTGAGGATGGGACTACTATGACCGTTGGCGCAGAAGATAAGATCTCTGCCACCGTGTCCGTCTTTAAAGCAAGATAAAAGAATATGTGATAAAAAAGAATGTGATTAGTTATTACACTTAACATTTAAGAAAATTAGGATGATTAACGATATATGATAAAGCAATCTTATTATTAGATATACATAGTCAAAGTCCTTTAAATTATTTATTTATATTTTGTTTAGTAAATACCGAGTTGATTTAAATGTGCGCTAGACAATTATAACATAATTATAATTGAAATATTTTTGGAAATATTAATAGGTAGGTACATTTTCATATATGTATATATGATATTTATTATAAAAATGTATTCGAAAAATTTTATTAACAACTAAAATTTAGTCTTCAACTTTTAGCTAACCTTTGTTTGAACTTCCCTTTCACACATTTGTACAAAAAATTATCTACTCAAAATTAACTAACGAAATACGTAATGTGCATGGTGCAATGCTTATTCGCTTGATGATATTGACCTTCGTGGGTGTGTATAACAACAGAAACTAAAAAAAAACATTTTTTATCTCAAAATAAAGTTAAAAAGAACCTGTTACTTAAAATTTAATTATAAGTAAGCGCCACCTGTTGACTGTTCATTTTACGTTTACCCATCCACAACAGCAAAGCTTTACTACAAGTAGCGCTGCTACTCTACACTAGATGGCGCTGTATAAACTTATAGCGGATTAACATTGAAAATGAAATCTACAAATAAACAAAAACAGTAGTATGATGCTACATAAAATATATATACACAACTTTAAAGACCAATCAATCGTTTGAAGTACATTATTAAACACATGTACGCTCTTGGTCTTCAAGTGGCTACTTATAACAATGCGTTGAATAGGTCAAATTGATTGCGTGTTGTTAGATTATTGTTGATGAATTCAGTGAGCGCCTTGTTGTCTAAAAATAGAACGACCACTCACATGACAATATGGCACTTTATCGCAGTGTATGTTTGGAAGTATCTCAAACGATAAAGTGAACATGCATCGTTAATGTCGAGACGAATCATAAAAATACTTCTCGCTATCTGTTTAGGTTTTAAAATGGTCTTTGTGGTTGAATGAGTAATGTCAATAAATTAGCACATACCTAGGTAGTTTCCTTCATAATACCATATTTCGTTGTTAAATGGGTGATCAAATGGTTGTTAGTACATCTGATTGCCGACTAGGTCCAGAATTAAACAGAATATTTTGAATACCAACCTATGATTTGTTGCGAAATTGTTTTGTGCAATATTAATGGTGAAAGAAAACATATCGTACTATTTTGTACTTTTATCGATATATTAGGTATTACCTATTGCTTATGAATACGAGACAATTTTTTTATTAATATATTTGACCTACTAAGGTACTTCAAGAATTTCTACATATCATAACTTTTTCATTTTTGTATACTTAACTTATTCAATAGTTTGTACTCAAAAACATTTACTAAGTACTTATATGTACATATTAGGGTCTCAAATGACGTCTGAATTGGTTCATTCGGTAGCTGTCACAGTGCTTCCTTCTGTCGCATGAACTGTGACCTCCTTGCAAGTTAAATGTTATTGCTTACAAATAATGATTGATGGATTCTGTTATCTCTCGAATCTATGGCATTGCGAAATGCACCCAGCCGTATTTGTAATACTGGATTGGACGTAAATGTTTACAATCTATTTTTTCCTTTTTAATACAACGAATACCTGTCATTTGGTCAGAATACGACTGTTTCGCATATCAAAGCCAATATGAATAATGAAATATCTTATACTATTGCATTGTATTTTAGTACATATATCATGATGTTTTTTCGCATAACAAATCCGATATGACCAATTAGCTTATAATATTGTATTGTATTTTGGGATACATGTAATTTTATTTTTCATAAATCTGCCTAATATAAATTTACTGGCACTAAAAACATCTCGAGACATATTTTGTAATAAACTTGTATACACAATTTGGAATCCTCTATTATATCTCAGCTCATAAATAATAAATCAATCGATTAACAAATACTTATTAACGTTATGTCGACGTCTTTTTAACGTAAGACGTCTGCGTAACGAGAAACTTTCAAAGATTAATAAAGCCCCAACAAATTATCTTCAATTTAAACAGATCAATGTAGATATTGTTGTGGGAGGTATCGGTGGAGTAGAATAGACCCTCAGTACCGTAAGAGGTGACAGAGGTACCGGGACTGACAGATGGCGGTATAACTGTATAACATCTGAAACAGCGTAACTCAAATACTACAGGGTAGAGATGGGCAGCAGTATCTTCGTCGCGAAGGTTGCGCACTGCGATTGCCAACACGCTGGCCCAGCGCGGCAATTATAGGCAAAATTACGCCTATATCTGGGAGGCCTATGTCTAACAGTGGACAGCTCATATGATAATGATGAATGTAGATAACACTTATATATTTTGCTTACAAATCGAATCCGAATGTAACAAACAACAATATATCAAATGAAGTGTTGTTAAATTTTAATATAACCCGCCTTCGAATAGAATAGGCAATACCTTTTGGAGTTAACTCCTCGATTTTACAGCTCGACTATAGAATTAGATACTTGATAATATAACATACCATTATATCGCTGCCATCATGTTGTGACAGTTAAGTACCGCGGCCCAAGGCATTTATCGTGCACGCCGAGACATACAGTCATATCATTGAAATTCTATCGAGTTTACATCACGACATAGGATATTTTAGCCTATCCTCTTATTTTGAAATGATATAATCTCAGCCGAACTTAATTTGGGGCAGCGTGACTTTGCTGATAGGGATATAGAGATAATTTGTGACTAATGAGTCTATATGTTCACGAACCTATTAATTTAAACACCTTCATAACACTTGTAATTTTCTCCCGCTGGACATTTTTTTAGAAGTTAAATAAAAGCGTATCTTAATACTCGAAAGAATTATTGATAATGTATAATGCATCTAAAACATTAAAAAATAATAAATAAAATTGACTAGAAGATTGCTAATCGGTATTTTACTAGATCAAGTTTCAAAATTTTGGCAGCAGATGTATAAAGTCATGGTATAGCCATCGCAGAGTATCGAACCGGGGAAAAGTGGAATGGTACATCATATATATATATATATATATATATATATATATATATATATATATATATATAATAATAATAAATCCACACAACTTCTCATAAATTGACCTGACCCCGTGGTAAGTCATTTAAAACACTTGTGTTACGGACGCCACACAACAGTGGAGTCACAAGTATACTATTTAAATGCATATATTTAACACCCAGACACAGAACAAACATAAATATTTTAAATAAATGTTTGCTCTGGGTGGGAATCGAGCCTACGAACCTTGTCCCACAGGATAGGATCACCACCATCTGCGCCAACGGGCCTGTCAAAACCTATAGCAATCTTACTATGGGTTTGTGTCTATTTGTAATTATGTGTATTTGTTGTAGGTGTATCAGACATGTTTCATTTGATTTGGAGTTGAATAATGTAAGTTGAAATAAATACTCCATGTAAGTTTTAACAGCCGTATGGCAATCGCGGAGAAATAATCGCTATGTAAAATGAACATTCCAGATGTTCTACTATACCGTATGCCAGTCAAGTTGACTCGCCAGTGGACTAACCGGGAAAATCTTGTAAGCCGATTAGTCTGATCGCGAGCCAGAGTACTACCTCGAGTCGACTATCGATTAATTGGTCTCACCAGTGTGGGATTACAGGGGATTAAAGTTTTTTATAAAAACCAGTTGGGTGTGCTTCATCGAATCATTTATAAATATCCTATTTAAGTTATAAGTAAGTTTGATTTTACGCCAAAACTACTAAATTGAAAATGATGCTTACATTTAAACTATTATTCACCATCATCATTACACCCAATGGAAGTCCACTGCTGGACATAGGCCTCCCCAAGAAAGGGGGAATTTTGCCTATGATTGCCGCTGGACAAGCGTGTTGGCAATCGCAGAGCGCAGCTTTCATGATGGGGATGCTGCTGCCCATCCCCACCCTATGTATATGAGCTACACTGTCTCGGATAGATATACCGCCATCTGTCGGTTCTGTTACCTTTGTCGTCCATTGCGGCACCTAGTACAGAGGTAGGTGTTATTCTACTCTGCCGGTATCTCACGGCAGAAACAATTATTAAAAAGGGGAAATATTAGTGTTTTGAGTATTTATTTACGTAACCAGCCGAGGGGTACCGGCGGAATAGAATACTTCCCTCCCTCGGTACTAGGTGCAGATAGTGATATATCCATCTGAAGCAGCATAGAATAAATGCTAGAGGGTAAACTCTAATTGTTTTAAGCAGTCATTAACCCGCAACACTTTTTCGCTTCACTTAAATAAAAAACTTATACACTTAAAATATCAGAAGCTGGCAATTTTAAGTGTTAATGAGGCCATAACAAAACATCAATTGATTAAACATGAACCAACACCTACGATTGAACATTAATCGGAATTAAATTATACGAACAATCGTAAAAGTAAAATGAAAGTTTATAATTAACATAAAAGTCACTGTAAATTTGATTGACCAGAAAAGGAATTGAAAGTAATCCTTATACGATACTGTACGATATATCTTCACGATCAATCCTTTCAACGTTATCGTCAGAATTTCCAATATTATAGGCATTTGCCGTTTCGATTAGTTGAAATGACAGATCGTGAATAAACGTAGCAACGTATATGGAAACGCCTTTGCGTAAAGCAAAATATAATAAAATTCAAAAATAGTTTCTCATATTGATCAAACGGGTTCCCGGGCAGAAAGCCAATTTAAAATAAATCTATTCCGAGATATATATAGAAACAAATTGTACTTTGCATTAATTTATATCATCATATCAGAATGAAAGAACAACGAGAGAGCACAGATTCGCGACGAGGATGGTGCTGCCCATCCCCACCCTGTAGAATTTACGTTGTCCTGTTTCGGATGGATATACGTCACGTGGTACAGATGGAATAACTATTCTACCCCGACGGTACATCACGGCACCAATTTACGTATAAATAAAAATTGACCCAAAATTTCAAAAGATAACATAACTTAGTCTCTATCTAAGTCTAGAAAATTTTTAATTGGTTTCTTTACTTGTTTTTAATCACACTTTGACCTGACTAAGTTGAAACTAAAAAAGTAGCTGAAAGCTTGTGTTAGGAATATCAGAACTCAGATGAATTACAAGTATAATTCTGAAATATATATATGTATATACTACCCAGACACAAAACAAAAACTATGTCATCAAATACCTACATTTTTATCCTGACATACTGACACTACCGAATTCGCCATCGGGCTCGTTAATTATTGTAGATATTATTTATTGGTTTAAAACATAAATAATATATGTCTTGTTTAAGTGACATTTTATGGAATGTCATATTATTCCTCTGTGGGTGTGAACTCGTAACCTTTCGCGTGTAAGCCTAAAATACTATAATTATTTAAAGCACAAAAACCGTAAACGCTTTGTATAAAAACCGTTTTGTAACATTCTTGCTGTAAGAAAGTTTCATCTAAAAAGTACAAAATCGTGTGCTTCCGGCAGAGCTGAATAATGCCACCCTATGAACCAGGTGTCGTGAGAGGCGACTGAGGCACTGAAACCGACAGATGGCGCTATATCCATCCAAAACAGTGTGGCTCAAATTCACGGGTTATGGGCAAAGTTTCTCCTTTCTTGGGGTGGTCTAAGACCAACAGAGGACTACTAATGGCTAATATTATGAATGAAGAAAATAATCATATAAAAAAGCAGATAGGTATTACCTTACATCGTATTCATTCCATTTATTTACAGATACTGCTATACTATGCTATGGCTGCTATAGTAAAAATAAACGACAATGATTTCCAAAATCAACTGGTCATATGCCAACACAAAATGATTAAATTTCACTATCACTATGATAATTAGCGAGCAAAATAGATACAAATAAAATAAACAACCGATAAACTTTGTTTTCAACCCTTTTTCAAACTGTGCCTTCACCTCTTACTTTCGTCATCAGTATAAAACTCCAATAGTTCATTTGAAAATTATATCCTTAAATGAAACTTCACGATTACAATTCAAGCATTATTTATCACTCACATTTATAGTCAAAGACCCAGATCAAGTTGTGTAAGGGTCCACAAGGAAAAAAGTTGATCTATTTCGCAATGACATAATATCGATAAAACTCGGGTCGACTAATCGATTACTATTTAGCTCTAAGCTCTGACTAATATTTAACCTCATGGGCAGCAATAACTCAGATAAACATGATAAATGAACTAACGACATGTTATTATTATGTATCTAATAAATATGAGCTTTATATCCGAACCATAAAATATATAAATGGTTGATAGACATATAACACTAAATGTGAAAAATTGTTTTATCGCGAGGACTTTACTTTATATCTCGTCCCTAAAGAATTGGTTTTTTCAGCAAAAAGATTACATCTCCCAAAGTTTTACAACTTTTTAAGCTAGATCCTTGTTTTTCGGGAATAAAGAGGTTCATGAGTAATCTATATGCCAAACTTCAACTTCAAAAGTAACACATTACAAATTATAGCGTTTACTATATAAGCCACCCAGCAAATTAACAAATGAAATTTTCTTGCGGCTTCATTTCTGATGGGTCGTGTAATAAACCTGCAGTAAACTAAGTTTAAGACCCGTCTGGTGCCAGCAGGCTACAGTAAGGTAGGCATAATTCCTATATATCATCTAATCAGGTGCCGTAAGGTTCAGGAATGGAGACCAAGTACCAATTATTGACACACGAGTTAACTAGAACAGAAGGGTGGCCCTGGACGCAGACTTCAATTAACCGGTCCTATTGAAAATCTCTCTCTCTCTCTCTCTCTCTTTGGGGAACATAATATCGAGCACTGGGCTTCGTACCGCTAATAAATTTAAAATAATTATAAAAAAAGTACCTATTTTGTTTTAGATCAAACCCAATCGACTTTCAGATTAAATTTTAGGTGGCAACATAATTTACTAATCACATTTTGCTTATCCTCAAAACCTTAGACTAGATGTCTAGAAAGTACATAGATTGCACTTAAAAATTTTGTGTTTAGACCGTTACAAAACACTTCATTTACTTGTTGTATATGTTGAATTGATATAATTCTTATATTTAAATGAATAAAACAAGAATGTAATATAAAAATATAATACTTCAATAACCCCCGAATTAAAATAATTGTAACTGAGAATTTCGGCGAATTTATAACGGACACGGTTGATAATAAATTACAATTCTGCGAATTTTGTGCAATGGGTGTGTTCAATATCACTGCACAGTCGCAATAAGAAAAAAAACCTGTGCATTAATTTGATGATAATTACGAATTAAAAGTAGAAGGATATGTAACTTGTAGAAGAACGTAAACCACTTCCTTTTTATATGACTTTTTTAAGCTACTGATATCAAATATTTGAAATTGTCTCGAGAATAACCTTTTGAAAGCCCAGCGGTGGTTTTTACTTAAAATATCAGTGGATTAAACGTTCCGATTTCGAGTTTCTCACATAATTATGGAATTCAATATGGATGCCTGTTGAATTTTGGCTCGAGTCTTGAGGCATTTTTTAAAGTAATTACCTGTAATTTTTATTTATGTTCGCTGAGTAATTGTCTCACGGCACTTATTTGGTGGTCGGCAATTTTGATGTCGTTTTCGGTAAAAAAAAATATATCAGTTCATAACGTTGGACGAATGTATTCGTTCAGACATAGGGTATAGAATCGAATGGATTCATTTTGTAGATTTAAATTTGGGATGAGTGATGTTGTCGCGTTTTATAAAGCTGTAAGTTTTGACTGGAATTGATTTATTTTTTGCACGGTTATTGATTATGAATTCGATCTTATTACAGTGTCTGAAGGTTCACATTTACATGTGATGGCATTGGTGGTCGTACGAGTTATTAATGAAACATTTTATAACAAATTAACACGTTTCGATGGAAAGATTATTATGGCGGTGATTGATCGCCTGCATATTTTATACCTTTTCGAACTTTTGTTGGCCAATTTCTTTTACGACTTTGTGTTTGAGCCTATATTGAATGTACAATGTAGTAATGAAAATAAGATTATATTTCAAAAGTTTTAATATTAAAATAGCGTTATGTTGTAGTTGTAGCTTTATTTAAAGTAATCAGATTTATCATTAGAGTTAAATTAACAGCAAATAGCTACTTTTTTACATCTATTTTTTGCGTTATTCATTGTCCTGGCTAAAGTTCATAATATTAGGGAAAATTCTGTCGAGACGCTAGGACGTACAGCTGATGCGGTAAGTAGGCAAATGTATTAGATAAAAAATAGGGATAGGCATAGACAAATAAAATAACACTGTAATTTTTAAATACATATCAAGAACTTTCATGCGGACGAAGTCACGGGAATAGTTATAGTATGTAGCAGATGACGCAAAGACTATTTTGCGAAAATAATGTACATACATACAAAGCACATTGCAACTACTTGGAAAGTTATTAGAAACTCATTACAGAGTTCACTGACATTACACTAAGGCTTAGACAAAGCCAGTCTGTATCACTATCTCGATATTGTAAACCGCAGAATCGAATACTCAACTTATTCATGTACTCGTACATCGAAGCGAACACTAGCATCTTGTAAAGATATCTAGTTAGGTCTCAAGAAATAAACGAGAACACATGAGGTTAACACTTAGGGTTTCTTTGAAAAATCAAATCCAATTTTTGATGGAAAAGAAACTAAAGAAATATTCGAAAAGAAGAACGTCTAACAGGTGATGATCTCTCGCTTTCTTAGGATATTACGATACGAGACAAAAAACATAACTATTTCTCTCTCGTTTTAAAATATGCGCCGCAACAACAACACTAAAACCGTCTCTTTCTTCTTAGAAAAAAAGAGATGGTTTAAAAAAAAAAGACCGGCCTTCCGTTACTCAACTATTTATACATAAAGATACACTTTACTAAATGTATGGTGTATTTATTATATATTTACATGACATTTAAAAATGAGATTAATATTATTATTTGTCTTAAACAAAGTTTCGATTTATAATTTATATATATTATGCATAAATCAACCATCCTAAGAGGCCTAGTGAGAATCAAAATCACGACTCTTAGATTAATCCTGTGCCCTGACCGCTGAGCTACCAACACCCTAGAAGATAAAGCTTTGTCAAAAATAATCTTAAACAAAAATCACTCGAATATTGTTGTCTTTGTTCCAAATTTAAGTTTTTCTTTGGATTTATTAACCAAAAAACGCGAACGTTACACAAATTACGAACAAACACATTATGTTTACTGGAATCGAACATTAAAATATGTTGACTTTATAATAGATCCTTTATTAGTGTGGAAACGAAAACAAAGTGTAAACGAAAAAAGATTGCTGTTAAGTATTTTAGAGCCAGATTTTTATTCCATGGTACGTTTTAAACATCGGTTTACGCTCCAAAACTTATGCATTGCTAAAAATAAACATCTCACTTCCAGCTGCTACTAAGACCTGCAACGGAAACGACTATTTGTCCGGGCCGATGTCCGACAGGCGACATTAAGCGTACATACATCATGGTACCTTCATTGGGAGTCGAAATTGCGGAGCTCGCCAGCAATTGGATAATTGGTGAAAGTGTGAAATGAGTCCGAGTTCAATTGCTATTGTCGGAATTTAATTATGCATTTTCCTTTATTTTAAAGATTTAATTCCACGATTTAAATTTTCCTAAATAGTTTTAATTTTATTAAGAATCTCTTTTTTGTTTTAATTTTTAATCTTTAATAAGGTTTTAATAATAAAATAAACTAACATAACTTAATTTTATACAGCTGTGCTCAACCAATACAAAATTAATATAACGTCTATATCGACAACGAAAGAAATCGGTTGATTTTTAACAGAATTATATAGCTGGAAAATTGCACTAAATGTTATGCTATCTATCAAATTTAGCACACGTTGGATATTACAAACAAACTAACGGAATAAATATCACTAAATCTAATATATGTAGACTTAGATGCTAGACAGATCTACTGCTAGACCATTTAATGAGCGATCATTCATAGATTTTACAGCATCTATTACACAAGTCGATATCTGCAAGTTCATAAAGTTTTAAGCGATTCCAAAAAATATCACTAAGAATATTTCTACAGCACCTCCTTCTTCTACTTATGTATTTATGAGAACTAACAAAAACTATTTGTTTTTTTTCGTACGAACCTATTGCTGGTCTACTCAGACGTCAATACCAGCGCCACCGAAAAAAGAGGGCAGGGCCTTTCATAGATGTGAGGTCCGATGCCTGTAATTATCCTGCGTAACCCGCGGCCGCGACCGCGCGTTTAGCCACAGTCGCGCCCACAAGGCTCGCGGGATCTGAGCGGGATCGACGGCGATCGCCCGAGTGCGCCTCTAGAGTATCGACCTAGGCTCGGGCGGCCATCGTTGGGGGTGAATTTAAATTTAAAATTCAGGAAAATAGGACGGACGGAGTGAGCACGGCAGCTCTAAGGCTGCCGGTTATCGCTCGTTGGGGCAGGGACTGCACGGGTTCGCCGGCGAACGCGGGGTGCTGCTCTATTGTAAGAGTGTATGTGCAGTGTCAATGATTGTGTTGTGCCAGTCAGATAGCGGGAAAGGGCTAAGATTTTCGCGGTTATTTTTTCGGGCGAGTCTTCTAAGACATAACTCGGTCTACGATGTCGGACGACAGAAACTATTTTTAACTGCATTTCAATTTAAATAGTTTCTTATAAATAACCTAAGGAAGTCCACTGCTGGACATATGCCTCCAAGGTAGGGGAAATTTTGCCCAAAATTGGGCATAGCGTAGATTTCTCGACGGGGATGCTGTTGGCCATCCCTGCCCTGTATGTTTCAACTTTTGTCTGGATATACTATAATTTATCAGTTCCGGTACCATTGTCGTCTCTTACAACACCCGGTACAGGAAGAGGTACTATTCTACGCTGCCGATACCCAACGGTACAAAAAATAATCGAATGACAAATAATTTAAGTTTTACTATCACATCATAATCTTTAATTGTTCATTCTCATAACATTCCACAGATAACAGAAGGATTAGATATTTTTCGCTTTAAAAATATTTTGAATATCTATATCGATCCATACAAATATATCGCACTCCTAGATGAAGACTGCAACAGCTCAAAACTATTATTTTTTCTAGATCTTTTAAATTGGACCCTAATGCAATCAGCATTAGGGTCCATGATTCGCAAATTGATCTGAACATGTAGTCTGTTGAAATATTTAAAAAAAAAACGGGATTTTGTTTACATATACGAATAAATTGCGATATTTTTAGAATTGTGGGTAATATTTTATTTTATATTATGTAGTTGATGCAATCTTAATATATTCGTTAAGATTTATGCGCAGGCAATACACTTGTAGACGAAACAATGACAGCACAATCACTCTAAACCGATTGATTATAATCAAATCTCTTTCAATTATAACCAATGCGAACCAATGTGGACAATTGAAAGGAATCAGACGTCAGCTTTGACAGCAGTAAGTGCAACGTTGACGGGTTTATAGAAACCGGTTACGTCTAACTGATTCCAACAATAATAATTATTAACTAGTGGAATTTCGACCATAATTCAATATATTTATAAATTAAAACTTTTTTCGTTTCTCGTTATTGGCAACATAAACAAAATGCAGTCCTTCAATAAGACCAAAGACAATATAAACTCAAGCCTATAAGCAATTAGTGTTTACTTCAGTTTAGTCTGTTGTGTCAATGTGTCATTCATACAGTACATAGTGTAATTAATGTTTATTTAACAAATTTGATATATTTTTGTGTAATAAACAAACGCTTTACACACTGAGTTTCCATATCAGCTTACGTTCATCCTCATTACTTTTTACGTTACGTCTATTCAAAGTTTCTATATCATAATTACCCTTATGTAAGTTGGTAAATATTATATGAAATATACCACGGATCCAATTAATTACAGAGTTATTGTATCCATTACCTTAACATCAGGAATTTTAAATGTCCCTACTGGGGCCCTCGTCTTCCTAGCTTTTGGTCAACGCCTGATTATTATTCACAACGAAGACTTTCATCATCATCATCATCATTATAACAGCTGTAGAACGTACACTGTTGGATAAAGCCCCCCACCCCCACCCCCCAGAATGACAATCGCAGAGCGTAGCGTCGTGAAGGGAATGCTGTTGCCCATTCGCATGCCCGCAATCTTGCAATCGAGCCATGCTGTTCTGAATGGGTATTACGCCATTTGTCAATTCCGGTTTATTATTATAGAAGAATAGTACCTCCCCTTAACCAGGTGTCGCAGAATGAACTACTGGTTAACTTCTCCGAAGCACGCAGGAACGTGAGATAATCAATTTTGGGTCACTCATCCATTGGCGACACATACAAACCATTGGCGAACTTTAAAGACTGTGCGGCGGATGCGTAAACCACTGTGACATAACCTCCTCTTCCTACCATAAATATCCTTTACATTAGTAATATTTACTGGAAAAAAAACAACTTGTCTCAGGCTTCAGACAGCCAGTAAAAAGCTCATTTACATTTTCATTAATACAATCAGTCTATGTTCTATGACAAGTCTATTAAAAAGTTGACGAAAGATAAGAAGAGCTTACAAATAATAATAAGTATTTATACCTATACAAAACAGTGATGCTCAAATAAATACACATGGCAGTGGTGGGCATCTTCGTCGCTATGCCCTGCTCTACCGTTGCCTCTACGCTTACTCAGTGCGGCAATTATGGGCCAAATACCCCCTACATATTCTTGGGAAGGCCTATTTCTAACAATGGACGTCCAAAAGCTGACATAATGTTGAATATACCGTATATTGAAGCCATTATTTAAAATCGACAACAGACAGATAGACCAAATTAAAAATAAATAAAGAAAGGCCCTGGCACGTTCTCCTCTTAACGAGTGAGAAGTTAAAAGACTCGGATAAAAAGTGATTAATGAGTTTGAGGAATCTAGAATCAAAGCATATGTAAATTTAATAATCCCTGGTACACGAATATATGTATCATGTTGAAGCTGTTAAAATGTATTTTTATTATGGCAAGTGAAGGTTTAGGTCCTCTATAAATAAACTGCACCTTAGTGCATATTTAATCAGTTTATATATTGCTAATGATTCGATAATTTCTTATGTACAAAATCTGCTTTTAATGTTTTGAATAAAACTGTCTGATGGAAAGGTAAACAAAATTTTACATTTCATGGTATTAATGTCACTTTAAAGTCATGACTGCATATTATAAGACCCAAAATGGTGGATTCGGATGCATTGTCATCCCAAGATAAGTAAGCGAGAGTCGTCAGGCACTAAAATACGAATAACTTCCTGGCTTACTCTCTCGCATGTACACAATTCAACAAAATTATGCTTTATTTCAAGGACTGTAAGAACAATGATAAAATTAGAATGAATTGGATCGTCAACACGAGACGAAACTAGTTTCATTCGCTGACCAATCTAGCTTTTTATCGTTTAGACCTTGTTATGTCGGAGTGGTGATAGTGATAAGAGATTATTGGATGTAATATATTCAGAGTATCGCTAACTAGTTTTTTTAATTAATGTTACGGTAGCTACTCTTGTTGAAAGCCGTCATGTGCTATGCATATGCATTTTAAATTACATTTGAACATAATTATAAAATCTATACATGTAAATAAAATTAAAGTGTCTGTTTCTAAATCCAAATTAACAGCTTTTTACTACTGCGACGTGCATGCATACGGTACTTACAAAAAAATAATAATATTGTTTGTTTGTACCTGATAATCTTTAAAACTTTTTATATTATTTGTCTTAAACATGTCATCATTGTCATCATACCAGCCATTGGAAGTCTATTGGACATAGGCCTCCCCCAAAAAAGGGGGAGTTTTGCGCTGGGCGAGCGTGTTGGCAATTGCAGAACGCAGCTATCGCGACAGAGATGCTGCGCATGTATATACCGCCCCCTGCCGCTTCTGGTACCTTAGTTGCCTCTTACGAGACCTGGTATAAGAAGGAGGTACTATTCGACTCTACCGGTACCTCACGGTCAGTTAAATTATGTTAAATATGTATTCAATAGAATATAAAAAAGCGTTTTCCAATTAGTCCCTAGCAACACTTGTCGCATCACATAAAATATCAATAAATGGTAGATAGGCAATTAGTATATCTACACATGGCCGACCTAATTTAACCACAATTAGTAATAATAAAACATCAGCTATAAACGGTGTAATACCGCAGATATCCTTAAGGTTTCATAAAAAGTTACAACCATGACGTCCTTTGCACTCGAGTTGGTACTCGAGTAATAAAATCAACATCTCTCGTGGCACTTGACATACTTCGAGTGAAATTTCCCGGCTTTTTCAAAGGATCGACACGAAAATGACTCATTTGTGTAAATATTAATGTATACTTCTAAGAAGGACGTATACAAGGTAGGAGACATTAATGCTTGCATGAGATATAAGTGGAAAATACTTACAGTCATCAGTTGTACAATATGTATATTTGACATGTCATGGTTTTGTCACTTGATATAGGCATTCAAACTTTGTTGACCGTCATTATACCAACCATTGAAAATCTGGACATAAGCCTCTCTAAGAAAGGAGGTATTTTGCCCATAACTGCCGCGCTGGGCAAGCGTGTTGGCAATCGCAGAGCGCAGCTTTCTCGACGGGGATACTACTGCCCATCCGCTCCCTGTGCATTTAAGCTGCACTTTTTCGGTTCTGGTGCATTAGTCACCTCTTACGACACCAACTGGTGCAGTGGGAGGTACTATTCTATTCTGCCGGTATATAACGACCGTGTGTATACAAAATAGTAAAGGAGTTCAGATTCATTATTATCATGTCAGCCGTTGGACGTCCACTACTGGTCATAGGCCTGCGCAAGTTATTTTCGATGGTAACGGTTTTGGCCTGCATCCAGTGCGTCTTTGCGGTTTTATTTAGATCGTCTATCCTCTTTGTAATAAAGATAGATATTCTTTTTTGTTTATTTTTTATGATAAAACTAAATCCTGCGCGACCTATTAATAAAATTCATCTTCGTCATTAAAGAACTTAGGCTACATCTGTAATAAAAACAAAAATTGATCTTTACCGAAAATGGAACAATGTAACCAAAGTTTATATTTTTCTACGTTCGTAACGAATAAACTAAAAATTATTAGCATTAGCAATATAAATAAATGTACCAAAAATTTGTATAGAAAAGATAATTTTTCGTACTCTCAAAAGACCAGAAACTTAGCGGGTGAAACCGCAGGGCGCTGATAGTTTTGTCAATACAAACAAATCATAAATTACTATTTATTAATTACAGGGCTTTGGAATGCCAGTTCTTGTACCTCTTTCCGCTTCTTAATGATAGGAACTAGGTACATTTAGTATTATCTCTCTAGGAAGGAAGGAATTCTAATGTTTAATACATCTTGGCGACTTCTTAACCTTTTAACGACAAAGTGCTGATGTTTGTCGAGTGAAAGTGGGAAGAGGTGTAATGTAAATAAACGCACCGAGTGGAAACTCGACATGCGATCGCCCAAACCCAAACATGGGCACGAGAAACCTGCTGTTTGTTAAGATATTAAGTACTTGTCTTATTTATTACAAAGCAGTATATTATATACGATTTTTTTTTACTTCCTAATCGTGCTTGTAACACAGGATACAGTGTAAAATAATTATGAGAAATGCTTTTCTTGACACTAAGAGATTTTCGTAAAACGTGTGCTTGAAATATCTTTATGATATACCTGGATACGTTACTTTTAAAAGGTAAACAGCCTTAGTTATTAAAAAAAAATAACAAAAGTTTTTAACGTCTAGTACACAGCATCTCATACATTGAGCTGACTCTGAGATAAGAAGCATAAAGCACTTGTGTTCTGGATATCAGACAACGGACAAATTACAATTATAACACATATACATACATAATTATACATACCTAATAGGTATCTAGACACAGAACAAATGTTACGAGAAATAATCTACTTTGGGACTCTGCAATGCGCTTCCTCTTAGTATCATAAAATAATTGAGTAAATTTGTATTGAAGAGAGCCTTACGCATTTTCCTTAGTTTATGTATTCACTTAAATTGTCCCCTATTTTCTCACTCACCCATATCAGGTAGAATCATATAAAATTTATATTGTATTTTCATTTTGTTAATATATCTATATGTATTTGTACTTTGTTTATTTATTGATATTATATTTTTGCACCGCTTTCGTCCCTTTTCTGCTATGCCCGGTAGTTGACTGATAGATAATAAATACCACGTGGCATTAAGTTTTCTATATCAAAATTGATTTTATATGTGGAAAAACGTAATAAAAAATATGTTTACTTAATAAATGTTTGTCCTGGGTAAGAATCGAATCCGCAACATTTTCGTACGTAGAGGACGTACGAAAATGTTGTGGGTTATGCTACAAAATGCGTCATCGGGCCCGTCAATTTACAATCTGAAATCGGTTTATGCTGTAAAATTAAAAGCGTAGGGCTTGCAACGAAAGGAAGAAGAATTACGGAAACGATTTCTAAGACAGGTTTATAAGAACCTTATGGTTTGATTGTAACCTAAGAGATATTCGTACGCTGACTAAAACAGCGACGTATTTCAAAAGTTCTGATGCATTCTACTATCTTAAGAGATGAAGTACCAGTGTATATATAGAAAACTATGTTAGTTGCGGAAGCAAAGGAAATAAGATAGTATATCAGAGAAGAAGAATAGATAAATGTGTGATAAGAATATTGTAAATGATAAACTTATTGCTAAGGCTTATTACTGCTTGAACGATTATATTAATGATAAGTGTTTAGGGTTGAATTCTATTGTTCTAACATCTACAATTAAAACAAAGGATTGTTAGCTTCAAGTACTGGTTCCAATAATATTTACCATTAGGTGTTATTGGAACCCAGATCACCATCAGTTTTTTTTAGGTTCTTTTCTGGTGGCTCGCGTAACGAACCTGCTGTAAACTTAGTCATAGGACCCGTCTGATGCCGGCAGACTAATATTAAAGTAGGACATTCAATGGCTTATTTGTTTAAATGGATTATTACACTGGTTGTCAGGGTCATAGGTCCTTTGTGTAAATTTGTAATTAGCAAATCTATATTCATAGATTTTCTGTTTGTTTTTTTAAGGTTTGAAAGTGCCTATGATAGGCTTATTAAAATGAAGATATATCTGACTTTGACTTTAATTAGAATTGCATAACATGTAATATTTTTTATTTGTCAACTTTACGAAATTCTTGGCGAAAAGGCTCATGAAAGAGGCCCTTACGGCTTAAGTAGGTTGGTACTACTGTTCACATATTTGTTTTGTAATTTTTAAACGCACACGTTTATTTTACCCAACGCCGCAGTTAACCAAATTGTTATTATTATGGGTTAATAATCATAATAATATTCATTCACTTAATTTTTTCAAGGCACATGCCGTGACGATAACTTGAAACATTATTTTATAACCGGAATATCGATACTTGATATATTAAAAAGTTTTTATTTTTTACATAATTATTACCTTTGTAAGTAATTATTCAGTGTATTGCGTTTAACGCCTTTTTTATTTATCATGGCAGCGTTAAAAAACCCCAATGAAATGAAGAATTTGCCCATAATTATCGAGCTGGGCAAGCATGGTGGGCAGAGCGTAGCTTCGCAGCGGGGATGCTGCTGCCCATCACCGCCGTGTGCTATTTGAGCTACTTTAATTCGGATAGATTTGCCTTTCTCTGTCCACCAGTGGGGAGGGGGGGAGGGTACTATTCTACTCTGCCGGTACCTTACGGTTAATATTATTAAAATAAAAAAGAATATATGTAGTCATAGTATAGTGGTTTTTTTATAGAAATGTGAGAGCATTCATACTATCAAAATATTAAGCATGATATATTTATCACATTTAGGTGTTCAATACTCATAACTAAATGCACTTTGTACGTTGTCATATAAACCTTGGGGTACCGGCTAGTACCGGTAGTATTATAGTACCTACGTCTGTATCAGTTGTAGTATGAGTCCACTAAGGTACTGAAACCGGCAGATGGCGGTATATCTGTCGGATACAGCTTAGTTTAAATACTATAGGGTGAGGATGGGCAGCAGCATTCTCGTCACGAAGTTGCTTTCTACTATTATCAACACACCTGCCCAGCGCGGTATTTACAGGCAAAAATCCCCCTATCTTGGGGAGGCCTATGGCCAACCGAGGAAATTCCTATGGCTGATATGAAGATGATTTTGTCATTCATTTGTCCCTTTACAAACGTTTGCCTTAATGTAACCGCATAGTCTACCGTAATTATTGTAAAAGTTAATTAAACCAAGTATTCCATACATTTTACATAATAAAATTTAATCGTGTATTGTCATTGATACAGCATTGGTTGGTTGATACACAAACATTGAGTTTATCGGATTTCTTTATGAAGTTAAACACTTATCCTGACAATTAATGCAGTCACAGAAACAATATATAAAAAAATCATGTTTGACAAATTACCTTTAAAAATAAGATAAAATACTACACTAAGACTAATATACACTGGTCATCACAAAAATCGGGCCACTTACATTTTACAGGAAATTTCTTGTTTAAAAATGTGAATGTAACAAATTGAATTATAATGATATTGTTTATATAACATGTTATTTTTTTACAAATAAAGCTCAAAATTTTCAAAAAAATTACTAAAACCTTAAAGGTTTAGAAAAAAAGAAATCGACAATGTATGCTGATTTTCGGGTTGACTTTGATTACACTGTATTTTATTTTTCATTATTTACAATTATTGCAACAAAACTTTTATTTTAATATTGTGTGTTGCCTCCTCTTGCTTTAATTACTGCCTAAATTCGCCTTTTCAATGACCTTATTAATATTTTGATGATTCCTTGAAGAATTTAGTCCCATTCTTCTTTAATAGCATTTTACAAGTCCTTCAAGTTTGTGGGAGCTGGATCTCGAGCTCTAACTTTTGTTTTAGAATGTCCCACATGTGTTTAAACGGATTTAAATCTGAACTTCTTGCTGATCACTGCATAACCCGAATGTCAACCTCGTCCAAGTATTCTGAAACAATGCGCGCTGCGTGGGGCCGTGCATAATCATGCAATAACTTAAAATTTTTACCAATGTGGCCTGCATATGGTACGACATGATCTTCCTAGATCTCCATTATATAACGTGGAGCAGTTAGAGTTTCCCTTCTGATGTACACCAGCCCTGCAAGCACAGTCAAAGATATTCCACCCCAAAACATTATAGAGCCTCCCCGTAACTGACAGTTTCCCTTATACAACACTGAGCGTAATGTTCACCTGGTCTTCTCATGACATTACGGCGCCCATCAAATCAATAAAAAATCATTCGACTCTCATCACAGAACAGAATTTGAGCCCATTGATCTACAGTTCATTCAAGGTGGTTTCTCACAAATTGAAGCCTAGCTTGTCGATGAGCTGTGGTAAGTTATGGTCCTGATGCTAGCTTATGTGGTCTTCAATTCTGTTCACGCAATCGTCTTCTCACTGTACTGTCACATATAGCCACGACCCTCACTTCACGCAAACGTCCCTGAAGATCAACGCCTGAGAGGTTTCGATTTCAAGGCCAATGTTACAATAAACCGGTCATCTCTTTTAGTTTCGATTCTTTCATTTTTCGATACTGCCCAGTCTCCTGAAACCTCTGATAGACTCTCTGAACTGCAGATCGGCTGAGACTTAATCTTCTAGCCACAACACGTTAATTTAAGTCCTGTTGCAGTAAGATTACAACTTGAACAGCTTCAGCTTCAATAGTATCCATAATTTCAGGGTAATTTACCCGAACGACAGCTTGGATCATTAAAGTAATCGTCAATAACAAATGCACAATCGTAAACACTCGGTTGAATATGAAACACGGCTAAACTGAATACTGCCATGAGCAATAAATTCGGCTCTGAGAAGTGTTAACTTAAAAAAATGGACTAAGTACCCTCAACTGCATTAATATTTATGGCCCTCATAATATCTAACACCTTATCAAACCCTACGCATAAGCAATACTCGTTTTAAAACATTTAAGTTTGAAATAATAAACAGAAACAGTGCACTTACAGGGTGGCCCGATTTTTGTGATAAACAATGTATATATACAAAAATTAAATAATAGTACTAATAGACTATTGCACTAGGTAGACCTTGTGTTACGAACAGGTAGACTCAACACTCTTACGGAACATACCAGAGACAACGTATTTTGTTGTCGTATCGACAAATCCTTTACACAGATTGCACTTAGTCTCTTACTTATGGTGCAAGTAAGTACTAGTTACGTCGCGCAGCCCTCAAGTGGCCTGACAACTTGACTGCTAATATGCATGTGACACTTTCGATAGATTAGATATATAACGTGATAAACAAGTCAACCTCCAGCCATGTCTAGTCTAGTTTGTCTTAATTTTAGCTTGACTTTTAAACGTTACAATGACGGGAATACGTCTTTAGTTTTGCTTATTCTTATTATAGCATTAGTAGGTTTTGTGAGAATGGATTGAGTGACTGGACTTATAGGTGGCGGTATATCCATCCTATACAGTGGAGCTTAGATGAAACACTGGAAGGGCAGCAGCGTTCCCGTGGCGAGGCTGCTCTATGCGATTGCCACCACGTCTGCCCAGAGCGGTAATTATAGAAAAATATTTTATTTTCCAAAGAATTTCTATGTCCGACAATTCCTGCAAATGCTAATAATTATCATCATACCAGCTATTAAAAGTCTATTGTTAGATATACGCCTCTCCAAGAATACCTCCATTATTACCGCGCTGGGCAAGCGTGTTGGCAATCACAGAACGCAGCTTTCGCGACGGGGATGCTGCTGCTTATCCCAGCCCTGTGCATTTGAGCTGCACTATTTCGGATGGATAAACCGCCATCTGTCGGTTCTGGTACCTTAGTCGCCTCTAACGATAACCTGGAGCAGTGGTGCTATTCTACGCCACCGGTACCTCACGCTGGCTACACGGCTGTAGTACAAAAGAGATATGCATAATTTAAGCCTACAAACAGATCCTGAATTAAACATACCACATGTAATTTCGTTCAACAAACAGTAAAACCAGTTCAAACAGACATTTTTTAATTAAAAACACGATAGCACTATCTCTGTAACACTCGATCATCACCTACCGACCCTAATAAACAATGAGTTACTGATAATATGCTCACGATTACAACCGAATTGACATTGCCACTAGACTTTTCATGCATCGTCAAAAGTGGTCGCTAGTTTGTTGCTCGTAATCAATCTTACATCTAATCCATAGTCGATCTTCCATCAATCGATTGTCAATGTCAGTTTCTAGCTTACATGTAAACAGACGCTTGAGCAGTTCAGACAGATAATAAAGAGGATTTTTGTTTTTTACGAGCATAATGCTGGCTGTCTCTTATGCTCATATACGAGGTTAAGAAGGATTTAATGAAATAGTCGGTCTTAAAGCAAATATTTTACCGTGAAATGCCGGCAGAGTAGAATAGGTACTATTTTACCCCTTCCCCCCTGTACCAGGTGTCGTAAATAACGACTAAGGTACTAGAACCAACAGATGGTGGTTTATAAATCCGAAACAATCCAGCTCAAATGCACAGGGCGAAGATGGGCAGCTGTGTCCCCGTCGCGAAAACTGCGCTCCGCGATTGCCAGCACGCTTGCCCAGTGCGGCAATTATGGGCAAAATTCCCCCTTTCTTGAGGAGGCCTATTAATGACTGGTATGATGGAAGCAAAAAAATCTGTATGACTACATATCTATCACCCTGGACATCCTCAGAAAAAATTATTACTTAGACCAAACCTTTGTGCTTTAACTCGCAGCTAAGCGTCTTGATGTTTCACGCACCACTAATAGGAAACACAAAACATGGCTGTTCAGGCAGCGAAAAAGTAGGACACGATAAGAATTCACTTTTCTCTTAATCTAAAGTATCTTAAAAAGTTGTTGATAAAATATCTATAACTAAAAAAATGTCTGATGGCGAATTTGGTAGAGAGCGTGGACACAATCCCGACCCAGAGAAAACATTTATTTGCTTTGTGTTAAATTTATAGGTCTATAGGTACCTCTTACAAAGGTCATTGCATTCATACCCCACTCTCATCTTATTCTACCGTCAAATAGTAGGTAGTGTTTATATTGCTGTGTTCCGATTTGAAAGCTGAGAGAAGCAGTGAAATTACTGGGTAAATGTGACATTCTATATCTCCAATTCACAAGGATAGCGACACACTAGTGATATCTTTGTGATGACATGTTTGCTGACTACATGCTATAAATATATATATATATATATATACTGTAAACCCCGGTAAGGACTATTGTAGTACACCTTCAGTATAATAATCATTCTATTTATATTTCCTGGCGTTAAGTCAGCCTAATCACTGACCCTCTTTCTCTCGCACCCTCTAAATTTCGGTTAAAAGTGAGAAATCATGGACCTTATGCTGTTGGTATGATCTTATCTTCCATCCTCACACGTCATAATGCGACATTTTTATACACGAAGTCGAGTCCTACCTTAAATAAAGTTAAAAAAAAGGCAAAACAAAATCATCCTAATGACAGAGTTGGCATTGTTCAACCGGTTTATATTTGATACGAGATGGTACTTGATAAGACTATCGCTAAGGTTATCTATTCGCCTTGAACCGCTATAACTTTTCGTGTTTTGTTTTGTACAAATGCAGTACACCAAAAAAAATCAGTCTAATTTAGCAACTTATTTTTTGGAATTTGAGAATTGAAAATTATTTAAGTTGGTTATAAACTTATTATAAGGAAAGTGCTTGCAGGATAACAAAGCTAGTTTCTCACTACTAATTCGACTGCAGCTCAAATGAGTTATAGCAATTCTAATGAGAGTAGAATAGATTCTTCCAATGTACCCGGCCGTATGAGGCGCCTGGGCTATTGGAATCGATAGATGCCAGCACAATGTAATTGAAATGCAACATGCCGGAAATGGACAGTAGTATCCCCGTCGCAAAGCTATTCTGTTTGATTTTCACCACGTAGCGTAGCATTTATGAGCAAATATCTGGTAATCTTAAGGCTGATATGACGATCAATTTTGTAAAAGAAAAAATATTCTAGTAATTAAAATTCCGCTTCGAAATATATTCGAAATATTAATAGATAATGGTAAAGATGTAATCCATAAAAGACTAGCTCTCTAAAGCATTTATAAAAAGTTTTGTCCGTTTATGTCCAACGTGTAGGCTACTTTACGGCAATCTTCACTCTTGGAAACAGTAATGAGCAATGGAACGAATTAGAAAACAATATACCAGATGATTTCTCAACCATTTAAATTGATGGAACTGATCATCTAAATAAATATTATAAAGAGCAAAGCATTGATTGTTTTTTACAATCATTGTAAAACAGTAGAAAGCTATATTTTCGCTGAGAGATATAGACTATAATATATGTAGTTTCATATATTTAAAAAAAATGATTACCAAAAATGCAACGAACCGTACGTTTGTAACAAGAAAATTTAAAAAATACTGAACCGATTACATAATTTATTTCTAAAATGGAAAGTTATATTGTCAACTAAAAAACATATGCTATATTATATTCGCTTATTCTTACAGTAACGGAATACGCAGGTAAATATAAAATACCGCATCACGCTGCCAGTTTAATAATATTGTCAGAACACTACTTCTTTTATCCATATTTAATATTAAAATGCGCATATCTGAACTAAACACGTCAATAAAAAAATATGCATATATCTTGTAAATCAACGGAAACATGTTAATCCATGGAATTCCAACTGACATCAAAGGATTAATGCTATAACCATATTACATTAAATTTTACGACATATACATAAAACTAACAAGAATGGTTTTATTGTAACATTCCTTTTTATCTCTTTATTATTTCTTGGTGTATTTAATTCGCTTCCAAATTAAAATCAAATATGCAGTAATAATCGCGTGTTATTTTCTGCTTTCAAATCTGTTTCCTTGACATATTAATGCAAAAGTTAGTACGAGTTTGTGTGTCTATCGGTAACGCTTTCACGGAAGTTTTAAGCTACTAGCCTTAGCTTCTTTTGATACAAAAAGATTCCCAAGGGATGCGACAGGATAAACAGACATCCACGTGGATTGCGTCCACTTATATTCTACTATATCTGAACATATGCGTAAGTTAATATACAGGTATGAGAAAATAAATATTTAAAGATTATTTATCAAGACGGCACGATGTTCATAAATACTGGAGTGACATTCGTAATTCAACTTATTTTTATTACTCACTTGACAAGTTAATTTAAGGCTTAATAATTACCGAGGCAGGGTTCAGTATTCAACGTTCTAGGTCAGACAATATTTTACACCATTGATTGATTGGATCAAGAAATACCTAGATGAAGTAATATATCTAATACTACAAATTTACGTTTATTATCTGTGTCAAAAAGCATAGACAACTAATGATAGGCACTAGATCAAATATTTCTTTAACCAATTGTATTATTTAAAATACTTTACTACTTTATATCTAAGAGAATACGATATCTTTTTTTATTCAATATCATATTTTCTACCATTTACGCATTCACTACTTATAATAAAACTACTCTTTTAACGGCTTTAATTAGTTTTTATTTAACTTTTAAATTTTTCAGTATCAGTTGCTGCAAAGTAACCAAACCTTTTTTACTAACTATTGTATTGTAAATGTGTGTAAAATATTTTTATAACATTAAACACTTTAATACAATAAATGCAATCTTAAACTCAGTGATACAAAGGTTGATAAGCCTTTGTATCACTAAGTTTGTGAAGTATCATGTAAAATACTTTTATCAAACTAATATAAATCTTAGCGGATTTATTTTACTTTTTATTTGTTATGATAAAGATGCATCACTCGAAACATCGTATTATGCAATAGGCACCTTTTATTTTATATGTAAATTTTATTAATAAAAATAAAAAAAAAATTTATTAATAAAAAAGCAGAAGCTGGCTGACTGGTGAAATAACTGACATATATGCTAACTATAGTAACCTATAAAATTTTGCACATAGGGGACATCCTTTTATAACATTCGGGACCTCTGAGAGATTTTTGAAAATTCATACCCTAAGGGGATGCTAAGTTAGTATGAGATATTGCTGTTATTATTTGTATGAATTTCAGCAAAAAAGTTCTTTTTTGAAAGTTATGAAAAACGTGTAAAATATTTTTTGTATGTTTTGTATCTATGGCACGGGTGTTTTTTAAATAATTAGTAATTAGTATTTTTTAAATAATGTATTATTTTTAAATAATATATTTTAAATATTACAAACAGACATTAAAACTTTACTTATTTGTATGTACGAGTAAGTCAGTGGCAGTGGCACAAAATAAGGTAAAACCGAAGGTCGTAGAATTACCAAAATTCATCCTTCCCGCATGTTGTCATAGTAGAATACAAATGGGAAACTTTGGATTCCACGCATTGGCTATGCCATTACATTAACGTTAAAAGGTAATTGCCTTTAAACGATGTGATGCAGCGAATGTTAATGTTTTTTGTTTTTGTTAGACCAAGTCGACAAACATGAATACAGTCCGCGTGATAGTGAGCGTCACTGCAGCCTATAGACGCTCGTATATAATCTGGGATAGGATATCACTAGCGCGTTCCCAACCTTGTGACTTGAAGATTGATATCACAAGGACGTAATTGTCACATTAATTTCCCTGTCTGTCGCGCCCTTTAAACCTGGACGGTGAGAGTGAGGCACCAATGCAGGTGACCTTTATTCTACCACATGTAACATGTTCTGTTTGCAAATAGCTATGCCCTGCGACTTAGTCCGTTGAAACTTACGTTCAAAGCAGCTGATGATTTAATTGACTTTCAGAAAAAAAGATTGCATCAATATAGAATGTGTTTAATTTATCAGCAAAATATGCGAAAGTTGTGAAAACGGATAGACCGATGAGTTTTCCGTAGGAGCATAATTCCGTATTATTTTTAAAGACGATTCTAGGATTTGTCTTCGCGTCTACATTATAACATGATATTCCTTTACATTTATTCCTTTTCTCTTAATAGACACCTAAAGGTGTATGATTTTCAATCCCTTAAAGAATTTTTTATAGCTTAAAGAGACTGTAGATATAAATTTAATTTAAATACCTCTACACGTACTAGAGATAAGGGGTCTTGACAAGGGGTTCGTCTGCCTGTTGATCTTAAGGGTTCGGTATTCTATCTTTTTATATAGAGAACCCTAAAAACGAAAGCAAACTACGGTGCGGCACGCTCTTTGACGTCATTTACTATCTCTCAAATATAAAGTGAATACTGTAACATATTTCCCAGTCCAACCTTTAAGAGAAGCTGATAGGTGTGTTGTAACTGAAATCAAGACAAGTTGGAACCTCTATCAACAACGACTCTCATTAAGATGAGAGGGAAAACATGACTAGTGTCTACATGACTTTATAAATATCATTATAAGCCGCGTGGCTTTCGACTTGGAGGCTTTTTTTGCTATAAAGACATGACTATAAAGAAAAGCAAAATTTGCCTTTTAAGATTCAAAAAATATATATTTTGTGATTGTATTCCTTAACTTAAATGAATAAATAATTAAAAAAAGTAAGATGATATACCGTAAGTCAAGGTGAAAGAACGCAAAAGAATATTATCACTCATAACACAATCACAAATTGTCCAATGTTTGCTGTACATGGTGTGTTAACCTCAGATAGCAGAAATAGGTATTCTATACGTAAGTTGACCCGGATAAAGCACAAAATAAAACATACGATAGGTTATACTCCTTTTTATGTACATTTATTAACAGGCAACTGCTAAAAAAGCATATGAAGTGCAGGTTGTTTTCTGCTAGGTATAGACCTCTCTAAAGGTTTTTAATATATGAGAATTGTAGCGGATCTTTGCGATAGAAATGCTGCTGCTTATCGCCTTGTTTAATTTAAGCATCCGATGGATATACCGCCATCTGTACGATGAGGTACTTCAATTGACTATCATGACATTTATCATAAATAGGCGGGATTTTTCACTGCGCTATTTAGGCATTAAAAACGTTAATATTTTGTCAAGTAAGGAGTGCAGAATAGTAAACTTGAAATAGGAATATTATGCCCTATCCTAAATATATATAAACCGCCTAAAACGTAAATTTCCAAAGAATTACGTTTATTTTGTCGATTTATTTTAAAATTTATGAAAGTAAATTAAAATGTTGGTTTACATTTGATCATTACATTTATGAGTTAGTTATATGTACTAGATAGAAAAGAAAGAAACAATGCAATATCGCACTCTCTTAAGCGTTCCGTAGTATATAGTTATGCCGTGCACGTTAGTCCGTCTGTCCGTCATTATACTAGAAAACAACCGCCATCGATATCTTTATGAATAAAAATTTCGTATCACATTTTTTGTTCAGAATAAACTTACCGACTACTAATTACACTACCGACTTTTAATTAATTTCTGATTACTGCGTACGGTTTAATCCAATTTAAGAGATAGTTCATATATTAATTTATAGTCACATTATTTTTGTCATGATAAAGACAGGAACATTTGTCGGGTTAACTATTATGTATATTTTAGTCTATCGACTGACTGGTAATGATATTTTCTAGAGCGCTCCCGTACAGGTAAAGGAAAGGAATGTGTTCCAACGAACTCATGATAGGTTTTTGATAGGTTCCATTTTCAGATATAATCTATCTATCTCTATTTAAAAACAACTGTTAATTTAAACTTATACACGGACGACATTGAGATCTAATGTATTTATACAGGTAAATATACATAAATAACAAGATTGCTCGACGCGTTTGAAGCTCGCATTCGGCAAACTAAAGCTAAGGTTCAAAGGGTCAATTTCTGGAAATTTGGAATTCCTACAACATGACGGTGCTAAAGGTTGTACTAAGAAATTAGTATACCAGGACAATGAGTCAATAATAACGTCACCACGCGATTCAGGAAGGCAAAACATTAGGTTGACACTACTTCGGAGCATAAGGAAATGAGACTGTTTAGTTTTCTGTAGTAATTTAACATGTACTTATATGCCAAAATTAAGTACATTTTCATGTAAGCTGCAGTTAGTCTTAAAGGGAATAATATAATATTTTTGGGGAGACAACGACTATGATGAAGATAATGTATCTTCTGATATAAACAGGAGTAACATTTACATTCATACATACATGACGCCATGTATCTCCACTTGCTACAATCTCGCAAACCTCTCTCGCTTCCCTTACTCGCATTTGTCTATTCATGCACGCTCATTTATTCTTGGTACTTCTGGCCTGGCCCTTCTTTAATACCTCTTCTACCTCATTAAGATATGTTCGCCTCGGTCATCCTATACCAACACTTCTATTCACTTCCGCTTGATATATTTGTGCAGTCATTCCATTTTCATCCATCCTTTCTACATCTTAAACCAAAGTCCAAACCATCTTAACATTCTTTACTCTATTGTTGTCACAACATCATCGTTTACACCACATCGATCTCTTATTACACTATTCTTTAACCTATCTCTCATACTTACACCATACATCTGTAACATTTACTAATTAGGAATCGAGTTATTAACGGATTTTTTATATTATGAAATTAGCAAACAACGCAAATCGGCATGCAAACGCCGGTCCGCTTGAGGGTAAAAGTGACCGCAGCTTAAAGACGCTCGTGTCATCACAAAGATATTACTAGCGTGTTGCCAACCCTGAAAATGAATATACTTTATAGGATTGTTTATTATTTTTTGTGTCTATCGAGCGGTAAACCGTTAGGGTCGGGCCCATGGGGCTTGCCGGTGCCTCACTGCGCCAATGCGGTTATAATAAAAGCAAACAAAAACAAAAGTAATTATTTGGGTGATCGTTAAACCTAATGAAGATAAGGACGTCGAATGCAGCTTTGCACGCAGCTTAGACTATTATTTAAAAGATGTTGGGGCACAAACATCTTTTAAATAACAGTCTATTTAGGTCGCCCTATGTTATTTAAGGATATACATATATTATAAGGTACCGGCGGAGAAGAATAGTACCTTCCCCTGTACCAGGTGTCGTTAGAGGTGCCGTAAGGGGCGACCAGGTAGCGGAACCGATAGATGGCCGTATACCCGAAACGCGCAGCTAACATACTAAAGGGTCGGGGTGAACATCGGCATTCTCGTCAGAAAGTTGCACTCTGCGATTGCCACCACGCCTGCCAAGCGCGGCAATTATAGGCAAAAATCCCCCTATCTAGAAGAGGCCTATATGCAACGGTGGACTTTTTATGTCTTAAATAATAATACGTAAGAAAACTATGTGTTTTTACGTATTATATAGGCATATCCTGCGTAATAAAAATATTTATTCCATAATCCAAGTCACAGACATAACCAAGTCATATAAATATAAAATAATATCTTAAGACATTATAACTTATTTTCAGATATCTTAACATATTGTTGCCTGTTTCATTAATTAATTCCGTTGATTCAGCGTAAAAGAGATTACACTTTCATTTCCAAAAACATCCTTATTTATACGTAATCATAAATAATATTTTTCCTCTATTAAGATCGCATATTGTGATGTGTGAGCCGTGTTATTCTGAAATCGTTAAAAACCAATCAGTAAGTTTCGACTCAAAGAGCATCTCTTACGTTTATACCTTATAGGATATATTAAGCACCAAAGATCGTGACCACCCAGGACGAATATTAATATTTGTAGTTGTTCTGTGTCTTGGTGTTGAATATATGTATTTAAGTATTATATTTGTAATTTCTCAGTTGCCTGATGTCCGTAACACAAGTGCTTTAGAAGACTTATCTTGGCGTCAGGTCAATATATGAGATGTATTGTAATTAGAGTGAATTATTATAGTTTATTATTAATAGTCTTAAAAAAGATATTATTACTTTTATAAAAAAGTAAGTCATTAAGGGCACGCCAACGGCATAATTCCTTTGAAATGTAAGATGTTTTAACTTCATTTGAACACCCCGGCATAATATAATGGGTACATGAATCACCATTTTTTGCCATATGGGTGTTTATCCAGATAAAAAGAGCCGCGAACGTGTTAAGCAAACCAATAAAGCTTGATAAGTAAAAAGTAAATACTGTAAATTTTATTGACAATAGTCACGAAACATTCGTTAGTTCACAGATGTTAATCGAAATGGTCTTCAGCGTAACGCGTGTTACGTTCGATTTAAATTGCTTCATCATTCAACAAAGGGCTATTGGTCAATTAAGAATTGATAACATAATGGCAGAATTAATTGACGCGTAAATACAAACACAGATCAACCGAAAATCTCACGGTCAGTCGTAAATCGCAACACTACGGAAATTAAAAAAAATAACATGTCAATAGTAATTTAGCACAGTAGAAGTACCATCAATTGAAAAAAAAATCGTATCGGCATCGTATATCTATCTCAAATATTGTTGCTTAAATGTAATAGGCAGAGATGGGCAGTTGAGAATGTGTGTTTGCCACCACGTCCCCCAGCATGACAATTATGGGCATAATTCACACAAATCAAATAAATTTAGACGACATTCTATTAATTAAACCTGTTTCCAAGATGAGTCGTTTAAATCATTTGTGCTACGGATATAGACAACAGAGGAATCATAAATATGTTACCCTAAGTTTTCTCTAGTTGCGCTGGAATTGTCTTGTGAGTATCCAGCACTAGGTTCTTCGAAAAGGAAAACTAATTTTTCATTTAACACCCATATGCAGAACCGGAAATATTCATTATATTTAAGTTTTGCCATAAGTGGGATTAGAGCCCACGATTCTTAGCGCTCATGATAGGATCAATACCATCTGCGTCATTAGGCTTGTTAAAAAATAATACTCCCAAAAGGAATGGCTTATTTCCAATGGTCTACTCCTTACAAGTAATATATTGACATGTAAAATCGTGATTATAGAAAAGATACCTTAGACCCTGATCGTAAAATATAATATCATTTTAGTTAACCTGAGATTGCACTGCTTAAAACAAATCAATGTTTTAATTGTCCGAGTAAATACATAATTATATCATTAATAACGGATATTACTTAAATGATTTATGTATATGCCCTCTTAACGTGAAATTTTACGAGCGCGTTTACAGAATGTCTTAATCCGAATTTATTGTTATGAAAATACGGCCAACTTTTGTTATTTTATTAATATTTATTAATATTAGAAGTAATTAACAATGCTTACATTAAGAAAGTATTGTTAATTACTTCCAAGCTATACTAATGCTCCAAAATTACCTCATAAACATCTGATTAAAAAAATATTACTCTCAAAATCTCGGGTAATTATTACTGAAATTCTATTTATTACTAGTTTGAGGCTGGTGTTAATGACGCAATTGAAATAAACATTATGATATGTCTGTCGGTTATAGAACACTAATGTGATTGGCACGCAGCAGCTGCAGCAGTTAGTTTGAACTAATTCCAATGATTGTTATATTTGATTATCCGCCTAGAGATGGACTCGAGCCCTGGTAGTCAGGTACAGCAATCGCACAACAATAACTGAATGTGAACAGCACATGATAAACGGCGGCGGTAATAAATTCAATTTTCAGTTTTATATTTCACAGTGAAAGTCGCAGATAAACCAACCCGATAAGGGAAGGTGATGGATAATAATTGCCATAATAAGGAACCGTTGGTGGTATCCAATCAATAAGTCACCTTTAATGATGTCTTTACGCGGACCTTTAACTACTTGACTTTCTTACGAGTTTGATGTTAAGATAGTCATTTCACACAAGTCAACGCGTAATTACACAACTACCAGCGGCCAATGTGGGTGAATGTTTACGTTTTGCACAATCAATCGTTATCGGATGTTATCGGTTGTTAACAATAAAAGGTACTTACCCATCGCTCTTGTCGTACGTCGGGAACGTCTGGTGAGCCAAATCTTGGAGTGAGGAGCTCGTCTGCGGCTCCGCAGATATACCCTGAGCCCTCTGTTTGCGAGGACCGACCCTCGACCCCCTAGCGTACTGCTGGTACGGGAACACGCTCTGCAGTTTGTCCAACTGCGAGCGGAGCTCCAGCATCTCCTGGTCACGCTGCTTAAGCAGCGCTTCCAGCTCTCTAATCCTCTCAATAAGCGGCTGCATATCGTTACTGATAGTCGCGCTAGCAACACAATTCTCCGAGTCGGTATTCATTGCACTAGGAGTCCCCATTATACCATTTATTTCTTCTCTATAAGTTTCGTCTAACGCGCGTCGGTCGCCGTTGACGGTAGGCGCCACGGTAAGCGCACCTCCACCAGAATTCACTATGGCCCTCGGCTCATCGTCACCAGCTACACGCTGTGACGATCCGAAGCAGAGGGTGTCAAAACACACGCGCATTCACTCGGCTGGCGAGCACTGCACAGAACCACAAGGGATCCGGGTTTCACTTGGAACGTTTGAGTCCACTGGCACTAACGGTTCGTGATCACTAGGGTCGCAGGATGTGCGTGGGCTAGCGTGCGAGTCGTGCGGCGCGGGCGCGGGCGGACGGTACAGTGGTGCGCGCGCGCCGCTTGATCGGTGCTGCGCTCTTAGCCGCGCGGGTCTCGCCGGCGCACTGAAATAAACAACGGATGCTTTTTATTTGATGCATTATTTTTTAATTTGGATTAACTTTGCTATTTTAACATATGGCAAATAGAGATCAGATCAAAATAAAGCGTTATTTATTATCTTCATTTATTATTATTATTTATTCAATGAACTCATTATTTATTTATTGAACTTTATTGCACAAAATAAGACAAAATGTACAAATGGCGGACTTAATGCAAGGTGGCATTATCTCCCTGTCAACCATTATACGAAACAGAAAAAAAATATTTATATAGTGGTACAATCATATACAAAATAGACAAACGTTACATACATATTTGTAAAAATAATCGCAATAAATACATATGTTATATAAAAAATATTACAAGATATACATAATTATAATTAAATAATGAGTCTAATAATTAATAGAAGTAATGATAATAATGATTTGTTCCTAGAAGGTTAATTATTATCATTAAAAAATGTTAAATAAAAATACACTATAAAAAGTAATTTTCTACCTTGGTTTTGTTTTTACTAAATTCAAATAATATTTCTTCATTCTATGTTAATTATAAACAAATTATTTCATTTAAAAGCAATGTCTGCTTGTAGATTTATCGAGACCAGATATTAATTCAATTTTATTCTGTTTCACAAAATATCCCTCGTGAACTCATTTGTCCGTTTCTTTACGAGCTAATACATTCATCAAAGGCCTCAGCTATCTCGGCACGCAATGTTTAATCAATGGACATGTTAATAGAGATACTTGATTTTATCAGAATTATTTGACGCAATAATTCTAGATTGATTTTCAAACTGTTTACTTTATCATACAGTGCTTCCGTTACTAATAAATAATTTTATTACATACAATTTAAATAATTTAAATTTAGATGTGTCCCTATGAGGTATTTGGGGATAGATGGGGTATTATACTCCTAATATCACATAATATTTCGCAAGAAAAATATCATAGAGTAGCGTTTTGCCCGCGACTTCGTGTGTTTTTGTTTTAATGAATAACGGCCATAGTATAGGCTAAATTACACAGAGAAATAGACATACTTTAAAATTTATATTATTATGGACTTAAGAATAGCACAATAATATTGTCAATTTCGGGATTAAAGTAAAACGATATCACAAGAATACACGCACAAAATATACGCAATATAAAATAATCGTAATGATTAGTTCGGTTCAAAATAGAAAACTCTACAAGGGTCGATTAGATTGGTACTTCAATCTAAACTATTTCTACTTCCAGAGAGTAGTGTTCGTCTTGCTATATTCCGGCTTCAAGAGCGGGAGAGGCAGCGAAAATACTTCATAAATGTGACATAACACACTCGGGTCAATACGAACGTCGCTACGGTGACTTAGCATAACAAAAAAATCTTACTTTCACGGCAGTCTAACTTCCTTATACAATGCAAAGAAATAACAAATCAATAGCCGAACTCTTGATAAAACAAACGCTCAACACCAAGAAGCCGTTTAAGAACTGTTTGAAGTATCGAAACAAAAAATGGGAATCATATTTAATACTAGTGATCACCTGACATAAAATAAACAGCTAGCACATGACCGCTCGTATCTAATCAATGAATTCAGATCTATAGTGACAATCTCACTCTGAATGTTGGTGAGATATGATTGATACGGAATTTGTTACCATGAAGACAGCGGACGTATATTCCGACAGTTTATTTATATCATTTTAATAGATACTTGTTATAGGCAAATAAACTTGAAGTGACTATAACAACCTCTTAATAATACATGCTTATATTGTGACATGAAATTTGGCATGAATATATTTTGAACCCTAGGGAACATAGTTCACTATTATTGTAAGGAACGATCCCGCGAGATCCGAATTATGAAAGTAAATACAACTAGAATTATTATTTGATGATATTGATCGTGGTCACGCCTAAGATTTGAAGCTGCTTGATTGATTTGGATAATCGCAAAAGACGATGCTTATATGATAAAATTATTATGATTTCTATCGCGCTGTGGCTTCGATTGTAGGTCAGTATGTAATAAATATTTTTATAAATAATGTAACCGTATATCTATAGTTATATCTATATCTATCTATCTAGACTTTCTGGAATAAACTATTAAAAATGTGTTAGTTAAATATTTTCTAAATAAGCTAACAAACGACATACAAAACTATTTTTGTCTATTACATAATTTAAAACTTTCGGAACCTCACCTATTTGGGATGTCGAAGTAAATTTAGCTTTCTTAAGAATCATTGCATTAAATCAATTGATAAAAAAGGTATTAAGAGCCCTTTCACTAGATCCCGAATTGGAAATTCCTCCAAACCCGTTTTTAGAAGGTGACGAATCTCTTACGTGTTTACGATTAGAATTTTAAAATGTTATTGGATCAATGCGTAGGTGGGTTTATATTGAGAAACATGTTGTTTATTTTATTGAATAAAATATTTTATTTCAATGTAATGTCAATCTGTATTTCATTCAGTTTGGATAGCTGTACCACCATTTGTCGGTTCCAGTATCTCAGACGCCACGTACGGCACACGATACAATATTAATAATTAATAATATTATTCTACTTAATCGGTATTCTACGGCAGAACCAGCAAACAGCAAGGAGAGGATGGACAGCAGCGTTGTAAATCCAACGATAATAATATCAATGGTGGTCAATGTTCATCGGTGGATGGCCTGCGGCTAACATAATGCTGAATGGCAATCCACTAGAGACTATAGTGGCATACGGCTCGCCTTTTTAAAAGTTTATCGAAGTCGATAGACCTCTGCAACGTCAGGGATTTTTATTATCCTCTTTAAACAAAAGTATTATTGCCGTAAGGTACTAGCAGATTAGAACAGTAACTATCTCTGTACCAGGTGTCGTAAAAGGCGACTAAAATACCAGAACCGACAGATGGCGGTATATCTATCGAAGACAGTGCAGCAGATGTACAGGGTGGCGATGGGTAGCAGCGTTCCTGCCGCGAAAGCTGCGCTCTGTGACTGCAAACACGCTTGCCAATCACGGCCATTATGGGCAAATTACCCCTTTCTTGGGGAGCCTTATGACCAGCAGTGGACTTAAAGTATATCTTAAAGTATATCCCTTGAAACTCGCTCGGCGTTAGATAATGCTATTCGGTAGAGAACACTTCGAAAATACGAGATACCTTGCCAAAATCCGCAATTACAACTACACTAAAATCATCTCACGTCATCTGGGTCAAACATACCTTTGTGTTTGCTGTATTAGACTTAATTGGCACCATACAGCTGATAGATAATGCGTTGTAAAGTGTCACAACGTTTATAAGAACGGTATTACCTTCACAGCTAATAGGTATGCACGATAATGCACGTCACGAGGCAAAACAGGTGGGAGTTATACACCTGGCATTTAAAAATAGAGACATTTCTTCTTTAAATTTTTATATATATACAATTTAAAAGTAGGACGTAAATATTCCAAGCATATGATTCAGATTGACAAACAGACAGACTAATGCATAAGCATTATTTAATAGATTCATATTAAATCTTAATGCAGCGTTATATTTTCTTCTGGATCTTTCCTTTGTGCAATTGAGGTTTGAGTTCTCGTGTCTCCAAGTTGTGGGGTGCCAGATTAGAATAGATGCATCCATTCGCAGCGTGTCAATCACAGACGAAATCCTTATTGGAGAAAATAAATTCATCAACAGTTAAAGTCCTATGGATATAATAAATAAATAAATTTACGTAACATCTCATACTGACCTGACTTCAAGATAAGTAGTTGAAAGTACTGGTATTACGTATAAATAGAAAAATATCTATTTTCTACACATATATTTAACATCCAGATGCAAAACAAACGCAAATATTCATCACATAAATGTTTATCCTGTGAGGCAGTCGAACCCGCAACCTTTGGCGCATAAGGGACACAACCGACTGCTCCATCAGGTCCGTCAATATGATGATGATGTGGGCTTAAAATAGTGAATGTTACCCACGATAATTAGTTTGTGTACCAAAAACTTTAAGACAAATAAGTGGACTGTGAAAACAAATCAATCATACAATAAATCAATGGCGAAAAATGAACGGCAAAGAGCCAATACTAATGAGCACTATTTTCACAATATCAAAGGCGGACGAATATAAACAAACCAAGGCAAATACAGACTTAACACGTACCTTTTTATAGAGCGCAAGAAAGTTGGATGTGTGTTTGTATCTTTGTTCTTTATATGTGTCTTATTGAAATAAAAGGTAACCTATACTAGATTATTTTTAATTTTTGTGTCAATTTTCATCTAGATCTACTCAGCTGTTCCAGCGTGAAAGACTTACAAACATACAACCACCATCTATTCAAACTTTAGCGTAAATAATATTAGTAGAATGCGAAAGCAGTCAAGCTAGCTATTAATATACATCGATAGCTTGAACCTACGGGTGAGCCAATAGTTACTTTTAAGCCTGGGAAAGTTAGTAAAGAACATATAGTCCACGCAAAGGTTTTTTTTTCGTACAAACCTATTGCTGGACTACTCAGACGTCAATTCCAGCGCCACCGAACAAGAGTGCGGGGCCTCTCATAAATCAGTTCGCGAGATTGAGTGGGACCGACGGCGATCGCCCGAGGGCGCCTGTAGAGGCTCGACCTAGGTTCGGGCTGCCATCGTTGGGGTGAATTTAATCATGGAATTTTGCAAAAGAGAACGGACAGAGTGAGCGCGACAGCTCCAGGGCTGTCGGTTATCGCTCGTGGGGGCAGGGACTGCACGCGTTCGCCGGCGAACGCGGTATACTGTATTGTTATACGACTGCATGTGCAGTGTTAGCGATCGCGTTGATTTTCGCGTTGATCCTATCAGGCGCATCGTCTAAGACGTGACGCGGTCTACGATGGCGGACGTGCGCGCAAGGGTGAGCGACCACGACGTTTATACCTGTAAAATCGACCTCTAAAACATCGCCAGCGCATCTACAACTTTGGCACTTGAAAATATTATATTACATCAACCAGTCATTTTATTGCCTTTTTCGCTCACCTAATACGCGGTTAAGAGATTTTTTTCTACTTTCCGATTTCCTTTCAACCAAGGTTGTTTGGCGTCTTAGGTGAGAGATACCAATATAGAAAGGCCAGACGTCTACCGCTAGCCGTTTAATTGGTACGCGTTTGACACTTCAATTTTGACCTTTAATGCTTTAATAGATTAAGCTCAAAATCAAAATATTATATAGGCCTTTATATTTTTTATGTAGGCCTTTATAGACATTACAAGCAATTTAGAACCGTAAAAAAATATTATTTTCAGAAATATAAAATCCTTAATTCTATTCTCATAACACTGATGACTCTGTTGACTTTACGGGATCATCAGAGTTATCTAGCATGTAAATTATGCCTAACTTAAAATAGTCTGCCAGCTCCAGAATGGTCTTAAAACTATGTTTAATGCAGGTTCATTATACGAACCACCAGAAAGGAACCGGTAAGAACACCTAACAGTTAGTGTTAATGTAACCCTTACCGGCGCTAACAAACCATTGCACTAAAAAATTAAAAATATAGAAATAAAAAACAGATTTTATCTGATTTTATGTGTCTGGAAAATTTTACTACCGCGGCTAGGATAGTTTGAGCTGTCGAGATATCGGACAAAACAAATTTATCATGATCCGAGAACGAGACGGGTTATCCTTGTAGCTACGTAAACAACGATGTTATCGGAATTAGACATGATTTTCATACATGATATGTGCATTCGCACGTGAATGCTGCTACGACTTGTAGCGCCATAAGGTATTATGTAACACTAACAGCCACCCGCGTGTTCGCCTTTTTACTAATTACTAATATTATAAAGGTGAAGAATTGTTTGTTTGTTTGGACGCGTTAATCTCAGGAACCGCTGGTCCGATTTGGAAAATTCTTTGTGTTAGATACTCCATTTATCGAAACGGCTATAGGGTATATTTAGTTTTCAATTAATTCGGGATCCGTTTCAAAATAAATCCTGAAAGTCACTATACCTCCCAAAATCACTATCCTACGCGGACGAAGTTGCGGGCACTGCCAGTTTACTATATATACTCATTCTCAAACAAAGTCGTAGATATCTAGTATTTTATTTATTACTAGCAGACTCGACAGACGTTGTCCTCATAAATAGCAGAAACAGATGGCGCTGCAGTCAGTATCTAGTACTGCAGAGCCATCTGATTTGTGAATCTAAACGATCCAGGGCGCCACCCAGCCTTATAAAAACCACTAAAATCGGTCCAGCCATTTAAGAAGAGTACATACATGTACAATAAAAATATATATATATTAATATAATATATATACATTTATTGACCTTACTACGAATTATAAACAAAATCACTTATCCTGAAAATTTCTAATATATCAAAACTTTAATAAAAGGCAATAATATTTAAACTTTATGTTCATTTGACGTAACGTTTGCATTATTATAAAGCTAAATGCATACTTTTTCCTAGATACCTATCTATGGTCTGTTAGCCTACGTAAACATATGGCGGCCTGGCAACCAACCTCAAACGCTCCATCTTACAATTATGAGAAATGTACAGCCTTCGCAAATTTAAAAAATCACTCCTTATAAAAAATAGATATGTACCACGTTGAGTTGACCCCAGCGAGTGAGGCTTTCTCCAATTCAAGTCCAAACCACGGCCTATATGAACTTTTAAACACTTTATATAAACTTATTTATAATTTAGTTAATTTCATCAGACATTTATACTCTTATCGTATCTTATCGGTCGTGAGTTCGATCCCCATCCATGACATTTATATTATGAATATTTGGGTCTCGGTGTTAGATATGTGTTGAAGTAAAGTACATATTTTTTTTACCCTCTGCTGTCTGTAACACAAGTACTTTAAGCGACTTATTTCGGAGTCATGTCAATGTAGATATGGTGTAATTTTATTATTGTTATTATAAATACATATAAAGTAGTAAGTGAGTATATCGTTAACTTTTTCTGTTACTAAATTTTTGGTGGCGAAGAAAGACGGAGAAAAATCTCGGTTGACATTTGTACAAAATATATTATAAAATATTAGTTCTTACTATGAAATATGGGTAAGACCACAGAACGATTAAGTCATATACTACTTATTAATTAAATACCTTATTACTCGCTCCGCAACACCTGACAATACACCACATCAAGAAATTGTAATGATATGGTAATCATCTCTGACCTTACCCAACATACGCTTGTAGGTGTTTCCATTCCGCATTGAATTCTTCCGGTGGGTGTACATAGGATAAAAGCACTGGCAGAATAAAGAACACTCATATACACACAATCGCCTCCACGAGGGGCTAAATGTCACATCAGTCATGGTCACAAAGGATATAAGATCTTGAGATAGCTCGCGTCCCTTTTCTGCCATCTTGTTTTAATGACAGCTTTACTGGACTTGCGCAGGAGAATGTGCGCTGACGGATATAAAAAAATCTTAACTTATGGTTTACTAAATAAAATTCAAGGCTGCTTGCTTATTTATAAGCAATATATATATATATTAATGTACTTTTATTACAAGTATCGCATCGTTTTTTTTAAATGTGTCACCCGCGTAGTTTTGAGAACTTTCATATTAACTTTGCACTTCCTTTTTACTCCCTTAAGGGGTGATTTTCAAAAAAAATATTTTACACATTTTTTACGACTTTCAATCAAAAACTTATATACTGAATTGCATTCGAATAACTTTAAAAACAGCAAAGTTTTATACAAAAGCAAGTTTGCAGAGTCTTAACTCGTGAATTTTCAAAATCTTTACATTAATAAATTGAAACTTCTATACATTTTTTTAACCCTTTTAGTTTAGGCTCTGTGTTGATATGTCAGTCAGTCAGTATATTCTAATTTATAAGTTATAGCTATCATTGTACAAAAAGCATTGAAATCCATTGACTGAAAAAGTAACTTTTTATCCACATATTCTTACAAACTTTTGCGTCTATAATATAAGCCTAATAAAGACTTTGCTCTAGTACTAACAGCCAACGCTAGTGTATTGAAGGTGTACCAGAAATCAAAGCTCTTTCGCATAAGGGCGAAATGTATGTTACTGCTCGTCATTTTCAATTAAATATTTGTCGACAGCTTCATTATTATCTAGCCAGTCTAAAAGCATTTAAATACCTATATAGCGCAGTATTTGAGACTACGCGGTTGATTTCTCCCTCCACCGAGACTTATGAGATTATCTAAAACTAAATAATAATAAATTCACACGACATCTCATACGTTGACCTGTCTTTGAGATAAATGGGTTAAAGTACTAGTGTTGCAGATATTATACTACGTAGGAATTGCAAATATAATACTTAGATACATATAAACAACA
>JACJUM010005601.1:7332970-7343234 GCA_020976665.1 Heortia vitessoides | reverse complement strand
AAATCAGCTTTCTGGTTATTTTTCACCATGAAAGGTTAAAAGTGGGCTGTATTTACGATTCAGTCGGACAGGTAATAAAATTTGATTAAATAACTGACATTCGTTTCATTTTCATTGAGGGCGTAGGTAATGTATATGATAATGAAATACTAGACGCTGACGTTGGATTTATCTACCTCAATTTGATGGATATATTTATAATGATTTAATAAATATACCGTAAGGTACCGGCAGAGTAGAATAGAACTTCCCACTGCACTAGGTGTCGTAAGAGGCGAGATCAGAACCGACAGATGGCGGTATATCCATCCGAAACAGCAAAAATACATTAAAGTAAATTAATATAAACAAATAGTTGTTTAGTAATATTTTGACAATAAGATATCATTACAGCCATTGGAAATCTACTGCTGGACATAGGCCTTCCCAAAAGCGTGGTAATTTGCCCATAATTGCCGCACTCAAGCAAGCGTGTTGGCAATCGCAGTGTGCAGCTTTTGTGACGAGGATGCTGCTGCACATCTCCACCCTGTACGTCTGAGCTACACTGTTTCTGATTGATATACATCAATCTATCGGTTCTGGTCCCTTATTCGCCTGTTACCACACCTGGTACAGGGGGAGGTATTATTTTACTCTGCCGGTACCTAACGGCTAATTATACAACTTATTTATATAAAACTAATATTTACTTTTATGACATATCATGACTATTCCGTAAATATCTTTGAAACCTAAGCGCATACTACCTGATAATCTGTATCTTTACAAAGTGTCTGCAAAATTAAATTCACATAATAAAGTTAATTACACTCTTTTTTTACCTTGTGACTTTTCAAATGATAGTAATGTATACACCGTATAAAAAAGTTTATTTTGAAGTATTTGTCTACCTGTTTGATTCAATTAATATCGGAAGGCTGGACCATTTAAAACTATACTTCAGCTAACAGCTAATATTTTAAAGAGTAACAACTACTCTACTTTTGTTAACAAAAATAAATAAAGCATTTCAAAAGGAAGTGTCAAGAAAATCGACTATCATGCGTGCTAGTAAAAATGAATATAAATAATAATAAATAACTAAATGCCTACAACATCTCATACATTGACCTGATTCCGTGATTAGTCGCTTAAGGCACTTGTGTTACGGACATCAGACAACAGAGGTATCACAAATATCCCACTTAAATACATATATTTAACACCCAGGCACAGAACAAACATAAATATCATCATATAAATATTTGTCCTGGGTGGGGATCGAACCCACGACCTTTGGCGCACAAGACTGGATCACTACCATCAGCGCCATCGGGCCCGTCCCGTAATATATCTTTGTTATATTATAATACAATAGTATTTAAAACAGTAATTTGCTAGTAACTTTTTCTTACTTCATTCGTCGACAGAATTAATTTCAAGGCGGGCGTTTCGAGTCCCTTTGCCCAGAACATTTGTTCTGAGAGTTCGTATATGTCATATTCACCTAAATCTTGATTACCCTGTTGCAACATTTTATTAGCTTTCGAAAACATTAACTCATGAATAGAGACATAAACAATATCTCAATGTCATATAGCACTTTCATTATTTTCGAGGTGTCAACACAGTTTATAATTATTACCGTTTATTCTTACGTGGAGTGTCGTTTATGTGCCATAACCACATTTTATATGTCACTGTTAATTAATGAACGCGCCGTTAAATGGAACTGTTATATAAAGAAAATGTTCTTGAGAGTTGTCTTAAAAAATAACGAAAAGCAACATATTATTCAAATCATTATTTGGGTTTCTATAGTTTCACAACTGATCCGGCTTCGCTAAACGTAAAATAAGTCGCTTAAAGCACTTGTATTACGGATATCAGACAATAGAGAAAATATAATGCGTAAGACATATATGGTACCGCTAGATGCAGACTGCAACAACTAAAAATCATATATTTATATGCCATAATTCTAGAAACATCGCCATTCATTCACAAATTTAAACGGAAGGTCGGATTGCTGCCATCTGTCGGTTCTGGTACCTTAGTCGCCGTACGACACTTGGTGCAGAGGGAGGTATTATTCTACTCTGCCGACACCTCACGGGATTAGAGGTATCATTTTCGTCAATTTCGACAGTTCTGTATGAAATTTCATTTAATACCTACCATATCTAAACACGCAAGTTTGTCGTGAGGATAAGGCCAATGAAAATTGCGATACTACTGAATGTGCCAAAATGGGTGAGTCAAAATGTATCTTATCTATAATATTTATTGATGAGCCCAACTGCGCAATCGGTAGTATCCCAATCTCGTGCGCCAAGGGTTATTGGTTCGGCCCCCAACTTCGGACACACATTTATAATGAACATTGTTGTTTGTCTTATGCCTGCAAATAAATATATGTAATATTTATCTCATTTATTTATCGAGTAATCCTATATACATTTTTCATAATTACAGTAGTCGGTAAAACTTGTCATTTTTAATGGCACCCTTGAAAGCGGTCACCAAAAGGCAGTCAAAACGATGCTAGTTAAAAATGAAATAAAAAAGTTTTTATAGCACGCGTATTAAGAAACTTACTATAATAATAACATTCATAAACTATTAAGTATTAGTAATACAACCATATAAAAGTCTCGTGCCCTGAAACTATATTACACCGCCAAAGGTTATTACTTCTTTAACATCTGTATGATTATTTATTTAAAAGCATTCAACAAATACTGGCAGGTAATTCATTTAAAATTGGAAAACTTATTGACTTTCTATCTGCGAGTTTGAAAGAACGTAAAAGAACCGTAAGGTTCTGGAAAGAGTCCAAGAATCAACAAGCGCAGCAGTAAGTTCACAATGTGGACTGATGGAGGATTGCGTTAAATGTAAGCCGTATACCACCAGTCCTATTGGAAAACCCTTTGGAAGACCAAGAGATGCTTCCAGTAGCCTCCTATGTGTGGTATAATGTTATATTATAGTATTCTGTAAGACGCTCGCAACACGTGGCTAACCTTGTAACTTAGAAGATATTATGTCACATTACCCAGTAATTTTTCTGCCTCTCCCACCCTTCAAACTTCGTTAACCTCAGAGTTTTAATATTAGTTCTTCTTTCAGAAGATTAGCAGAAGTGGACAGGTGTTTTTATTTAAGTTATGATATCGGGTGGATATCACAAATATAATCAAGAACGGGTCCTTAATAGACTGATAAAGAGACGGGTAAATTCAACCCAACAAAGTTCGTATGGAGTGTACTAGTGGTGAATTATGGCTTATCACTATCACAAAACATTATATAACATATTAAAAAAACAAAGTTGCCTCCCGCTTTCTCTCTGTCCCTACGTATGCTTAGATCTTTAATACTTCAAAACGGATTTTAATGCGTTTTTTTATAGGTAGAGTAATTCAAGATGAAGGTTTATATGTATAATACATGCATTATACAGTAGATAACCGCTGATAGCTTGCAGAATTCCATATCGTGAATAAACACATTTTTTGCATTTACGAGATAGACCAAAATGATGTAGTGTAGCATTGTAAACCTGAAAATAGTATAAAAAAATGGCATATCTCTATCAATTAGGGATAGCCGACAACAACCATTTTGTATCCTCATCGCACCTGTGCGAAGCCGGGGTGGGTCGCTAGTATATTATATACCTACATATTCGCAGAGTATATAGTTTTTATTCGAAATTGGATTCCTGCATTTATGTCATGAAAGTGATACGCCATTTTCTATTTATCACAGTAGATGAATCAATACAGATTCAAATCGATGACAAAAGTAGACCACGAGTTTCTTTAGAATTTCCTTATCGCGTTCTTATCAGGCCTTCTTTTAAGTGCCGAATAAAAACAAAAATATTTATTCAAAAATAGTTTAGCATACAGTGCGCCATTTGATTATTTTTCTCGAATTGAAATTGTAACGTTCCATTTCATACTACATTTAACTTGACTTTTCTTGATCCATTAAGGATTTTGTAATTAATATTGTATTTCGCATATACCAATCACTCAGGGACTGGATCCGACAATTATATATTGTAATGTAATGATTCAAGATTATTTGAACCACCAATAGTTAGATACTTTTAATGAAAAAAAGCAATTATTTTTTACTGGCATCTTTAAATACCTGTACTCCTTTGGGTCAACCTTTATCTGGCAGAAAGCTAAAATAATAACATTTAAAGACTCATATCAATAACAAAGGGTGATTTAACAAGAGAAGTATCATTGAGACAGATTTTAGAAGCCGTCTAAAACTAGTGGGCAATATTATATGTACTTGTGTCGTTAAATACCCCAGTAGATGCCATATGACTAATGTAGTCCTAATAGTTTCCGCGTGAGGGCGTAAATGTCGTTTTAGTTCAGGAGTAAGCAAGACATTAAATGCTTTTATAGTGTAGACTTGTTTATTGACGGTAACCGTCAAATGATTTTTTTGTATGCATTTAGGTAACATTTTGGATGGTTGAGATTGAACGAATCAACCTGTCAAATGACGCTGCAGTCGGTATCTAGGTTATGTACCTATAATGCAACTAAACAGCTGGGTGGATTTGATTGATTTTTGTGAATGCAATCATATAGGGGCCTGGGAAATCTAGATTCACGAATCAACCCAGCAGATGACGTTGCAGTAGGTTTCTAGGTTATTTATCAAGACATCGTCGTCTGTTTTACTGACAAAACCAATATAGCAGCTCTCGGCCTATCACTAAGACGTCAAACTCATGCGTCACAATTACTGGAGTACTAACCCTATTCTCTTTTGATTCCAGCCTATTTATAGATCGCAGTCAATTAAATTCAATTCCACCGCCGAGGGTTGTCACATGTTCAATTATGTGATTTACTGCAACTACCGTCTGGTTTCTTTGTAGTGCTTGAAGAAAACGCGCTCGTACAGAATTGGTAATAATTGCTCTCGTTGTTGGTTAATAAACAACGCGTTTAACGAGTTTCGAGGATCCGTTTTGATTAGAGGCGGCTTTTTTGTTTGGTGGGAATCAGGCGCAGTTGGTGTTAATTATTTTTTTTAATAAAACTTTATTAGATCGTGCTTTTTTAACGATTCCCTACTAATATTATAAATGCGAAAGTAACTCTGTCTGTGTGTATGTCTGTTACACTTTCCCGATCAAACCCCTAAACCGATTTTGATGAAATTTGGCACAGACTATCTTTAGATCTTGAGAAAGGATATAGTCTTTTTTTAATTCTAAAAAAGGGTTGTGAGGGGTCGAAAGAGGGAGTAAAAAGTTGTATCGCTATTTTTGGAGCTAGATACTTGAAACTTATTTTTCAAGCCACGAAGCTAAAAAAAACTATTCCACGCGGACGCGGGTGCAGCTAGTAACTATAGAAAGCTGACTGTTAAGATCAATCAAAAGAAAGAAGAGAATGGTTGACTTCTCGCCAAAAATACTAAATAGATTCAAAGAAGCTTTCTGTCACACGTCACAATAATATCTGTATAATTGATAAATTTTTTAGCCGTGAAGTACCGGCAGAATGGATTAGTACCTACCCCTCTCTATACGACACCCGTGTCGTAAGAGCCGACTAAGGTACTAGAACCGTCGGATGGCAGAATATTCATCCGAAATAATGTAACTTAAAAGCACAGGGCGGGGATGGGCAGCAGCAAAAGCTGCGCACTGCGATTACCAACACCGTTGCCCCGGTTGTAGTTTTGGGCAAAATTTCCTCTTTCTTGGGAAAGGTAGGAGTAGACTTCCAATGGCAGTTATGATGAATTAATAAAAAGATATTTGCAGATTAAGACTGACATGATAAAAATTTAGGGATGAATAGTCGAGTAACTATCGCATTTTTTCGTTCGTTGCAAAAAACTTTTTAACGGCACTAAAACGACGTTATATATAGGTTTAATTATAACTATATAAACAAAATAAAAAAATTCACTCCACATCTCATACCTTTTACCTACAAGATTCGCTTTAATCACAAATATAATACTTAAATACATATTTTGAACACCCAGACATCAACAACATCTTTAAGTACGAGTATGTGCCCTGAATGGGGATCGAACCCACGACCCTTGGCGCTCAAGGGTCACTACCACCTGCGCCATCGAGCCACTTCAAAAGTAACGTAAGCGTAAATGTTTAAAAATATCATTGTCAAAGTCTAGTAAACAAATGTTCCCAAGAGGCCCGCTCTATGTTTGCCAGAAAATAAGGGACTTCCGTAGTTGGACGTCATTAAGTAATTGAACAAACAAGTTTCGTATGCAACGACGAGACGGTATTTAGGTCGAGATAGGATATTAAGACTGCTCCTTTTTGGTAGAAGGTATATTGTTTATCATGGTCTTCATTTTCAATATCCAGTCACCATAAATCTCCAGAAAGCATAGTCTCATTGACTATTTTTTTTGTGTTGTTGGAGACAGTTGGCAAAAGCCAGTCCAATACAATAATTGGTACTATAATATATTTTTTCTGAAAGGCATCGATTCTTTTATGCAGTGAACATTCGCATAAGGTCTGTGTCTGGATGAGTTGCTTTGAGCTATTTTATATATTATAGGGGGAGGGGGGCGAACGAGCCAACGAGTTATCTGACGGTAAGTAATCAGTGTCGCTCATGGACACCTGCAACACCAAAGGAATCGCAGGCGCGTTACCAGCCTTTAAGAAGATAATAGATTTTGCTCTTGAAGGTCCTTAAGCCGTAAAGGTCTGGGAATACCGACACAGCGAGTTGACTCCATAGATCAATGAAAATGCTGAAAATCCATAGATCAATGAAAAATGCGCTGAAATCCCACATTGGTTGACTGCCATCCATCCAGGTGGATGGTATCACAGTCGATATTAATATGATATGCGGTAAAATACACAGGCCAACGTATAATAGACCGATCACCATGCAAATTAGCAATATGACAGTATATTTTTCATATTAACACAACTACTAGATAGCATAAAAACCAAACCCGCGTGACACCGTAGTGAGTCACTAGCATAACACAAACTAATCCAAACCTCGAGATATCACCAAAAGCGCATGACGTGCGAATAAACAAATGACTACCACAAACAATTATACCATCCATACAGAGATGTAATCAAAAAATTAGAATGCATATAAATAATATTAAAGTTAACGCAATAAATAACTCGCCGACAGTCGTGTCATGAGAGCATTTATCATTATTATTGAGAGCGGCCCTCAAATGTATCACGATGGTCACACAATGTAGCCGGCGAATTACGTGAAATGACCTAGACATTTATTGTACTACACCACAACATTGTATACCAATAACATATCTAACACGCATTCACAACTCATAATTAAACTAATTTTTAACGGACATAAAACGTTTTTATCATTTGTCGTTTCAATTACAGCATCTCTTATTATTTAAAAAAGGAATGTATAAAAATCATCATCACCACAGCCTCAGAACCAAGCCTCCCCAAAAATGAATAGATTTGTCCATGGTTCCCGCGCTTGGCAGGCATGATGGCAATCGCAGAGCGTAGCGACGAACATGCGGCTGCCCATCACCGCTCTATTGCATATGAGATACGCTTTCCGAACGGACAAACCGCCATCTGTCAATTCCAAGAACTCAGTCGTCTCTTACAACACCTAATGCTGGGAGAACTACTATTTTTCCTTGCTAGTACCTCACGACTAATATATATAATATATTTTTAATAATAGTTTGCTGTGTGGTACTGGCAGAGTAGAATAGTACCTCCCTCTTTACCAGGTGGCGATATATCCATCCAATCTCCATTCATAGGATGGAGATGGGCATCAGCATTCTCGTATCGAAAGCTGCGCTCTGCGATTGCCAACACGCTTGTCCAACGCGGCAATTATAGGCAAAATTTCCCCTTTCTTGGGAGGCCTATGTCCAGCAGTGGACTTCCAATGGTTGTAATGATGATGACTTATAATTGTTATACCGATGTAAATAGGACCTCCGCCTGTTCAAAGGCGAATGTTTTAGTGCGGTATAACAATCTAAAGCAGCGCGGCTTCCAAACAAAAGTGGGCGTCGCGTAGCTACGCTCTGCGATAGCCACTTGTGTCCAGCGTGATAAAATTATTCATATTTCTGGGTCAACTGGAATAATGTAATTTATAAATATAGGTCAGATTCCAAATTTAAAATTCAAAAAGCAAAAATGACAAATGTGCAAGACAGCCGTCATAACCATCGATAATGGTAGATGATATCTGCAGTGACGAAGACAGCACGATTTGACCACTTCTACCGACCGGTACTAACTGTACACACAAACTATTACTGACATTGAATTAGTAGTTCCTACACTTTATTATGATAATGGTGGAAATAAATTATAATAATTATTATTATTACTTTTGCGTGTAATATCATCATCATCATCATATCAGCCATAAAAAGTCTGTCATAAAAGTCACTGTTGGACATAGGCCTCCCTAAAATAGGGTGGTTTTATCCTATAATTGCCGCGCGAGGCGGGTTAGTAGTAATCGCAGAGCGGAACTTCGCAATGAGGACTGCTGCCTATCCCTGGTAGAATTTAAGCTGCGTTGTTCCGGATGGATATACCGTCATCTGTCGGTTCCGGTACCTCAGTCGCCATTTACAACTGGTACAGAGAGGGACAATTCTACTGAGCCATTACCCTACGGCTTAAACAATATACAAAATAATAACTATTAATCAACCTGTCGACCTCCTTACAGGCGATCATTTTTGTAAAAACTTTTCTGATGCATTTACCGATTCATATAACCGCGTTAAACGCGTGTCTATAGAAATCTCTATATAATACAAATATTAAGCGGGTAAAAATACTTAACTATCATCATCATAACGGCCGTAGATCGTCCACTGCCGGACAGGCTAGAAAGGGGGAATTGTATTAAATCGCGGAGCGTAGCTTTTCGACGGAAATTCTGCCGTACAATGCTGTACATTTAAGCTATGTTGTTTCGAATGGATATACCGCCATCTGTCGGTTCCGGTACCTCATTCACCTGGTTCAACACCTGGTACCAAGACAGATATTACCTCTCTTGGTTTTTATTCTAACGGTAAAGAAGATATTAAAAAAGTTTTGGTTGGTTTACGTTTAAGACTATTAAATTAATATACGAATACATTACCTAGTACTAAAAATGTTTTTTTCACAATTTGTCCATTACTTAGCCATTCATGATAATACCAATTATGTCTTAAGTTATGTAGAAGCAGACCTATGCCCGTCGCTATCGACATCATACGTTTCTTCTTGGCCACAAAACCTTGGCTGCTCTTTATTAAACCTTTCACCGGTAATGTAAGGGGAGGGGGGAGTGTGTGTTAGATCATTATCTACAATAAATACGGGTTAATCTGACCCTGAAGGGTAACTTTGGCTCATATGAACAAATATAACTAAACTTAAATCGAATCCATAATTAGGTACACGGTCAATATCATGTGGATAATAATTTATGTGGTTGTCACAACTTTAGTGGGTAATCGTAATTACTGCTGAGGGTAGAGAGGTAGCATCAACTGGTATTAAATTTCACACACTTATACCTCTTAATTTGGTAAATAAACACCACCTTGCAGTTACAATGCTTAAGTATATTTTATCATAAATCAGTCAGGATTCCGAGTGCTAGCACAATTTCACAAACAAAAAAATATCGCCATACATTATTATATATTAATGTTTTCCTCATAAAGTTTAAAGCTTAATTTCACGCTGAGGTTAAAGCAGGTTGCTGACGAAAAGGTCGTTCCAGCCGTGATTGACAGTTCCCATTCATTGAGGTGTCAGCCACGTACCGCATATTTTGAATGGGCGTGGTCTCTTTGACGTCCGCTCAAAATCCGCCACGGTGCCGGTGGACGGAATGAAAAATTACCACTGGCCGGAATAATTGAGCAGTCACAATGGCGGAAACAAAACCATACTAATACTTGGTTTTGGTAATGAAGTAAGGATTAATACATTTGACACAGCATGGGACGCCGTAGCCTCATTTTGCCTGATGAACGCGTCAGAGAGGTTGATACAGAGGCCAATCACAGGCGAAGACGACATCCCGGACGAATGAGAGCAGTATACCTCATTAGAGGACCTCTGTTCGAAGGCCTACAAAAGGCACAGGTGCGTGAATACCCTCCAAGGAACTAAGCTATGAGGCCGTGAAAGGAGCCGCTACAGACTGGGTACCGTGATGACATGCTACGCAGCTCCAGGTGCCCAGTCCAG
>JACJUM010005601.1:7103327-7332960 GCA_020976665.1 Heortia vitessoides | reverse complement strand
ATTACTAAAATGACTGTACCGATAGTTCCATCAATTAAATCCTACTTAAGTGTTATTTCCAAAATAACTTTTTCACTATTAAAACGATTATATCGATAGTTTTAACAAATAAATCTTAATTGAGGGTTCTTTCCAAAATAACCTTTCCAAAATTCCATAAAAAACCAATTAATTACCTATATATCTCACCTCTCTACAGAATATGTGACTTGACGAAATTTTGATATCCAAAAATCACTTCAACGCCTGCCAAAATTTCCAAAGCGCAACAGTCACAGAGTGCAGTTTTCGCGACAGAAATGCTGCTGCCCATCGTCCAAACTATGCATTTGAGCTACACGTTCTTGGATGGATATACCGCCATCTGACGGTTTTGGTACAATAGCCGCCTCTTACGATACCTGATATAGTGGGAGGTACTATTCTACACTCACGGCTCTAAGCTAACTGTACTTTGCTAACATGTAGTACTTTTATTTAGGATATACATAATAATAATACTCATAGCTACAATACTAAACCGTCTCCCCTATTTTGTATTTTTTAGATACACCCACTATGGAACAAAATGTAAAATAAATTCACGACTGAAGTTTAAAACAATTTTCCATTACCACTGTAATTGAACACATTCCCTGAAAGGTACATTTATCAATCCTAACTGGTTATACACCAGTTTAGCAATAATATTTTAGATAAATTAGTCTCACGGGCTTTTTAATATTTCATCTTTTAAACTACTTTATTTATTCTATTACAAAAAAAAAATAGCTAAAGGTCATTTATCGACTGTTAAAGGCATTAATTAAAAGATAATTGATAATCGCTTTTCCGTAAACCACTAGCTTTATGATCGAGTCTATCCTTTAATCCTTAATCTATCGAACTTTCGAATCGTCCCCGTTATGTTATCAAGAAGGTCATTGAACTCGCTGTTAGTTAAATCTAATGAATGCTGCCACACGGTTCAATACCGACATCGCCTTATCGCGTATAATTACAGACAATATCGTTAATGGTTCTAGAACAATCGAACTGGTTCAGACCGTGTGAGCCTGCAATTAGTTTAATTTTAATCGTAGAGGACATTTAAGAACAATTGTTGGTATAGGTATATACCCATACTCCCATATCACACTGGCATACTGGAACTCGATTTAGTCTTATCAATTTGGAGCACCAAAGTTTATCCGATCAACAAAAATACTTGTTAAAATTAATCCAAAAAATCTATCAGATTTATAATAGCACTGCAGAAATAATTTAATTCTATCATTATTTTACTATATAATCTCGCAAAAGTCTAAACCAACCTCACATTTTTAGGATGTATTAATTTAAAAGGGATCATATAGATTTTTATGTCAGAAGAAAACGTTACCACAAAAGGTATTGCCGAAAAAATAACGTAATTCCACAAATGATAGAAAGAAAATTAATAAGTCTATTTGCAAATACATAGTAGGAAAAAAATAAAGTTTTTTTGGCGCGTATACTATTTACTTACAGGTAAATCCGAAACAGCACACACACAAACACAACGGGAAACTATCACGACCACACAACACTTTACAGTGGTTTAAATCTCGCCGCACTGATTCGAACTATTTCCGCAACTCTGGATAAATGATAAAAAAAGTTGCAGAGCGATTTTTTTTTACACCGAGATACTTTATCTCACGAATGAGAAGGCAGAGACGAGCGCACGTGACGACGGTTGGGTTGGACAATAAATTTATATTGAGCTGCCTGCGCGGGCGCAGTTGGACATATTTACTAGTTATAACCACTCAAGATATACTGTGCATGAGTGTTTACAAGCTGGATGTGACATAGCATAGACTATTTAATAATATACATGTATATATAGTTATTGGTTTAATATATATATATAGTTAAAAGCAGAAAGTATGCAGACTGATGCTCCATTGGAAAACGTGTTCTGGAGTCGCAAATTTTTTTCAGCAGATGAAGTAAGAAAACGTATGACAAAAAAAAGTATTTTACACATGTCTATCTAAAGTATGAAAATTACTAAGTCCTACAACACGACTAAGATTATGTATAGACCAAGAGTTTCAATAAACGCCATCAAATTTCATAATAATTGTCACAACGGGGAAATAAGTCAATTATTCTAGGTCGAAAATGGAACATTTGTTTAAAGTAATTAAATTCTAAAACTATTCCCTCATAAGTTTAATTATCGCTGCACCCTTCCAACTACCTTTCTTCATTAAGTCACGGCACATAAAACCAAATAGATACTTATATTAATGTATGTAAATGTATATCTATATTTTATACTCTATTTACATATACTATGACTGAAATTTAGAAATAATAGGATTATCTGAATTATTCTTGGGGAATGCTAAAGTATATATTATTTTCTAAATCTACTTGAAAATTAGATTGAATGTGATTATCGATGATGTCTGAGAGAAATTACTAACTTGGCGTTTTGATGACACAGTTAAAACATATGGGCATAAGGTCCGTCACCAGTGCAAAACCGAATTGCTAGTATAAAATTCGACCAAAATCTAAAAATAACTACAGATACGAATTAAACATAGATACCATTATTTCTGCTATGTTATAATACACATTCGTCGATAAATTCTTAATAAGTAGGTACCAATAATTTAGCTTGAAATTACAATTGAAATCTTATCGCCTTTGATTTTATTTAAACATATATGAATTTAATTATTGATAACTTCTAATTCAACACATCAGCCATTGGAAGTCCACTTCTAGTCATAGGCCTCCCCAAGAAATAGGGAATTTAATTGCCGCGCTGGGTAAGCGTGTTGGTTATCGCCAATACGCTATGCATTTGAGCTACATTGTTACGTATGTATACACCGCTATCTGTCGGTACTGGCACCTCAGTAGCCTTAAAGGCTACTGAGGTGGCAGTGAGGTGCAAGACACCTGGTATAGTGGGAGGTACTATCCATTTTTCCGGTACCGTGTGGTACTGGTAGAATAGAGCAGTACCTACCTCACACACAGTAATGGCAACACAGCTTCTAATTGATATTGCCTATTAATATCTCCCTCAAATAATAAATTATTTTTAATAAATTAAAAATAAAATTTAATTTATATTTATAAATAAAATATAGATATTAATAAATTATAGATAATTACCCTATTTATAAATTAATACTTGAAGGCCGGGGCCAGAGTGGCCACCAGCAAGCTGGCCGACGTACATATCTCCTCAAATTATAGCTTACTAGCTGTGCTCGCGACTTCGTCCGCGTGAAGTAGTTTCTTTGGGCACCAAACCTTTTTACTTTATTATATCTTTTTCTATACTATACTTATATCAACTTGGAATATTATATTTATTTATATATATATATACAAATCAATAGCCTAAATAATAAGGTTTAAGCTTCTAGCTCTAACAATAGCGATACTTTCATACAACTTTTCATCCCTCCTTTCGACCCCTTACAACTCTTATGTCGAACGAAAAAGTAGCCTATGTCCTTTCTTAGGCTTTAGACTATCTGTGTACCAAATTTCATTTAAATCGGTTCATTAGTTGAGGCGTGATTGCGTAACAGACAGATAGACAGAGTTACATTCGGATTTATAATATTATTAATGATAAGGATAATGTCATTCCAATTGACATGTGATGATTTAGTAGTGATTGCTCGTGATAATTCATCATAAACTCTTAGTAGGTAAGATATAACAGTAACGGAGATGGCAATTCGCCGCGCAGTCTCACGTTCAATTTGTGCAAAAAACCTTTTTTAAGAATTCTTAATTGCATTCGTACAAAGATAGTAAAGAACACGAAACACAAGTAGATAATGTTATCGAATGCCTAAATAGTTACGAAGTTACTTTTTAAATACATATTCTTTTTCAATACTCTGTAAATGTATATAAATACAACACACCTTTTCTATTTCAGATTATAAATCGTTCAAGGCGTTATGTGCCAGTCACAAATAAGTAAACCTGCTTCACCGATGTAGTAGGTAAAAAATCTGTCCTACAGAACGTAGATCGCTCGGTCAACCGAGACCTTCCGGATAGTAGGCACTCGTTACAGTTGAAAAACTACTTCCTTGCCTTGATCTTTTCTTAGAAAAAATAAAGCGGAAAGTGCACTAAACTTGTGAATTAGGGATAGAGCAAATAATTTCACAGTTAACTGAATTTATTTTTAATAATTTCAGTAACAAAATATATATTTATAAATAATTAGATTACTTAAAATTTATAATTGTAATATAGAGTATACAATAATTAAGTTACTGAAACGTATCAACATAAAACATTTCTCAGTACGGTTAACACACTATGGCCATCTAGCGTGGAGTAGTGGCGTTATTAGGTGCTACAAAAAAGCATGCCGCTTTTACGAGTATGCAGTTGTTTCGTACAGTCAGTATGAATAAATGTATATTTCATGCTTTTTATAGTAAATACACAGGTAGCGGGTACTAAAATCTTGGTGAATGTACCGTATAATGTGTGCAGCCTACTTCCATTAATATCTATCTAATTATATTATTTCCGTTGGATGTTATAGTTTTTAAAATAATGAATGAATCTTATAGTAAGATAAAGCTGCCACGACACGTGCATACCTTGTTCACATGATACTGATAAGACAGAGAAAAACAATTTAATTATTGCCGAGTAACGACAAGATTTTTTTAAAGAATATCTAGTAATAAAGTTGTCATACAATTTTAAGCAACATCATAACATAGAATTTATAATAACAGTGATTTAAACTGTTTTATCTAACTTGCATAAATTCTTATAACATAATAAATGATAAGTAATAAAAATTGAAGGTGAAATATTAGTATGTATATAATTGATAAAAACCAATCTGTCTGTCCCTTACAAAATTCAAAAAAGATTATTGTACACAGCGATCCTATAACGTAATTTATGAAATATATAATACTGTAAGTCATAAATTATATATAGACATTTACAATAGCTTATCATATCGTTAATTAAGGGAAATAAATAAATCTGATATAGGTAAAACAGTTCCTGGTATCGTGAACGATTGATTGTGAGATGATGTTTAAAAATAAATGTTTATATTGATTATGTTTATAAATAGTATAAATTAACCTTATTCGTTCATACTTAGGACCTGCATGTGCATGTTTTGACTAACAATAATTATAAATTACACAAGCACAATAGTTGATGGTAATTATAATTTATAGTAACATAAGATGGTAATTACTTTACCGGAAGACGAAGAGAAATAAACAAATCACTTTTTATCACTTGCAATAATACACTTTTGTCTATGAAAAAAAGAAGCATGATTCGAAATCTAAGAAAGAAAATATGCATATATACAGCTTTAGGCACTGAAACTCGTGCACTAACAAAGTCTGAAGAATATATATACATATATAGGTATTATATCAAAAGGAATTGTACACGTGTGCGTTACTAATGCCTTAAATATATTTAACTAAGAAAAAATAAAAAACTCTACTTCTTTATAATATCTAAGAACACGAGGTTCGTTTAAGTGTCCCTGCCTCTCTACCTCTACCGGTATCAATTTTAATACTGAACCACTCAGGAGTCTACCGATAGAGGCCTACATTTAGGATATTGCTACCCTGGTGTTAGAACTGTATATATTTTTCTTGGGGGAAACCCCTCAGACTTCGCAGTACCCGGTCCTTTCACTCGGGTACCAAACATTCTTTATACAATGCTAGGAGCTCTCAAGGCAAGATTCTCTGATTATTCATCAAGAAACTACAGATGAGCGGATGCGAGAACCGATCCTCTAAAATAACAACCCCAGGGAGCCCAGTTGTCTAGTGCATTTTTTGACACGATGACTGGAATAGGTATTCGGTCAGATTTCCGGTTTACGTAGTCTTGTCACTAACACAAGGTATTTAAGCGAAGTGAAGCCAATGTAGGTATGCATGCGAAGTTGTATGAATTCATTGGTCTTTAACCGCCTTCCACACCATAAGCCACCACGGTTGCACAGCGCGGCAATTATCGGCAAAACTCTTCCAACAGCTGATATGATGATGATGACACTAAAGGCACCAAATGCGCGGTATGCATGGATGGTAAGGTCAATAGAAAATTACCACAGGTCAAATATAGTGCGACATTTAAAAACTGTTGATATTAATCATTTATTTGAATTATACATAGGTACTTAATTATTAGAATAAAGAATCTCGTTGGATTAATGAGTCCTGAGCACATTGTCCCGACTATTCCTATCCATAAGATAAATAAATGAGTCATATTTTTAAACAAACAACAATCAGTAGTCCTTGAGTTTTATTATAAATTTCGCAGTTAAGTGTTTTAAGTTCTGCCAATATCAACAAATATTGTTTTACCGCCAATTTACCTATAATAACAGGAAAAATGGGTAAGGAATTGATTAGCAAAAACGGACGACCTAGTAGTAGCTAGTTATTTGTTTAAGCGTTACTTTTTAAATAAATCTTGTGTAATGTGTACACTTAATGTTTATCATATTATTTATCAAATATAAATAAAGATAATAATTTAAATACGCGGTATCTGTCCTTGGGGTTATAAATATACATTTAGTAATAATTTTCGAATACGATTTTTATAATATCCTACCACAAACATGGCATTAAATCATGGATTATGTTCGTAAATACAACGATAATTTCCAATCTTCGTAACTACGCAGCATGTTACGCTAACCAACTGGTATTTATGTATGTACATACTCACTTCGAATAATGTCCATATAGTAGTTAAGATAAATCTTATACTTCTGACTGGTATATTTAGAAACATTTATTATCCTTTAATAATTAATATATATACTTATATTAATTATTAATATCTGTAGGATATTCTATGCTAGAAATAGGTCTGTCCAAGAAAAGGGAAGTATTACCCATCATTGACGTGGTGGCACGGAGAACGCAGCTTCTGACGGAATAACACTTATTTTTACTACATTGTCTTTGAATTTCATGCGACGTTAAAATAATCAGACAATTTTATTTAAGATTCTATGTGTGTTCTAAATGTATTGTTTAAATTATATTGTTGCATCAAAATATAATTTATTGATTTGTTTACCGAACTATCGACGTCTGACTGATTTTGCGTCGGACGCGCAACGGAGCGAGCGAAGTAACAAATTAATTTCGATTAAAAACAATTCGATCAAACAAAAAAGTCAAAATCATAATGTGTCAACTGATACAATGGCAAACTTAAGTAAAAACAAAGGAAACGAAAACATTTCGAGCAATTCAAATTCGGCCACAAAGAATCCAACTTATAATAGGCAACAGGTCAAAAAATAATCACAAAACATTGCAACCACATCAAAGCATTAAATACAAACCACCTGACTTTCTTACCATAATTCCTTTAATAATATAAATCAAACTGATTTCCTGGAACAACCTATATACTAACTATAACTGTTTAATATCATACGTAGTTTAAAATACCGGTGACATAAATGAAAAGATTTACGTCAGCAAATATTCTTATCGTGGTTACGCTTTTACTCAAAATTTTATCGCATATCAAGTACCCCACAACAGGTTGTTGCGTCTAAAACCGGTCCCACATTCCTTATTCTAATGATAACGTAACCCGTAACGTATACGTTTCGGGTTTTCAAATGACGTATGACAAACATCAACTGCGTGGTCGTATGAGATTGACGTGAAACGTTCAAGTGGGAACCGGTTGTTGTTTAAGGATGAACCGTTATATTTATACCTTTCTTTGAAGGGCGTTTTTATAACTTCGAGGTGACAATTATACTTTAACAGTTCCGAGCATTTTCCTGTTACGTTTGGCGTTTTGTTTCGATGGAATAAAGAATCGCGGGATATTAACAGATTGGTACAAAGTTTTCATTTGTGATTGTGACTTTCTGAATCCAATTATCACTCATATGTTAATATATCACTGTCTGCCGCGGCGTCTGTCTACATAAATGCAATAAACTTAAAAACTACTGAATAATTTTATTTCGCTTTTTAATAATGGACGGAGTGATGCATGATATTTTTTTGTTTTACCAACGATTAAATACTCTACATGTGTAGAGGTATTATTTTATTTTTTTTTAATATTTTAATAACATGTAATAAATAACCTTTTGCTGTAATCAAATAATTCTACTGCAGCCCCGCATTTTAAGTTCTACCAATCTTCATTTGATAATATATATACATTAAAAAAGGAAATAATGTAGGTAATACAGAAAAAATATATAAACCGCTAAAATTAACTAAATAAAATTAATAGATAATTATAGAGACTATATACCGTACAGGTACGATCTGGGTTTAGATTAGAACTTTATTTATTTTGGTAAAAGAGGCAGCATAAGTTTTGATTCTTTTTTAAATATTAGGATAATTGTGTATGATACATCAAGATAGAATACGATCATATTTCTAATGCTGTACGTAATATTTAGAATTCGCGATAATTCTGCGTTGTAGATAATCCCAGTGCGACTTCACATCATCACAAAGAACACTGCCTCAGCCTTTTAAATAAAAAAGCTATCAAACAAATCAATAACACCCAGATACTTAGAAAATTACAAATATTAATTTACAAATATTAGTCATCGGTGGGAAACGAACCCAGAACTATTGGCGCACAAGATAGCATTACCATAAGGCATTCCATGTTTGGTAATATCATTAATGTAATATATGTGATAATATATTAATATTTTATAATTAGTAATATATTAAATAATAATAAGTTACAAATAAAAAAAAGATTTTATTTAATTTATTTGCTTACAACAAAACAAAACATATGTTTGTTATTTTTTAGTAATCCTTCTTTAGCGACTTTTATCTAAACCAGGCATGTCAGGCCCACCACGACCTAGCCTGGCACTAAGACACACAAACAAATCTAACAAAGATATATAAAAGGAAATCTTAAGTCAGTAATAAGTGAACCATTGTAGCAGGAATACATTTATAAATAACTAGCTTTCTGCACACGACTTTTTCCGTGAAGACTTTATTAACATGAATGACACCCGAGGTTAGGTCGAGCCTCAGAGACGCCCTTGGGTGTTCCCCGTCAATTCCGCAAACCCTGAAGGGGCGCCGGAACCTGGAAAAGGGGGCGAGGCCGGAGGTCCGGCTTTGCCCCCTTCTCCAGTGGCGCTGGAACTGACGTCTGAATAATTCAGCATTAGGTTCTCCAAGCATTAGTTATGCCGAGAAAAAAATATATCATTTCCTGATACCTATGACAGAACTCGTGCTAATTAGATAGAGATCTACATGAGGTAGACCTTCTCACTCTCACCTATTTCTGCCGGCAAATAGCAGTGTTCGCAATGCTGTAATCCGATTTGAATCGTAAGAGAGGCTACTTACTGGGTAAATGTGACATTGTGTCTTCAGTTCACAGGGTTGTTGACACGCTAGTGATATCTTTGTGATGACACTAGCGTGTATAGACTGCGGCCACATTTACTACCAAGCGGACCGTATTTATGACTTCGCGTTTTCTGATTTCATAACTTAATAAAAAGACAATAAAAATAAAAAGTCAGATAACTCTTTCATATTTTTTTCGTAATATTCAGTGCACGGTGTCCCACACCCGCATGACACCTGGAACATAATAAATAACAATGACGCCACACATTAAGGCGAGTGATTTCCACAAACGTGTGTAACCGACTTGCAAATTTAATATGTATATATCTATATAAATATACTTAAATAAATATTTACATTGTTATTCCAAAATAAATTATTTACGTCGTCCCCAAGTAATCTCCAATAGGACGGGTATATTATAATAAAATTTAAAGTTTTATTTACTTATTGGCAGCGCAGTTCTACCCACGTAGTCCCCTTTTTCATAAGAATACGGAAATAAAATATGATTTATATTTCTAGCTGATAATTTAAGTTTCAATAAATGAAGAAGTTTTTGAAATCGATCAAAAATTAGCTTTGTTACAAACAAACAAAGAAACAAATATAAGGATATTAAATTTTTATATATTATTTAGGAATGTGGTTTTCTATAAGTAATAATTTTCCAAAACGGTTCAGTTGTTTTTAAATGTATTCGTTACAAAAAAATGTTCAGTTCTGTCTCATCGCTGTAGGTAGAGGCTATTTGCTATGATCTTGGCATACATAATTCACATAATTCCTTTTACACACGCTCGTTTATTGTTGGATCTTCTGACCTTTCTTTAGTACCTCTTCTAGTAATCGGCTTGTAATGATAAAAATAAGTATGATTGGTTTACTACACAATGCCAAGTCAATTCAAGCAAATAGCCTTAAAAGCCGTTACCCGTAGATAACAATAAAAATATAATGGCATTAGAATGCGTGACAGTTGTGTGCGGACGGTAGACGGGTTTGATGCAGCACCGACCTATTTACATGCGTTCAAGCAATTACCTCCTTAATCGTGTTTGTGTCAGATAACGCTGTTGTGCACAGTAGAGCTCGGATGACAGCAAACATCACTGGATATTAACATGCTTTAATTTTTATGGAATATTAATGTTAGACTAGACCTGATTTACTTTCAATGACAAACATATATGTATGATTTACATACATTATAAGACCATCTCGTGTTGGCTATCTTGAGAAGGCTATTTTTTATTACACCAGCTTGACAAACAAGCATACAGTCCGCGTGATGGTAAGCGTCACTGCAGCCTATAAACGCTCGTAATATCACAAGGATATCACTAACGCGTTGCCAACCATGTGACATAAATATATTGTGTCGTATTACTCAGTAATTGTACTGCGTCTCTCACCCTTCAAACTGGAACACGGAAATGCGAATGCGTTGTGGTGGGGTGCCGTTAGACCATGATTCAAGAATGAAGTCGTTTGTTGTATTATTGATAGTTTCGGTTAGGTTTTATATTACTTAAAACTACAATGCGTCCAATCGTTACAAGAGTAGACTAGACTTCTAATTGCATAACTAAGCTATTCTCTTAAGTATTTCGCTCACCGTAGCTTTGACATCGCGGTAGAAATAAACATATGGATTAAAACTTATAGAGCAAAACTATAGATTAAAACTTATAGAGAGAAACATAAAAGATATTATATATATATATATATATATATAATATACATATAATATTATAAAGCGGAAGAGTTTGTTTGTTTAAACGCGCTAATCTCAGAATCTACGGGTCCGATTTGAAAATATTTTTTTTGTTGGATATTCTATTTATAGAGGAAGGCTTTAGGCTATATATCATTACGATGAGACCAACAGGAGCGAAGCGTCAGTAAGAAATGTTGCAAAAACGGGGAAAAGGCTACTATACCCCCCCAAAGTCACTATACTACGCGGACGAAGTCGCGGGCACTACTAGTAAAAGATATAATTCTATGCAATAGAAATTCGTTCGTCGATCCTCGCAACGGTGCAAACTATTTATTTATTTAGGTTCATTAGTGTTTACAGAACTGTTAAGATGACGTTTTTGTGAGCCGTCACTGGTGGAGGTCCCGCGAACCCGGCCAAGGCGACGGTATCTATCACCATTCGTTTTTCTTGCAGTAACTTTTCCGGTGGATCGCTTAATGATCCTGCAGTAGACTAAGTTTTATGAGCCAAAGCAGATTACTTTGAAGATATCATTACCGCTCGATGATATATTTCTATCTAGTTACTCTTAAATGCTCATTTAGTGACACTCCGATAATAGATAAAGAAATAAAAAAGACCTTTCCAATCACAGTATAAGCTCCTTATTCGCGCTTCCTTTATTCGCGTTTTCACTATTCACGGATTAAAAAATAAGACCACAATTTCTATATTTACGACTAAAAATTTGTTATTTTCGGTTCTAATAAGTACATACATGATAATAAAATTATCCCAATAGGTATCCAACCTAATATCCTTGTCAAATGGACTAATAAAAAAGTAAAATAGATCTTATTACAGCATTAATTTGAAAAATCTTAGTGAAGGTTTAAGAATGGTAAATAAGCTTTGCGATTTCTTTATGAATATTGATCCGTCTATGGAAAGAAGTCTTATTTTTAAGAGGCAAATTGCTAATGCGACTGCTGTGTATCAGTCTAAATTGAAGGACCTTTTGAAAACTGCCAAGCAAGAAAAAATTACAAAATTCTCCAAATCATTGCCAAAGCTTTTAGATAAGCGATTAAATTTTTAAAAAAAACAACTAAATTAATTTTTTTACATATTTTGTCACCTAGAAACGTATCCCCTATAAAACCATATAAATTACCATTTCGGATTCACGGTTTCTGTATTCGCGGCATATTATGGAACATACCCCGCGAATAAAGAGTGTTTACTGTATATATTTACCTTTATAACTCTTACGACTGTTTAAGTCAAATAAATATATGTGTTGCTATTAAATATCATACACAGCCTTCTATTTTGTCTGAAAAGTGTCAATGTATTTACTAATACTAGTGTTTTGAACTTGCAAAACTGTCACAGAATAGTTGTCAATCTTAAAAATGGTTGTAGTAGAAATAATGAATTTCTTTATAATAAATTACCCATTTAATTTGGAATACTAAATATATAAATAATAGATATAAGAATATATTTTACACAAATATAACAACAAATTTACACAGCTATTCTACATTAAGTCGTATGTTTTATATGTTTATGTTTAAACATTATTATGTACTTATATATGTTTTTACTGTGTCTGGGTATTAAATATATGTATTTAAGTGGTATATTTGTCATTCCACCTGTTGTCTGGCGTCCGTAAGCTAGTGCTATAAGCGACTTGCCACAGTGTCAGGTGTATAAGATGTTGTAGTAATTTATTCAAAAATGCTTAAGAGATGTTTTGCATAATTATTATTGTAAAAAGCAATAGTATGCCATGTTATATTACGTCTTGTACGTGTAAATAGAAATCTAATTGCATCAACCATTCCACAAAACAAAAACGCACTTAAGTCTGCTATTTAAAAGTCATACTCTCTAAATATATATAAATAAAATTTAAGAAGGAATATACATTTTCTTTAATTTTTTTTCTTGTACCGACAAAGGTCCACTCATCTGGTGGATCGAAATCATACTAATCTAATGACCACCAACGTTTTTCCGTATCAATTATACTTTTCACGCAAATAATTATTTTTTGTTTATTTTTATAAACGGTACCCTAAAAACCTTACGCTAATATTATAAACACGAAAGTTTGTAAATATGAGTGTGAGTGTATGGATGTATGGGTGAATGTTTGTTGCTCTTTCACGCCGGAACGGCTGAACAGATCTGGATGAAATTTGGCGCAGAAACTATTCATTGTTTGGAGTAACACTTTAGCTACGTTTTATCAAGAAAACATGTTCCTATGCTTTTTAATTATTTTTATGTAATGGACAAGATTTTTTGAACAGTTTAGCTGCTAGGGAGCGACATAGATTTTTTCTAGGAATTAAAAAGAATTCTACAATAAAGACCTAGCGGACAAAGTCGCGGGACTTGTAACTAACAACAGAAACAATGTAAGCGAGATTATTCATCCTTACTAATATTATAAATCCGAAAGTAACTCTGTCTGACTGTCTGTTACGCAATCACGCTTAAACTACAAAACCGTTTTTAATGAAATTTGGTCCACAGATAGCCTAGAGAGTTGTAAGGGATCCAAAGGGGGGATGAAGTCTTCTATGGAAGTATCGCTATTGTTAAAGCTAGAAGCTTAAACTTATTATTAAGGCTATTGATTTGTATATATAAATAAATATAACATTCAAAGTTTATATAATCAAAATAAAAAGGTATGGTGCACATAGAAACTACTGCACGCCGACAAAGTTGCGGGCACAGCTAGTAGGTTCATATTCGTGTGATTGATGAATTCAAATTGTAATCGATTATACAGCATCATGACCTCAAATCGAGTCAGTTATTCGCAAACGATCGTTGGTGTGATAAGCCAACACCGAGGCTACATTGGAAGCAATCACAATCACGATCCTGACCATTTTCCATTCATTAAAAAGAGATATACATGTGATTTGTAATAAATTATCTTGTATATTATTATATTATTTATATAATGATACACTACATAGTATAAGTAATGTATATTACTTTATATATATTTATATATAAATAAGTGTCACGGTGTTTGTTCGGAATGAACTTCTAAACTTCTGAACAGATTTTAGAATTTGTTTGCCTCTTATGTACCTACAATTTGATCTAATTTGAGAAACAAGGGAGTTTATATTTCAATTTATTGTTGCTATTTTTCTTTTATGATAAACATAGGTGTATAGTGAAACAGAACATAGTCTGTCGGATCAGCTAGTTCTTATATGTTATAACAAGCAATTAGAACTATTTGTTAGTCTACAAGACCCTTAAACTGTCTAGCTAAAATAAAAATGTTAAACATGCATGTTCTTGAAAAAAAATTCGCATGATGTGAATTTCAAATAATGATGAATTAAATTTTCCTAGATTCTGAATCTAATTTATATTTTGTCTTATAAAAAAGAAATATATTTTATACAGGTAATGGATTAATATTAAATAGGTCATTCCGTAGCAATATACGTAATTGTGACAAGATCTCTTTGGACGTCGTCCAATGCGCAGTGCGGTGACACACGCCCGCTATTTTGGAGACTATAATGGTCACTTGTACACCTACCATTATGAATCATTTGCAGTACATTGTCTTGATATGTGACAACGTTTATTTAACACTAAAGCTAAATAATAAAAGTATCGTAAATTTACTGCTATCTTATTATTTACTACCTTATATTTATAACTATCTGATAGTGCAAGTCCCGTTGAAATCAGATTAGCCGTTTCAATGATTACCCAGTACAAACAGACCAAAATAAAAAAATATGTAGGTACCTACCGTATATGCTTGATGCATTTAACTAGTTTGTTTTTGGAAAACCTTATGCTGGTTGTCTAGAAAAAGACGTCGATTACAGGCGAGGGGGCATCGCCGCTCATAAATGAGCATCCCTATTCCTAATTTTACTGCTCAACCTGCGGCAGCGATTGTGCGTATTGCGGTGTCCCCGGTTCGTAGGATCTGAGCGGGATCTTTTTAATTTCTCGCCTAAAGTTATCTCAATTTCGTAGTTGTTGCGGGATGATGTATCAACGATCTCAAAGACCTCCGTGTTTTTCATATTAGTTAAACTTTATTTTCAATAGTTTTTAAGATATGTAAAATGTTGTTAAGTAAACTCAATACCTGTAACAATCAGATTTTAAACATTAATGAATGCGGATTTACGTAAAATTCATATCTGATTAGCGTGATATAACTAAATAGGTATATATTTATCGGAGTTACATGAAAAATCAATATTACACAATGATTATATTATAAGGTGATAACAATACGAGTGTGGTATTACGAAACTTTAAAGTATAATAAACGTGTTAAATAGTCGAGTCTTGTCCATATGTATTGTAAAGCCGCCGAGATACCGACAGAGTAGAATAGTACCTCCCTCTGTACCAGCCATCCGAAGCGCAAAAACTACGCTCTGCTATTGTCAAAACACTGGCCCACCACGGCAATTAAGTGTGAAATTCCCTTTTTTTGGGGACATAGTCCAACAGTGGACTGTGGCTGTTATGATAATATTTTAAGGATATTCTTTCTCCTTTAGGTGGAGGCACTGATTGTGACAACCGGTGCTGTTTGTTTGTTATTTATATATATATATATGTATATATATAACATATGATGGAAGACGCAGGCAGCTGTAACACTCTTTAATACTGGTACAGCTGTTAACGATCACTTCTTATGTTTGGTTTTTTTTTATTCGTATATTTGATTATTTCTGGATTATGAAATTAATATTATTCTAGTTTTACTATTTAATTTTTCAAGTAAAAAAAAAATTATCTAAAAAGTTTCAAATCGATATATATTGCAAAAAACTGCCAAGAAGTGTTCGTAATGGTGAAGTGACAGCTTTAATTTGTTCTCTACAATACAAAATAAATGTTTTACGCGGAGCAATTAATGAAATATCACTGTGTTTTATAATAATAACTAACTCGGAAATAAGTAGTTTAAAGCGTGTTTTCAGCATGTTTTTATTATGGATATTGGACAAAGGAGGAGTCACAAAAATAATGCTTAAATACAGATTTAACAGCCAGACACAGTGCAAACACAAGTATATATATCGTATAAATGTCAGTCAATCAGTCGGTCAGTTTCTCATTTTATAACATTACTAGCTGACCCGGCGAACTTCGTACCGCCTTAGCGTAGCTTTGATGCACTACTTTATTTTGTATAGTTGACCTATCTTAGGTATGAGTACCTATTCAATTTAAACTGGAATCTATAATATCCTCCATATATAAATTAATCCCTATTTCCCTGGTCTCGCCATATCTGAAAAGGACCTAATTTTATTAAATACAAAACAAAATATATATTTTCATAATAGTGTTTATTCCATAGGATTCAATAATTCCACTTATATTTTTACAAATCGCTATTGAACAACTTGGCATTTTGAAGTAAATACTGAGCTTAACACCACGCGCGCTCTAGAAAACAACTAATAGCCTCTATACCCTTCACTGTTTCTCTCTATTCTAATGCTGCTGTTTCTTTAATCTAATGCTTTTTGGTACACTATATTTTTAGTTTTATGTTCTGGCGCGTAAATAAATAATGCTGATGGTTTTCCGACACGGGAATAACCAAATTGTAATATTATGTAGTCACCAAAAGTTACCAAAAATCGATATGAAGCTGTCAACTTACCGTAATTATCAAACAAAAGCGGTTATGGATGTGATGCCACAGATTACCACAGTTTTTTTTTTTTTAACTGGCTTGGCTGTTCAGCCATTCGCCAATGACGCCAATGTCAAGTTAGGGAAACAGATACTACCACAGATTACTGAATAGGATATGCGAAATTTGTATAGGTTTACTATTTGTATTATTTTCAAAAAATTATAAAATAGTGCAATAGAATTTAATTAAGTAACCACGTTTCCGAACAAACTTAATTAAGTAACCACGTTTCCGAACAAACGATGCTCTTTTAATATAGTCTATGGCTGTGAATGACGTTGAAAATCGTATAAAAAAAAATTGACATTCGTAACGCGCGTTTTTTAAAATATGCAAAATTAAATGTATACTTTTCAATATTTCTCAGAGATTTTCTTAATATTTTTTTCCGTAAGAACCATCCTTGGACTTCCACAAACATTTAAAAAAAAGAATTATCGAAATCGGTTCAGCCGTTCACACGTGATGCCGTGACAACGCGAAACGGGTTTCATTTTTATATATATAGATTATTATATTATATCATTATATACCTTTGAAAAAACTTTGAAAAATCTCAAATATAACACTTAAATACATATTTTAACACCCAGACACAGAACAAACACAATTATCATCATATAAATATTTGTCCTGGGTGAGGATCGAATCCACGAACTTTGGCACACATGACAGGATCACTACCATGATGTTTATGTTTGTTTTGTGTCTGGGTGTTAAATATATGTATTCAAGTACTACATGTCTGCTTCCCTTATTGTTGTCCGTAGCAACAATTTTAAGCGATTTACTACGGAGCCTGACTCCGTATTAATGTGTGAGATGTAGTGGGAATTTATTTATTTTTTATTTAAATAAATTATAAAAGCGTGATTTAAGGATTTTTGTAAATCGAATAAAACAACCTACCACAGAATAAAAGCACCCCTGTTTTGGATTATAAGAACGTTTTCTATTGTAAGAAAAGCTGGGAAACGCGTACATACAAAAAATACATGCACAAACGGAAGACTGATAAATTCCAATGCACGAATAATGGGAAAGAAAGTGGCAATAAAGCGAATGGAGAAATTAGTCGAATGTTCCAATATAAGTGAAAGATTGATCCACAAGCTGTTTGAGAAACAACCAAAAACAGCAACAAACAAGGCACTCACACCGACTTTAACGGAGCATTCGCCTCGTACAATCTCCATGTAAATGGTCACGCATGACTAAACGAGTCTAAAAATAGAACCCCAACTCGGGATGGCCATAGCGATAACTAACTCGACTTACTGGCCATATCAGTACGGTCGACCAATATAGAACTGTGGGTTGTGGTCACAAATACAATTAGTCTATATATACCTACCTATGGTATTTGGGAACATATTTCCGCATATGTTGCCATTTATTTATAAAATTGAATATAATTGATTTTTATTTTATTGACGCGCCCGATGGCGCAGATGGTAGTGATCCTATCTTATGTGCTAAGACTCGTAGGTTCGATCCCCACCCAGGACAAATATTTATATGATGATATTTGTGTTTGTTCTGTGTCTGGGTGTTAAAATATGTATTTAAGTATTATATTTGGGATTTTTCAAAGTTATTTCAATAAAATGTTATACATATATATGATATACGGGAAAAGGTATATAATGATATAATATAATAATAATGGTATAAAATGAGAAACTGACCGACTGATTGACTGATATATTACCGCAGGGCCCACTTATGGAAAAAGATTATTCTTACTTATATTATAATTGCGAAAGTAAATCTGTCTGTTACGCAACTACGTCTTAACTACTAGACCAATTTAAATGAAATTTGGCAAAAAATAATCTAGACCCTGAGAAAGGACATAGGCATTTAAGGGGTCGAAAGGGGGGATGAAAAGTTGTATGAAAATATCGCTATTTTTAGAGCTAGACGCTTTAAACTTAATTTTAGGCTGTTGATGTGATATAAATAAATTTGACATTCAAACTTTATATAAGTTAAGAAAAAAAAAGTATGGTTTCCAATGAAAATATTTCACGCGGACGGAAGTCGCAGGCAAAGCTACTAGGCTATATAACATCACGATAGGATATATAACATCACGCTAAGATATAAACCGGACGATAACACCGGAGTATAAAGGATATTAGGTCTATTCTACAACTTGACGCGGATCTTACTGCGGGTCGGTGATAGTGTTTGATATGGGTTAACGTCAAAAAATAAAAGATATATTTGAGATTAATTGAAAAATGTAGTAGAATAAAATGGCGCCTCGACGGCAAGCGAATGGATCAGTAACACATGAACAAAGTCGCAGACAATCAATATAGATACGTCGAAAATGTTCGATAGCAAGATAAGGAAGCCTTGAAATTTGGACGAAGTTGACTAGAAGGTGAAATAGAAATTTCCTATATTTTATCACTCGTGACAGTTTTATGCCTCGATATTTCAGATGAGATAAGTTTGTCTAGCTTATGAAATGAAATAAATAGATTTTATTTGATCTAAAATTAGTAGAAATATGTGACAGTTTTACGTTGATAGACCTGAATACCTGTGTATTGGACAGTGATATAATGAAAGCATATCTCAGCAACACACGCGAGATAATTAAAACACTTCCATAGTTTCTCTGAACTGGGAATCGAACTATATACCCGCAATACCTGAGCCAACGCGCACCTAATATTTGACCAACACTTTATTGCATTTTTAAATATCTAAAAATGTGCAACGAATTAGAATTAACCAAAGTAATTATTGCTAGCCCACAAACAAGTTCTTTGTTTAGCAAAATAAACGGACAAATATCATGCCGTGACAACGTCAGACCATGAAGAATCCGGAGTCATTGCGATGTGTTGCGATGCTCCGACCATATGCAAATAAGTTGCAAATAATCAAGGTCTTTCGTACACTACATTATCGAGTTTCGATTTCAACGTCAATTTGCATCTTGGTAAATGACATTGCGATTTAACGTTGTTCCCTATATGCAGGTAAATACAATTTGTTAACCATAGACAATCTTCAGCACACACGCGGTCATAAATAAATATTAAATATAAATAATGAAATATAGCTGTACAATATTAAAATTAAATCAACTATTTGTTTTTTATTTGTAGATAAGAAGATAATAAATGCAAGATGGGTAAAGCCGTTAGCTCTAAATAAAATTTATCCCACCATTTTGTCGCAAATTTGAACAAAATGTTGAATTACTCCAGAAATAAAATATCAACAGACCACATGTTCAGAAAAGCTTTCTTTCCAAATACGTAAAGTCATGGACATAGAGTCTAACGGCTATTAAAATCAATTTCAAAAGGTCTACATAATAATACAGTTTTGAGTTATTGCTGTCTTCATCTAGGGGTACAATATGTACCTAATCGTGGTTTATATAGATCAATCACGGAGTCGAATCACGAATCAAGTGTAACAATACTTTTTAAATGGTATTTTATAATTTATATATATTATCAAAAACATATAATACTATTTTATTTAAAAAGAAAAATTATCTTCAGGAAATATATCTTTATATCAATTATAATACAAGGTCAATAAGGAGGTCAATATTTAAAAATAGTTAAAGATACAATAAGACGCCTTGTGATAAATGAAATTTTCACCAAATAACAAAAAATCCAACAATCCATTTGATACGATCTTGCCACTACATAAACATTGATAAATAAACCGGGTACTTAATATGGAGTGATTTAAACAGATCTCATTTATTATCTTTAAACAACTTTAAATCGCAATCGAGGTAATTAATCTGAAATAAACCCATCTAATACGATAGGTAAATAATAAACAAACTGGCCTCAGTCTATGTTCATCTAATGTTAGGTGGAACATTATTTTGAGTGTATTGGAACATTATTTTAAGTGTATTGGACCATTAATTTTTATAACGCCGGCTAATTTTCGTAGATAAATGTATAAAATAAATACTTGAAACATCAATTGCACTTATTTTATAATTTTATTTACTTTAAAAAGTTTACATTACGTTTTCTCTCGCCCTTCAACAATGCGAACACTGCTATTTGGCAGTAGAAATAGTTAAAAGTGAGGTTCCAATGCAGACGCCCATTGTAAGTAAGGAGTATCTCATGTTTTCTATCACTTATTCTAACAGTATTTGCAAATGGAAAATTCGTTGCTGGATTGTACGCTTCATATCTAATTACATAATGTAGCTACATATATTGACAGGCCCGATGGCGCAGATGGTAAGGATCCCTTCTTGTGCGCTAGGGGTCGTGGGTTCAATTCCCACCTAGAGCAAATATTTATATAATGATATTTATGTTTGTTCTGTGTCTGGTTGTTTAATATATCTACTTAAGCAGTATTTGTTTTTGATTCCTCTGTTTTCTGGCGTCTGTAATACAAGTGCTTTAAGTGACTTACTACTGAGTCAGGTCCATATGATATGTTGTGGGAATTTATTGTTATTTTTATTTTTCTATTACGTTCGGAGAGCGATTTTGGAATTTATCTTTTTGTTCTGTTTTTCAAGCAACCTAAATATCACTCAAAAGAAATATTAAACTTCTTTGAATATAATATTTGTCATGTGAAAAATTTTCGTGATATAGTTATTATTTGGTCGCGCCTACTCTGACATTAAAGTACGTTTCTTTTAAGTGTAACTGGGTGTAAAGTTCAACAAGGTTGTATCTAATATAAATTTTAAACCCAACATTGATGTTTCGTTTGGCGCATTAATATATTTATGATTATATATTTATGTTATTTAAGAGTGCGATAGGAAATAAATGGTGAAGCCAAAAGTAACAGCTAAATAAACTGTGTGTTTTATTGGCACGTTTGGCTCGTGTACGTGCATTGATGATAAAATTACGGATAGTTTCAATATTCCATACTAATAGACGTAAATTACCTTTGGTTTATAAATATGTGTACCTTTAATAATAAATACTCTTTTGACAGCTTTAAACGAGGCATAATTCGGGTACCATACATATGTATATACAGTACCTATAAATAACATAACCCATGTATAATTTAATTTATTATCAAACATCTTTACTTTTATTAATAAACTAGCGACCCGTCCCGGCTTTGCTCGGGTGGACAATTGTTTTATACATTTGGGTTAAACATATCTTATAGAATTATAATAATAATCTTGAAATGTCTTGAAAATCTTGTACGCACGATCCTGCCCGGAATCGAAAATCTTACAGAAAAAAATGTCTTCTGTCAATGATTGTACTGACCTAACAAAATGATAAATTGCGCCAAATCCGTCAATTAAACTTAGATTAAATTAGTTTTAAATTAGTAGAATAAGAAATGTTTAATGTCGTCTGATCGCACAACGCATGCTATGTGAACCTACTTATTGTACACTTAGTTTTAGATTCTGGCTTTTGTACACAGATTATCACGATGTAACAATTACTGCTTTACCAATAAATAACTACGATAGAAAACGAGCCGGTGAATCGGATTACATTATTGAAATGTTAATAGGGATCTCTATTTTTTCTAGAAAAAAAAATACAGCCTATTTTACATAGAAATACTTTAGCATTCGAAAGGTGAAATAATTATTGGAATCCTTCCAGTAGTTTTAAAGTTCATTCGTGCCAAACAACAAATAAGACAAAAATTCAACGTTTTCTGTATAACATATATATAAGTGTAGAGTAAATGAGCTAAAGGTTAATACAATTGTTTCTTTCTAAGGATGTGTAAATGTTCGTTACTCTTTCATACCAGAACGGCTAATCAGATCTGGATGAAATTCGGCACGGAGATTATAAATAATATTCATACAGCATCTCAAACATTGACCTGACCCCGAGGTAAGTCGCTAAAACACTTGAATTACGGACATCAGACAGCAGTGAAATCACAAATATAATACTTAAATAGATATTTTTAACGCCTAGGCACAGAACGGGCAAAAATATCATCATATATGTACATTTTTTCTTGAATGGATCAATCCACGCCCCTTGGCTCACACTCACTGATTTCTACCGCCAAATAGCAGTTGTCATTGCTGTGTTCCGGATTAAAGGGTGAGAGAGGGAGTGAAATTACTAGGTGATGTGACATAAATATCTTCATGTCACATAATTGGCAACGCGTTTGTGATATCCTTGTGATAATACAAGCGTCTATAGGCTGAAGTGACCTAGTTGTTTGTCAACCTAGTATGATAAAAAAAAGTAACAAAGAATATTTCTTCCTCATATTCTCACGGAAACGAGAACAACGCTGGGAAACCGTGGTGCTAGTAAACCCATTAATATAAAAAAAAACATATACTCTTACAAACGGTCAAAATTTGACGGGCCTAATAGCGCAGATGGTATGGCCATGGGTTGTGGGTTCGATCTCCGCCCAGGACAAATATTTCTATGATCGTTGCGTTTGTCCTATGTCTGGGTATTAAAAATATGAATTAAAGTATTATATTTGTAATTTCTTTGTCTGATATCCGTAACACAAGTGCTTTAAGCGACTTAACACGGATTCAAGTCAATGTATGAGGATATGTAAATAAAAACACTATTGCGTTTGTAATATTTGTGGGTACAATAGACATTTTCATTTTCTATGGTAAAATTAATTTGGACTCCCGAATAAGGAATAATAGACAGTGCCATGTTATTTAATGACACAAATCTATTTGAATAGGGATTAAACGACTGGTTGGGATAAGTGATTAACTTTGACGGTTGGTCTTTAGCCAATTAATTTAGATACGGATTATGTTTAGTTTTTTTCAATTATATATTTTAGTCCATCATTATCATCATCGTAGCCCACTAGACGTCTCTCTAGGATTCATTTTGCCAACAATTGCTGCTGGGCAGGGTGTGGCAGTCTTAGAGCGTAGATTCACATGTTCCTGCCCATCCTCGTCCTATTGCATTTGAGCTACGAATTAGCGTAGCTTAGGTGTACCGCTATCTGTTGGTTCCGGTACCACAATCTTTTATTATACTCTGCCTATACTTACAATTTTATGTTGAAATTAAATTGTAACATATTTCTTAACATTTATTAAATAGATAACCAATTAATTAATAAGCCCGCCTGATTAAAAGATTAAGCCTTAAATTAACAGTAAATCAGAAAATAATTTGTTATCTATTGTTAACCTGAAGTAGAACTCTGTGCAATCCCTTGCTTCCACCTATTTTGAGGCAAAAGTTTAAAGGTAAGGCCGACCCAGCCATAAGCTACTTCTTTTAAAAAACATTTTTCCGAAGAATCAAGAAATGCTTCAATTATACAGAATAATTATGATACAATTAGTTAAATAGCCGTAAGGCACCAACAGAGTAGAATAGTACCTTCCCCTGTACCAGGTGCCGTAAGAAACGACTAAGGTATCAGAATCGACAGATGGCGGTTAGCAATAAATTAATAATCCGAAATAGTGTAGCTCCAATGTACAGGGAGGGGAAGCTGCGCTTTGTGATTGCCAACACGGTTTTTTGGGGGGTCTATGTCCAACAGTGGACTTCCAATGGCTGTAATGATGACAATGAATTTGTTAAAAAATATTGACAATAGATGTCACAATTGACCTACTTTTAACGCTACCTTGCGTTGATTTCTAGGTATTTATCGATATATAGAAATATAATTCAACAATAGTTCTGTAATTTATTTTATGTATTTTAAATTATTAATAAATAATATCTAAAATATAAAAATAAATAAACACGCTAGTTTTACGAGAAGTCTGCATACATAAAATTGTTATTATACACATTTCAACTCGTAAAATGCAGAATCACATTAGAATATTTGAGAGGCCGTTAACAAACTCTGCTGTTTAAACGACGTTAATATTATGTTTTAACCAAATATTTGTAATGTAATAAATGTTCAAAGATTCTTTTTGTAATTAAAACACAATTAAGATATTTCCGGTTATTTTTCTCTCTGAATCGAAGCAAATAGATATTTTCTTTTTTGCTTAAACGTAGTTGCATTTCTCAACGATTATAAAGGGTTTACCTATAACTCAGAACACCGCAGTACTGTTTAGGTCACATTAACTAATACCTGTATAAACTTAGAAAGGGACACTGGTCGCAGTCACTAAAATCTCGTTTCTTACCACACAAACTAGTCTTAAACCGCTTGGCTTCATTCATATTGATCACGGTTTTTCCACCAACATCAGACACATGGTAACGGTGCTTAAAAATTCGGCGATTGAATGCAAATTGGGACCAGCAGCAAATTTAAAAGCGGCCGAACTACAATATTTCATAGTGAGACGTGTCTGAAATTTTTTTTTGTTAAGTAATACAACACGATGTCGTATATTTGCGACTACAAAAGGCTTTATGCGCATTTTGAATTCGCATTTGGAAATCTGGACGTGATACGTTTTAATCCAACTCTTACGTAAGTTTATCATTGGGTACTTACACAAAATTGCTAGTACATTGAATAAGGTAGCAAACGCCGTGACAACATTTGGTACTTTACGCATATGGGCTTGAAGCTATTTTCATTGTTAACAGCTGTTTATCAAAGTAGCACGATGTAATACGTGCCAGACGTCTGCCTAGAAAACGGTTGTTACAGCAATAGTAATGATACCTTAATAGGTATTTAGTCAATTAACATAAGTTTAGTACGGTACACTGCCCGACCTGTTTGTCATTCCTTAGACTGCAGTACCACGAATGGTTGATATTTAACCGACTCACGTGGCCACCTAACGTTTTGCATAGTTGCATTATTCATTTCCAACTGCTGCTTATTGTACTATTCTAAAGAAAAATTGGATTGTTTTTAGTTCTACGAAATAAATATATATATATGTATTTAAGATATTGCACTGCAGACAAATGATCGAATTGTATTGCCGCTGATCTGAATTTTAATGTAGCATTTTCTGAGCCAATATCAAAATATATAACCTTGTAGAATTGATTCGCCTATATTGATTATAAACATAGCCGCACTGTGAAGGCTTTTAAATTTTTTTAGTCTTTTTTATTTAAGAGTAGACAAATTCATTAGATCATTTTATATGCAACAGTAAAACAAAATAGGTTTTATATACGTCCTATAGACGTATAATACTATATACTATAGTAAATAGTACGCCTAACTTATGTATCTTTATATACTACCGGCTGAGATCTTAGATGAAAACCATTACGGAAATATCACACTTAAGTACGTTATATAAATAAAAGAATGCGGAGTACGAAGCAACTTCGAAAGCATCGTGTTGATTTATTTTCATCGTCATCATCATACTAACTGTAGAAATTCCACTGCTGGACAGAGGGCAGAGATGTGAAAACTGTCCAGAATACTTAACCGTAGCACCTGGAACAGGACACTAAGAAAACTCCTTCCGTGTCGACTTCACGCACTTATATAGAACCATTCATATAATATTTATTGCCAATAATTTCCACTGCGCAGATATAAACCTGCGAGTTATCAAGAAACCGTTGTTTTTTTATATTGGCTCAAAAGTGTTGCGATGACGTCAAGATAACGAAAGTGTATCGATCTTTAGGCACCTGATGACAGATAGCTCGTAATAAAAATCTGCAATTCATATCTGTCTGATTACATTTCGTAGGTATTATTATCTAAGGCTTGCGTATTTTATTTTTTACATGTTGAAAATTCTAGACAATACCGCAAAACCTTGAATGGATTGGTATGTTATTGATACTTTCCACGACTTTAAAGTACTTATTTCTTAGATATATATTTTTTTTGATACAGCGATAAGTTCTAAAAACATACATACTACCTACTACCATTTCAGTTCAGCGTTTCAAGTATATTTACATTTATTGCAGACGATTCCTGATAATTCTTTCATATGCTACTACTCGTATTAATATTTTGTAGTAATATATTTTTCGCAGCCTTATTTTAGCTTTATTTTGTTGCTATATATTTCGCGAAAGGCGTCAGAACTCTTAAGTTTGCTAAGAAAGTATTTTCGAGTTCATAAAATCGTTTTCCTTGTGTAACATTGATTGTGCAGCCTCGTAATTTTTCTTTATTAGATTATAAACAGTCACACAGATCCATTTAAAGTTAAATAACATATTTACCAACTGGTCGGCAGTTGCCCATTGGTCAGCGATAAACAAAATTTAGTTAAACATTAATGATAAACATCCAGAATGGGACAACAAACAAATACATCGGATCATATCATCAGGTTAAGACCAATATTACTTAAACCACGAGTAAACTGCTGATTAACCGCCATTACAGTGTATTCTATTTTTAGAATCCGCACAGAGATCACGTCTTTGTCTGCTGTAATGTAAATGACTATCAAACGTTCCATGTCTCACAGAGAACCGGCACAGTTATTTATCAAAACATTATATTACATAACCTTAAAAACAACCAGCCACATCCAATGCATAACGCCACACTCACCGGTTTTATCTTCGTTGTTTTCCCACATTTTGGTATTGGAACGTCCGTTTTAGCACTAAAAAAGTAAATTGAACACAGTGAGGTTATGAAATGTCTGTTAACGTCACATCATTTTTGACAGGTGACGCGATGTCACCGCCACCTGTACGCCCTTACGATGTTAAGGGACGCGCGGGTGGGATCCCGTCAAATCTGTACGTAGTATTTGTAGAGTGGCATAGTTTAGGGAGTGAAACTATCAGGAGCGCGACTCGTCTTGGCTGCGAGCGGCCAATGAACGGCACGGCCCGATGCGCCAAGGTCACTGGAAGCAGAACCGGCAGTCCGCGACGCTCGATAGAGGGCAGCACGCGGAGCGCGGTTAATACGGGCTCTTAGTATGACGCCCGTATGGCAACTAAAGTACAACAGTGGTGTTGTGTAGGTATAGTACCTCTGCTCCGGCGTGATGCGCCGATAAGCGGTATAAGGTATAAATAAAAACGAGATGCGATGTGAATATGAATGAAGGCGATGTTGAAACGTCAATATTAAAAAAAATATCCATTTAGTTGTTAGATTACGTAATAAATTGTTAAAAATGTTAATATTATAATTTTCTTTTTCACAAAATTTTATATTAGGTACAATATGTCTTTTGTAATTTTGCTACAACATTCTAGCACCTCAAATCATATACTCAAATTAGGTACATAATTTAATTTTACGAACAAGACATGCTCATGTTCATTTTGTGACATTGGATTTGTAACCTTAATTATATTAAAATTTATTGGACGCGCCATCTAGTGTTGAATAGCGATAATATGGAACCAAAATAAAAAATGCATTAAATTTTACAATCGACATTAAGATATAATATTATTTTGGCACCTAGGAACTATAAATAATTGCTACTTAAAACGTCTCTTTATAATATTATTTACTGACGATTATTTTAAATTGTGATATTAAAATATCTGAGGTCTTTGTGTTACTGGTTACATTATAACAATTTTACAATTGCTTTAGGATTAAATAAATATTCGACACAAGTATGCAAATGTTAAGTTGAACCTCGAAATAAATAAACCGCCTCTGTTTAACTAGATAACATAAAATTTAAACAAACATCTATGATTGTAGCAAAAAGCTATATATTAAGCCACACAAAAATAAAGATTTTGTTTACATCTAAAATTTTCCAAGGAAAACTTTATTTACTATTATATTCAAGAGGCCGGGCTGAATATAACTGTCTGCGCTGAAATATTTCACCTCACGTATTTTTGGACTACTTACGAATTAAACTGTGGTGATGGTGCAAACGTGGGTCTTGTCAGTAGAAACAAACATTCGAAGTAAAAACGCGAAAAAACCACAACGTCTATGATGTCCGAAATTAGTTTCCAAAATGAGAGGTCTGTATGTAGAGGTACATTCAAAATCGCTTTCTAAAACAAGGTTTTAAGGACACTAGACCAATGAAAGCTTACTTATAATATATTGCAATATAAATAATAATAATAAATTCCTACATCTCACACATCGACCTGGTTCCGTGATAAGTCGCTTAAAGCACTCGTGTTACAGACATCAGAGAACAGAGGATTCACAAATATACTACTTAAATACGTATATTAAACACACAGAGCCAGAACAAACATAAATATAATCATATAAATATATGTCGTTGGTGGGGATCGAACCCACGACCTTTAGCGCACAGGACAGGATCACTACCATCTGCGCCATCGAAATTCTGGTAATTGGCAACGAATTTCTAATATCCACAATGTAGCTCAGCTGCATTAAGCAGAACATTCCTGAAACGAACCGAAGCTCTAACGACTGTACCTATATGTATGTATCCTGCATGATGGAGCCGAAGAGTTACAGGCAGCGATTACTTACTTTTATGAACGGATATGTCCGGCTCGAAGGACCAAATAAAAAAAGTTAGGTTAGTTTGAAAACATACCTAATACATTGCTATTAAGTAGTTCACATACCTAGAGATTCAAGTAATTACTTTTTTTATTACCCTCCACATATATGTATGACTGCGACTGTATGAATGATACGTTCTTATGGATGACTGCAACTCTTTCAAGTCTCAAGTGAAAACTACATTAGTTAAAAGTAGTTTTCTTTGACACAATTACTTATTATTTAATATTATAAAAGTGATACTCTGTTTAGTGAATACAAAATGATAATTTTATATGACGTTTTAAAATATACCATGTAGTTACATATATTGTTCAAATGTACAAGCAAAATCTGATAACCACCGAAAATGTTTGAATAATAACGGACTTAAATCCACACCAGAAGTGTTAACATTACAACGGAGATTCACGACTATGATGTTTACAAAATTACTAAAAGCTGTTAATGGGTTTTATTGCAAATCATTAATAATATATCAGACTTTGTAGAACATGACATCAAAGAAGGTTCACCATTTATTACGCAGCCGGCAGAAAACTTTAAAAGAAATGTTCTAACGACTTAATAAAAGTCTTAAGACGACCTCCAATGTAGTAGCGCTATTATGATATATTTATTTTCGTCTCTAGTTTCTGTTGAGTCTTGACATTATCCTTGATTTTTAAAGCGACGGTTGTTGTTCGGACTGGAGCTTTCTGCAGCCCGCGAGCTTCTTCGTTGCGGACCTAGTAGTTGTTTAGTAAATGATATCTACACTAATGTCACACTACGTAAGTGTAAGTGGTATAGATAATGACTCAGAGTATAGAGGCTTTTAAACATTACTTTCTTGAATTAAAATCTACATTGTATATACAATGTAGGTTTCATATATGCCCCATATCCGCGGGCAATGTCTACCATAAATGCTAATATATAATATGCTTAATAATATTATAAATAGCTTAAAGCAGTTGTACGGACAAACAACAGAGAAATTACATATATAATCTGACAGAAAATAAACAAATGTTGTTTACATTAATTTTGTCATGGGTCGATCGATATACATACCGAAATAGGCACAACCGAAAATGAAATTGGAACCTCAATACAACCCGTGAACGCGTAACATACGAGTATATACAGTCAAAGTTTAACATTTATATAATCATCTATTGTGAAGCTAACAGATAATATTATTGATGAAAAACTTTCTGTATATTAATAAAAACCTAGTTAATTTTAGGGAGAAAAGTGACATACATAATATTAATACAAGAAATAAATATAAGCTCGCAGTTCCTACAACTCGTCTCTATAAAATAAATAACTCTTTTAAGGGCAATTGTGTAAGATTTTAAAATAAAATCCCAAGTAAAAAGCTTTGCTTTTGAATAAATTCATGAAATATGTTAAAACTAAACTTATCTCCATAGATTACCATTGCGTTGAAGATTATTTCAACGACAAAACTGATTGGGATTGAATCGTTTTTACCATTAGCTTCAAGACAATTGTATTGTAGCGCCGACGCCTAAAACCCCTACAATTTTATTAGCGCCAAGTACTACAGTCCAGTTACAAGTACATAAGTAGTTTTTCTAAGAGGTTCCTTTCTAGTTGGTCGCGTTATGAACCTGCAGTAAACTTAAATTTAAGACACGTCTGGTGCCGGTAAACTAGTTTAAGGTATGCCTAATGAAATTATCTGTATTAGTTGATTTTTATGACCCTTTGATCATCAGGGTCCTCTGTATTATATAAAAATATGCATATAACTACTTCCTTATTGGAAATATGAATATTATTATTATTACTTGTTTATTAGTATTTTATTGACGATTTAAATCTATCTTCATTATAAAGTTCACCGATAAAGTTACGAATTCGTAAAGGAAAGATCGAATTTTAATTCTTAGATGGATTATGGAATAATAATACCTTTGTAAACCAGATTTGCCTTATTTCCATGCTAAAAGATTTCTCAACGTTTCCAGTAATTTCTGTTCCGCTGACGTTTTAACGTGCCTACGTCTTAAAAGTCAGTATTTTACATTTGTGTAGACTATTAACCTATTTTCTCGATCTTAGCTATTTTTATTGACCACCAGAAAATACACTTATTGTCGTAATGCAGAATTAGCGCGATTATCATAAATCATTCTACATATCTCTACAGATCAACTTTAATAAATACATACATATTATGTTTGTATTTTATAGTTATATTGTATATTATACACATATACATACGTACATCATGCCTGCGTCCCATTAGGGTAGGCAAAGGATAGTCTCTAGATCCATAGGGATCTCCTCTGGTTACGACCATGGTATATCTCTCGCATACTTTACTCCTATCAGTCCTTTAATACATGCTCTTTAATACTTAGTACCTATTTCTGACTTGGCGCTTCTTTAATACCTCTTTTCTCTGGTTAAGGTATGTTCGCCTACATTGTCCTATACCAACTCCCTTCGCTCTTTCTCCTTTCATCCATCCTTTCTACAAATATTTCAATATACAATCTATATTATACTCTAAGGTAGATAAACCTCAAACGAGGTAATCTCAATGGGTACCTAACTCCCATTCATTGTGTGTGATTTGTACTAACTAATAAGCAAAATATCACTCGAGGAATACGAAAGTATAATATTTAGCTAAGATTTTTTGGGTTAATTAAATATTTGGGTATAATTAATCTTGGAAGAATTTTAGGTAGTACATTATATAGCTTAAAATTAAATAGCGTTTAATCCAAACTTTTACTTCAAATATTTATCTCTCCGACGATTGATTATTTTATATTTAACAGTCAAACTTTTACACCAAGTATTTAGTGTAAGTTTTATAGCTAGTTATCAAAGCTCTCTTTTTCATTCGAACAGTTGGTTATCATTTGCGAACAATTATTATCTACTAGGACAAATGACACGGTGCGAAACGTATGCAGTTTTACCTTGAAAATCTTGAAATTGTTATTAGCTTATTTTAGGCATCGTATATATAATATTTAAATAAGTATATTTACGTACCGAACCACACACATACAAACACACAAACATATATAGCTGTTTCAGAGAATATTTAAAAACGCAGATAGACAAAAACGAACAAAAAACGTATTTTTGTTCCTTGGACGGGCCCGATGGTGCAATGGTTGTGGGTTCGATCCTAACGCAGGACAAATATTTATATGATGATATTTGTATTTGTTGTCTCTGGGTGGGAAACATATATATATATATATGTGATGTTCGTTGTCTGATGTTTGTAACACAAGAGCTTTGAGCGACTTATCACAGAATCAGTCAGTCGTTTTAATATTATAAACAGGCACTCCGATCATATTGAATGTATTAAATATTATTTAAGGTCCCAATTATGCCACGTATGCACCACGAATACAATATATCTATCTGGCTCATCCATACATATATTAATATAAACGCAAAAGTATATTGTCTGTCTGCTGGTAAACATCTTACAATTTAGCCGGCAAATGGATTTGGATACAGTATGGTGTGTTAATAGATTTCTATTATAAGAAAATATCAGTTCCCCGGGCAGCAATCCCGGATCGGAACGTGTAGTCGCGGGCGAATGATTTAGCTTACATATAATCAATGATTATGTAAGTTTAATAGCATATCTTACATCGCAATCATTATAGCAATCATAGAAGAAACGAGTAATTATGCCTATAGTTGTTTCGCTGGGCTGGCATGGTGACAATCGCGGTATATGTATGTATATATGTATATATATTGCCTGTAAGAAATCGCATTTTTTGAAAAGGCCGTCCCTTGTACCTACTATTCCATGTTTGTGACGTTCTTGTGTTGTTTTTATTGGTGTACAATAAAGAGAATATTATTTTTATTTTTACTTACATTCAAAAATCTACAAAAGACGCACAATCCTCTAGCGTTAAGGGTAATTTAATTGCACTCTCTTCATCATCATCATTATTACAGACATGATATGCTACATGTCCACTGCTGGACATGGGCCTCTCCAAGAAAGAAGGCTTTTTGCCCATAATTGCCGCGCTAGGCAAGCGTGTTGGCAATTGCAGAGCGCAGCTTTCGCGACGGGGATGCCCATCCCAGCACTGTGCATTTGTGCTGTACTGTTTTGGATGGATATACCGCCATCTGTCGGTTCTGGTACCTTAGTCGCCTCTTACGACACCTGGTACAGAGGGAGGTACTATTCTACTCTGCCGGTACTTCACGGTTATCTGTTAAGATCACACTGTTAGTATTTGAATGTGAATATTAAAAAAATGCACGTTAAACAAGAAATAATTGTATATTATAAAACATTACTATTTCTACCAATTCCCTTTTTTCTTTCTTCTTCTCTAACCCTAATTATTGCATTTTTTTAACCTCTTTTCAAAGGCATATTTTATTGTTTTCTACAAACGGTATGTTTACATGAACGTATCTAGTCCTACAGTAATACCTACGTCAGACCCTTCCAAGAACATGACGCTACCAAGAGATCTATCAGCCATCAAAACTGGATGGAAAGCAGCGTAAACAAACCATTCCAGAAATAATATAGCTACTCTGCACGGTCGTTACTTGTAGCGGTTAGCTAAACTTCTTTGATCAGAAATCATAAAAATTAAACTGTACTCACAGTTTCAGCTTATGCTTCCCTTTTTAAAAATAAAAATTTCATTTTATATATATACTTCCAACGCACGCGGTTTCACCCGCGTTTAGTTGTAGAACAAACGTAGTGTCATTCCTCGATAATTGGAATATGCAACATTTAAACACTTTTGCAAATCCTGAGATTAGCACATATAAACAAATAATAGTGTTTGTTTGTATATAATGAATATATATATATATATATAATACTTTTAGTTAAATAAAACGCAAGAGTTACGTGAACCGTAAACTTTTTGCTAACCTAATAAAAAAAGAATTCAATTGCTACTTTTCAACACAATGTCTGTCGTATTTGCTAGGTATTTATAGAACACATGTGGATGGTTTTGACGATTCAAAACTACCAACACAACAGCCTGTTCAAATAAAGATATTTTTTGATTTTGAGTTTCAATTAACTTACGGTAGTTATTTTCAAAAGTGACAAAGATATTGTTTCGAAATGTGATTTAAGCTACTTATTATATAAGTTAGTAGAAGAAATAGGGAGTCTTTAGGCCAGGCAGGCTTTATGGGAGTTGTAGAGCGTAGTTTCACGACGGCATTTTCTGGTGCTGCAGCCCTATCCCGCACTGTTCGGGTGTACGACTAGATGTTAGTATTTGCTGAAGACATAGGAACCAGGAATCCTATTGCGACCTATGTCTTAAAAATTTATAATATTTCTTTATGTCTTAAGTGTATTTATTGGTAACCTATGAGTATATCTAGTTTTTTGTAGTAGTGCATTAGTTATCTAGCGGCGACTATCCGCGTATACTACAATAAATCTACTCAAGACTGATCTTGAGAATAGTTGCTGCCGTTAATAAACCATGTTTTTAATTCCCTTGAAAAAGTAATTTTATTATCAGTAGTGAACGCATAAATGTAAGAAATTATCTTTATGATTAACATCTGGCTCCCATCATAACAGCCGCAGTCCACTGCTCGACAAAAGCCTAGTTGGGCACGCGTGGTGGCAATCGTAGAGCGTAGTTTCGCGATTGCCAAATGCTGCTGCCCATTCCCGCCTTGATGCACTTTGGCTACGCTGTTTCGGGTGGATATATCGCCATCTGTCGGTTTCGGTACCTCAGTTGCCTCTTACGACACCTGGTAGAAGTGCTATTCTACTCTGCCAGTACCCCACCTGGCTTTGGTTTTATCAAATTATAGAAAGTAAGCGCGAACTGTGAAGGGATAAGAATGCCCCCATCATTTCGTTCCTCCTGAGATGACGGGTCGTAAAATATAGTTATGCCAGTGACTGGCTACTTTTATATCACTAGCATATACTGCCCGCACTAGCATAAGTAGTATATTTTTTTAACACCCATTGTGAATTGAATTTAAACGTACGAAAAATTTAGATTGCGTTTTTAAGCACATAGCGGCTAAGGAGAATTACAGTCAAATTATGTTTCATCTTTTCAAGCCATTAGAAGTTCACTGATGGATATAAGCCTCCCTATAAAATAGGGAATTTTGCCCATAATTGCCGCACTGGGCAAGCGAGTTGGCAATCGTAGAGCGCAGCTTTCGCGTCGAGGATGCTGCTGCCTATTCCCGCCCTATGCATTGGAGCTACACTGTCTCGGTTGGATATACCGCCATCTGTCGGTTCTGGTACCTTAGTCGCCTCTTCCGACACCTGGTACAAAGGGAGGTACTTTTCTACTCTACCGGTACCTCGCGGCATCGGTACCCCAAAAATATATATGGCGAATAAATTTTTAATTTTTGCAAATACATACTATTTCCGATGTACGTTATTTTATGTATATGTAAATATATATATTTTTCATATCATAGGCATTTATTGCGTTTATTTATACAAATATGTATGCCACGTTTATCTATTTCGTATATATATTGCCTGCATCATTATATATATATATATATATATATGTTTCTGTTTTGTGTAATGGTTGACTGGGAGATAATGTCATTTGGCATTAGGTCCGCCATTTGTACATTTTGTGCAATAAAGTTAAATAAATAAAAAATACTTCTTCGTAAAATGATTTTTTTTCATATTTTATGCTGTATGTGAAACAAGATTCACATTCATTTACGTCTTTATATTATTTATCTTCCGTATTACTATTCCGTTTTTGTATTTGCGTCTCGCGATGTATGCGTGACCTGTGTGTAATTCAATCAGGCCATATTTTCTATATATATAAAATAAGTTTTCCTGAAGAACTAGATCTTAGCCTAGAAAAAAGGTTCATCGGTATCTTGTGCGCCAAGGGCAGTGTGGGTTTGAACTCTATCCTGGGCAAACAATTTTGTTGTTTGTTTCTGGGTGATACGTGTGTGTATACTTGTAATTCCTATGTTGTGTGAATTTCTATATATAACAATTGCTTTAAACTACTTATTTCGGAGCCAGATCAATGTATGAGATGTCATTTGAACTTATTATTTTTACTATAGTATCATTTGAGAACTCGCTTCTTGAAATCATTGTCTCGTTCAACCCAACTGCATCGCGCTGATTGTAGTCCGCTTACAACCGGTCCTATTAGAAATCACTTGCGGAGGCTTATGTCCAACAGTGAACGGCTGGTATGATGGTGAAGAATTACTGGAGGCGGTATGGTACAAATCATTATTGATTAAATGTCAATAATAACATATCAATAATATTCTGAATTGTGTTACGATTTTAATTTTTTTTAATTAAAAAAATATTAGGTAGGCTTGAGCAAACATATTATTTCGTAATAATGATACTATATTCTAGAGGTAATAATTATAAATGTTTAAAATCGACCACCGACGGTTGCTACAGTGAACCATCTCAGTAGATGGGAATAACTTCCACACGGATAGATCAACACTTTTAAAAATTTCACTACACACTACTTAAATTTTATTTATTTGTTTAAGGGGCAACTTATCATTAATTTTGCCCTCTACTTCAGTGCACAAAGAAACAGAGTAATAAAACAACAGGCATCATATTTTCGTAGTTTTTATTTAAAAATAAATTATCGTACAACTTGCACCAATAACAACAAAATTTTGGTTTAAACAACATGAAACCTCAACTTTCGCTCAAAGCATGAATCAACTTATTAATATTGCATAGAGAATACAAAATTATTATTCTACACGGTGCGATATAGTTTGACCTAGGATTACAATTGTATTTATTTTATGCCATCTCTCTCGTGTAAAACTTACTATACACTCACAACAACTTAACGAGATTCATCCTCAATTGTTAAGCTGAGGCTACACTGCCGATGTCACAGCTCACAGCTCAAGCTCGAGCTAAACATACAGCTCAAACACCAATCAGTATAACCTCCGCCGAGAAGCAACAACCCAACCACGCACACAGTAAAATTACAAGACAAAAGAAACGTTATTGTAATTACAAAATTCTACTTAACGTGATAAACAAAACAAAAGGGTACAGTATTCTTGCGGCTTATAAATAAAAAGTGGACAAACGCGTCTCTATTTTTCAAATTACCAAATATAAAGATCGAAGGCACGGCATAAACAGTGAGTATTTCTTCTACTTACACTATTTAATAGATTCTATTAGTATATGCACCGAAATGTATTTAAGTGTCTATATGTTATTTATTTCATTCTCATTAAGTCGTACATTGTTTTTATTATCAATTGTTATCGCTTAAATTAAATAACAACATTCGTGCTATTCTGGGCAGCATTCCTATTTTTGTGTGTACATCTCAAACATATTGCTCTCAATATCACCTAGAACTATTTCTTTATAGATATTTCAAGTCTTATTGATTTGTTTCCCTTACAAACTTGAAATATAGTTATGATTTATTACTACGTCTCCGTCCCATTACTACTGGCAATTCCAAATCTGTCGTTTAATAGACAAATTGCAACGTTGCTCTCTAAAAATTAAATTATCAATCCTTACAGAATTCACTAAAAAGATGAAATTTCTAAACTAATTGCAAATTCATAGCACGATCATCACAAATTGTTATTTTTTTACAATTTGCTATTGTAATTGTGTAGACTAGGCTTAGCATTTAGCTTTCAATTTTGAATCAAAACTTTGATTAGGCATATTCTACAAAAATATTTATACATTGAAGGATTTACTGTGCCACAGAGTTACCGACAATATTATTTTTTTTTGTCATTGAAAATAATTACATATGACAAAATTTAACCACATACCACCTCATGAACACTTCTTTCTATCTTCCAAATCAAAATAAAAATAGATTTCAAATACTTTACAAACATTCCGTTTTAATATTTAAAAAACGTATTCATAAACATTTGAAAACTACATTTTATCAGTCGAATAAACCTAGTACATGAAACATGTTCAATAGAAAGCCAAAATGCGTGTCTTATCTTAATTAATTGACCGAACAAGAAACTTTACTTTCTTACTTTATTGCCATTTTAAGACATTATGTTCCAGTTAGTCCAGAACCCTTTCCGATCACATTATATAAAATGTTAACATTTCATAAAAATTTTTCGAGAAAAGGAACTACATTCAAGTATGCAAACGCGCTAACTATGAAAGGTCCAACTGAAACGTAACTAAAAACGTTGTGTTTTGCATATTTTTAAAGTTTGAGGTTTTGTTGGTTGGCAACATCGTTACAACCAAATTGACAACATAGCAAACTTTTAATGGACAAATTCTTTAACTAGCGCGTTCGTGCCCAGTATTGTTAACTAAATACTTAATTAGTTTTTAGTAACAATTTATTGAGTCGACTAGTTCCAAAGGTGATAGTAGAAGGTGAATTTGTGCATTCTATTAAAAGATTATCATTTATATGGCAACACCAATTACTTTTTTAACCTTTTTTTACTGATATTTCATCTATATACTAATTGCCTTTTATACAAGTCGACTCAAGTATTTAGTCAATCAACTTTAATACAGGTCTGAGTTTTGACATAAAACAGCTTTCAGTCCGTCATACTACATTCAACCAATGTAATAAGGAATACAGCGTAGCGTTTACTTTTTACGTATCAATTTAGGCAGTGTCAAAGTAAACTTCAAAACAAAGTGGTGGCTTAGCTAATTTTAATAGAATCACCCTAATATTGTCCGACTAATTATTAAAGTTTACTAATTCGCATCTCACTGACGGCTCACTTAGAAAACATACAAATCCCCGTTTCTTAGTAGATAAGTTAAAAACTTGGATCAATTAACTTTGACCTAATTCACTATGTTATATTATAAAGTTTGAATATTAATTTTTAAGTGTATAAATTTATTTGTCAGAAGCAAAGCACTTATGTAGGAATATCATAGATTGTGTAAAGAAAGCTCTTATACGAGACATTTTGTAATTTGAATTTTAGTGTAAAATGACTTAGTGTTCTATAGAAGAGCAGGCAAAATATAGCTGTATTGCTATAAGAATTCGGTCCAAATCCGTTTGCATCGTATGCATGTCATGTAATCTTTGTGCAGGCACGTACATTAGTGACTATGTCAAAATTCCGCCAATGTACAGTCACGTACGTATCAGCTCAGAAAATTGACACCAACATATGATGTTGGTTCCACGCGCAAACTATTTTTTTTTAACTTCAAGTACAGTCACGAACATAAGCGCTCTCGACTGAGCCATAGTTAATCGGTCCAAGTACACTTACGTCGCCGGATCGGCTAATGTTATTCGAGTTGCTTGTACATGTCCTCAATTTGAGGCTTGAAGTAGCTTCTAATCTCTGGCCGCTTCGCCTTCATGGTTGGCGTTAGGAGGCCGTTCTGGACTGAGAACGGGTCCGGGTGCAAGTATATGTCTTTAACCTGAAAAATTAACATAAAACGATGTTATTAAGGTACCGTGGTTTTGTGAAGTATTGTTGTAGATATGTGAAATACGAATAACTATAGTGAAATAATAGTTACTTCACTTATAGATATACACTCCATTTAATTTTTATAATCATTGAGATTTTAAAGTCAGATGATGTGAAAAAAGAAAGTGCCGAATTATAAAAGTGTACGAATTATAAAAGGTAAAACTAGCAACAAAATAGTTCACACATCAGTTAAGCAATAAACAAATAGGCTAGCTTTTTTTAAAAGTAGACTAGGAATGCCACGATAAATATGCTAGCAAAGACGATAACACTCCTTTTGTTTTAACGCAGCAAGCGAATATACCCTGTACACGCTCGTGTTAGCAAAGATAACACTAGTGCATCGCCAGCCTTAATCTTCTGCCAAATTGCATAAATGTGGTTATTACAATTAAAGTATAGTAATTTAGCTCCTTCTCCAAATACACCAATATGAACACTGCAGTTTGGAGGTAGAAATAGGTTAGGAGGAGGTACAAATGCAGACGACCACTGCACAAGAGCAACTACTAGTGTTATCTATGCAGGTACTGGAATTATGATCTAGCTTAGACTAAATTTTTTTCTGCACTAAACTAATGTTAGACAATCAGACGTCAATACCCCCTGGAGGTTTTCGTTTTGATGAGCCTAATAATAGGCCGCTCTTTAATAAGCGGCTATTTGCGGGTTCGGAACGTGACCAACGAAGATCACTCTTTTCTTTATTTGTCCAGGTCGACAAACAAACATGTTGTCCGCTTGATAGTAAGCATCACTATAGCATATAAACACTCGTAATATCACAAGACAAGTATGTATTGTCAGCCTTGTGGCTTAAAGATGTTATGTCAAATTACCCAGTAATTTTACTGCCTCTCCCACCCTTCAAATCGGAAACAGCAATGCGAACAATAATACTATTTAGCGGTAGAAATAGATGAGAGTAAGATACCAATGCATACAAAATTTGTATGAGGTTTAACTCATGCACTTTGTACATGTAGGTACTCCAGGGCGCCTCTAAGGCACGGACCTCGACTTATCACTGTAGAGTTCGGCAAGGTCACTAATCATTTAGCGCCTTTTTGCCTGATTATATCTGCGAGTCCGGACGTTAGCGTTCAGTGTCTAGTGTACCTGTTCGAAGGTTTTAAGTCCGGCGGTGCGGCCCCACTGCAGCATGTCGTCCAGTATGATCTTCTTGACGCGCTCGTCCTCGCACAGCGCCGAGAACGTGCCCTTGATGCCGTTCTCCAGCGCCCAGCACTTCACCACGTCCACGTCCGGCACCACCACAGCCACCACGCACGACTGCAACACACATAATTACATTAGTATATGTCTTTATAAGCATTTACTAGAAAAGATTTTCGGTCCAGAACATATGATTTACCTTAATTTATATAAAAAATAGAAGATGTTAGATGATGAAAATATTTTCAAGTTTTGAAAACTAACAATATTGTATTTTATATTCGACTAGCTGATCCGACAGACGTTGTCCTATTTTAACGATGACTATTTATGATTATGATGAGATTAAAGACTATAAGAAGGGAAGTATATTGGATGGATTATATGTAAATTTAAAGTATCAACGACACCAAACTGCATATTCCAATTTCGTTTGACGATAGTATGTACATAGTTTTATTAAAAAAAAAAATATTACCTTTAATGATTCTCCATGAACGAAGACTTGTTCAACGTACTGACTTCTTATGTATATATTTTCGATTTTCTCAGGAACTATGTATTCGCCTTGCGATAATTTGAAGATATGTTTTCTTCTGTCAATAATTTTTAGAGTACCATTCTGAAATTAACCAAAAGCTTAATTAATATTAACACAACCAAATTCTAAGAATATCTGAGACTATAATTATTTGAAACTTACGACAAGATCAAATAGGAAAAAATAAAAATGCAATTTTTTTTCTCTCTTCTCTGCTGCGTGAGAACTTGAGAACTCGCGTAAATCAGTTAGGGTAATTATACCAAAATTACTTTTAGATTTTAATGAACTTAACAAATAGGTTTAAAATCTAATCCCATTCTAAAAAAATATTCTACGCCTAGAAATATACGTTATAAGTCCCTATAATTACCGATCGATCGATAAAAATTACTTAAAAGACTTACCGGTAACCATTTTCCGACATCGCCGGTGTGGTGCCAGCCATCCTGGTCGATGACCTCTCTGGTCTTTTCCGGTTCCTTGAAGTAGCCCTTGAACACGTTAGCACCCTGCACACACACCTCGCCTTGTCCCTGCGCCGCGTAGTACTCCATCTCGGGCACATCCACTAGCTACAAAACGGTAGTTAGTACTTGTAAAGTATCGTCATCATCATACCAGCCATTGAAAGTCCACAGCTGGACATAGGCCTCTTCAAGAAAGGGGGAATTTTGCCCATAATTGCCGCGCTAGGCAAGCGTGTTAGCAAACATTATAAACTATAATGCAGTGAAACGCCTACGAAATTGTAAACAAAATACTTTCTACACTACTCAAAATAACACTACTTTATTAAGAGTTTTAAACACAGGTTTAGTTGGGAGGTAGGCGCGAGTTTATGATTTATCATCATCATAATATTATGACGACCATAAGACGTCCACTGCTGGACATAGGCCTCCCCAAGTAATCTCCAATAGGACCGGTTGTATGCGGCCTGTGTCCAGCGTGTTTATGATTGTATGTAAAAAACCTAACTAGAATTAGACTTACCTTCACTTTGCAACAAGCGACGGGAGGCCCGACATGTTCAGGCACGTGATCGCCCTGAACAGTTAGAGTCACCGGCGCAGTGCATTCTGTCTGACCGTAACCTTCCACGATCTGCGAGTAAACAAAATAATACATTGTAGAGATCATCTTCATACGAGCCATTGAAAGTCAACTGCTAGACATAAGCCTCTCCAAGAAAGAAGGTTTCTTCCCATAATTGCCGCGCTGGACAAGCGTGTTGGCAATCGCAGAGCGCAGCCTTCGCGGCGGGGATGCTGGTGGGGGAGCTGCATTGTCTCAGATGGATATACCGCCATCTGTCGGTTCTGGTACTTTAGTCACCTTTTAAGACACCTGGTACAGGGGGAAGTACTTTTCTACTCTGCCGGTACATCACAGCTTATGTTTACATTTGGATTTTACAGTAAATTTAATAGAACCAGTAACGTATTCATAACAATGCACACGTCGAAACAGGTGAATATTTCTTAACGTAAAATATCAATCGATGTATCATTTATAATTCGACTTCCTGATCTCGATACAAATCTATAAATTTTGTAAAGTAAACACAATCTTAATAAACCACCGGCATGATGGTTCATAAAATTTGAGTATAACCGATATTCGGCCTTCGCGGTTGGAATGGAAATTATTCCAAGTGTTTGTTTTAAAGTCAGAGATGATCTTAAAATATATTATTGACCGACTGGCGCAACTCCATAATATTGCTAAGATGAAACGGCACTATGGTAATCCTTCGATGATATGTTTATGACGATTAATAATGTAACAGAATGCCCTCAGTAAACCAGACTAAGCGTCTATGTTTCCTAAATAATTTGCCTCTATCACTACAAAATAGTTAGCAAAGCTACAAGTTAAGAAAACCACGACTTTTATTAGTAAATGTAGAGAATAGAGGATTCATTAACACCGGCCACTAGGTATTAATGGAACTTTTATCGCTTGCAGTAGTATTGCATGTCGGTCTACTGACAACAGGCTTACTTTATTAAAAAAAATACGTTGGTTGACGGCTAAGTAGAACCTTCTAACCTAACACGTGCCAGGTGACTAAGGTATCGGAGCCGATAGATGAAGATCAACCAAAAGAAGACAGATCTGGGCAGCGGTCTCCCCTTGGCAAAGCTTGACGCTACGATTAAAAACCATTGCAATTTTGGTCAAAATCGATCCCCCTAATAAAAACTAATTGGACCAGGCCCTGGAACATCTTTTGGTGGCCCATATCTAGCAGTGAACATCCTACGGCTGAAAATGATAGATGTGAATGACAAATCCTCGGAAAATTGTATGCCTTTTGTGTTCCGGTCATCAAGAAAATTTGTTTTATGAATTTTATAAAAATAAGAAATTTATTCCATGTTTTTGCCCTGACATGACGAGGCCGATAGCGTATTTAGTAGTTTCTTTATCTAGTACACCATGGGTCGTAGATCGTCGCGCGTCGTCATCTAGGACAGTTATTTGAACATTATTGTTTGTTCTATATTAAATTATAAAAATATACGGAAAATACATCTATTCAAGCATTATAACTTTAATTCCTCTATTATCTGATACTGTAACATAAAAAAGCTTTAAGCTCCTTATCTCGAAGTCAGGTAACGTATGAGATGTCGATTGGATTTGTTTATATAAAAAAAAATTCAGTAACATACATACGGTACAACAATACATACAACAATCTATACCAAAATAAACTATATTTGTAGTTTGATCCTGCATGCGTAGAATAAATTAAAAATGTTGTAAAATTTAACTGACAAACAAACGTAATTCTTATACAGGTCTAAAAAAACTCAAAAGAAAAGAGTGCTCTTTACCAGAATAGATAGCCCGAATAATAAATAATTCTGCTTATTTCAACAAGCTTTTGTAAGAACCGCACCTAAATAATCCAGTGCGTGACCAACAGCTGCATCTTGTTTTCAGTTAGAGGTGAATTCAAATATAATCTCAATGCCATCTCTTCCGGCTAAACAGTAAGCATACTCATATGTCGTGCGTTTGATTTGTTAGTTTCATTCATGTCTTTTTTTAGCGAATGTATATTTTTACACACCTTCAAATAACTTTCTGACAAAATATTTAATAGTTAAAGATTGCTTTTAACGTCTGTTCGTTATCAAGCGATAAATTAACGTATTATTTATCATCCAGGGCAGGTTTATTTTTAAACCGAACAAATAAGTAAATAGAATGGTATTGCTATTTACTATGAAGAACCTATTAACTAAGTTTTATCCAACATAAGTATTTGCAATTGATTACTCCATTTCCATCTGATTCAAAATATATTAGAAAATATTATTCTCTCATAGAAGAGATGTTTAAAATAAATTTTCTTCATTGTTGTCAATATTTTACCAGATGAATAAATATTCGTCAAAATTAAAAAAAATAGTACATTTAAAATGAAAATTTTTAAGTATCGTATTTTTGCGCTTTGCTTTAATTTTTTTTTATCAACTATTAAAAACAAAATTAATTATTATTTTACAAATTAATTAATGATTATTAAAATGTTTTACTGAATAAAGAACGCATTCACAGCTTTTAAGCGTTCTATATATTTCTTCTAAACCAATTGTTAATTTTTATCTCGTTATAAAAATATTAAATACTTTTATTGACGGGCCCGATGGCTCATTCGAGGGTATCCCTATTTTGTGCGTCAAAGGTCTTGGGTTTGATCCCCACCCAGGATAAACGTTTGTGTTTTTCTGTGATTGGGCGTGAAATATGTGTTTAAGTGTTATGTTTGTAATTCTCCTGTTGTCTCGCAGCCGGAATACAAGTCCTTTAAGCTTAACTCGGAATCAAGTAATGTTGTGTGAATTTCTTATTGTTAATAGGAAAGAGTAAAAAAACATATTTTTGCGTATTCTGATTTATAGCATTTTTCTTTCGGAATTATAGTTGTTTGCGTTCTACACATTTCTTTCACAGAATATGTAGAATTTCTATCCATTTATAATAAATATTAACACTTCAAACTCTTCAAAGTTTAACTGTGCGTCAAGCAACAGTTCAACCTACCCAAATCTGTTAAATTTATACAGACAATTTTAAAGTCAATGGCTCGTGTTTCTAGATTACTATCGATTGCGAAGTTTTAATAGACTTGGGTAGGTTGATCTGTAGCTGTGTGTACCACTGTAGCGTCACTCACCAAGCAGCCGAGCGCGCAGCGCGCGAACGTGAGCACGTTGCCGGCGAGCGGCGCCGACCCCACCACCATGATGCGCAGGCGCCCGCCCATGCCCTCGCGCACCTTGCGGAACACCAGCTTGTCCCATATCGAGTCCCCGCGTACGATGCCCCTGGCAAATTGATTTGTAATATATTAATACCTGGCTTCTGAAGCCGGAGGTAATTACCTGCACATCGTTTTAACTTGGATTAACAAAAACTTTAAAATAATACATATCCGTAATAAGATTTCAGAAGCGCTTTGAGAAAAACGATAAAAGAAAATACTTGTGGTATTTGCAAAAATAGCCAATAGAAATCGGAAATAAACTTTTAATAACAATTAGTATCACGAAAAGTGAAGGTTTGTGTGCCACAAATACTATACTAAAATAGTACCTGTACTAAAAATAAGCATTTTATTTCTCGAGAATTAAATGAGAATAATTTTTAAAGTAAAGACAATTATTGTAAAGCTCAATGTACCAATACATTTTCACCTTCTATAACGCCTGACTAAGAATTTGCGGCAAAGAATTGTAAAGCAAGTTTATTCTGACGCAATTCGGCAGTGCGACATTCAACCGTCTCAGTGGCTTCATTTCAGCTTCATTTCAATTATAAAAAAAAGATACCAATACAAAATCAGATGCCATTCTTTTTATGTAGTACCGAATGGTTAAATGTGATCATCAAATGTCCGTCCCGGCTGGGCGATGGTGGCCATGTTTATTGTGTTGTTAAGCGGCGGGGAGTCTGATCACTCGACCCCGCTCACAATGGTCAATCACCATTATGAGAGTATAAAAGTCGTCATTCCATTTCATACACTTTATGGATATGGCCGTGCAAAATTGCACGTGATTTTATTGTATATCCATTGAATATGCTATCGGTGTCAGTTTACTATAACGCAGCTGAATATATGAAATATTGAAGAATTCTTAATTTATTTGATTTTATAATCGGGCTCTATTTGTAGATTGTCTTAACTAAAACACGTTTCATATACACTATTGAGATTTTCACAGAATAATTCCATAATCATCTTATCTTTCTCTCTTAAAGATCTAATAGATTATGATTGGATTATTCATTTATTGTTGTATGCACTTTTCTGACAAATAATGTGTTTAAGTATATATTGTATAGATTTATTATAGTAGTATTATTAAAGTAACTGTTAACTTAAATATAAAAAATAAAATAAAATAAATATTAAATTTATTCTCCTATTTATTACCCGTCCGATATTAGTCTTGATTTTTACATAAAAAATTATAGTCTTTAGTTACGTAACCTACTGTTGCTAACTAGGCAAGGATTGTAGTAGAAAGAATGTGTGAAATAAATATTTTTTACAAATCGTAAAGAGAAACTATCTCACAAGTGAATGATAGGAAATTTATACTACACTAGCTTTTCAATTACATATCGCATTTAGCTGGAATTTTTCTATAAACAAAAGTACTCATGTCAATCAAGTACATAGTCCACATGAGACATCCGCATATACAATATTAGTATGGATATGACTCGTCAGGTGATATAAATAATAATGTAAACATCCATCAAAATCATAGAACTATCGCAATCTAACCTCTTTAATTCAGACTCCTTAGCCGACAAGGCCATGTTAAACAGCAGCTTCTTTATCTTCGAGTTGGATATCTCCGATTGCGCCTTATCGTATAGCCTGTTCAAGAGCCGCGGTACAGCCGGCATCATGGTCGGTTTGAGGGCGCTCAGGTCGTCCGCGAGACGTCGGATATCACCGCTGTAGAAGCCTACTGCGCCTCCCACCATATATAGAGCGTTCTGGAAAGAGTTATGACCAATGAGCATCTTTGATTGAAGGATGTGAATCTGTTTTATTCGTTGGTATACGAAGATCCACGTCATGGTAAGGGACCATCCATAAGGTACATCTGGGGGTCGATATTGTGACAAAGGGAGTGGTTCCAAGTTTTGTGATATCTCATTTCAAAGTATAGTAAAAGGTGCATTAATGCAGTTGTAAAAAAAAAATAAGGACTCGGTTAAAATTATATAGACTGCAAATGATTAAGTTGACTTCTTCATTTTATTAAAATTATAACATTCTTGGGTTGGTATTTTTTATAATATTTTATTTGATCTTGGTTTTATATATTTTTTTTTATGTACAATTGCAATGTGACATCAGACTAGAGGTGAGTCTCATATATGTGAGACTCCCGATAAACAAAACGGCACGACGGACGCCTATAGACGTTAAAGTTCACGGCATATTCCAAACCTCTCTTTTTTATTGTAAGTATAGAACGTATGCAAACTTAAATAAATATGTGTGGGATTAGAGTGTGTCATAATTTCTTAAACGCACTGTCTGACCGCTCCGTTCGAAGTGTTAAAATAATACATTTTTGCAGTCTCACGCTGCGGTCCAGTTATTGTTGATAATGTAATTGTTGTCATATCATGCTTTGTTCCATAGTCGTTACGACACATTATCTATTTTTTTTAGTGAGACGTGTTTTTGTGGTAGTTGTGTAAACAAACAAGTGTTTATCATTCACAATTTTAGTATTTCGACGAATACTTTTTCGAAAGTATTATTAGAAGTCATTGTCTTTATCAACTTTTTATAACATCTACTCCAGTATATATCAATCTGGAGAATGTATTACATTACTATTTGTAAATTATGACAATAGAAAACTACAAAGTTTCTGTGTGAGAAAATATGTAAATAAATACATATTTTCTTCTATACATATTTATAATTATCTATACCTTATCATTATAAAAGTTCAGTGTTGGATTCTCTATCTATCGAAAAAGGAATCTATACCCCCTAAAGTCTAAACTGACTAAATCTTTGAATCAGATTAATTTTATAATGTGTTAAAAACTAAATAAAATAATTTTATTATCAAATGGTGATGGTGATCGAGCTGCTTATCTTGTACATTTTTATATAAATTAATTAGAGAGAAACATTACTGTACTTGGAGTGTATACAAAACATTCAACTGATTTGTTAGGTGAATTCGCTTATAAAGAAATGCAGTGCAAGTAATTACGCATTATATAATATTTTCCAAGTAGACCTACCTCACAACACCGCTCAAGCATGTGTGCTAGCGGTAGGAAAGAGATCATGATATCCGTCTTGGCCGGTCGGTGTTCCCCGAGCTGCATGATGACACTGCACATAGACGCGACCACGTTCTCGTGCGTCAGCATCACGCCTTTAGGCATACCCGTCGTTCCTGACGTGTAACAGATCGTGCAAAGGCTCTCTGGTCTTGGAGGCTGGAAGGAAAATAGATAGAACATTATATTTATATTATATTATTTATTATACCGATAACAACCTTACTTTTTAAGGAATTAATCTTTACTTCACCCTCCAGACAGTCGCCACAACGAAAATGAGAGGTTCATTTTGTCTGCCTATGTACAACTAATATCACCATTAAATTCTTTTTAATTATTTTTTTTTTAACAACTTTAACAACCAGACAGGGCAAACACAAACATTATCATAAAAATATTTGTCTTGGATAGGGATTGAACCCACGACCCTTGGGGCAAAGGATCACTATCATCTGCGCCATCGGGCCCGTCATAACAAAATTTAAGAATTACCACTTGATGATAACTTTGTACTTTTATTTTTTTATATTTGACGATATAGTAACCTTACGGCATTTATCTCTATGAATGTCAAAATTAGGAATAGTTTAAATAAGGAACAGGGAAATGAACGCATTCTAAATGCTTTAAAATATAGTATAATGAGGATTAGAAGAAATCGTGTCTTAGAGCGCGTAAATGTATATTACCTATATTAGTTATATGTTACTAGTAGAGTTCTACAAACAATATTACATAAACGACATTATGTTAGTTGCACAGCAACATAGCATAAATACTTTTTACTACAATAAAATAAGCTTCGACTCGACTTACTCTTCCAAATCACCTACACAATCAAAAATAGTTGAAGTCATTTAAGCATATTCCGCATCTATATGCAAATCATTTTGCACGGTTATTACTGCAGTTATATTTTCCTCTTAGGGATCTCGTTCGATAAGACCTACGCTAGCCAGCTTAGCTCCGCTCGAGTGCCTTTGTCGTGTTTTATTTTTACCCTTTAATGCCGGCTGTGGCATCGTTTCGTAGAAATCCCCTGCACTTCCAGTCCAGTCCTTCAATGGATACTTTATCCTTATAGGAAAGTCTACGTGGAATTTCAGGTGATATTTCTTCCTCTTCCGATTTTAAGTTATAAATGGATTTATCATTGTTTTTGTTCGTTTTATAATTTAATAATTGCAATCAATCCACAATTCTTAATTCGAAAATATATATATGAACTTTATTGCACAAAATATTACAAAATGTACAAATGGCGGACTTAATGCCAGTTGGCATTGTCTCACAGTAGACCATTACACGAAACAGAAAAATAATATATATATATTGGTGCAGACAATATATATATACAAAAGAGATAAACGTTACATACATATTTGTATAAATAAACGCAATAAATACATATGATATAATATATAATATATAAAATAACGTACATCAGAAATAGGGTTATAAAGTTAGATAAGCAGCATCACCAATGCTTGTGAGTTGAGTCTACATAATATTAAAATTTCAATATGTAAACTAAGATATACTGTCAATTGTCTTGTATAAATTACTCTTTGTGACAGAATACATAGTTAGATAAAAAAATATATAAATTAAAAAAGTAATGTAAGATTACTTACCACACACGGATGGTCCTTTTGTGCTCCCTGTATTTCGACCTCAGTGAACTTAATGATCTCAACGCCGCGGCTTTTAGCTCGCTGATGTGTCGAAGGTGACACCTCTTTGATGGTGATCAGTTTTCTTAAACAACGCGGTGACTGATCTAGGAGAAGATTGGCTTTCTTGTCGTCTTCGCAGATTACTACTGACATTTCAGCTGGTGAAAACAAATATTGTATTAGAACTTCTGATTGTACACAATACACTCTCAAAGCAATACACACTATTCGAAATAATTAAAGATCAACTTCAGAAGGTAATTTTCGAATATGGATTGGCCTACTTTCAATATACCAAATCATTTATCTTAACAGTGTTGGAATTATATTCATCGTTTACTATAAATTTGTAGTGATACAACCTGTTTAGTTACTGCCAACATTCATAACACCAGAATGTTTATTCAATGGTGAATCTAAATTAAGCTTTATAAAGTTTAGTAATAAACATTGTTAATGTAATGATGCGATAACGTTATATAAGTCCAAATATCATACTATCATTGCAATTATTTCATTTGGTATGTTTAATGGATATTGTATGTTTCTTAAATTATATATATATATATATATATATATATATATATATATATATATATATATATATATTTCTTTTTTCATTATAAAACTGTGTAATATTTAATTAGGAATCTTATCGGCCGTCACTACTATATCCCGTTGCGATGCCGCAGTAGCTTTCACTAAGGCTAATATAAGCTTAATTGACCTTGATTTTCTCTTCTCCGTCTATTTTAATAATTTCTGTTTCTTTTTGCATTATTTCTTTTATTTTTTTTTACTCTAATCTCATGCTACTAATTGTAATGTATTCACTTTTTAATGTATATTTTAATGGGCAATAAATGCTTTCTTTCGTTTCTTCTTTCAAATATGTAATACAGAAGCTACAACAATGATGATACATATTGCTAACGTTTTCAATGTGATCATTAATCATTGTAACATGTACAGTTTATATATTATTGTCTGACATAAGAATGTCTGCCAAACTACAAAAATGCTTGTTGTGTGTATGATTGATGCGTATCTTAATTTGCGCAAGCATTATTTGAAAATAGATCTACATACCTCAAATTAGATATGATATTCATTGTAAGCTTCACAAATTTAGAATTATCTACTAGTGGCAGCTCAATAGGCGATTACACCTAACAAATACTGCAATTATTTTTGCTCCGCTGATTATAAGAACGCTGGTACTTAATAAATTAACGAACAAAATACATACTTTGATTAACAATGAAGGCACATGCGTTGGCTCCTAATGTGTCATACAATGGTACGATGACCATTGAATAGCAGTAAGCAGCCTGTTCTGTCATAACCCATTCAGGACAGTTCTGTGAATATATACCTGGAACCAAGATGGTTGTTTTACTTTACGGCAACTAATAAAGGAGACCTGTCAATTAAATCAAAACTAGCATCAACGCCAATAAAGAATCAAAACAAAAGGACAATCCAACAGATACGTAAGATAAACTTTATGTTTAATGTTTCTGTATTTTGGAATCTGAAGACTGAACACAAAAATAGTTTGCAAATAAATTACTTACCCACAAACGTGTTCTGGCCGGGGGCAAGCCCTTGGCATATAAGACCTGACCCGAAGTTCTTCGCCCGAAGTAAGGTCTCGTTATATGTCTGCCAGACATAGGGCTTATTGGGTCCCTCACGCCAACCGAGACAGTTTCCATTATCTGTAAAAATAATTAAATTAAACTGACTTAATAACAGTATTTACTTATCACGATTCGATCTCATAAAGTAGACTGAAGTAAATAAAGCCATATTACCAGCGGAATATTCCACAGGACACGTTTATTCTGTTTTGTTATTTTCATCAAAAGCCACTCTCAAGTCGGTGAAAAATAAAACGGCAAAAACTGTTGTCACGACTACTCTAGTGGCACGAATTATATTTAACTGTACCCTGTAAACCTGTTCTTAAGATGTTAACAATATTTTGTAATACACGGGTATTATCGTATTTATCGGTAACGAGCGGAAACAGAGGGAAATGACGCAGGCCTTAGAATTGTACCTTGGGGCACTCCTTGCTTTGTATATGTGTGTGGATAATACGAACGGAACGTCAGGTAGGGAGAGGTGTACTCGTATATAAAGTCACTTAATAATAGAGTCGTGTCTCAGCACCGGACCATTGATGGGAAAAGGTTATAGCAAATTTATCTTACTTGATTCTTTGACTCCTCTTCGGAAAGTTTCATACAATGTGCGCGTGTCTTCGTGTAGGTAGCGTAGATAGCGACCGTTTTTAGCTTCTTTGTAGAATTTTGATACTCGAACCATTTCAGGTCCCTGCAAAATAATACATTATGATATACATTTTACAAAAAATACACAAAACATAACAAAATACGGGCCATTGAACTGAATCCTTTCAACATATGAGCAACTAATCAGTTGTAATCTCATTAACCGGCCTACCTTTGGTAAGTACCAACAAGGACAACGTCAAGCCATAAACAATATAACTTTTATTTAGTGCAATATATTTTCGTGCAACATTTGAAAGATCGTAAAAGGTCTAAAACACGTGCAAACAGCTCTCCGTTAACCTAATGACATATTTGGCCCACTAACTCCGAAAGTCGAGGATGGAGCAGTCTTATACATTACGGTATATTATTACAGTTTGCACAATGATAAATGGGACAATGAACGGGTCAAAGTCACTGGTGGGAAAGACGAAAACATTTCGACTGCAAATTGATGCGGTATAAATTGTTATGTCATTATGGTAATGGACAGAGTAAACGTAAAGCACTTTGTGGGTTTTGAGGTCATTCAACTGTGTTGTGGATACTTTGGACTAATGTTTCAAATACTCTGGCAGTCAACCTTTTACAACTATTCTTATTTACTAAGAAAAAGTCTAAAATATATACTTTTGTTTTTTTTAAGAATTGATTAAAAAATTTAAGATGAAACTTGGTAATCATAGATCTTCTAAAACATGATTGATTCTTCTTAATTTGCTTAAGATAATGTTTTAATAAATTTACGTGGCCTGGAGTAAGAAAAAGTTTGAACAGCATTTCAAATTCAACTCGTACCGATTACTCGAATAAAAGAACTTAAGTATCTGTACATGAATCGAACTTATCTGATAACAAACCTAAATATCTGTAATTTGAGTACCGGTTTTCGGACCTGCTCCTAAACTATTCTCTACAATTTAGACATTAAGTACAAAGTAAGTCATTTTATGACAGCGATAAATATTAAATGTTCGACATCAGTTTATTATTGCAGTCGTAAACAGAACCAATAAAAACTGTAACTGGTAAATTTCAATAATCAAATTAATAATATCTGAGAATATTTAAAAATTAAGTGCTTGTCAACTTTGACTACTTAATAAAAAAATAAGTAAAAAGTTAGTACAGTATAAATATGTAAAAATAAACAAATGGTATAAACGCTGTTTATCTTAATTACATTTCGTGAATCATAATCTTTAGCTGTATAATGGAACTTGATCTTGATTTTCAAACTCAAGGTCGAGAGGAAATTGGTCACACGATGCCGAGTGAAAAATGCGGCAGCTGTGACCGGGTATTTATAAAGAAACTGTGTGACATACCGACACCGTCAAGCTATTTATGTTCACTAACGTTGACCGCGTATATATACATGTACATTCTTAGAAGCGATATGCAATAATTACTTCTTTGAATTATAAAATATATCATTTTATTGTGCACTCATTGAAGATATTTCCGATGATATTAAGAATGTAATAAAGTAGAATTTATTGTAACTGCAACGCATACGACACAAAAGTTTTACGCAAGTAGATGATAAACTACGAGGAAACTCCGATGAAGGGCATTTGTCATGATGCAGACTTTCTTGGCAAACAGAAATAAAATGTCGTGAAAATAGTTGACATTGTACCAGCTGTTGGCTAGTAAAAATTTGCGCATAACCATTTTTTACGAGAAAAAAAAAAGTTATTGACTGTTGCTTTTGCTTACGTGATTTGTGGGTAAATATTTAATAATGATCAAAATACTATGAACACGTTGAAACTGATCTAGTTTATAAATTTTTTCGCGATTATATAGAATAGATAAATATGTCTCGTTGACAATGCATATTTTACTGCAATATGCACTTTTAGCTACAGCCTACTATACATTTGTATATTATCTCCTGTGTTTGTTTTTTATGATTAGTTATCCTGAAAAGATATATGCAAGACACTTTTCTTAAATTAGAACCACCTTTTTCGTTTCGTAAATAAATTCTACAAAATTAATAAATAATATGTTCTTGTGATATAAAATATTATACCTAGATCGTATTGTGTTTATGGCAGTAGTCAAACTAAAGAATTATCGACATGTGCCAATCAAATTTGTCACGGGATTGTCTTGCTTTCACCGACCCTTTCCTTAACACAAATATATATAGACATCCAGTTTAAAGTATATATATATATACATACATACAATAAACAAACATATATATATATGTGTGTTTGTTTATTTTTTTTATTTGTTTGTTTATTTGATTGTTTGCGAGCATTCCAATTGCTAATTTATAAAACGATATATAATAAATATAACTTTAAACTTGATGGATATATGTTTAAATATCGAAGGTATAGCTAACCAGCAACCATATTAATCTCATACATTGATCCGACTCCGTTCAATACATATTTTCAACATCCAGACACAGGACAAATACAATTATCACCATATAATTAATTGCACCGGGTGGGGATCGTACCCACAACCAATGGCGCACAAGAATGGATCACTACCATCTGCGCCATCGGACTCGTCAATCCAAATATCCATTCATATTATAGTAGTCAACTCAAGTATCCATTGACCGTGTGGAACCGGCAGAGCAGAATAGTATCTCCCCCTGAACCAGGTGTTAAAAGAGGCGACCGAGGTACCAGAACCGACAGATAGCGGTATATCCATCCAAAGCAGTGTAGCTCAAATGCAAGCGGGTATGGGCAGCAGCATTCCCGTCACGAATTTACGCTCTGCGATTGTCACTACTTTTGCCCGGCGCGGCAATTATGGGCAAATTCCCCCATTCTTGGGGAGGCCTAAGGCCAGCTGTGGCGATTTACGGTTGCTATGATGATGATGAAGATGATTATTGTGGCGATTGAGAATCTCACAATTAGTTAAAAATTTGTTTACCCCGACAATTTTAATATATTTATACAAATCTTGCAACTAGTACAGTAGCTGCTCGCTATTCATTTGTTTCCTTCAATATTTCCATCAAAACTTACTCTCTCTAAATAGCACTACATATATCGTGAGTCGATAAACGTAACTCAATGTATTTGATTACTTCACCCATTAGATATTCACCGAGTTGGAATGTAAGCCGGCGTTCAAATCGCATGCAGACTTCTGCTGAAATCTATAATGACTTATCGTGCCATCTTTCTTAGCAAATTTTATATGTTCACTCGAACAGAAAATTTGTTAATTTACTTTATAATAAGATGATAGTTTCTATTTTCGATTAGTTTCTAGAGACGTAAAGTTGTGAACATGGTCGTTAACTTTAACTACTTTGAATAGATGTAGAGTTAACGAGGGACATTGCAGGAACAATTTTTAATTCGCGTTATTCAGCTTTGAGAAGTAAACAAAAAATAATCGAAACGTTTTCAAACCCTGTTTGCAGTAAGAAAATATCGCCTATGGCATCATTCGCTTGCATTCTGGGCGCGTGCCGACTACCATCTCAGGGTTATGATCCCTTAATAACATATCAGGCATCCGAAGAAACTGTAAGATTGACGTTAATATAAATAACTCCCTGAATCCTGATTTTGCTATATTTTAAGCTTACAAAAACCTCGAGACAATGCAGAAAAATTATGCGATATTTTTAAATAACTTTTGTTGCCGAGATTTGAAAGGATGATTGTTGTAGATATTTATTCTCATTAAACATTTTTACAATTCACATATATCGAAAACACAATTTTTTTATCAACTTAAATTACGTGGTAGACTATTAAGATTTTAAACATTTCTTTTTGTAAATTTAAAATTAATGTATATCAATATTTACATTGTCTATTTAAGTGTCAACACATTTTTTGTTTTAAATATATTGGTCTATGTGTATACACTAATACGTATATAACACACGCCGGCATTGTCACGATGTTTTACTGCTACCAATATGATATGCCTTTTGCTTATATTAAATTAATTTCGTTTGCAATTAAACGGTATTTTGACTAAAGATTTTAGCCTTATAAATTGGAACTTAGATTTTTTATCTAAGTCCTTTTAGATATACAACACAACATTTTAACATTCAACTTCTTTAACTTATAAAAACCCAGCAAGCCATTTAAAATACCTTCAATACAATGTCTAAAAGATAGGACGACTACCGTTCGTCAATTGTCTAGGTAAATAAGATATTATTAATTTACGTATTGATTAGTACATAGATACAGGTTCTATTTTGGAAATTGTATTATTACTCAGGTTCGCCTGCCAAATTTTCTGTTAACTTCAGTTCGAAACAATTTGACAATTTTAGATCATTAGTAGCTATTGTTAGTATAGCGTATAGTCGCAAGAGTTATAGCAGTTATTTAACCTCTATATTTTCGATTTGGTCCCGTGACTTTTCTGGTCGGCTTGCCAAAGTATACGAAAATGTTTATGTTCACAACAAGCATCTGTGCTAAGCTTCGTCTACTTTTAGATCTGCAATTTCATGTGACAAATATAATTACATATAAAGAGATAATAATAACTAGAACATTCGGACACTTGTTTGTTTCAATATTTTTGCATTCACGTTTAACTTAACACAACTTTTTTTTACCCATTTTTTTTTTTAAACTTACCATCTTTTTTAGTAAAATACAAATTTACGTAACATTTTGTGTCTAAGTATATAGACAGATTGAAATAAAAAATAATGACACGATTTTTTAGATTTGTAGATTTTTTAGTTTAGGTCATAAACAAATCTGCTTTAAATTTACCCAACCGATTTCTGAAAGTTTCCTGATTACTGGTCGCATTGATATTATCAGTAGGTAGGTAGTGATTTAACAATAATATACCAATTGAATTATAATAAAATCCGTAGAAACATAAGAAACTATTTTTAAATAATTTTACGTCCATAAAAGAAACTGACACCCATTTTAAATGTAGTCGGTGAGGTTAATAAAATAAACCCTATGAAGATATAAAATAATATTCAATTGAATTAAAAAAAAACACTCTATAAAAATTGCGGCATTTTAGACCTAATCTGTTTTCTGACGCAATCCAGCTCAGTTAACAGAAATTAAAGTATATCTAGGTGTCATTAACTGAATATATATTTTGTATCTCTTTTGTTCTCATCTATATTCGTGTATTTTTTTTCCTTAAGTCATTATATTTATTGGTCCCTTGCTACTCAACCAGCTAACGCGGATTCGTCACGTATTTTGTCACCACTTAATCTCGATTTATGAGGTGTTTTATTTAAAACATCATTGGCGAATGTAAGTCTAAACGTGAGGTCATCTGTTTCACGTCAACATCGCCACAAAATACAAATCATTCCGAACATTTAAATTTTATAGCGTATTTAACTACCAGGTATAGTCTAACTACAGACTACAGTCATAAAAGTCATTTGGAAATAAATACGAGAAATGCTTTAACGAGTAATCTATAGAGTATCAAAGTACTTAATATTAAAAACAGAATCGGAGTTTAATTAAGAAAAATACAACTATTGTTACTTTTAACTACGATCGAACGAACAATTGAGAGGATCATATAAGATTTATGAACAAAACTATTTTAAATAACCATTGAATCTTTCACTGGGTCGTTGGACCGTCAGATTTATTAAACAAAATATATGATCGTATAGTTAAGATATATTATATTCATGTGATAATAACGCGAATGATATATGAGAATTATAAAGTTTTTCGTTCTATTATTAACAAAATGTGGATACAACGATCGCATTATGTTGATAAATTGGGTGAATCAAGATATTTGAAAGTTTCTGAAAGGTGCAAACCAGATTTTATTGGACATAAATATTGATCGCTTCCGGGCCAATTTTAGATAAGGGCCTACAGCTATTTATTTATTAAAACATAATAATTGGTCGTTAACTACAAAGTAGCCGTTTCATTGAGTATAGTGAGGTAAAATAATAAAAATCACTCAAAAAATTAAGTCGATTTCAGCATCGTAAATTTTTAAAATAGCACTTAAACATAACTAGTTATTTGTATTATACAAAAATATATAAGTAGAAGAAAACATGGTATAATAAATAAAATCGATTCTGAATTTGTTAAGTTTATTGAAGATGATATATACTGAAAAAAAATCACGTTGTCTCAGGCGTGATGTGGACTTTTTTCTACTAAATATCATCTTAAGATAATTCAGCATTTTCTATGCATAATACCTCTCGAAACAAGTTTATTGAACTTAGAAATACCGCTTTATGTAATAAATATGAATACCTACACAAGGTTCAGAATGAATTTATTTTAACGCGTGACACATGCAAATATTTAGTGTTAGTGTTTATGTAATATCCAAGAAGTGAGTCAGACAACTTACTAAACACACCCACAAATAAATAATCATCTAGAAGTTGCTGCTACTATTTCGAATCTGTTTGTGTCTTCGACAGTGGGCCTAAATGTACCCAATCTAAATGCTACGGAGCTTTGCCAACTATTGAGGAGTGAGTAACGTTAAACAACGTTTAAACTTCTATCATACCAGATTTTATTTCATCGATTAAATTAGATAAATATTGAACGCACGGAAGAAATGTTGGTCAATCTATAAATTTTATTGTAGCAAATGAGTATAAAGCATTAACTATTTTCGCCGCTACTAAAATTTTGATACTTTTGCGTAACAGTAGTAAGCGGTCGTTTACAGCGTGGTTTTCATTCATAAAAATGAATGAAAACCACGCTGACCTTGAGGCAATTAACATTTATCGGGTACATCTTGTGTTCTATTAACGTTAAATTCACTTACTTTAATAGAATCTGACTGTTCGTTTAGATTTATCGGAGGTCGGATTGGAGAGACTCCGACGCAGCAATCACAGCACGCCATGTTTACAACTATTTACACCACAGACCACCGTTTATTTCAAAGTTTATGCTATGTCACATTGCGCAATCATCATGATCTGACAAATGTGCTAGTATCCTAAGATTTTCACTTCACTTTTCACTTTAAGCAATGCTAGTCCTGCTCGTTCCGGTTGTTGGCTTCTGAGAGGATTGGCAAGGCTCACTATCCTATCACTTTCGCTAGTGTCTCCTGATTTCTGACAGCAGAGTGTCGCCCTTGGCTGCCGGTGGTACAATGAGTTAAAAATATCGCTCGAAGACGCGCTTTGCCAACTCTACGGCGGCAGCAGTTTGAATTAGGGCAACTTGAACTTTGATACAGCGATATAGGAGTTCCCTTTCGTCATAATCAAATATCTATTTTTTTGCTACGTAGGAGTCGTACATTAAGCGGCCTATACTACGGATTAAAATGACAGATTAATCTCTATAATTATAATTGTGCATGTTACACAATAGGTCGCCCATGTCATTTCTCAAACAGCGGGTTCTAATTTTATATACAATATAAATTGCACTATTTTATAATGTACCCTCGAATAATGGTGCTATCATAAATTAAGCGAAATGAACATTGACATTTTACAATTCTAAGCAATAAATCCTAGGCATATCCTATACAATCAAATTATATATAACTAATAACCTATTTGCTAGAATGAGATATACCAGCCCATTTTACTAAACTCTTGTGTACAAATATCTAAAGTTAAATGGAATCATGTCGGCAAATTTTGTATTAGAAAGTTGTGAGTACAAACTAAATTCCCATACAAATAAATCCTATTCAAAGGCAGTACCAATAAAACCGACATTAACGCGAACTAAATCGTGGACACGAGCTCTTTAAACAAATTCATTAGATCAAATAAATGATAACCCAAACTCATACTCTCAAAACGATCTTATAACTTTAGTAATAAAATTGCTTTACATCTATTTATCACTCAAGTAATTATCGATGCATTTAATCAGGCAGTGAACCTACGGTCGTTATAAAAGGGTGTTTATCGGTCATATTGCGATTGCCAGCAACATGCCACAATCAAACTGCTAATCTCTTTATTATTGCCGTTGGCACCTCAACACCTGCTTATCGAAAATATGCAAAATTACAACTACTCAAGTATTTAATGCAAGAATATTCATTGACATTTAATATCATATTTACAGAACTTGTTTTCAACAGATGTGAGTGAGTTAATTCGTTATAAAAACTATAATTATATGAATCAACAAGTCGAGAGTTAGTTCTAATATCTCCACTTAAATTTCTCAACCTTTTTTTCACACTCACCCATATCAGGTATAATGATTGTTGACATTATATGTAATATTTTGTATTGCACATTAGTTTCGTCTAATATACGCTTTCTTTATTTTTTGCACCTCTTTGTTTCCTTTTCTGCTTTACCGGGTGGTTAAATAGTAGCTAGTAGCTGGCATTAAGTTTGCCATATGTACATCGTTTTATATATATATGCAAAAAGTTATATAATATTTTTTTACTCATGTTTTTCATTTAGAAAAGAAAGACTGCAAACAAAGCATACGTTCTCGTTGATGTTACCCTAGCTCGTGTCATCGCAAGAATAAGAACTTACTGACGACTACTGAGCAGGTCTTGCAATTCGCAGATATTATGTAAAACTATCTGGTTACTTTACTGCCTCTCTCAACCTGCCTTCTCATCTCAAAACCAGAATACAACAACGAAACGCTGCTGTATGGCATGTATAATAGATGTTGGAGAGAGTAAGATACCAATGAAGACGCTGAAACGTTTGCTTATTAGAAACCCCATCAAACTTATAAAAAAATTATACTAAGATAAAGTTAAAGTAATCTTTCTTTTAAACTGCAAATAATAAAGCAACAAGTATATTACATAATACTATGTCCCGTTTAATTTATAATTTAAAACAGAGAATGCTAATAGAAAATCTACGTCAGTTTGTTGACCAAGGTCATCGAACTAACAGGACCTGATTACAAAACTATTGAGTTTTCGAGAAATAAATGAGTGCCATAAAGGTGGCAATAAAAGCAGGCTTTACAACTAAACGCATTCCTTAACTATATTCGCGGTTGGAGTTCCAATTACATTCACTGTTATAATACACTGGGTTTTTTATACGTACTAACAAACCGTATACTTTTAAAATAAAGGTAACTTGGCAGATATTAACAATTTTATGTCGATAAATATCTTATAGAAAATATGGATTGCATTAATTCGTCTCTTTCCATTCCCATAGAATTATTTTACAAAAATAGTAGTGTTATGATTAAAAGCGAAACTGCGTCTTTGTGTTAGTTTGATGTCACGGCTTAACCAGTAAACCGATTCTAAAAAATTTGACTCGTAGTTAGCTTGAATCCTACACAAGAAGCTTAGGCTTCTTAGTTAAGTATTGATTTAGAGTATCTATTGGTGCAATTCTACAAACGAAATCGCGGACAAAAAGTAAGTACATAATAGGTATTTATAATGTATGTGATGTTCAAACAAGAAAATATTTGCCAAGAAGATCATTACTTAAATTATTCGATATTAAAACATATCGATCACTGTCTACTGTAGTCTGTACAAATGACTCATTGCAACTAATTGATAGTTCGGTTAAAGCATAAATATCTAGGACCCAGGTAGTAAAAGAGAATCACTAATAAAAACTCATTTACTATTTTTAATAATGTTACAACCGATTATAAAACAATTGGGAACAGAAAAAAAAATACAAATGCAATCAAATCAAGTCATTATCACTGTGTACTTCAATTTACATAAGGTTTTTCAGGATTCCAGGAATATAGTAGTTTATGGAATTCAGAAACATAAGTATTAAACCTGCCCTAGGATTTCATATTATATTTCATAAAAAATAATATATCTGTTAAGCTATCAAAACGTAAGAAACAGACACCGTCCTATCATTTTATATTAGTATAAATCTCACAAATAAGCGCAGTAATATATTACAAAGAATATGAAGCCGTTTGGTGAGTATATCGAAAGAAGTCATGCTAAACGGAAGCTCGGCCCGAAGCGATACTTATATCGGATATCGGGCGGATCACTAGCAGACTATAAATATAAATTTATGCTCATTTTCCCGTAAATAATTAGTATTACCAAGTGAAATTGAGACATGTACCGTTAGAATATTCTATATAATATTAATAATTGATGAAGACGCAATCTCCCCTAGCCATTTCTCCCTTGGATTGACCGTTCGTTTAAGAGAGTTACGCTGTTAGATTTTTTTACCTATGAAACAGATGGACTGCAGGGCTGGATATTAGTATCAATGTATTTTGTTTTTAGACGAAAATTAAAAAACGTAATTAGTAAATGACCTCCTGGCAAAAAAGAGACACATACCCATCCTTTTGAGAACACACAAATCTATTCGGTGAACTTCGTTGTGTTTGGTTGTTATTGTAGTGTCATTGTCGTAACGTGATGTAGCCTACTATGAATGTTAACATACCGGTTCAAGAAGGCTCTGTTCGTGCAAAGTGACGAGGGGCTTCTCTGGTTTCGGTCTGGTACTGAGGTAGAAGGCAGATGCGGCCGCGACGCCAGTCAGCGCCAAGGCCCCGGCGGACCCTCCCACCATCCATAAGTACTGGTCGATTTCACTCACTGTAAACAAAAGAATGAAGGTCAGAAACTAAATCAGAGAACCTAATCTAAATTTACACAGTACAGAAATATAAACAATTTTTTATATTAATATGAATGTCAATTTTTTACAGTAAACCTAAATTTACATATATTGGTAAGTTTTTAGACATAGTAGAATCGAAGTCGATAATATATATGTACCTATAGAAGTGTTTATGTCAGGGACACTATGAACTACTAAAAATCAATAATAGTCCACCCACCCCACCTTGGTTTTATTATACTACTTACTTCCAAACTTTTTCTAAATGGGGCAAAACTTAGTTGTTCAAAGGTACAAATTAAACCTGCTCTGAACTTTAATTAAGATAATATAATCGCAAAGTCTACTTATTTTAATTAGTCTGTCAACACGATAGGATTCGCAAACATGAAAGTACATTTCCTAGTAAAGTCGATATGCTATGACATAGACTTATTAGCTTTGGATGTTAAAACACTACTAAACCTATTTGTCTATTTTATTAAATGCATATTATAATATAATAATGCATTTATGATTTACAGAATGATAAAATTGATACAAAAATAATTAAATCTACTTATTAAACAAAGAAAGATTTAATAGTGTGTTTTAAAATAAAAAGTCACTATTAGTAACTTCTTTAAGAAAGCAAATAAACGAATGCATTAAACAATATGCCGACAAACTGTATCATAATGTTTAATTCAGAATAGAATTTTCATAAAGTTGATTAAACCGATTAATAAATCTTCACGACCAAATAAGGCAATACATAATGACAGACACAATTAAGTTAACCGGCAAATCTTGTACTTTCGATAATGACCTGCCTGAAATGACCTTCGATGTCAATCTCAACTCGACTAATGAAGATTGACGCATTTTTTAAGAAACCTCCTTCGATTCCTTGTTAAGATAAAACAGTCCGACCAGTTTTATAGCTTCACGGTGTATAATTATCGTTTTCTGTACAAACACATCATAAATCGCAATTATTGGTTGTAATTATTTTATGAAAAAGGACTTTGCAGGCAGTAATGAAATTTAATAAGTTCCGCACAGATACTAAAAAATCTTGAAACCAGGCAAGATTCAATTCCGTAAGAGTCTATCATATTTCTTCATTATTTATACTAACCATAAACTAAAGATCTGACCAAAAGTGTCTAGTTTTAGTCACTTTTTTATCATAACTATTTTTGTTTGTAAAACAGAATTTTTCGGAAATTAAGAATCAAATTTCAATTTGATTGACACACATAGACAGAATAATGTATTTTGGTTGAAGAATAATGTAAAATACATTGTTTTTATACAACGCATGTTAACTATGCCGACAAGTGATCAGGATATTGATGTTTTCAATAACAATAACAAATCGGATATAGTTCATCAGAAGAGTCAGTGTAACATATAAGGAAATGTCAACTGAGACAGTCATGCAACCACAGTTCCTGAACTATAAAACGTTCGCGCGCTGTCGGCAGTAGAGTTTAGAAAGTGGAAACAGGGGGGCGCGTGCGCCGTTCGCATTAGCGCATAGATTTCTCGGGATTCTCTCGCGCTTTCCACTGACACACTTTTACGGAGATATTTCTGTGTATATGTGACATTATATGTGTTTGTAGGCAGTAGGTGAAAATCTAGTCAAGCTGGTATCGCGACAACTCAACGCTTAATTTCTTGGCAGACGTGAATAGAAGGACGTACACAAAACACACCAGTGAAACAATATTGTTATGAAACTAAATGTTAAATATTCTGGACAATGCAATTATACCGTAAGCCTGCGTTCACGACAAAGATTGACTTAAATTTCTAATAATTCCTATGCATATTACTTACATTTATAATGCACGCTAAAAATAAAGCTAATCTCTCGTGGAATTAGGGACAGGGCTACACTAATCGCAAAAGTCAATGTCGAAATCAGCATTTCAATCATTAGAAGGGCTCACATATAATTTGAAGGCGACGTCTAAGGTCACGTCGTCGGCCTCGATTCCTTGTCGCTATTATCGAAGGTACTAGACGGTTTCAAAAGTTTAAACCTTGGTACTCTAATTTCCCTTCATTGTATATTCAAAGGGCGTAACAGGCTTGGAGGCCCTTACAGGGCCTCAGGCTTTTTACAATAGAAACAATTCAACCTCAGCCTTTGATCCAACCTATTTAGAAAAAATATAAAATGAATAGAACAGTTCTTGAATAAACAGCTGTTCGTTGCATGATAAAAAACAAGTAAATTGACTGGAACGTTTCCTTTATTTCCTTATAAAACTTACTCATAAAATTTAGAATATTAGTTTCAAATTAAATAAGCCGTATTTGTACACTACTTACAACTACTGCATTGATTCCACCAGATTCTCTTCTCTTGTTTATCAACATCAGTCTTCTGTTTTTCAGTCTTCTTTAGTTTCTTCTGTATTTTGTGACATTTTTCCTTAACACTAAATTCAGTCTTGGCGTCATTCACAGTCACTTTGTCCTTTTTAGCATTGAATCCGAACTTTCCGCTTCCCATTTTGCTGTTATTTTTGCACTTAGTTCTTAATACTGCCCGACACAAATTACCATTTTCATCGGCGTCTGTATCATGGTTCGCGTCGCCTGAATTGTTAAATACTTTAATATGAGTACGCTAGCCGCTCGATTGTCGTAAAGATATTCAATATCGAATTATTTTGTTGAGGAATGAATCGAAATCCATAAAACTAAAAGGTTTTATAGAGTTATCTTGAGAAGGCTTTGGCCTTGTAGGGTTCATTAACATTGTGAGACGATAACTGAAACGTAATCTAGCGTTTGATTCCATCGGACACATTATCTAGTTATGTTCATTGAACTGATTGTGAAGCGAATATTAATATTACTATAAATTATTTGTTACGAGTTTGTTGATTGTGTTGATAATTAATTCTGAACAAGGTTTTAAATACATTGGTGTGATCTATCCGTTAAAGGCGTCTAATAGTGACTTATCTTAATTTAAATATGTAACTAACAAATAATTAATATAAAAATAATTGAACATAATACACCTGCACCAAAACGGTAGAGAGATTGTTTTTTTTATTGCTAATCAATTTAATCTGTTTATTTATCGCGCTGTTAGAGCGTGAAAATGTTACAGATTATTGGATTGATTTATTAAATCTACAACATGCAAATTCTATAATTTTGCAACTTCACTTTTCCGTTGTTATATAAACACTTTTACTTGTAAAGATACTTTCCATTCGACTAGTAGGTGTCATTTACTGGTAGAATATCGCAAGCTACAATGTAAAAAATAAACACGGAAGAAAACGTTTAATGCAGAGATTTTTATCTCGTTTAAAAGACTCATATTGTTATAGGTCAAGACAAAACGGTTGAAAGTAAAAGATATAAACCAAACAAACAGGATCCAAACAAATAGTCGACGTTAATTACTTTAACAGCGATGTGGTAGTTATTAAAGCGGAAAAATCAAACATCTTCCATAATTAAACGTCATTCTGTGAAACTGATCGTATTTAAAAGTCTGTGCACAAACTGATGACTTTAATGGCAGACGGTTCAATTATATGGAGTTCTCAATGATATACGCCAAGATTGCGTTTTAAGTTTATGGCCATTTAACTAGCCTGACGTGCACTCTCATGACTAAACCAGCTATTCTCAACTTTTTTTGACGACGGTTTTCAAGCTAATGCTCCTATTCCCTCAAAACTACTGTAACGTTTGTTTATTATCAGTTTTTTTTCAGCAATATGCTTAAGCTTTTATAGATGCTTTATATATAGTTTTGCCTATGGTTTGCAAAATTAATAAAACTGTATATGATCACCCATAATTGTAAAAAATATGATAGACATATAGATAACAATCGGTAGGTACTCAGCAAATAACGTACATATGTAAGCTGTTTAATTACGATAATCATAATAATCTCGGAATTGATTAATATACCTCTTACATGTGAGTGACTCGCTGAACACTCCACAGAAATGTTATAACAGAATCAAAGTTACGATCGCTCAAACTAGAAGGCTTGTTATTATGAACAATAAATATTTACTACGTGTGCACACTATCGCAACGTTGACGTGCTGTTAATTTTATTTCTTTCATTACTATTTTTTTGTTTTATTTCTTATAATCGCATCGTTATGTTGAGACTGGAAATTTAATTTTATTATTAGTACCTGTCTGACTTTGAGCTTCACCTATAGTGACTTAATTCCAATTGAAGACACTTTAACGAGATATTGTCGACTAAGACTACATCAAAGCGGCAGTCTTTACAATCTCAGACTAATCCCCGCGCCGAGTGCGTGAAGCACGCTGACCTAATAATTCAAAACTACGAACAGATCTATGCATAGAAGTACTTGATAGCCTTATTTTAATGGTTGTAAAGTCTAAAATAGGAAGAGTGATCAATCACATGAGTCAACGGTAGCAACTTGACTGCATAGAGGAACCAACGAGTTGTTTAATAATCTCTCAGTTGAATCACGCACTCGTCCGCCCAAAAGCTATATTTCACGAAATAACTAACAGAAACGAGTATAGAACTAAACTGGAACGCTTACTGAATATTCCCATTTGGCATTGTTGCGAAATCAGTCCTGTCATATTTTATACGGTAACTATTGCGCTGTATTTGACAGATGTTGTGGAAACAGGAATTCTATTCGAATGCTGTACATTTGGATACATTAACCTACTTTATCGAGTGAATAAATTTGTTGTCAAAAATTATCGGTGGTAGCAAGAGCATAGTACAGCGATTTTACAATGAAATATTAGTATTTGCAAATATCACCGTTTCTTTCTAACAAACTGCATGGCTTTAAAATGAACTGCTTCATTAGATTAGACATAATAATACATATTACAATGAACGTGCACAATAAACGCATTGGACAACTAGTCGTACGTACAGAAAGAGCATTTTATAATGTTTGTGGCATTCTGAACAAAATTAAAATGAGTTCTTCTAGATTCTTATTTTAGATAAATTGGCCATTAAGACATGACATTAATTTTAATAACATACATAACAAAGAATGACCATCACATTACTATCATTATATTTTCAATATTTCGCTGATCATATAATTGCTATCAGCATCCTATAATATCATCCTTGCTAGGACCTTATCACCATCTTAATAAGGTCCTAGCTAGACATAGGTATACCAACTGTTTTAAATAAAAACGCGTTGTTGTCCAGCATTCAAAAAAATATACTAACATCAATGAAGAATTTTTATCCATTGATAACAATGGCCCTCATATATTTGATTGTTATCACATAATTCCTCTCAAAAGCCTCAACACGGTCGGCAACCCTGATGAGCTTTATCTACCAACCGGCAGCCAATAATGCTGCTTCCGCTATCGGAACGTTCACACCTAACGGTTGTTCCCACATTTCGATCTGGTTCACGGAACAATGAAATAGCGCGGATGTCACCGAAACTTGTTCCGGCATCTAGCGTGTCATCATCCTCTGATGAGATTGCGGTATTTAATTACCTGCTAAATTTAAACTATATTCGAACTGTAAAACACGATATGGCCTTAGTTGAACCTAAATCGTAGTGATGCTAGGCATCATAGACGTTCCGCTTTTGGATGTGGCATTATTCGGGATTAGATATTTGTCCAGATATCTACTTAGTATAGTATATATACGTAGTTAATATCAGCCATGTGAACAGACATTATGTTTAAGAACAATAAGTACAAGTGTTACTGAAATCTACACTATTTTTATAAAGGTATCTCACTATTAGAATGCTTGCTGATTAACAAAGGCCATATTAATAAACCTGCAACCTACATATTTGTAATGTAAACGGAATTTGTATTTTTGTACGTTTGTAACAAATTAAATAAAAAAATATAGTTCGGATTTCAAAAACATTTCACTTATAGAAAGTCACATTATAAGCAAGTAATATAAGTTATATTTTATCACGATATTCGTACGGGAATGAAAGTACGCGTAAAATGGTGGTCATATTTGTCTTGGTATTTAGCTTTTTCGAAACAGCGGTTACAATAGCTAAAATGTACATAGAGTATAAATGAAATAATGAATTGTTATTGTTTCCTACCATAACCTTAATAGTCCCTCACACATCTGCTACTTTTATGCAATGCAGACTTGAGCATCTGTCTTTTAACAATGTGCATCATTTGTCATCGCATCATTCACTGCGCAACATCAATCAATCATTGGACTTCAAACTTGGCTAGATTTGCAATTACTCGACTAGGAAACGCGACCATAAATCATATGACCACATTTGTGTCGCTGCAAATTACTAGCAACTTACAATGGAAGGAAGATGACATGTGACGAAATGAACTTGTGATTCTGAAAAGCTGTTGCAGTCAAACTACTTAACACCATATTCAAGGAAACAAAAAACTTCAAACGTATTTAGCATAAAGTCTTACCTCTAGAAAATGTATTTAATAGTGTTTTCGCTAGGTGTTAAGAACATGTCAACGTCTTAACGATATTTTATATCGAGATCATAGAGAAAAAAAGATAAGAATTATGACATTATTGAAACTGTCATTGTAAAACTCTTACAGTAAGTAAATGATGCTGTGGTAGGTCCAATGCCATTGTGGCAAGTAGATCCAACAACAAACCGAGGGTCGTCGAACTCGCGCGCGGCGTGTTTTGATAAGGTCACCAATTCGACATCCTAACATTTTTTCCTAAAGAACTGCGAATACAGTTAAAAAAAGCGCTACGCGGCCAAAGCGGACCGTTTTAATTACTTCATAGTCACGTAGATGTAGTATAAATACCGTTAATGGAAAGTGATATGACACTCCGGACGTTGGCTTTTCTTAAATTTCTTGCTAAATCTTCCCGGTAGATAATGCTTTATGTTACCATGCAGCAGAGTAGTAATACAAAATCTGGCAAAATAAGTTATTTGGTATACAAAACAAAGCATCTATTAGTAAATATTATTCCAATGAAAACAAACATGTCCTTGTGTTCTAATGTCCGATTAACAAAATTAACATTTGTATTACCATCCGTATGGCTAAATGTTCCGATCCGTACTATTTTAATGCTAATTTAGCTATTGCTATTCTATTCGCGATACAATTCGTCGTACAGCCAATCTAAAGGTGATTATCTCATTCTGAATTAACATAAAAATCACGGGCAAATTTATTTTAACATTCAATAATGTTACTTTTGAATAGTCAAAAACAATCATATAATACAATTGTACTGCTGACAGAGTCACATATCGCATCGGCCATCGAGTAGCAAGCCTATCTTAATACTAGACTGCCATCACTGGACGTTTCTTACAACTAAGTTTACTGCGGGTTGATTACGCTTCTTCTTCTGTACTTCCACTGTAATTGTGGACACAGCATTAACTGTAAATATATTTCCTTTTCACAATACGTCTAGGCATGTATCAAACATGACGCTCTACTCACTACTAGAGCAATGCATTCTGAACTCTCTCCATTCAGATAGATCTGACAGCTACAATTTCATAACAATGAACGGGATGAATAAATGGACGTACCAAATAGCACGAATTAATTTCGCGCACGACTTTACACGCTCATGTATCACTGTACTAACACGAATGCACTTCCTAGGTGTTGCGCCTGCGCATACGAAACGAGACACCCACATGTTTACAATGCAGTGACTCATGCGTAGGGCTACCAAATGTTTCACTAGCGTATTTACATTTTTTTTTATTCGTGCATATAAAAATGCTATCTGGTGACAGTTTAGCAATAATAGCGTCCTGATGATTTTGCTCAAGTTGCAATTTATTCAATACTCGTGGACATTGGATATGGTAACCCTAGGTTGCACACACGCTGTGTCACTTACTATTGTATCTTATGTGCTTGCTATAGACAATAATGATGTTTATCGTGCAGACTTTATCCTTTCAAATGACAGCATTAAATGTGTGCAGGATGTCTTCGCGTTTCGAGGAACGTTTAAGTTTATTTAAGCTGCAACTTTGTATTTGTAAATCCTTTTATGGTAATGTTTTATTGCTTCAACGAATCGCTCTAACTATTGCTATGTAGTTGCTAACGTTTTGTTCATAAATAAAGTTGGGTAAGCGACGACGTAATGTTTAATGTTTGTACGAGTAACTCTTGAAGTTATTATTAACAACAAAGTCACTGTCTAACGAATAATACAACATTCTGCCCTATTCATCATTTACTAGAGATTTATTTTGTTATGAAACTATTTATTCGATTTAAGTGAATAAATCGAATCAGTGTCAGTGAATAAATCGAAGTTACTCATAGCATAGAAAACTATATTCTTGTATATAGAATGTGCTAAAAACTTTTTATAAAATCAAGCAATGTCCATAGTATTCTTAACATTATCGATCAAAAGTATAATCTGCTAAAAATATCCAACCACGAAACAAGGAGTGTCCGTCTAAAGAATGACATTACAAAATGGAGCAATATACCAGAAAGTACTGCGTTATTAATCTAGACAGCGAAGTACAGCGTCATAATATCCATATACTGACGTGCATTTATTTTGTATTCAGTGATGATGCCGCAAAAGAACCAAGCGAACATTTTGCATCAAGCCAACAAGCACATCTGTCTTCTTTATACGTACCTGTCTACCACACTGCCTAGTTGATTTATACGTGATCCTTTATATTGTACTCGTATAATACTCGACTGGATATTACTTTATTATGTATATTTTCGGACCATTCATCGCACTTAGCATTATCATCAATATTATACTATAAATTATTTAATTTATCCACATATGTTTTCAAATATTGACCCTACTATTTAAGTATTTCAGCTACTCAGAATACGAAATAGAATGAATCAGTAAATACGCTTCACATTATTTTATTTTAATTCCAAGATTGTCATTTTTTTATCTTGTTGAATGTCTCTGAACTAAACTGGCTGCAGGTCCGTAGTAAGTTCAGATAATGGAAAACTATTTAGGAATACACTTCACTGATCAGTTAGCTTATTATGAACGGAATGTAATACAATCCATTTATATTATTTACAAGAAAAAAAGCTGAATTCTTCTGCGTACAATTTAATTAATATATGTTACAAAATTTGGCATTAAATCAGTGCACTCGCTAATCACAAGGAAGTAGAATGCATTTTCAACGTAATGCGTTTTGGCTCAAGTATCCTTCGATGTTGCCAGAACCATATTCAAATCTTACGCATGCTATGTTGCAAAGAGAGTTTGTAGATATACCTTAAAATGTGACAGTCCTATTCAGAATAGAAACAAAAATTACATAAAATCATAATTAATTCTAATGTAGAGAAATACCTTTGAAATTAAATCAATCGAATGCGTTTACATTTCTAAATTTCATCAATTAGTCAAGATTTTCTTTTTTTATAGGATGACTTTTCATTTTATCAGACGTGTTTTAATTCTATGACACTAATAAACTTAATACCTAAATATAATATTTATAAAAAACCAGTATGAAAAAGGTATTATTACATAGTACACACATAACGTAATATACTATATACCTACATTATGTTACGTCTGTACGTAATACAATATAAAAGTTTGTTGACGATTGAATGAGACAAATAGCTTTGTTTATCAGAAAAGCAATGCTTGAATGTTTGTTATTGTGATAATTATTTGTTGGAGAACATATTCATAGGAATAATAATAATTAGTAGTCCAAAATAATGCAATTTTGCTTATCAAAACGAACTTTTTAAATTAAGCGCATATAAGCAATTAGACCATAACTACAAAGCGGCCATTATTATTTCATAGCTTGAAAAGAACAAAGCATCTCTTAGAATAGACCAACGAGATAAGTGACCTAGAAACGCACAATAGCTATCAAATTTCTACCATAGACTTAAGTCGTGACCGCCTCGAGCCAAGAGCACGAACGCTTAGCGCTTGGAAGACATTTAAGTAATAGCCACTTCTAAAACCTTGGGGCAGACAGATATTTATGCAATAACATGAAAACTAAGGGCCGATGAAACGGACTTATATTTAAATTCTAATATTCGATTGTGATTTGAAAAACATTGTGTTATAGTTACAGTATTTAAAATAATAAGCTCCCATTGGGAATTAGTCGTATTTGAAAAGGAAATTAAACTAAAATCTACTTTTTACGGCTTTAGAACTTAGTTTACTTAATTTTTAACTCTTGTTCCCTTTCTTTCTTTAGTTTTAAATCCCTTTTTATCTGCCTATATTAGCTCTATTTATCTTTAGCTCTAAATATTTTTAAATATTAATTTACTATTGTTGACCTACATAGGCAAGCTAGGTAGCCTAACTATTAACAAACAGAAAAAATTTGCTGCACCTTTATGAATAGGCAGAAAAAAATGCAATTCATGTTTATGGCATAATAACTAAACACATCAATAGATCCTAATGGTTTTTCCATCCTAATTGGTCTATTTATTGTACCATTCGTGCAATGTACACAATCGATTTTACATTGACTTGCGCTAATATTTCGAATCAAGAACGAATTTTACTTAAAGGAAGTGCCTCTATCTTTATTAGATTGAGGCTTTAACAAGCTTTTATGATGCAACGACAAATTGATTTCAGCAATAGGTTGTATTTTCCAGTCCGACTTGTACCGGTTAACTGTTTATTATTATAATTTGGTATATACAGTAAGAATGTCACGTGTTCAAAACTACCAGGTGATGTGGACTACACGCCTACAACAAAACACTATCGTTATCTTTACGACGATCGAGTCACACTACCAATGAAAGAGGCACTATTTTGGGTCCTTTCGCTCTATTTTCGGACAAGATTTCCTTACACGCTTTGTTCTGATCTTCACTAGTACGAAAAAGTTTTTATTCACGGTCCTCACGTGGTAGGCGCGAAAAGGTTTACGTTTGTTTTTTTTTAAACGCGCGCGCTGTTCGCGGTCGTCACTTGTTTTCGATGTAGGGTGCGCGGGCGCAGGTCGTTCGGTACGCGCGGCCGATGCGGCGGCAGTGCGCTGCGACAATGCCGCCATGATGCCGTGAGCTACCTCCCCCAGTGGCCAATTGCCTAGCCACCTCTCTCTTTTGAGTTTGTACTCGGCCCGTCGCAACGGTAAGCACTCCAGTCGCAGTGCATGATTTTAGGAATTCTGCCCTTTATAGACGAACTGTATTAATTTGTAAATTAAAAGGTTTAAAAACATTCAGTTCTTGGTTGTTAAATACTAATGAACTCTTTTTACTTCGTTTATTTTATCTGTATTTATTTTTTTAGATATTTTATTAGCTAGAGTTCTGGTTAATATGTAAAGGTTGCTTGTTCGATTCCCGCCAAAAGAAAGATATTTGGTAGCACTCTTAGGGTTTTCAGTAGATTCGTTTTTTAAATCTCAGCTTTAATTTTGAATGTAAAATACATACAAGGAAATTAATAGAGGTAATTTATTTTACTAATAATACAAAATTCATTTTAATAGAAATTGTTTAGACTCTTAGTAGTTCAAATTATTAACTAGCTCCAAAGACAAAAATAATTTACCTGCAAAGGGTTACAGTCATATAACAGGTAACTATTTCAATTTATGAATACTTAAAAGGGCTGTACTGGCCAAATCGGATAGTTTTCTAATTTAGTATTATTTGGTATTTTATAGCTTCTTTGCTAGAACTAGTAATTTAACTTTATGAGTATGAAATACAGAAATCAGTAAATAACTAGGTTTGAAAGAAATCATATATAATACTCACTTAGGTCGTTTCGTTTTCATTAACGTCGGTCAATAAAATGCCATTAGCGCACTAAATTTTATACAACAAATACATTTTTCTTTATGCGTGATCTAATAAAAAACCAATTTAATATAGTACAAACATAGCATATGCCCCAATCTCTATATCAGGCTTCTGAAATGCTCATAATATTTTAATTTTTTATTTCAATTAATTCAAACATACTTAAAAATAAAGCTTTAGTTAAAAAGCTTTTGAGTATCCTAAACCAATGTCAAACTGACCACAGTTCTATTTGGACCATACCATCTGTATTTATTAAATTTGCGGTCAATATACAAGACGCGTAGGTATCATGTGCAAGCGAGTTCTGATTAGCACAACGTCGCGTCAATTCACGCGTAAAATTACTCTGCGCGCCGTGGGAAGTCAGCTATAAGAAATTGCTTTGAGATTTAACGAAGTATTATAATCAGACGGATATACGGCAATATTACCTTGAGTTGAGACTCTGACGTTTGGTTCACGCTTAGACAATCATTGGTCAGCAAATACCCATCAGATACAAATCATAGTCCTTTAATATATAAGAGCATTCATCATTGTTTTACTGACATAGGCAACACCACGATAATTTTGGAGTTATAACCATAAGAATGACTTTTCACCGACATTGCCAAGAGACATTCATCATTATCATTATCATAGTAGCCGTATCATAGCAGACGTGTACATAGGCTTCCCCAAGAAAGAAGAAAATCTACCAAAACTTGCGGCACTGGGTAGGCGAGGTGGCTATCGCAGAAACTAGCTATGTGATGGGACTGTTGTTGCCCATACCCGCCATGGTACTTTCAGCTACGCTGTTCCGGGTGGGCATACAGTCATCTTTCAGTTCCGGTAGCGCATTAGTCTCCTACAACACCTGATATATCTCGAAGAATTATTATAAAGTGTATGTAGAAGATAATCAATTCCCAATACATACATGCATATTAATAAAGTTATAGTGTCTGTTTATAATATTAAAATAACCGCTTTTTATTGTATACATAATCACGGCAGATAAAACAAAAAATCATTTTTTTAAATTTTTGTCTGCCTGTCTGTTTGTTTGAGGTAATCTCTGCAACGGCTTTCACTGGCACATAGCTGATATTATAATGAGTAACTTAGGCATACATAACAACACGCTATGACTAATAGGATAAGATGAAAATTGTCGTTTAAAACGAAAATATGCTGCCCTAACTTACTAATCCAATCGGACGATGTCGCGGGCACTGCTAGTAAAGTATGAGAAGACTCAATATCAATTACTTCCTTACATATTATAAAAGCTATACCACACCCATAACATTGAATGATACAAAATGAAAACAAAAGCAATATACACAAGATAATCGAGGTAGAGACAATGTATGCAAATTGTAAATCAATTTCCTCACATAAGTGTTGAATGTTGTCGCAGGCATTCATAGCTTGATACCCACAGCTTGGCTACAATTTATAAGTTCTAACTATTTATATTCCATTGGGGTCGCGAGCATTATAGATGACTGTTTGTATAACAATGTAACACGAGTATGCAATCTTACGAAATATCTGCACATTGTGTTATTGACATGTGCATTACGCGTGTCAGTGCATGTCCCACCATTTGCAGACGTTCGAAGGACAACGAACCTTTAGTCGATTAGTACAAAGTTTTCTAATGATGTAAAGGGAGAGAAGCGTTATAATAATAAATGCCCAAAACATCTCAAACATTGACTTGTATCCCGTGTTAAGTCGCTTAAAACACTTGAAGGAGAGGAATCACATATAAACTATTTAAATACTCATATTTAAAACACAGAACAAACACAAATATGATAAAAATATTGTTCTGGGTGTGGACCGAACCCACGACCCTTGGTGCACAAGATAGGATCACGACCATCGGGCCCCTCGTATAGAAAATGTATAAGTATATCGCGTGCAATTTGGAACAATACAAATGGAATTAAGATATTTATACGAGCTAAATAGACTTAAAGCATACAACTTTTCGAAAAGCGAACACTACTTCGAACGTCACTACCTCGTACGCTTTATATCACATCCCTTGGAGAAATCTTAATAGCTAGAATAAAATGACAGGTGTCATTTATATTGACGTCATTTATACTGTAGCAGCATTGCACGAGTTATTTATATTATTGGCATTATGGTTTGTCATCATGTGTTACAAAGGTCTCATATATAAATCATATTATATAAACTGAGCCTGGAATTACGACAAACTACCATTAACATTATTTAAAGTCACTGTAGCTTAACAACTGTCATCCAAATCAAGTTATATTTAAAGGACTAAATAGTCAATGATATTTCCTAGAGTTCAAGCTTTGCATATGGCAAATTTAACCAAAATCGGTTTATAATGTCTTGTAAAAACGTAGCAAACAGCTAATATATAGTATTAGCTGTTTGCTACGTTTTTACACGATATTAAAAATACTATTATAAATTAAAAATATAGGACAGGAAACAAATATGAAAAATCCTGATTATATTAGCACTTTATAACGGATTTTTGAAGCACTGGTAACCTTCGAACATTACCACATATTACAAACAACGCATACGATGCACGTTATTTGCTAAAATATAATGACATGATTTGTCATCTTCAGTGTTTGCTTGGGGGTCGGCATCAGTAAATGCACTGTGTAAACTTATGACGCGTGACGCAATCTTGAAGCGAGACCTTTTGTGTTATTTTAACTCATATTTATGTTAGCCGACGTTGCGCCCATTCAAACTACAATTGCGTTTAAATTTATTATGTCTAGAAAAGCTAAAAATAAAGTCATTTTTACTATGGTTTTAATACTCATCTCTCTTCTAGAAATTTTATTAGTCAAGATTTAAACTTAGCCCATTCAATTACAACTTGTTGAGGACATCTAAATTTTATAAGGTTGTAATTGCAGCTATAATACTACGAAAGCTATAAAGTCAATTTACTGCAAATTAAGTACTCACGATCCTGATGGTATTGCTACCCCCTTATTCCCTTTGCAATTTCTTTCACCGACAGGCAAAGGCTGACATAACCGATAGAGGCGTAAGGCCTATGCAAATGCCCGCAGGTGGTTGGTTGAAAAAAGGACAAGCATCAGCTCCTTACAATGGTGTCATTAATCCTTTATGGGGTCCTCGACCTCAGTTCCCAGTGATAGACAATGGTGGTAGTCGTGTTTGTGAGCAGAATTAATACATGCACATGCAATGGGAAGTGGGGGATGACCAGCCTTGAACTTGGGCTTGCAGCTCTATGCGCAACGCGTGCGTCGATGAATGCAAAAGCGTCGCCATTTCTAGTAGGCACGTCATGTTGGCAGTGAACAGACGTGTCGCTTCTGGCCGGCTTTTTGCGGATTTCCAACTAATCTTTTATGCATTTAAGGACAAATCTAAGCCAGGCCGCGTACAAGCAATTCCAATGGAGATAGTCAACAATTTCTCACAAGTCTAATGAGACTTTACAAGTATGCATAACGAACGATAGGAAAATATTTCATTTTTTATCTGAAATCGGACTACCAGTCTACTTTTTTGCTAATATTTTTGGGTCACCTAATTTAAAAAATGTCCTTTATCAAGACTCGAATAACTAAATATCTTGTATCTCAAGAGATATCTATACAGAGACACAAATGTTAAATCAGAATTAGTAACAGCATCAAGCAAACAGGTTTTGTTGCTATGCTGAAATTTGCTTCATCATTTTTAGTTATTGAAACGTATATATAATGTTTGATTAAGATAGATAAAAACTGAATCAAACACAATATGTATGTGTAGTTTCCCTTTTAAATATGTTTCACCGTTTAAACCGAACAATTTTGCATCCTGGTGTTGCTAGTTACTCGCGAATTGTGCGGGGTAGGCAGCCAGTAGGTTGCGGGGTCGTCGACCCCACAACCGGTCGGGCTTAAAGCTTCGCTGGATATAGTGTGGCAAACTTGGCCCACTTTTGATAGTCACGCCTCTACATTACATATCGAAATTTTGCGCGGGAGTAACTTCGAGGGTATAATTTAGACGAATAATATGATGTCACTTATTTTGCTTCGCTGGAATTTAGTGTTTGCTATATAAAAATACAGCATATTAGATTGTCTGTAAGGTTATAAAATGGAAATTCCCATCTTTTTGGACATGTAATTTTTATAATTACTTTAATAATGCATCATCAAAAGCATCAATGTGTCAAAGATACCATAGAAATATGAACTTGAGTAAATAAATCCGCAGAAAAAATGCTATTCATATGAGCATCTCCATATAAAAATATTTAAAAAAAAGTTAAAAAACAATATCTGTGATGTAAGGAAATTGCAGTGGAAATCTAACGAATTTCGAATGAAACGTATCCCGGATTGTCTGGTGCATTTAAATTGCAAATTTATGTTACTAGCGGTGCCCGCGGTTTCACCTGCGTGATGTTGTAGAACAAAATATAAAAAATCCTTTCTTAATGCTTTCCTACGTTATAAAAAGTAACCTTTATGCAAAATTTCAAGTTACTGACCCTTTTAGTTTAGACCCTGCGTTAATATGTCAGTCAGTCAATCAACCAACTTCTAGAATACATATTTCTATTACTACATCAATTTATTAGACTACTAAGATGCCATGTTCTTGTATCAATAAATTAATTGTATAATTTCTTTTGCATGACTAGATATGGATAGTCAAAAACAAGGTCGCTGCATCATTTTGGCCTGTCCTTTTAGACGCTTAAAATATTTCAACGACGCAACGGGTTTTTATATTATTTAACTTTATTGCACAAAATGTGACAAAATGTACAAACGGCGGACTAAATGCCAGTTGGCATTATCTTCCTGTCATATCATTACACGAAAATATATAGCGATGCAGCCAATGTATATACAAAATGGATACAAGTTACATACATATTTGTGTAAATAAATACATATGGTATTTATAAAATATATATATTATAAGATAAGAAAAATAAATAACAGAAATAGGGTTGTATAGTTAGAAAAGCAGCATCAGTGAAGAGAGTACGGAGAAAGCGTTTCAGAATAAATTTGTTTAAAGTTTTCATTGTTGCCTATTAGATTGCAAATTATCCATATTTACAGATAAAATAAATACGTATATCTATATACAACGAACTCTTATTTTAAATAATAGTTAAATTACTTGGATACGTTAGCATAAGAATAAAATGTGCTGCGGCATGTTTTTATCATTAATATTTTAATACCACACAGATACCACAGATATGAAATCTGGCGGTGTCTATAGCATTTGAAATATTTCAATGGTGAATACGACACACATCACCTGTAAAGTATTCCAATCAATACATCATGTATGTACAATTGTACATACATTTAAATAAAGTTAAGTGTTTGTTTGTAATATGAATATAACTGAATTTTACTAAATGCATATGGATGTATACATGGTACATATAAACAAATAACAATTTTTAATTTTTTTGTCTGCCTGTATGTTAGTTTATAGTAATCTCGAAAAGGGCTCGATTGATTTGGATGGGACCTTTTACTAGCAGATATCTGATATAATAAGGAGTAATTTAGGCTATATTACATTACAATCAAAAATGTGACAAAAACGGACAATAAATATGCGTTTTGAGAAGAATATGCTGCCCAAAGTCACTATTCCACGAGGACGAAGTCGCGGGCACAGTTAGTCATTAAGATTTAAATCGTTCTACAAAAAACAGCATATTAGTACATACATTGTGACGCCAGACGGTTGGCTGGTTATCCATAAGTCATATTTTTATTAATATCTAGTACCTACACGTAATAAGCGATTTTTATTGACATTAAATCTTTACATTTCAAGTTGTTATAAAATATAGTTCCATAGTCTTTAATTTATGACAATCTATTTCAATTACCATCTACATTCATTTTTTATTTTCACAGTTATCGACTTTAACTTTATTTTTTCATATACAATATAGACAGAAGTATGTATTATGGTGACAATCTTACTACATTTATCCGATAAATGTGAGATATAGCGAAGCACCTTTTGTGAAAGGAACAGAGCAAAGTGCAGTCGCTGCCTCAGACGTGGTTTTAAGCTCAGTTTATATTGGTAAAGGTTTCGACAAAACGTTTATGTGGCGAACCACTTTGTAGATATAATAACAGTAGTGCGCACTGTTTATTATACACCAAGAAAAACAAAGAGAATTTTACAATAACATGTAATAATTCAATGGGCGGCCTTATCACATTTCTGCCAGGCAACCTTTGGATGGAGAAAGTGGTACAAAGTGATGATAGTCCGAAATATACTTCAATAATACATACATAGATTAAGGACTTAATAACAGAAAAAGGAAAACAAAAGCGATAGCTGAATTACCTTTACTCACCTCTTATAAATAAAAAACGACCTGATTTTAAAAAAATATAAATGCATTCTGTAAGCGAACGGCCTAACTATAGTATCTTTTCTTTTAATTTTTCAGATCAGATTCTACATACTCTAAGTATTAATTAGCAGAAAGCATAATACAGTAATTATCTAGTTTACAAACATTCAAAGGTTTGATTCGTATTTACATAATAATGTACTCTTAGTATCTACAAAGTAAATAAATATAGCTATTTAATTTAGATAGAACTGTCAACAAATAATTTGGCTTTGGTTAAAATAGTTATGTCTCTATTAATGTCTAACCCACATAGTTGATTATGCACTTTAAATATTCAAAAGAGATAACCTGTATAACTCTGTCAACAAAACCCAGCAAATTTGAATTCTATTAACAAGTACTAGAGTTTAAAATCCATTGATTATGCTGTGTGTCTACAAATTCTGTCAATTACTGTATATTGGAATGTTAATTTAATGTAAGTGATGTGAAAAAGATTGTAGAAAAACCTCAAGATTACAAAGAAAATGTTGTTAAGCCGTAAAACACGGCTTTAGCAATACGCAATCATATTCGCAATAGGTGTAGTAAATTTATGGTAATGTAAGTGCACCGCTGCATTGTAGGCCCGAGGCGATTATGGAGTATGAAGGAAGTCTGCGATCCGAACACGACACGACACACCAGGGAAATGGCCTTTTCGTATTAATTTTTAATATTTCATTTTTTAAACGGACAAATGATGTGTCCGTCCGTAATCGAGAAAATCATGACTGAATGATAATGCTGAACGTATTAATTGGTGATGACGAAGCCTGCCGCAATTGCAAACACATTTCCGTTTTATAAGATTATAACAAATGGTGATTTTATTGATGTAGCTAAATATAAAGTAGTGCCTAAAATTTTGATCAAGGGCAACGAACGGGTAATCTCTAATATGTCATCTGTTGTCATTATCAAACTATTAAAATCGAATCATTTTACCCTACAGTAGCTAACCGCAAAGTCTTTTCACGTATTCAATCAAAAAATATTTAAACTAGTTTCTGAAATATATCACACTAAATTAACACATCATATGTAGTTATTCTAAACATGCACATCGCTATCTATTTATAAAAATAGTGACAGACAACATTAACGTATATTGTTTTGACCCAAATTTAATGATTTCCATTATAATACAAAACAAAACGAGCAAAGTGTCTATCACTAAATGGCTTGAGAGTTGATTTATTATAACATTTATATTTTTAATGTCACTTTTAAATTAAATATGTTTATTTTTTAATATAATTAATGGACACATATATGAATTGCTACCATGTCTGCTCAGCGTGGAAATTATTGCGCTAAACAATGATGCGCAATCGAGTCAAAAATAGGTAGATCCGAAATGAAACTAAAGTTATCGACTAAACTCAAAGGATTATCAACATAAAGTTGCAATAGGCAGGACAATAAACACACACAGCCGACGGCTGATGTAGCTGTAGGGTTCTGGAATGGAGACTACTGACAAGCGACACTGGTAGGACGTCCACTCGTAACATGGACAAACGATCTGACTAGAAGCACAGGATCGTGCTAGATGCTGGTGAGCATATGTCTAGCAGTGTATGTTGCAATTGATATGATTATGACTAAAAGATTCTATCTACTAATATTTTAACACAAAAGCAAACGACCGATGACTGTATTTAGCAGTCCAATTCGAAGTCTATAACAACGCTGTTGTTTGTTACATCCAGTTTTATTATGTTTCGAAGTATTTATCACTACTTCGACTTCGTCCGCGTAGAATAGTGACTTTGGAGGGCTAGTAGTATTCCTAGATACAAAAGACGGATTATTTTTTTAATCGGACCAGCGGTTCCTGAGATTCTCGCGTTCAAATAAACAAACATACTCTCAAGCTTTATAATATTAGTATATATTTAAGAAATTGATAAAGAAAAATAACTTGGGAGTTTCTTTTTTGGAGCATGTACCTGGAATAAACTTAGTTTTAAGACATATATAGTACATGCAGTCTTGTTTAAAGTAAGCCTAAATCAATTACCAATATGTATGTTGACAACACTGAAAGATCATCAGGGTCATCAGTATTTTGTGTTATATCTTGGAAATATTATTTTGGTAATTTATTTATTTCTGACGATCAAAAAGTGTGTGTTATACTTGAACAAAGTACATTTTGGCTGGATTGAAAAAATATAGACATTCAATATCTATATTTTTTCAATCCTGTCAAATATTTCTAAATATTTTCCACACGATTCCTATAGTTAACCTAGCCGACACGTGTTGAATATAAGTTTCGAGTTTCACGAAACTTTAAGCGATCACACCATGGGCTTACGTGACGTTGATCACCTTTGCCTCACAGAGTTATATATATAAACTAATTCTTGCAGGCTTTCTTAAGAATTTCTGTTAATTAAAATAAACACAAATAAACCGTTCTTAAACCATATCGGAAGATCAAAACTATACGGTAGGAGCAGTTTTTCTTGGACGAAAATAACCGGATTTCAATATTTTTTACAAATTAATTTTACTAACTACTATTAGTTAGTAAAATTAATTTGTCGAAATATTATATCAAATTTTGATGACTATTTAAAGGTCAATCTGTCCATTTGTCTAGCAATGCAAAGTGTCACTCATAACAAATCATTCATCAGTAATAATTAAAAAAAATGCGAATATAAAAAAGGTGCTAACACTCTTTCAATTAATTATTCAAATAGAGACAAATAGTTTGCTAGTGAATTGGAACATTAAATTAGCTGACGCATGCTGAATACTATGCAACTTTCATCACTTGAATTTTAAATGCGCCAATGTAGTGTCTACGTGACGTCAGGCAGCTATGCACGTAAGAGTTTATTCGTAGAGTTTTCCCGGTTAATAAGATATTTTTTATTTTTTTAAACAACACACATTTCTTATGCTATCATTATCCTACTAGTAAAATAAGAATTTTATTTCTATATCTATTGATTTTCAAGGTAAACTCTAGTATACTATTTTGAACCTTTCAATACAAATCAATCAAAATATTTCTTTTTGGTTAGAAAACGCAAAAAATAAAAGCCTTTAAAAGTTACCTTTTACAAAAATAGATTTAATCTGAAACTATTAACGCTTACTAAACTTAGATTTTGACCAAGGTATGTTATATCATTGGGTCAAGTTTACGTAGATCACCGTTTACTCTTTAACAACTAGTAGGCAACTTATCCAAAATGCAGATAAATCAATTGTTCAAACAATAGAAATAAATGAAAATTATACTTATGGCTTATAGATAACCTACTTCTAATATTACAAAAATAGAAATATAAATTGTAGGTCTGCATGCTATTTCTCTCCGTGTTTATGATATCACACATCGACAGAAATTTTATTGACCTGTGATAATTTTTTATGAAGGCCAAATTGCAGCCATTATTGTGACTAGTCTAAAATAATAAAAGTTTTTATGTAAATAAGCAAATATTATCTTCTAAAGTCATACGGCGCCATAACAACCAGGCCGACAACATAGCATATTTTTATTTTGATATAATTACCTCGACCATTTCAAATATTCTGTCTCCAGACTGTGACAGTAATGGTACATAATACCATAGGTCTAAATAATTTTTACAACAGATATAAGCAATAAATACCTACTTTAAAGTACAGATAATACAGCATTAGAAAGCTGAATACTCTACTCGGTTTATTTCATTAGGCAAAAGGTTCTCGAAATCACGACTCGGCTTTTGCTTCCTATTGTGAAAGTTACTAGACATTTTGATGATGATAATATGCATCTACAATACTAAAACCTTATATTAATTGTAAAATAAAAAATATTAACATTAGTCAACAATTAATAAAATTACAGAAACAAATATGTGTCTTAGTTATGTATAATTGAATATACATTTGTTGTATTTAGTACGATTGTTGATATTAACAAATCATATAGTTATTCATACAGATTTGCAGCATTATCTACCTTTTCTTAATTTGCATGTGTGAATTTACTCAGCTTAAAAAAGGTTGATCATGAGGTAGACCGCATACAAAAGGTCGTATGCCTTACTCTTAGCTACTTTACCGCTAAATAGTGTTTGCATTGCTGTTCCGGTTGGAAGGGTGAGAGAGGCAATTACTGGGTAATGTACATAATACCGTCAAGTCCCAAGGTTGGCAATGCGCTAGTGATATCCTTGTGATATAACAAGCGCCTATAGGTTGTTGTTACGCAAACTATCGCGCGGACAGTGCCTGAATGTCGACCTAGTCAAAAAATAACTTTTGCTGTAGAATTGATTGCGGAATAAGAAAATAAATGTTATTTTTGTTTTAAGTGAGGAATAGTCCGATTAAGGTATGAAGAAAAAGTACACGTGGCGTACTCCTAAAGCAATGACGTCATTTAATTATCTTTAACCTTTTCTTTCGATTTGGTCCCGTAATTATTTTTCATACTAAGTATTAAAACTTAAGTATTATACACAATACCTTTAAGATTATTCTAAACAAACAACATTGACTGGAAAAGTTTTAATGAAAACTTTTGCTTGTTTTATAACAATAATAACATTCTTCATGTAAACCAATAGTTGCAAACTAAGGACTTTAAAATTACAGCGGAGTAAGTCCAAGTCCCCAAAGACGTTAAATTCGTTGAACAGTGCCAGCATTGAGGTTCAGCAGCTGCCCTCTATGCGCAGGCGCAGACTGGTTACATTAATCTTCCGCTCGCGGTTACTGTGTCGAGTAACGGGATAGCGGCAGATGGAGCCACGCGCCTACTCGACGCCACAGAATATGCAACTGCAGATAGCAGACTGTATTAACGAGTAAAGAGAACAAAAGAATCATATCTACAACATCAAATTAATAAAAGCAACATCACCTTCCATGGTAGATTCATATAAATGTATAATTGTTTGGTAGAAAACATTTTGTAATTCACTTGTCCTAATACCTAAAAAAAGTTGATGTGATCAGAAAAGCATGCACTAATGCTAGAATAGCTACTAAATATACAATTATAGACCGTTAGTTTAAATAACCGTCTATCATATTTTCAGAGTATCTCAATAGGGCAATAATATTTATATTGTAATTTAGATAAACCATTTTTTGATTAATATTCTCGATTACACTGATCAAAACCAAGTATTCAAGATATGTATTGCAAAAAACTTTGAAAAACATATTTTTTTATACTTGGTTTCTGACCTCTTTTCATTTGATACTAGCGAGCTGCCCTAGCTTCGCACGGGTGCAAATGAGGATAAAACATTGTTACTGTGGGTCATCTCTAAAAAATTGACATATTCCATTGCAGACTTTTTAAAGTGGAGGGGTGCCGGCAGAGTAGAAAAGTACCTCTCTCTGTACTAGTTGTCGTAAGAGGCGACTAAGGTACCAGAACTGACAGATGGCGGAATATCCATCTAGAATAGTGTAGCTCAAATGCACATGGCGAGGAGGGGCAGCAGCATCCCCGTCGTAAAAGCTGTGCTCTGCGATTGCCAAAGCGCTTGCCCAGCGCGACAATTATGGAAATAATTTCTCATTTCTATATCCAACAGTGGACTCTTATTGGCTAATATGATGATCATTGAAATGAAGTGTACTACAGCACAATATTCTGATCTATCTCGTCGGTTTCAGCCAGCGAAAAAAATGTGTTTATTCATAACATCACTTTAAAAATCTATGTAATTATCAGTGTTTCTGTAATATATTAGGCCTGCATTATACATATAAACCTTATACATTGTATCACTTCTATTTAATCAAAAAATCCTATTGGAATCGGATGCGTAGTTTTAAAGATCTAGCAGTATACATAGGAACAGTCAGAAAGCGGAAAGCGTCTAGTATAAACTATATTGTGATTTAGTATCCATTTTTAAAATTTAATATTTTATCAAGAGCACCATGAACAAAAGATGCATTGGAATTCAAAACTGGTTTTTTAATATTTGTACTTTATCCTTTAAGTATTACGGTTCCTTTCTTTGACAGTTTCTTTGATAAGTATCAAAAGGTCGGCGATCAGTTATTTCCGCAAAACACAGAGCGATTTTAAAGTGTTTGTACTATACAAAATTGAACCTTTTATTCTATATATTATTTACTATATTGACTTATTACTGCTATAGGATCGGTGAATCACCGAACATACCCCGAACATAATTTTAATGCTTCGATGCCTATTCAACAATCTTTCGACTTTCCAATCATTGACGGCGCATGCGTGTTGAACTTGCGGCGTATTGTGTCATGCCCATGAGCAGTTATGCGATGTTTCTGACCCACTTTTGGAGATACCACAAAAAACTCTATTGGCCATTGTTCACATTTTTGATGAGCGATTGTTACATACGTAATAGCTTTCATTAGTGTATTTAAAAAAAATCGTTGTTTTTTTATAATCACACGTAATTATTAAATAAATATATGTACTTCCTGCTTTACATAATTATTCTTAATCGCAAAAAAATAGTTATTTAGTAATAAAAACGTATGTTTATACTATCACATAAAAAATATACGCATACATATTGTATGTATCATAAGAAATAAAAACTTCCAGGAAATACTTAGTAGTATAATAAATACTACATATATTTTTTATGATTGCTCTGGCTATTATTTTCCATCGATAAAGTAAGTAGTTTTCCATGCCCGATAAAAACTAACAACTATGCAATTACAATCAAATTATAAACACACGGGACACGTCATGTTTGGATACTCTGAATCAATAAAGCCGTGTGTAGACACGTCAGTATTCATTTTTAATATTTCATGGGCAATCGATTATAGGTTATCGATTAAACATAACACGGGAATGTATTACTACGAGCCAAACAATTAATTTATAAATGAAAAAGTACTAAGACACTATGCATATAAAAAGTTTGTGACAGTGCAATTTACTCAACATCTCATACATAGACATGTATATAGATGTGTAGCTAAAAGCACTCATGTAACAGGTATTCGACGACAGAGGTATTAGAAATATATTACTTAAACACATTTAAACACTCAGACACAGAACTTACACAAATGTTCATCACTTGAATGGTACTGGGTGAGATCGAACCCACGACCCATGGCGCATAAAATGCTACCAAATGAGTCAATACTCTCCGGTGGCGCTGGAATTAACGTCTGAGTATTCCCTCATTATTTTCGTCCGAAAAAAAATTGCAATTTACTTACTATGTACTTCACAATACTGATAGTTCTTTATTTTAAATCAACGGACAAAAAAGGAAACTATCCAAATAACAGTATAACCAAAAGCTACCAATCAAATATAGGTAAATCCTAAATATTTATCATCACTTTATTAGTGTTTGTACTTCTAGGGAGAGTCACAATATTTCTTACATATATATACAAAAACTAGCTAACTGGACGGACGTCCCGTCTTACTATATTTATCATGAAAAAAATATTGTTACTATAAATTGAAATATGTACGTTACGTAAGTTGATTAAAATTGATACAGTAGTCTAGAAGTTCACCATGACAAGAAATTTTAATATAAAATGATGAGATAGCATCATTTTTGAAAATACTTACGGATTCCTAGACATTGTTATAACAAAAAATGAACATACATGACATATAAGACAAAATCTATAAAAATATATATGTTTTATTATTAAGTAGACTAGGTACTAAAGAAGGATGGTAGGACTTGGAACCAATCCAATTGGAAACACGAATTTAAAAACACGCAGTACGACATAAATAACGACTCTTGTCAGTACGCACCCTATAGAGTCAGCGTTTGAAAAAAGTTCAGATCAAGAATCAAATGCATAACCCAGATTTGTGAGCAATAAAAAATATCAGTACAGTTATCTATCGAATCATATCTCTTTTGCGGTAGGACTGGATCGCCCGGGTCGTTGACCGACGGCTCTCGTGTCTTTGGTTTGTCTTTTTATGGAACTAGAATCTACTCGAAGTGGCAATCACTATAATTGTTTATTTACTGTTATCTTAAATGAAATGTCAAAGAGCAATATACCTAAATGGGCAGGAGAATTGGCAATCAACAATGCGAATGCAAATTTTATTGCCTATTTGTTAATGAAACATGGGCCTTTTGTGATATTTTTTACATATCATTTTTTTCTTTTTATCTTACGCGTGACGTTGTGAAATTTAAATAAGCTCTCCTGATTGCCTTGATTGAAAATAGGAATTTTGATCGTGTTTTCTATATTAATACATATACTTATTAAAGATAGATAGTTTTGCTTACTAAGAAAAACTCACACCATAGTTGGACATGCGTGTTTTCTTAGCAAGAGACTAAAAACACAAACATATTGGTAATTTACGAGTATATTACACGTGTTTGGTTTTCCGTTTCTTTGGATAAATAATTTTAACAACTTTGGATATCCAAATATATATATGCTTGAACAGATGATGCTCAAATCTAAAATAATAAATATTAAATTAGTTTAAAATTGACCAGAAAAAAATATATAAGCTTATTAAATCATTATAATGTGAGAATAATGCCGCGTGTGTGCCAGATGGCCCGACACATGATACAAGTGCCATTAATAAATTTCAATTTAAAATACTTGTTGAAAGATGCCTGACTTAAATATAAAAGTACAATGTTTAAATAATATTCTTCCAGTCATCAAATTTACCAAAAAGTGCATGACCAATAAACAAATTCCAAAATCTCATATCCAATATGATAATCATAAAGTAGAGTTATATTTATTAAATCTTAATTTTTCATTCAAATCAGACTAAACATATTTAAATATTGCCGTGAAATACTTCTAAAGTAGAATTGTACGTCCTCCCTGTATCCGGTGACGTAAAAGGCAAATGATGTACGATAAATAACCGACAGGTGGGGGTATATCTACCTGAAAAGGCGTAGGCCAAAAGTGACGGGAATGATAAGTAAACTTCCGGGCGCGAATAGGAAACGCAACGAATTATAGCCTAGCGTGGACATTGTGGGCAAAAATCCTCTTCCGGGAGGCCTATGTCTAGTAGCGCGAACTTTCTACGGTTTTTTCGAATATAATGATGATGATGATGATGATAATGATGATATTCCAAAAATAATAAACATACATTATTTTAATCAAATAATGTCTATGATAGACATTTGTTCAATTGTCAATTAAATTAAGTAAATTGACATTTAAACAGTAGTGAGTGTAGGTTATTTTAATGAATTGAATGTTTTTATGTCTTATTTAGTACAAGAGAAATAGCTTTATGAACTTCTTCTGTAACTGTTTTAAATTTCAAGCTCAACCGTTCGCGCAATTACAAAAAGGTGTACAAATTTTCGCTTAATTTCTAAATATGTTTAATATTCAAACTTTCGATTATTATTATTATTCAACTTCTTAAAATTATCTCTTTAAACGTAGAAACAAAATATAAACAAAATAAAAAGAAATATAAACAAAATGTTCCAATCATACAAAATAAAAATACATATACTGAAAGTCATTTCCAATTATTCTTATTCCACGTACGTCATTAATGCAGTGATGCAGGCTTTGAGATGGAGGTCGAGGCAAGGTACACAAACACGGTGCGGACTTGGTGGCCGATAATAGCTTCCAAAGGGAAGGCAGCTGTCAATTAGTCCACAATCGTGTGGTTTGACTGTGCCAAATGTATGCTAAAGCACTCTTAATATACAAGTATTATTGACAGTTGGCGAGAATATGCGTATGCGGGATAGTAAAGAATTCAGTTGAAATAAGTTAGCGAATTCTCAAAAGCAAGTTTATTTATATCGTTCCAAATTTCTCGCACAATCGGCGTTACAAATTATGTTAATCCATTTCCACGACGCAGACCTACCGACTATGGACAATCCGATGTTGCGACGTTTAAAATATACCTACTTGCCAGAATACATATTATAGAACAGAAATGTTTTAAGTCCTACTCTATTAATCGGACTACCTGCTTTTATAATATCTAGCCATTTGCTATATAAATCCTTGCTAATATTATAAATCCGAAAGTAACTCTGAATGTCTGTCTGTTACTCAAACACGCCTTAACTACTAAACCGATTTAAATAAAATTTGGTACACAGATAGTCTAAAGCCTTAGAAAGGACATAGGCTACTTTTTCATCCGACTTAAGAGTTGTAATGAGTCGTAAAGGGGAATGAAAAGTTATATGAAAGTATCGCTATTGTTAGAGCTAGAAGCTTAAAACGTATTATTTAGACTTTTGATTTGTATATATAAATAAATATAACATTCAAAGTTTATATAAGTAAAAGTAAAAAGGTATAGTGCACAAAGAAAATACTGCACGCGGGCGAAGTAGCGCGCATAGCTCGTAGTTTAGTATATTCTGAACACTATCAAAACTGAATGAAACTGTATAAAATTTGAAATTCTCTTTATAATTTGGTATTGCATATTGAATTTAGCAATTCGATATCTTTTATTTGTTCTTTGTCTGTTACAGCGTACAGCTACACAATACCGATGTCATAAAGGTGAGGTATAATAACGGAGACCTCCAGGGCCACCTTCTGCGGTAGAAATTAGCGGAAAAGTTGACCACCCTTCCTCCGTCTGGCTAAGTATGCCTGATCTCCGGGGTTAGAGGAGAGAATGTCCAACACCACGAGCAAGCCTCTAATACGCCTTTGACCGTCATCAAACCTCAAATCTCGACTATAGTGTCCACGTCACACTCGTGGCATGCTCGAGTCTTTTTTCTTGCCCTATGCCCCGCTGACCCAACAAATCGCACCCACAAAATTGCAACAACGTGGTAAATATATTATTTTGAATTGATGCAGTCTTCATCTAGGTGTGCGAAATATCGATTGTCTAACTGAACTATCATTGAGTTATACTTTCTACCGGATTTTTTTTCTTTTCTAACAAAAAAATCCCTATTAGTAATACAAGAATCCAATTACATTTCCCTTTCGGTCAATATCAACAATCAACTTCTACTTAACGTTTCACGACATTTACTTCCCTACCCCTGTTATTTCCACACCTGAGCCACCCTTACACATTATTAAGTCGTGAAATAAATAGTTGTCCACTAAAAGGGGAAACAGTGAATCATTTCCGTTAAGGTTTGTCCGGGGCCCGAGCCTGAGAACTGTTATTGGGTTTTTGTTGGGATTGTCGGTAGATGAATTCATTCTTACATGAACACAAATAAGATATAAATTTGCTTGATAGGCTGTCATGCTGCTCAAAATTGTAGTTGTGTTGAAAATTTGTTGAGTGTACAGTCTACAAATCACCTCTTACTAAACTTTGTTATTGTATTATACGTTTTTATACATTATATAACATAATTTATACACAAATTTGATATACATGTACCTTACATGAAAATATAAGACAAAAAAACGATTTGTGCGCTTTTTTCCGTTATTTTACAAAGGTATTAAACAAAGTATAAGCGAAAAATTTAATCATATAGATACATAAATGTATGCAGTCCCACCATAGAATACTGGCATTTGAAGAATGAGAACTTTATTATGAATATAACGTATTACATATTTAATATTACAAATATTTGCGAATATAGCATGTTATACAACAATAATATTAATAAAACGATGCGTCGTTGCGCTGAATTGCAGTGTGTGTAAGTAACATAATTTAATTTGGCAATATTTTCTTGGGTTTTCTGGCCAAATTTAATTTTAACTAGGTATTTTCGTTAAACATTTTCAGATTTTTAAAAACACAATTACGGAAAAAATATTTTACGCTATGTGCTATTTTTTGTCTATGTGTAAGATATGTACATGTATTTAAGAATTAAATTTGTGATTTCTCTGTTGTCTGACGTCCGTACCACAAGTTTTTTAAGCGACTTATCAAGGATCAATAAATAAAATGTTGTGTGAATTTACTTATTTATTCAGTAACGGAAGAAGAACTACGACATTAAAATCGCATCAACATAAATCAATACCACATAAACATGTTATTATGTAATGCATTTAATATAATGCTACTGCATGAATATGCTACTTTAAAAGCCCGAATTACGATAAATCCTAGAATTTTATGGTACAATCTAGAAGTTACAAACACAATATATTGGTAAAAATTAGAAATACAGATAGATATAAAAATACAGATACTCGTACAGATGTCAATGTATTAGCGTCGCACACGTTATTTGTATCGGCATTATGGTTTTAATAATCATAATTTGTTATTTGTTTACGTTACAAAGGTCTCATATATAAATCATTACATAAAATAGAGACAAAACAACTATTAAAATCATTTTAAACCACGTTAGTTTGACAGCTGTCATTTTTCAAAGACATTCAAGGAAAGGAAGGAAGGTAAAGGTAAGAAGAAAAGGTTCGATCATAAAACAATTCATTATGCATTGTCGTACGAATACACAAGCTTGTGTTTGTACTTGATCTTAAACAATAAAAACAACATACACACATAAAAAATGTTAAATCATACTCACATTTGGACGACATCCCGCCGGCCCAGTTTCAATCCCGTTCAGTCCGAACCTTAAACAACGCAAAAGCACTTAATACAGATTTTGTGTAGTTTAACCGGCTCAGAAATAACCTGTTTATTTTTAAATTGAAGTGTAGACGTCCGCAGTGGATTGCGAAGGCGCCGTTTATGATAAGAGCGTTTTTACTTGTATACACTATTTATGTTATCATGCCAAAATGTTGCAACAATAGTTTAGGAGGTCATTAGGAATATCAATGTACATTATACCAATTACGTCATTATAGCATTATTTAAATTATGTCACAGAGAACATTAAAATCGGACGGTATCAAACATTTCACATTCATACTAATTTTATAAATTTGCGGTCCACACCGACTTCGTCCAGACACAAAAACATTTTATCCCGTTGATCCTGTTACAGTGGGATTTTTAAATTTCATTTTTTGGGTCTCTAACCTATAGACAACATTATTGTATACAAACATTAAGTTTTTCTTTCTGGGAAAACTTTACTCAATATAAAATATTCAATATCCGACTACATCGTTTTATGAGCTTTTCGCGCACGAGTATTTATAATTCAATGTATCTTATTTGTTATACTTTAATGGCATAACTTACGACATGGTTTTGATTTAATTTTGCAGGTGGATAGTTAGAGTCCTATGGAAGGACGTTCCTGAGGAACGCGACATAAATCCGCTAAGTTGAAGGCGAAATGCTAGTTTACTTTATTTTTTTGAATAGTTTAGTAATTAAATAAACAAGCAAAGTATGTATAGTAATGATAATATCTTAATCTATTATTTAAATGAAACAGTAATAATAACACTGCTACATCACTATTTAAAAAACGATTATATTAAAAAATTGGGAATGTTCTATTTTCCCTGTGACTGCAACATAAATGTTTAATGAGTTTTTCATGTAGCGTCGAAGTTATAACGATAGATGAAACTGTTTCAGATATGGCCGATGTTTGAATAGCATGGATAATTGCAATATCAAATCAAATCATTGAAAGGGTTATATAGTAATTTACATAGGTATAAGATGTAATAGCATCAAACATCAAAGTAAGAATACTAACTCCCAATAGTATATATTACATATATACTACTTCTTGACCCTACAAATGTTGTTCTTATCTTAACTATGTTTATCTTGAAAACATATTACGACTATAAATTGAGATATAAACTTTGCTTAGAATTGGGGATGTTATTATATATGGGGATGTTGTTGTATAGGACCCAACAGATGTTTATATTGAAAAAAAGTGTTGTGACTTTACATAAGAAATAAACATAGGATTATTAGATTACTCCTTATATACTCAGTGAAATATTAATGGAAATTACCAAGAACCAATTTGATTTATGTACAGACCATTTCCTACTAGCAAGTAAATTTTTGCGAAAAAAGATATATAACAAACTTAATAAATCATAACTTCGCGACAGGGATGCTGCTGCTCACCCCCGCCCTGTTGCTTTGGAGCTACGCAATTTCAGGTGGGCAGGTGGATATACTGTCACCTGACTGTTCCGGTACTTGACACCTGGTTCAAGGCGAGATACTATTCTACTCTGCCCTACGGTACCCCACGGTACACCCCCAACAAATAGTGGATAACTTTGATGAGTAGATAATATTATATACGGAACGATTTAACAGGAAAATCTGTACCGGAAGGTCGAAGCGCCTATATCCCCTATATCGTGGAGTTTTAGTGGTGGTGAAGTATTTATAACCTAAAGCTGAGTTCATATGTCCATAAGCTGTAAGGTCCCGACAGAGTAGAATAGTACCTCTCGCTGCACCAGGAGTCGTAAGTGTACCTGAGGTACCAGAACCGACAAATGGCGGTACATCCATCCGAAACAGTGCAACTTAAATGTACAGGACGGTATTTGGCAGCAGCATCCCCGTCGCGAAAGCTGCGTTTTGCGATTGTCAACACGTTTGGCCAGCGCGGCAATAATAGGCAAAAATCCTCCTTTCTTGGAGAGGTCTATGTTCAGCAGTGGACTTCAATGCCTGATATGATGATGATGAATCTGTATAAAATAACTTTGCAATTTACTTTAAAATCTAATGAATATTCATAGTAATTATGATAAGAAACACCATTTAGTGCTTTTGGAAAACTTTCAGTGAGAATTACCGAAATTGATGCGTTGGCTTCAAAGCCTGTCTGCTCACCTGTATACTTATAGTTTACTCTCTTAAATTTGATTTGATGAATATAATAATATTATGATTAGACCACATAGGCGGATGAAGTTAGGTGCGCCACCGATTTTCTATAAACATATCGGTTGCTATTGTTATCTACGCAAGATACGATGAACAAGATAAACTGGTTTGTCAATTTACAGTCAAAGTATTGCCATGCCCACAGTCGGTGCCAGGCCAAAATAAATAATAGCATTATTTAATAACTGTTACTAATGAGACCAAAGAAAAACTGCACGAGGCATAACAACGTCAGATGGTATGCTGTGTCAGCATACACATACTGAAATGCGTATTTCGGGAATCCAACTTGTCCATCGTTCCGCCGCCCTTTCCCAAAAACAATACATATATTTAAATGAAATTGGAGTGTCTGTTTGTAATATTAAAATAGCTGATTTCTACTAATTGCATAATGATATACATCTTTATGTGAACACGGTACATTATATATAAACAAAATTACATTTTTTTAATTTTATCTGTTTGATGTAGGTAATCCCGGAAACGGCTGGACCGATTTTGATAGGACTTTCACTGGCATAAATATAGCTAGCTGATATAATAAATAATAACTTAGGCTATATTCACGCTAGGACTAATAGGAGCGGAGTATCAATCAAAAATGTGGCATAAACTGGCAAAAATAAACATTTTGAGAGCTAGCGCTGCAGCGCTGTGTAAAGCGGTTGCAGTTACGAAAAAATAATTTATGAACGCAGACGAAGTAGCGGGCATAGCTAATAAATAATAATTTACCATCAGTTTTCATGTATGAATTCGGATAGACCAATTGATAACATTTTAGTCGATGATAAGTATTTTTTATCACGCAATTTCGATGCGATAAGGTACTTTCGGTGGCTCATGGTAGCACATGTACTTTTAGTTTCCTCGTGGTGCTGGTATTAATTCAAATACATTGTTTTATGTCAGGAAAAAGCACCAAGCACTCAATGAGTAAAATAAAAGACAGCTTAGTGATATATTAATGTTCTGGATAAATTCCGCACTAAAAATATTAGGTATTGTGGCCTACTGATATTAAGGCATACAATTATAATATTAATATATAATAAACGAACCTATTCAGTTATTTAGGTAAAGTGATATAATCAAAAAGATATCCTTTACACACTAAGTAATATTATCATCCAAATTCATTCATGACATGTTGTCTCTTAAAAGTTCATCATCTAACCAAAATATACTTATTAATTTTTATTCATTAATGAACCAAAATAATATTTTTATCTTTAAAACATTTATAACCATCAACCTGATCTTTAAAACTGACGCCTAAAATATAGCAATTTCACATTTTTCCATTACTCTCATATGTTACGGCTATCAAGCTGGCATCCTGATGCTTGAAAATAGGCATGCAAGACGGTAGCAAGCATGCAGACATGCGTAAAGAACATATTATATGAAAAAAGTATCGTTAGATACTCTGTAATACTGTTTCCGAACTGAATTATCGGAATAATGAATATAGTTTTAAATATTTCTAGCAAAGTAATAAAACTATATTTTTGTCAGTTTAGGAAGGTGTTTACGTTTTTCTTTTTATAATGCATCATTTGGACTGCATAACAAGCGTAAAATTTTACGCTGTTTAACATGAATTAACCAGAAGGTAGCAAACAGAATAAAATAGAGTTGGTAGTACCTGTATTTTATCTGGATGGAGTTACTTGTTCATTTGTATACACGAAACGATACACCAAAATTATACGTTAAAATAAGTTGCTAAGTAAATCCATTCAGAGGTATTCTTAGGAGTAAACATGGTTTCATGGCTATACTTTCATGGTTAACGTTTTGTCTACATTGACAGTTGACAGGAATGTTTATTCTTGTACCAAAAAGGTTTGTTTTAATATTTTTATTTTATTACGGTGCTGAGCTGTGTGTAGATTGTGACCAAAGTATGTAAGTTCTCCTCAAATCGGTGTATGTGCTGAATATAACAATACATTTTCAAATATTCATTATATGTAGCTAGAAACTATAGAGTGTTATACAAATTGAATATATTTTTCATAACGTAGAGTAAATATTCGTCAAAACAGTTTGAAAATAACTGTTATTTACGTCGTAGAAATACCTACCTAGTACCACATTATTCTGCGCTTTAAACGATTATACAGTTAATAAGTTTTGTCGTACTAGGTGGGTACTGATAATAACATACAAAAAACACTATTTTCGTGTTACGGCTGAAACAGCAGCAGCAGTATACATTCATCGATGATGTAACGTTTTGTTAGTCGTTTTTATTGTTAAATGTTTGGAAATGTTTAAAGCCCTTAAACCAGAAAATACTTACTATATAAAATTAGGCTTCTTTATGATACCAGCCACATCACATAAAACTTCAATTATAATTTACAAAATGATCACAATTGAATTCGCTATAAAATTACACTAGATCACTTTTCAATTACAAATCGATATATTATGCTATGTACATTTAAAACTAGTAATTTTGTAAGACTATTCACATATTCTTAAGGCTAAATTATTTAATTAATTCTATTTTAAGTTCACTGCATGTGTTTCGATTTTACTACTCGCAATGCCGAAACGCGTTTAGAATTCTTGCTTGATAATTGTTTTGCGCATGTGCGTGGCGTATGAGGTTATCTGCTTTCCCCTTTCTTTAAATATCAACCGAGGGAGAGGGGTGTTTATCAGAGTGACATGCGCATTGTTATTGATGGAATCGTTGGCGGGAACTGGCCGGCAGGCGAAGGCGTTGCGGATAAAAATTAAGTTACATTGCGTTGTTTGTATTGGCTTGCTTAGTAGTGATTTAAGCCATAAGCAATGAAGGACATCTTAAAACCTTGGCCGTGAATTTCATAGTAGGTTTCCTTATTTAGAAATGTCTATTTGAGATCGATAAATCTTAACAACACGTCGTGAAAGAAATAAAATAATAAATTGATGAATATGATTTTGTAGTGATGTTTCTGGTGTTTTAACTAACTTCATTTAACGAGCGCATTTACTTTAGACAACATCAAACGCGCAAATATTTTCAATTATTTTCTCATCAAATAGTCACTGAATTGTTGGCAGTATTTAGTGGTTATAACTACTGCCATCTAGAGGCAAGATTTATAATCTTCTTCGAAATCTGCAAAACCTTGCTTCTTGTACAATACGTGTTTTTAATAAATAAATTAAAACAGATGTTACATGTATCAACATCACATGATGTACATGCTGTATTGTAAACAACTTACTAAAATTTATTTTTATATATCGAAAATATGTTATTATTTCTAATAGAGTTTAATATATGTACTGTATTATATTAGTTTTATTTATACGTATGGGTTGTTTATGAAACTAAATTTAGTGCAAATTGATTATGATGTATGCATTAGAGATGCCGCGAATATATGGCTACTATTTAGCACTCGGCGTATTTAGCCACTTTTTTGTTATTCGGTATTTTGCTGAATAATGTGTAGGAAAAACCACATCAAGAAAATAAGACTTCAGATTATTCAAGTTTATATTTTTTCATTATTAATGTATTTTAATTACCTACAAGTAGTGTAAATATCTATAATGAAGTAAAAATTTATTAGTGCTGATAGTGATGGACAAAATAAAGCTTTTCAGAATTTATTGCTAGCAAACGATTACGCTTTACTTCATAAATAATACCAGCTTAATTTTTTTAAGGGAGGTATAGCTGTAAATAAAAAAAAAATACAATTACAATCAACTGAGTTAGCAACATTTACTATCTAACCACTAAAAAACAAAATTTCGGTTAAATATGGATTAGTTGTTTAAATTAAACATATATTTAGAGTTACGACCGATCGCTGAAAAAAATAAATATTGTGTATTTTATGAATAATTTCCGCATATTTATAAAAATACATGTGAGAAATAACTTCTCACGTGACTCGCTTTTGTCTGCGGCTTAACTCGTCGATTTTGATACAGGGACATAAAATAAAAAATGCGTAGCATTAAATTACTTAAAAAAATTTAGTAATATTCATAATGCTTATAATATTAATTATGTGACTAAATGAACATTTCTAAAGCATATAGGAAAATTTTACTTTGGCATTTGATGTTTGTTGTAGCAGCATCTTTATATGTGCTGCCTTTGAAGAGCATGTGCAGACTCACATTCGTGAGATGGATTTCACCTAGAACGTGGTTTTTAAAACGACGATGAAATTATCTCATAATAAAACGAAATCAATGCTTAAAAAATTAATTACTAAAAACTGGAAATTCATATTTTATACACACACACACATGGATATTTTGCATTCTTCAATAGAAAAACAATTTCCCACTTGTAGATTTCATACATGGCTAAAGGATAATAATTTTCCACTATTTTCGAAAGTAAAAATAATAACTAATAATTCTAGTATAATAGCTAAAATAATACAGAATTATTTCTGTGTATTTTGGGAGAAAACAGAAGTTACAATGAACTTTTTACTTTGTATAATTATTAATATTGACAAATGACATAAGTAGAGAAAAAAGTAATACCAGAAAAACTAAAACTCTCGGTTTTAAGATGTGTTGCATTTATTATATTTTATCTATAAAGAAAACAAAAAGAAAAATAGATTTGTAGCCAATTCTGAGGTGGGAAATAATAGTTAAGTTAGTAATAATCCCTACTAATATTATAAATGCGAAAGTAACTCTGTCTGTCTGTCTGTTACGCTTTCCCGGTTAAACCTCTCAACCGATTTTGATGAAATCTGGCATAGACAATCTTTAGACCTTGAGAAAGGACATAGGCTATTTTTGAACTCGAAATAAGGGTTGTCAGGGGTTGCAAGGGGGGATGAAAAGTTGTTTGCATGGATCGCTATTTTTAGAGCTAGAAACTTAAAACTTATTTTTCAGGCCATTGATTCGATATAAATAAACGTGACATTCAAAGTTTATATAATTTGAAGTAAATAGGTATGTTACCCAAAAAACTATTCCACGCGGACGAAGTCGCGGGCACAGCTAGTGGTTAATAAAAGTTAGTTTTTTAAGAGTTAAAATAAACAATAAACACCCAGATCAAGACAAACACTCATGTTCATCAAAAAATATTTGTAATGTAGGGATTGAACCCACGACCTTACAGCCTATAGAATAGAACACGAACGCCGTCATAAGTAAAGTAATCAGAAAAAGGATCTAACTAAAGATTTCTCTTAACGTATTAAATTACCAACATATTTATTACGATTTACTTATGTTGTTTCCCCGGGGCTGTCTTTTATTTGCTTTTAATTGTAGGTACTTAGGTACTAATTTGTATTAAATTAGGTTTTACTTGCTTTCATTCCTTCTCTGACTGCTTCTTGATCTTGCTGTTTCACAACTAACACTCGGGCAGTTTATTATTCTCTCTACAAATCTCATATTGCCATATGGGTGATTTTTTATTGACTGATTTTATTTTATAAACTTTTGACAAACAAACTGTATTTTAAACAACTATCTTAAAATACAACTATTTTTTCACTGGAAATAGTGTCTATTTCCGCGCTGTCGAAATGTAATTTATAGAATGCGTATATCGATTCAAGTGTCACTAAATCGGTGTCTTGTTTTTTTTTCATTTGCATATGCTCATCTCATCTTCGTCTTTAATTGTTTCCACTGAAAAGGAACTAGAAACATTTCTAGTAATTCATAATCAGCATTACCTGATCTACTTATAAGGATTCTTAGCGTCTTTACTACAGAGTACATATACCAGGCAGTAGCAGCGCCCTAGAAAATGTTATTTTTTTCCAAAATTACTGCTCGTGCTGGCTATGTAACTGTACTAACACGGTGTTCATGTTTGTAAACTACAATAGGTACGGACTACGGTCAGCGATACAAAAGTATGCTACAGAGTACAACTCATGTAGTATTATTTCACCAAGGTGATAATAAAACATAATAAAACTGCCTACTCAAGAATCTAGAGGGGTTGCCGTAAGGTAACCGAAATCTCTAATAAAAAATTTAAAAAGTTAAATCAACGTATGTAAATAAGAACGTTTAGAAACCGTTAAAAAAGTTTCCTTTTATATTAAAGGTAGTCATTCCACGACTTTTTGAATCACCCAGGGCACAGGCAGTTTTATTCATCTTGTCCACCTTGTTCACCCACACAAATCACGACAGTAACTAAAATTAACAGACGACATAATATTAATCGTTACTGTTCTTCGTTTCATGTGAGTCTAATGAATGACGATAATACATAAAACAAAAATTTATTTAAAAGATGCTATATTTATTTCTTCTTTAAGTAACTGATAACGTAATATAAAAGTATATTAGGGAAAAATAAACACCTTTGTCGATGCGAATACTGTGCACAATTGAAATAATATCGAACTAAGTATACATAGTAATTATATAGGTATATTATTTTAACATTAAAATATATTATTAGTACTAATACAGCCTTCACAGCTTCTGTGCCTTTCTTGCTTGTAATCGACCTTTGTATATAATGATGTTGGGATAACTGTTTCATAAATAAACGTATAATTTAAGGAAATCAAAGAATAACAAACATCTAATTGAAAATTTGTTTAATCATAAATAAATAACATTTTTGTTTGGAACAAAACAACCTCCATATTTATTCACACACCATACAACTCGTCATTTAGTGAATTACAATTATTATTTCTCTAATTACTTTCTAATAATACTTACAGCGATCCTACATTTAGGGTTGTACATATTTTATTACCACAATAATTTGAGATTTTTTTTCAAGTAAATATCTAATGCTTATAGAGAGAATTATTCCAATTAGAAATTTTAATATGTATTAATATATATTTTAGATGATTTAATTGGTCTCGATATCGGTCTTGTTGAATGTAATCAGATTTAAAATTTTGTTAGCAAAGACTAGTGCCAATTTTTTTTTAATTATGCAGGAGCGCATTGTGTGAAAAAATATAAAGAAAAAAATATATGACCACAACCTTTTTCATAACTAGCTATAAAACAATTAAAATTATGATATCGTCAGGGTAAATAAACTTCAAAGTTTAATTTGAAAACGTCACAAATTTCACTAGTGCTGCTTACGCTCTTTTGAACTATTCCCTGACGATATGACAATTTTGCCTTATTGGTTATTTCAAGTATTGGGTTATGCGATGGCCACATTAGGATCGAAGTAAAAAAATCCATGTCGCTTCACTAATGTCTGTAACACGACTTTTCGTGATTGAGTTCACTCATACAACGAAAAAGCAGATGATGTGGTGAATCTGGAACGAAGTTTATTAATCGAGTGCTACGTTTCTTAAAGTGACCTGCGCTTAACAGTATTCGAATCATTCTATGGCTGACTATGAAAAAGGAAGGTAATGTTAATTTCAAGATTTTAAACAAAACACAACACGCAGCCCGCAATATGAGGAAAAACTTTAAAGCATTTAAGAGGATATCAAGTTTCACCAAACCACTAACGCTTCTAAGTCACAAAGCGTTGATACATGTATTCGAATAAATTTGTATTTAAATCCATTTAATTGACATATTCAATGCATTTACAATAGGATAAAGATATATTGAGATCTTTAATCCTGGATGGGTGCTTATAGTATAACTGTCGGACAAACGATAGTTGCGAGGCGAGAGTTCCAAAAAATCATAATGTAGCAAACTGGTAGCATTATGATATTTAACATTAGAATTTTATAATAAGTACTTACCAAAAATTACGATTGTTAATAATTTAAATATCTATAAGGATTTATGGTTACGACACCACAATTCTTAAAGAAATCTTTTTTTTAACATACAGAAGTACGTTCAAAATATTATTTGTATTTTTTATCCGCTAAAAATATGAATCTTGTATTGTACATACAAATAATGTAATAGGAAACTTCTTGATTAACCAATCAAGTGACTTGTATTTCAGCAATAAAAATTGCTTCGTCCAACATTATTTCAACACGAAACATTATTTTTGCTAATATTGTAATCGATTCTGAGGATATCATCAATGCGCCAGAGTTAAAAAGCTCGATCATCAATTTATTAATTCAAATATATAAAAGTGTCATTCGCAATTGAATGTAATATTTTTGCTTACCAAATGAATACATACATTATTTCATGAAAACGTCAAAGGGCTCATTTAAATTTAATTTCTTTCCATTACTTAATTACATATTACAAGAACTTAATAATGTCAAATCCTTATAATCATACATCATAATACTCAAAGCTTGAACGTATATTTTCAATAAGTAATGATTAGACTGAAATAACAATTTAAGACATTAACTTTGACAATTTTTGGTATTTTGGTCGTTTACCTGACGTACCTGTTAGACACGACAGTTAGCCCTGTTCAATTAAGTTTAATAATTATTATTTTTAGAAAGTTAACAATTCAATACGAGATTGAATATTGTTACGTATCTTAAATGATACAAGAACTAGATACACACGAATAAATTCATGTAATACATAGGAATAGACGAATGAGGTAAATCAAAACATTTAGGTACACATTTTAAAAACTCCTTACAAGTATTTACTTAGAATGTAAAGCTAAATGAAGTGTATAAAAATAGTGCGAGAATCCAGACAACTTATCGAATACACGCCTTGCGTTAGATGAATTTCAAATTCGACTAAATCATCTAATTACTACACGAATATCACACAACTCTCAGTTTGTAACACAAGTACATCTTTCACACTCGTAAACTGCCTCTATTCCGAGCCGACCAATGGGAGCTGAGGTGTGACGTAATCCAAAATGGCCGCGGGTGCGGTCACAGAAACCGCGGTACGGCAATACCAAATCAGGTACAAGCATAGAAGGTACACGTATATCTCGGCGATCTATCGGGTCAACAACTCGCACATCTGTATTGGCCTTCGAAACGAGGTATTGGACGATCTATCGATCACTATACGGTCCTTCCGAAGAGCGAACATGGTTAATTTAAGTCGTTCATATTGCAGAACTTGTTGTCTCTCGTCAGAGCGTTGTTGCAGAGGAGACCGACTACTGGGTTCTCGAGGATTTCGTACTTGGAGTTGGTCTCCGATGAAAGGCTGACGGCCCCGCTGCTGTCCCCCTCGTACGTGTTCTCGGTGTCGTCCACATTCTGCGAGCTGATGCTCGATTTGTCGTTTCTCTCGTTGATGTGGTTTTTCTCGAGACCGTAATCCACCTTCTCGCCAGTGTATTTGTCATTGTTCGCAAGCTCGATCCAGTGCGCGCGATTGCTCTTCACCCGATCTAGCATCGGTTGCAATGACGAAGACAGTACTGCGAATGCCTGTAGGTATAAGGAAAATAAATTATTATTTCTAATAGCAACATTGGTGGATTACAAGCTGGTGCAGTTAGAGAGTTCGTGTTTGCTTACCTCATATATAGGAAGGCAAATTGTATCTATGAATTTCACTTGCATAGCAGGGAGCTCATCTTCTTTATCTCTGTTCATGATATCCTGAAAGAAGGCAAAATGCGTTTATAAAAAGCAACTTAATTAGTAGATTATTTTTATATAAAATTGGTGTACTGTTGCATTATTTATTCTTATGTCCATAGAGTGATTTCTACTTTTTTATATTACTTAGGTGGCAAACAACCGGTCGGTACCGCATGATGGTAAAATAAACCGTAGCCTGTAAACGTTTACAACACCGAGGCATCAAACACGCCTTACCGACACTTTTAAAACCTCTTTACTACTTTTTACCTGTTTATATATTTAAATGTGCTTCAAGTTAAAATTTTACTTCTTTTCTAGGCTTTAAACACTATCCTTAGGTACAGATAACTTTAAATAAGACGTAGGCAGTAAATTAAAATGACTAATCCAGTCTGTGGAACACATCACAAAATTATCACTTACTATTGGCGTCAAATTCAAATTCTGCCGCTCCAGGTCGCCTTGCCTGAAGAACTCCCCGGCGACCAAGGCCGCCACCCTCCGCTCCACCGGCCAGGGCTTGGTGATGGCCGCCAAGTCACAGGCTGTCATCAGCATCGCTCGGAGCAGGCCCCGCCGCTCTTCACATTCGCCCCATGTAGGCGAGACCGCGCGATCTCGGCTTACTAGGTCGATGAATGGTTTGCGTTTACTAGAAAAAAGTTTTTAAATATGTAGAATAGTAAAAGCCGTGTTATACCGGCAGAGTACAACAATACCTCCGCATGAATTAAGTGTAGGCGCTGTAAGAGGCGACTGAGGTACCGGAATCGGCAGATGACGGTATATCCATGTATGAGAGTTCAAAAAGTTTAAACATAACGGTTTGAAGCTAATTACAATATCATTATTATCATCATCGCAGCATCAGTACATCAACTGCTGGATTGAAGGGTGAATTTTGCCCGTAATCACCGCGCTTTGCAATGGCGGTGGCAGTCGCAGAACATAGCTTCGCGACGCGAATAATACTGTCCATCCCCACACATTTGATCTATGCTGATTCGAGTGATATAACGCGGTTTGTCGATTCCAGAACTTCGATCAGTCATTACAACACCTGATGCAGAGGAATGTACTATACATCATCATAGCAGCCGTAAAACGTCCACTGCAGGACATAGGCCTCCTCAAGATAGGGGGAATGTGCCCATAATTACCACGCTGGGCAAGCGTAGCGATGCGACGAAGAAGCCGCTAACCATTCCCGCCTCGAGCTATTTGTGCACTATTTCGATTGGCTATGCCGCCATCTCTCGGTTCCGTTACCTAAGTCATCCCTTACGACAACTGGAATAAAGGGAGGTACCAACGACAGCAATTTATCCATCCAATAAAATATAAATAACAAATACTAGCCTTAAACTAATGTCTACAGAGTAGATAAATAACTAACCTAAAGTAAACAGCCAAGTCGGTGGACAGTATAGCGTCTTCGAGAACTTTGACAACTCTTTCGTAATCGTCTGAGGAGAGGTTCGCCAGGATCTGGTTGCCGGGCGAGTTAAGGATCATCAGGCACTGGTCGAAGTGGTGGTGTTCCATCGTCGACGTTGAGTACAGCTGCGCGAGGGGTGAGGATGCCCTGGAGTTTACACAATGATTACTATGTTAATCAGTCTAATTTAAGAACTACAGAATAGAGAATATATTGGCATATTTTGTTGAGGCAACGAAGTGATATTTTATTTTAAACACTAATATGTACCTTATACCAAATATGCGATTCCCGATGGGATTTACCAATACTAGACCTCTACTAGATACTAGACTTAAACAACTTGACTAATATCTCAATTATGAAGCGGCAAAAGAAAGAAAACAAGTAAGATTTTAGGAAAATATCCAATTTGTTTCTTTATGAGTTAACTTGTTAATCTGAGTTTCTAATAACGAATAATATTCATCTATTTTGAATAGTTTAAAATTCTAGTCTACTTGTTCTAGGTCCTGACATAACTGCAGATAAGTTATTTCCAACTAGCAGCGGACCACGGTTCCAGCTTCCCCCAGTTACCGTTACCGTGAATTATTTCTTATAATATCAGATATCTACCCGTAAAGGCTCGATAAAATCGGTCCAGCCATTTCAAAAATTAGCCGGACAACATAAACAAACAGACATAAATATGAAAAATAGTTTTAGTTTACAGTAAATTTAGGTTACATTGAACTATTAGGGCTTTGAATTATCCTTTTTCGTAGACTATAAAGCCAATTAAGCCGACATTTAAGTTTTAATTGATTGCAAGAACTGCTTTTATGGTTAACGGATTTTTTAAAAATTTATACATAAACTCTATAAAAAGGACAGATCAAAGTTACCCGGATAGTTCAATGTTACCCGGACTGACTGTAAGTGAAAAGCAGTTAATTTGGAATTACAAAGACTTAAATTTTATTGATGTGTACATAGCTTTTAAATAACATGTATGTCACAATCTGGTATATAATTTTTCTGAATTCATAATATATTTTATTGAAAATATACCTAATAAAAGGAGTAGATTTAAATTTTTACAGGACGTACTTGATCTGAAAAGAGTTATTGGTCCCCCGGTGATCAAGGTCGTGACAGAGGCAGCCGATGATGAGAGCGAGACACTCCAGCTCGCCAAAGATCTTCCACCACTGAGTCTCCTGAAATTTTCCAAGATGCACTTTTATGCCTTTTAACAGTTTCCAATTACCAAAAAAATACATCCTTTAAATATCAGATTAAAATGACAGAGGTCAATGCAGTACGTGGCGCTAGTTAATTTGTATTGGCATTGAGGTATTTAGCATCGTAATTAGTAATTCCATACACACATACATCACACCTGTCCCATCGGGGTAGATAGAGACTGTGGATTTCCACTTACTATGATTTTGATATGATTCTCTCGCTTCCCTTTCTAGCATTAGTCCTTTCATACATGCTCGTTTATTAGTATTTCTGACATGGCTCTTGTGTAATACCTCTCTACCTGGTTAAGGTATGCTTGTCTAGATCGCCTTACGAGAGGCTCCGAACAAATGGGCCGACCGGAGAGAGGTGTCAATTCCACACCCCGGGAGATTTAATGGGTATACCGCTTAGCGGGAGTCCCACAAACGTTGCAGCGCCCACTGCGGTAGGTCTATAAAAGAGTACCCCGGGCAAACAAAAAAAAAAGCATGCTATAGGGCATGCTTTTTTTTTGTTTCATTCGCTTCCGATGAATATTCTTGTGTAGTCATTCTTCTTTTATCCATCTTTTCTACATGTCCAAACCTTAACATTTCTTTCTAAATTTTATGACACATCACACTATTCTTTAACTTATCTCTCCAACTCACAACCTACAAACTGCGAAGTGCTCTCATTTTAGGAGCATTTATTCTACACGCGTGCTTCTTTTCTTTTCTATGAACAGCCAGTCGTACCATTTTTGACACGTTATGGCTGCTCATAGGTGCATGTAAGGCTTCATTAACACTATTTCTAGCTTCCACTCTTCGTTCAATATCACTTTCATACGCCCCATCTCTCGTACACAAACTTTTGAACTTGTTCAAATAAAAAAAGGTTTCACATGTAAAGCTTATTATATAAAATAAAACTAAAACTAATGCAAAGACCAAACCATTAAAGTAAATTAAAAATATCTTAGTCACACACAGCTGTCACGCTGTCATATCAAGCTATAGTTCAATTCAGTTATTGAGGAAAAATATATAGGAAATAATGTAAATTTGCTCGCTCGGTAAGGATTGTTAAGTGATACAAGTCGAACAAAAATCTTACATTGATAGTTATTTACAGATAACTCACCGTCAGTATAGCGAACATCATCTGCGCGACATTGAACGCGTGCCGCCAGTTGTGGTACGTTACATTGCGGTAGTTCTTCTTAACGCTCAGCAGCCATCTGCACAGCACGCTGTAGTCTATGTGAAACCTCTCCACAAAGTCGAGGTCTAGGAACATTCGGAGACACGCGGTAAGGGTCTCGTCATCAGACATTTCGATGTCATCAAAGTCGAGTTCGTGTAGGCTGAAGTGTACTGACGAGGGTATCCTTAGCGTCTGAAATATAGAGATATTGTATGATCAATGCTTACCTTCAAATATATAAGGTACAGGGGAGCTACTGTCGTCTTTAGTCTATTTGTTTTTGTTTAAAGTAAGCTGAACTGTGTACGACAGCACAGAGTGCAAACAATATAACGGACTCGATGTCGCTAATGGTAGCGATCCTATCTTGTGTGCCAAGAGTGGGGAGTTCCAGGACAAATTTATATGATGAATATTTGTGTTTGTTCTGTGTCTGGGTGTTAAATATGTATCTGGGTGTGAAATGAGTATACATTGTGATTACTTTATTGCCCGTTATAAAAGTGCTTTAAGAGATTTATTTATTTTTATAATTTTTAATAAAATGAATCTCATTACTTAAACTTTTAAAACGAGCTGAAATCCCTGAATATTAAATTCCACCGAAATCGCTTCTACCCCGAAAAGTTTCGTTGATTATGTCCTTAATCTAATATAATATTTTTATAAACAAATTGTCCATACTTTTACTGATTTAACAAAACCATCTGCCCACACAAATCTGCCGTTTACTGAGAAAAAAAATGTCAAACAAGTGTCCCTCCGAACTTGGTAACCGTAAAATAATTAAACAGTAGGTCATTACCAAACTTCGGCACTTAAAACCCAAGTTGACAACAGAGCATATTATGAAAATGTGGGGCACGTTTCCAGCATTACCAACTAAGTTTGATAATGACATTGTTCTGGAAGTTTCCGCGAAATGTCAACGAAATTGGTCGGCGACAAATTTGAGTCCGGCTTTGTATCTATATAAGACAACTAATTGTAAATTAATGTCAGAAGTAAAATAAAACTCAAATTTGTTTCTCTGTAAATAAATATAGCAATTTTATTTGAGTATATCGAGTAGATATCATACAATCATATAATATTTACACAACTAACCAAAAATCTTACTCGATTTATACAAATTATTATTAATTAATTAAACTACAAGAAAATTATAATAACATTTTATGAACAGAACATATTTGTCTTTGACAATGACAATTCGATTGACGCGACACGCTAACTGTGCGCGCGCGCGTGTATAGAAATTAAAGAAATATATTTCTTTATACCTATATCTAAATAAAAACATTATTTTAGATGTATGTAGATAAATAAAAACATTCTATGTTTTACATTAATGTAGCAATACGTTAAGTGGAAACTTTGGACATATTTTTAAATATATATAATTGTTTATGTTGGTTGAACAAAATCGTTTAAAAAGTTTTTGTAAAAAAAAATAACGCTTACGCAAATTTGGATGAAAAAATATTATTTTTCTTACTATTATTATAAACGCGAAAGTTTATAGGTATATATTTGTAGCCAAACAGATTTGGATGATCTCTGGCACGTGGATTATTGAAAGTATGCAGAAACACATAGGCTACTTTTTATTCCAGATACATTTTCCCGTGGGATATATCTGGTTTTTGTTTTTATCTGCGGAATCGGCACGAGTTTTACTACCAGGAAGCGAAATATACTAATTCCCGTAATAACAAGAGATTCTCAGGAATAAGATATAAAGTAAACACCTCACGGAGAAAGTAGCAGCGGAAAGATAGTTAATATATTTAGTTAACACCAAATGTTGACCGGGTCAGCTAGTTTTAAATAAGTTAGAAGAAAATATTATATATGTGCTCAAAAATTGCTATTCTCTGGTAAAAAAATATCATAATTAAAATGACGGGCCCGATGGCGCAGATGGTAGTGATTCGGTCTTGTGCGCCAGGGGTCGTGGGTTCAATTCCCACCCAGAGCAAATATTTATATGACGATATTTATGTTTGTTCTCTGTCTGGGTGTTAAATATATGTATTTAAGTAGTATATTTGTGATTCCTCTGTTGTCTGGCGTCTGTAACACAAGTGCTTTAAGCGACTTACCACGGGGTGAGGTCAATGTATGAGATGCTGGGGAATTTATTTAAAAAAAATGTTATAAAAATAAATCAGTTAGCACATTTAGCTTTTATCTACTATTTTGCTTGCGCGAGTTATTTACGCATCAAAATTGTACTAAATGCGATCCATATCTAATAAAAGAAGGATTTGATCTGTAACATGTAGACAAGATCATAGTAGCCAGATTTGTATTTTTGTACGTTAGTTAATAAACTCACTCAAAATCTACTGAAACGATTCAAAAATTCTTTAATATTTAAAAGTGAATTAATCAGCGTGTTAATAAATATCCGACAAATTGTGGAGTTCGCATTGCTGTGTTCCGGTTTGAAGATTAAGAAATGCAGTGAAATTTAATGGTAATGTTACATTATATCTTCAAGTTACAAGTTGGTACCGCGGTAGTGATATCTTTGGGGTATTACAAGCGGCTATAGGCTACGGTAGCTCATTCAGTCGGTATGCTTATTTGTCGAGCTGGTCTAATAAAAAGAGTTAAAATATGTTTCATCGACGAATTCTCAGAGGGCCGGAAATAACGAGGATCCTTGTTACTTTAAGAATATTGTCTTTCTACATTCCTTTTCCATCATCATCATATCATTCATTGAAATTCTTTTACCGGACATAGATTTCACCAAGAAAGGAGCCTAGTTTTTTGTCCATAATTTGCGCGCTAGGCAAGCGTGTTAGCAATCGCAGAGCGCATCTTTCGCGACGGGGATGCTGCTGCCCATCCCCGCCCTATGGCTTTGGAGCTGCACTGTTCCGGATGCATATACCGCCATCTGTCGGTTCTAATACCTTAGCCTTTTCCATCTCGTATATCGCAAGTTTAATAAAAATAATAAATTCACGGAATATCTCATACTCCTGGCTCTGAGATAAGTCACTTGAAGCACTCGTGTGACGGACGTCAGACAACAGAGAAATCACAAATATAATACTTAATGTAATATATATATTCAGACACAGAACAAATACAAATATCATCATATAAATATTTGTGCTGGGTGGGGATTGAACCCACGACCTTTGGCGCACAAGATTAAACCACTACCATCTCCGGCCTCGTCATTACTAGTTCTCCAACAGTTATTTTCGTATAAAATTCAATAGTCTATAGCGATTAGAATATAAAACTTAAGATATACATACCCTTAATCGCTGCGCGTCATCCAACGAAGCGGACGCGTGGTAACTTAACACCTGTAAATTAAACAGTTTCTTATGAATACTTTGAAATCGACACTGCCTCGTTAATAAACGTCTATAACAGGCAACTCGGTAGATAGTTATCTCATCCGCTTTTATGTATAATACATCCGTACATATTAAATTACAATCTCCTACTGCGTCATTGACACTAGTTAAAATCAATTAAAATCTTACTTTAGTGTGGTTAACTTTGTCTCTGTGAGGTAACATTAACTCGCGAAGAAAATTGTTGCAAATTCAAGTCAAAGATACCCTAAATTAAGCCGAATTTACGGCACTGTATAATCCGTATACTGAATGTGTCTTCCTCAAACATCCGAACGCCTGAGTCTTAAGGCTGCGTATCAGTCAAAAACTTTTTATTAGTACTTACCTCGCAGCATTACGACAAAGGCATCACATCTTTTACCAACAACAAACAGTACATACATTGACCATAGAGCCTCGACTAACATTAACAGAAGAATTTCGTCTCAATAAAAAAGATTTGCAATGCACATATTTTATTTTATTTTTTCTTATATAAAAGTACTTTCGTATAATTTACTCCCACCTAAGTCTGCCTAACTAACAAACCTGGCTTTGCTGTATCCGTTGTGATGTTGGCTGGGCGCTAGTAAGAGCTATCCAAGATAATATGAGCGTCTAAAGGCTGAAGTGTCGATAACCATACAAATGCTATCCAATAGTCTAAAACCACTTTTGGAAATTATAGCAATTAACTTACATCTAGCGTGACACTCTGTTTGGCCATCGCCGTGATCGCTTTTTCGTACATATGAGTGTTGTGGATGCCCATCCCGCAGAAGATTGCGAACGCTTCGACAAAGTTCTCGTCATTTTTTGTGAATAGCAACTCGTCGAACTTGTTTATTAACTGGAATCAAAAGAATATTAAATTTAAATTTTGTTATTTATGTAATACTACCTCTTCTTGTATCAGGTGTTGTGAAAGATGGCTAAAGTGTCTCACACAGTCCAGTTCCAGACCGTGCATTGGTACTTCACTCTCACCTATTTCTACCGCGAAGAAAATTCGCATTGCTGTGCTGCGGTTTGCGGTGAGAGAGGTAGAAAAATTACTGGGTAATGTGACATAATATCTTCAAGTCACAAAATTGTCAACGCGTTTGCAATATCCTGTTAATATTACAAGCGTCTGACTAGACTGCAGAGACGCTACTATGACGCGGGATGTATTGTTTATTGGTCGAACTGGAGTAATAAAAAAAAGTTTCTTCCTTGTATAATACTACTACTACTAACATTGATTTTAATATATATTTAAATAAAACTATAATGTGTAAACATACAACAGTTAACGCATACACTTGTTAATAAAGTATACAACAATTGTTTCTCAGTTAATCTCCAAAACAGCCGAATTCAAACAGATTTTTCTATCAGTCAGCCGATGTTATTAATAATAACTAAGTCTACTTTTGTTTCAGGATTAATATAAAAATTTGCTCACATACCTATAAACAAAATCCGATTTAAATAGGAAGTATAAATCCAATTCTAGTAAAACCTAATCTAGATATTCTGGCAAACATTGTTGTGCGCTATAAATTGTATAAAAACAATTTTTTCTAGAAAATTTAAAAATAAAATTAGCGTTGGAATAACTCTTATTACTTAGGGGTATGAAAACAGATAGTGGCCGATTCTCAAACCTACAGATTATGCATATAAAATTTCATAAGTATCGGTCAAGCCGTTTCAGTGGAGTAAGGTAACAAACACTGTGACTCAAGAATTTTATATATTAAAAGATTTTATATCACAGCTGTCGTCACTATCATGACGTCACACCACATCATTAACAAAAGGCATGAAAATGTCACGAGCAAGCTCGGTGGGCTTACTCCAGACGCCCCTGAGAAAGAAATAATACAGTCAGTCATGCCGACGACGTGTCCCAGACCACATTCAAAAAAGTTTCGCACTACGTTATTATAACGAAATTAAGAAAACAAGTTACAAGTTCCCTTTTTGTACGACCCCTTAGAGCCTTTACTCTTAGAAGGACTTCTTTATTATTACCGACCTACTAAGTTAATACTAAGCGTGCGTTAAAGAAAATGGTTCGTTTGGAAATGTATCCGAAACGTAATTGTGAGAGCATTATAAATATTTAACCGGCCAAGTGCGTGTCAGGGATAAGACATTTAGGGATGCGCAAATAAGAAGAGACTAATTAAAAATTATATTTAAAAAAAAATACATTTTAGAACTTCATAGAATAAAAAAAAGCAATCTCTCTCCACTCGCCTCATTACATGATCCCGTGGGGTCATCAGGGTCATCAGTATTATGAATAATTCAACATTTAGTACTCCATATTTCCGAATAGAAATTAATTTATTTATTATTTCTGACGATTCGAAAGTGCTTATATAATATTTGATTTGATTGTTTCATACGCGAATAAACAAATAAATTATACTAATATTAAAAGGCTAAAGTAATTGTTTGTTTACTTAAACGCGCTAATCTCAGAAACAGCTGGTCCGATTTAAAAAACTTTGTGTTGTGTGTGACCATTTATCGAGGAAGGCTACTATAACGTGTTAATGTGCATATCATGCCATTTTATTACACATACATTTAATGTGCTTCACTATATTATTCTTACTTCTATATATTCATCAGTCATTCTGTAATGTGACACCTATACTATAAACCCATTTTACATGACACAAAAAAACTTAATATTTATTATTAGTTCTTTTTTACATCATAACATAAACTATATAAACTGGTTGTTATAATTTTTTTTTAAACAGTATTTCAAATTTAAGACACAGCAGTACGCAGGCGCATTAATTATTTCATATCTGCTGAAATAATAAATCAATACTGTCAACTTTACGAAAATGGTCGATTTTAAAGTGATCTTATTATAAACAAATGTATTATACCCATTGTCGTAGAGTACAGCCAGAGTAGAATATAGTACTTCTCTTTCTGTACCGGGTGTAAAAAGAAGCGAATAAGCCAGGTACCAGAACCGACAGATTGCGGTCTCTAACTTAAATAGTGTAGCTCAAATGCACTGGGCGGGGATAGGCAGCACCATCTCCACGCAGCCCAGCGCAGCAATTACGGGCAAAATTCCCCTTGTCTTGGGTGAGCCTATGTCCAACAATGGACTTTCAATGATATGATGATGATAATGATATATGATGATAATGATATATGATGATAATACCAAAACTAGGGCCCATAAATAAGGTAACTGAAATATATGGTTATGTTGCCAAAGGGGACTGACTACAAAATAATTCTTCTGCTAATTCGAATAAAGAGCCCGTAAATTGAGGGAGTACGGCCCCGTAAATGTTCGAACATAATGCTATTCATACACCTTGTTGCTAGCCTTTTTCGTTAAAAAATTCGGTCTACGACAGAAAAACGGGATCACTGCAGTTTTATTCTAGAAATAAATTAACATTGAATGCTAGCGAACGAAATCTGTCGCAGTGCGCAACGAGTTCGAACTTTTTCAACGAATGAAAATTATAAACGTTCAAAATCCGCCATATTCTTTGTGCGCACGCCAGGTGGTCGAAAATTGTTTTGTCCGAGAGTGTGTTAATATTTTCATCAGATATTTTTCAACTGTTAGAATTTTTTAAATTAAACGAGTATGGAGTACGATAATTATAAGGCGGCATTTTTTTTAAATAAAAACAAACTATCACCTAATCCATAATTATGACTGGTCATCGATGACACAGGTAATAGCGATTCTATCTTGTGCGCTAAGGGTCGTGGGTTCGATTACCACCCAGAGTATTTATATGATAATATTTGTGTTTGTTCTGTATCTGGGTATTAAATATATATATTTGTGATTCCTCTGTTGTCTGGTGTCCGTTACACAAGTGCTTTACGCGACTTACCTCGGAGTTAGACCAATGTAAGAGATGTTTTGAGAATTTATAATTTTTGTTCTAGTCTGCGTATTGAATAGCTCAACATAATAAAATGAGATAAACGACAAAACACAAGGCGTCAATTAAGTAGCTAGGTCAGTACTTTGAATTTCATTTAATAGCCAATAAAAGAATATATACTTTGTGCACGGTGCATTAGGATTAACGTTGGATGTTTATTTTAATTCTAGATTTTCTTATTAAACATTCTTTCTTTATTAAACAAACCCACTTAAATATTAGGCTCAATCGAATTATTTTTTTTATAATTTAATAATTCATTCAAAATTCATATTTATCTTAACAGCCAATGGAAGTCCACTGTTGGACATAAGTTTTCCCATAAAAGGTGGAAATTTTGCCCATAATTGCCGCGCTGGGCAAGCGTCTTGGTAACCGCAGAGGAAAGTTTTCGCGAAAGGAAGCTGCTGCCCATCTCCGCCCTGTGAATTTGAGCTACACTCATTCGGTTGGATATAAGTCGTATTTTTCGACACCTCATACAGAGAGAGGTAGTATTTAACTCTGCCGATACTTCACGGCTTGAAACTGATTTTATTTATAAAAAATAAAAATCAAAAAGTCAAGAAGTCACACAATTTAAACAAATTTATTGCGAAGTATAAACACAAGATGGCGTTTCAAAGAATTAGGACACATTATACGCACCAGTACTGTCGCGTACAACCGCATTGCGCTATATTTTTTACAACAATTTTATTGTGGCTACCGCCCGAATATTTCATTATTATTCCCTGAATAACTTTCGGGATTGCGTGTTCGCTGGCTTCATGCAGTATTAAACTTTTTATATCGTTATTTTATGTCCCGCTCTTTTGGGATACTGGGGCTGTTTTGGTTTTATAATGACATGAGAGCAATAAACTGTCAAATAGCGTCACTACCATAACTCTTGGTTAATGGTAATATATACTTAAAACTGCGTAACTCGATGTTTTACATTCAAAGTTTACGTAAACCCAATTTCTCTGTGCTCTGAATATGTCTGTCCACTAAACATTTTAATGATTATTATCTCATTTAATAAATTAGTGCCGAGATTACCAGCAATACGGCACTTTGAAACGTAACCTAGAGGAATCCATTGGGGAATAGTGAAGGGACCGATCGCCATATTGTCGGGGCATTAATAAATCAAAGGCCGTAATGATTCGGCAGGCTGTTGGAGATTAACGAGGTTTGATTATTCAAAACATTAATGACATTATAAATTTCAGTTTCTTTTTATCAGTGACATACATAATATTTTAATTTTTAAATACAAACATATAATAATAATATAAAAAAAAAAGTTTTTAAGGATGGATGTTTTGATGTTTGTTACTCTTTGATGCCATAACAACTGAAAAGATCAAAATCGAGCTTTCTTTCTAGGTATTGTCTGTTAAAATTATAACGTAAGGATATTTTTTCATCAGCTACTACCAATAAAGATTAATCCTGTTTTTTTACTAAAAATATTTTATGGAGAATATATTTTATGAAAACTATCTGAAATGCTCTGTATCAGTTGCACCTAGAATGCAAAAAATTGGAGTTACAAGAACTAAGTAGTCCAAGAGTGAAGCATTCGCTTTTAAACTTACCTGAATAACTCCAATGATTCTTCCCTCAGAATTCTTGATGGCCATGCACAGGATCGTGTTGTGTTTGAACCCTGTGCCATCGTCCACCGATGGATCGAATCGGGGATCTAAATAGGCATCAGCGATGTTCACGGTCTGTGAAATAAGAAAGTAAAACATAGTACATGCGTTATGTACAAAAAAGAAAAACAAGTGCAACTTGACCAGCGGATTTCTGTGTATTTATTTAACTTTATTACACAAAATGTTACAAAATGTACAAATGGCGGACTGAATACCAGATGGCATTACCTCCCAGTCAACCATCACACGAAACAAAAAAAAATATATATATAGTGGTGTAGGCAATATATATACAAAATAAATAAGCGTGGCATACATATTTGTATAAATAAACGCAATAAATGCATATGATATATATATATATATATATATATACATACATAAAATAACGGACATCAGAAATAGGGTTATAAAGTTATCTCCATTTTGTAAAAAAATACTTCCAGCGCCCCACAATTCCAAACGCGTAGTTTCCGTTTCCGTGACAAAATGGGAATAAAATATCGCTTTTATTACTTTCTGATAACGTAACTTTTTTTAATTAGTTATTCACAACATCGGTCTAGAATTTGACGAGATTATTCGATACAAACGTGAAAAAAATTATCGCCATCCGCGAGAATTTCCCAGAGATCAAAATGAGGTCGTATTTTTATCTAAGGTCCAATTGTTCTATGAGATAAAATAACAACAAAATCGATTAGCCGGTAAAAGTGTAAAAAACAAACACTTTCGCGTTGACTCTAAAGAGCGTTTATATCAGTTACGATTTGGTTCGACGACCTATCGTTTGAAACTCGTCGACACGGCAAAAAGAATATATTTTTTAAAGTGTGTCTACATCATATGTGTTCTTCCAAGTATTGGCCATCGTAAGCTATTTGTATAATTTAACTACTTTTATTTTATAGCGCAAGAATCTAATTACATAGTACTAATAAAACGTACGGGGAATTTATTTGCATAATAAAACAAAAAATTGTTAGAGTTATGTTACAAGATACGGGCAAAAGGCTCGGCCGATATATTTACCTCTCCAGTAGTAGCGACGTATCCTGTGATTCCAATATTTATTGGGAACCTGCTCTCGTACGGCGAGGTCCGGGGGGTGCCGGGATCCGCCTCGTCGCCTGCTTCCAGGTCAAACACTCTGGAGAAACTGCCTTTCGACGCTTCGTGTACAAGCAGAACCTGTAGCAAAAAGAGACGATTCCAAATGAAATTAACAGACTTCTTACACACCTGATTTTGTTAAAAATTATATAAAGACATAATTTGTTTGTGTTCCAACATAGTATTTTATAAATTATTATTGCAATATATATATATATAGAGTAGAATAGTACCTCCTACTGCACCAGGTATTGTAACAGGCGACTAAGGTACCAGAATCAATAGATGGCGGTATATCCATCCGAAACAGTGCAGCTCAAATACACAGACGGGATGGGCAGCGGCATCCCTGTCGCAAAAGCTGCGCCCTACGATTGCTATAATGCTAACATCAGCACGGCAATTATAGGCAAAAATACTTGGTAAGGCCTTGCCCTTGGAGGAGGTGAGGTGTTAAGCAGTGGACTTAAAATTTTTGGTATAATGATTTCTTGGACGGGAAATGAACCGAAAATCGCTGTATTTCGGTAAGAAGCCATAAGATAGCCAATAAAATTACTGAGTAATTTGACACAATACTCAGATATCCCAAGGATGTCTGAGTATTGTGTCCTATTCTCTGGTTATATTTTCCCACTAGTTACAGTGACTGCTATTTAGCCACATGCTTCATTTATCTGCCAACAATACGCATTTACATTTGTGCTGTATTAAAATGTGTGACGTATGAATTCGTCCATAATAGACAGATAACCAAACAACATAAAGACTCTAAATATGATAATGAAAAACAGTACTATGTCGAAGCCTACTCATTTAAATGTAAATTAAGTTGAGACATAATCTGGAAGTCAAAAGTATAAATTTAACTTTTAAACAGAAATGTGATGAGAAATGTCAAGCAGGTTGAAAATACTAAAAATATCAGATATCAGAAACATCTTATTAGAATATTACCATGCACTAAAATAAAAATATATTTTTCATCTCAGTTATAAATCATATTATAAATCGTATATGTAAACAAAAATATGCGAAATCAAATATCATAGGACAAGGCTTTATTTAGGCTGGGCTTAACTGCTCGTACACCAATGTAAGCTAACAAGTAACTCCTAAATCTGAACGAATAGAAAATCATAATAATAATTCATCATCATCAGCCATAGAATATTACTACTAGACACAGACCTCCCCGAGAGTAGGGGAATTTTGCCCATAATTGCCACGCTGGGCAGAGGTTGTGGCAATCGCAGAGCGTAGCTTCGTGCTGGGAAGGTTGCTGCCCATTTCAGCCCTGTTGTTTTTAGTAGTACACTCGTTGTTGATGTATTTACCGCCACCTGACGGTTCCGGTACCTCAATTTTCAGGACATTGGTACAGAGGGAGGTACTATTCTACGCTGCCGGTACCCCGCGGCTAATTATAATAATTGCGGCAACAAATTCTTTTTCTTATTTTTTTTCTTCGAAATCAAGATTAATAGTTAAAATTATTTTATTAGATTAATATATTAATGTTAGTAATGTAAATGAAAATAACCGTCACGAAATAAGAATTACGCCTTTTTTATCATCAGAATAATTGTCGCGATAGGATGCAACGCACACGAGATGATTAAATCTTTTAACTATCTGATATAAATAAGCAGATATCTAGTGCTCAAATAAATCTGCAGTAAGTGTTACATCTATGAATATCAATAAATAAAGATAATAAATTCAGTTTTATGACTGGCAGGTATTTGTGAACTGTTAAACTTTATGGGATAAATAAAACGGAATTTATCTTTAGTGGAGGCTTTAGAGCTTCGCTTACGAGCGTTGTCTCAATAAAATAAGTCACTTACAGCGGTTGCATAGGATCGCAGTGAAGAGAGTGCTTGTTATATAGGTTTAGGAGAGAAAACATCCAGCCCATAAAGATCGCCACAAAGATATTATTGCTTTTGTCCAAACGGCTTCAAGTATTAATAGATTCGATCTTCATTTATGAGTCTGCAGGCCAGAGATTAGCAATTAGCCACGTTTGCGGCCTGCTTTTCTAAATAAAATCACTCTCGGTTTTTGTTTAGTTAACTTGATTAAATACAAAAGCAAAGGAAAATAAAAATGCAGAATCGTAAAAAAAATAATAGTAGAATAAAAACTGTATTAGATTTCCGAATAGACCGGAGCGGGCTGCCATTTGGTGACTTCTGCTCCAGACTCTCAGACAGCACGTAATGCATGTAATATAGAAGTTTATAACTTGCCTAATATACCTACAGTGAATCGAACAGTTTTATAGGATTTTCATATGAGATAAACGACTGAAACCTCATCTTGTTAAAATCAAATATTTTCTGGCAACAAACACTATTATTTTCATATTTATGCGAAATCAGAAAAATGTATTTACATTTTATTATTCTAAGGTTCCTCTAAGTCTGATGGACAGACGAGCGGTCTGAAACCGCATAATCACGCAGGTTGCAGTCTGTGTGCATACAAGCGGTCATATTAAAAAGCTCTTGAAGCCCTTTGGCATCAATGAATGCCCTAAAGTTGTTTTTATATTAGAAAAACTAGTATTATATAAAAAAATTAGTCTCAAAAAATATTCAACATTTTACTGCATATCAGTGAAATTTCAATTAAGAGTGACTTATTTATTGCTTAATCCGAAAACAGGTCGACGTGAATCGTTGTGTATTTGAAGGAGTCACATAAATCCAAGTTGACATTCGCCCTCTTTAGAAGTAACCCAAAGTAGAATTTATTCCGTTTCCAATATCACCAGCAAACAAGGGTAATTTAGTCCGAAACGAAATTCGTTTTAGCAGGTTTACATTGAACCACCAACCGATTTAATCTAATTTCCCGGCCCGATTTGAATGCAAATTTTATTGTAATCGTACTCTTTGGGAAATAATTAACAGTGTAAATATTGTCCCAAAATACCTTTGTAAGCGGTACTCGTAGAGTTGAAGGTCTGTTGTCAGTGGCTGATAATTAATAGATTCAAACTGAAGATTTGCTCCCACAAAATGATTTCAAACAAAAAATCCACTGACTCAAATTTGTTTTTCTTTTCTTTATTAGACCAGGTCGACTAACAAACATACAGTCCGCAGATAGTAAGCGACACTGCAGCCTATAGACGCTCGTAACATCACGAGGATATCACTAACACGTTGCCAATTTTGTGAATTGAGGATATTATGCCATATTACCCAGTAATAGAGTACGAGTAATTCATTGCCTCCCTCACCCTTGAGACCGGAACACAGCAATGCGAACACTGCTACTTGGCGGTAGAAATAGGTGAGAGTGAGGTACCAATGCAGACGTCCTTTTGTATGAGGTCTACCTTATGTATATGTAACCAGTGGTGTAACTAGATACATCATGTTTTAAATTATCAGTAAAACATGAGCATACATAGTTTTTGCTACGTTATCTGTAGACAAAGAAACAGGTAGCAACAATATTACGTTTTTTTAGTGTTCAACAATAATTTCATTATTTAAAGTCTTAAACTGAGTCTAAAGTTTATAACCTAAATAAGCTATCAGTAAAAAACCAACAAGAAAAACATGTTTGCTCCTTTGATTATGCGCATCTTTCTATAACAAAATTAAATGGCCGAAACGTTGTTGTTTAAAATAACAGCGTCTTAAGATCGTTATTGTATAACAAGGCTCTAGTCTAGATAATTATTTTGTAACAATATTAAGAAACGATAGACTTATGCTTTAAAAAATAAAGATAGAATACATTTTAAATGCCCGACGTACCCAGCCTTTGTGGAAAGCTTGCAATTTTAATTAGCTTACATAATCGCCGTATAAAACTTATTTCAGATATCGATCCCAAGCTAAAGGAACAAAGCGGCCAGGCGCTGTTAAGCTATAGGTATTTAAAGTAATAATGGTTATTATAATAAAATATTTTTTTTGGTGTTTTATATTTGATTTCAACCTTTAAGTTTAGAAATATGAGTTTGTATTATTTCTGACATTGTATCTGTTTTTTGTTTACCGCTGATATAGCATCAGTAAATAGCATCTAAATTTCGTCGACGAAAATACATTCAATTTAAATATACCGTTATCGTTTACGCGTTTTATTAGTAATTTTTATTAAAATTAGTATTTTTGTATAATGATAATTTAAACAAACAAACAATTTTTCTAATACAATTTATTGGCTTGTAGAATTTTAGTAAAAAGAAGTTATAGAAAACTTAAACCAGTAATAAATGTGTATACCTGTAGTAAGAAATATTAGCTAGTTATCATTAATCAGAAAATACAATTTAAAAAATGTATCAGCTATCCTAATATATAGAAGGTACAGAATACCAAATGTCTGTTATAAAAGTGCAAAAAGTGTCTGAACTGACTAGGGGTTAACAAAATATATGATATATGAGCAAATATACTTTCACATGAAAATTTAAACACTACAGTAAATCGTAATATACAACTTCTAGCTAAAGTATAAAGGAATTAGCAGATTCTGAGAGGATGGGTTATATTAAGAAAGACTTAAATATTTTTGTAGTACATAAATATCGACAGTTCTTTGTGGACAAAAATGTTTTATGTAGTTACATATATATACAATTATATAAATACATAAATTAGTCGTAACAATTAATTACGTAAAGCCTTCGTTGGACACGTTCGCTTTACACGCGCTGATTTATAACGCAAATATATCAAATTGGGATCAAGAGTTCAAAGATAAATCCACAAATCTTTGCGCTGCGTCCCGTACTCTAAAAAGTTACATGAACCACTGTCTCATATATTTTCTACACGATTTTCGTGTGGGCAATTTAATTTTGTTATAGTAAATTAAACCCGTTAACAATTTTCAAAACATCGTTACATTGAGTCCGTGCATTAATTCGTATACTTTAGAATAATCCTGGTTTGGTGTGTTACACGCTTTATAACTTGCTAAGGTTTCGATTCTCTTGAATAATTATGAAAATCTAGACTTATCTTGCGAGCCTCACACTGTGTTCACACGGTAATAATATTTTCGAAGCTGTGTTTTTAAAGTTGTTTTTTGATATCATCATAATAGAAGCCGTAACACGCCCACTGCTGGATATACGTTTCCGCAAGAAATGGAGAATTTGCCCATAATTGCCGCACTGGGCAGGCGTGGTGGCAATCGCGTAGCTTCACGACGGAAAAGTTGCTTTTGAGCAACACTGCTTCGGATGAGTATACCACCATCTGTCGGTTCCGGTACCTCAGTCGCCTCTTATAACATCTGAAAGTACTATTCTACTCATCCGGCACCTCAAAATACAATAGATACGTGTACAAAAAAAGCATACAAATGCTTGCTATTGCTTTATTAAACCACTAGCTGTGCCCACGACTTCGTCCGCATGGAATAAATTTTTGGGTAACATACCTTAACTTATATAAACTTTGAATGTTATATTTATTTATATTGAATCAAAAGCCAGAAAAATAAGTTTCAAGTTTCTAGCTCAAAAATAGCGATACTTCCATTCAACTTCTCACCCCCCTTTTCAACCCCTTACAACCCTTATTTTGAATTAAAAAATAGATTATATTCTTTCTCTGGGTCTAAAGATTGTTTGTGCCAAACTTCATCAAAATCGGTCGAGAGGTTTAAGCGGGAAAGCGTAACAGACAGACAGACAGAGTTACTTTCACATTTATTATATAAGTATTTATATTACCAGTTACTTAAGGGATTAAAGAGAAAAACATTAAACGTTTCATAACTCAGTTTACAAATATGATCTAATAAAGACGATATTAATATCCGCTTTTCAAAATATATAATTTTCTGAAATAAATCCTTATAATAATCAATTAAACATAATATATTTTAATAACATAAACAAAAACATAATTTATATAATATGTAAATAAAAGTGTTATGCTACTACGTAATATTTTTAGACAAATATGTTTCCAGACTTATTATTTTTAAACCGGTGGTGCCTGCGACTTCTATGTTTAGAATAAAAGTAAGATAAATGTTAACTTAACGTTTAAACCTTAGTAGATATAATTTACCAATCCATATCAAAAATAAAAATAAACATAATAAAAATACGAAAGTATCATCCATCACGTCACCCATAATTTAATTGTAACAAATTATTTAGTTAGGTTATAACATTTCAACGGGAAAATTTTTATTGCACTGAAATGTAGAAAGGTTTATAACTATTTTATCCAGCAAAACTGGCTTGCTATAAATATACCTCAAATAATTTATCAACACTTATACGCTCACATTCTTATGTAATTTATAACCATGTATGTTGTGGAGTGCTGGCTAAGTAGAACCTCCCACTGTAACAGGTGACGTAGTAGGCGACTACGGTATCGGAACAGCATAGCTCAAATGCAACAGGGCGGAAATGAGCAGCAGCAATCTCGATGCGAAGGGTCCAACATGGTTACCGATACCAGGTATAGATAGAGATATTATTTTGCTCTACCCGCGGATCATATTTCTTTTTAAATTTATCGTAAACACAAGAATTTTGATACAGCCCCTGCCATAATCCTAATAATATCATGAATAATATTATAAACACTAAAGTTAATATGAATTAAAAAATATTCGACACAGAAAACATTAACACACTAGAATAACAAATTCCCAAAACTTGTTTCCTTGTGACCGATTGGCTTTTTATTTTTCTCTAAAGGATATGGTGCCATATTTGCACAGTTAGCTTACATAGTCGTGGCCGACTAGTTATTAAATCATAACTTTTTCCACGTCCCCGAAAAAATCAGAAACTCCAACTATAACGTAAACATACGTCGAGGCAACGTGCTGAACGCGGCCAGCAACATATTCGGCCAGGTATTTTAATTTAGCTTTGTTTATGGCCTGCAAATATTTGTTGCACCGTCCACGAGTGTGGCCTGGCGTGCAATTAATATTCATTTGACTATTTAGTTAAACCGAGTCGTGGTTAATAAATTGTGCGCGCATGCGAATTTTGTTCGCTCCAACGGCGCGCTGCGATACGAAATTTGCGAATGTACGAATACGCTTTTTTTGTTACGCATTGCAGTCTGCAAATATGGACACTTTTAAATGAAACGATAAAAACCTTTTTTTGTGTTTATTCAAACTTCTCCTATACTTTTCCGACTTTTATGAGTTTATTTTATTGCCTAAGTAGTAAAATGTGCATTTATATCTAGTTTGTTTTGGTATACCCACGCATATTGTTATTATATCGCGTAGGAAGACAGGGACATTAAAATTCGACATAATCAAAAGATTCTTTTGCTTTGGAAAACTGTTGCTGCAATATAGCCGATGACGCTGCGACGTATCTGTAGTAAAGTAAAAGTTAAACTGTGTTTCATGGCCGTTAAAACGTAGTTTTATTACGTCTTGTGAGCGAGTGAAAGTGAGAACAAGCTATAAAATAAAGGAAAATAAACAAGGTTATTTGCACCATATCTAATACCAATTTTGCGCCGTACTTCGGAACAACTTTTTTCTATAGGAAAAGCAATTAAAAATCCAACTTCGGCAGAGATATATTAATATAGTTTTTGTCATCAGACTGAGTGATTGGGCTATTGACAACTAAGAGTTGGATATTTGATTATTACAATAGTGGAACCTTTGGGTTTTATTTAGGTAAGAATATAGCCAGGCGGTAAAGCACAATGGTACCGTGTTGTAATAGGCGACTGAGGTACCGGAACCGACAGTTGGCTAAAGTTAGAAGAAAAAAAGGCTAGAAATTTAACATGGCGGTGATGGGTAGACGCCTGCCCAGCGGAGGCCTATGTCCAGCAGTGAACGTACTACAGCTGCCATGATAATAAAGATTTATGCGCTGTGATTTTTAATCCGAACCATCTGATACTATCCAGTAATAAAACAAAGTGGAACAAAACAAAGAATTCGAAATGACATGTATGTGACTACATTCACAGGGTTGTACTAAATTAAGAATGGAAGTTTATTGTTATGGATTACATTATAATAAAACTGGAATAGTAGAATTTTTCATATCAAAACTTGCTTGTTTTTTTGCAAATTGAATAATGGAAGATTGAATATTTTATATAAAGTCATTCGGCCATTCAACGCGCCGACGGATTTTGCATTCAATATTAATATTGATGGCGATGCATAGAACAATCGCTTTAGTCACCCCTCCTCCCCAACCCTTTGCCCTCCATTTCCCCATCATTCACCCCCCTTTGGACTGACGGGGCGAACGTCAACAACTGAGATTAATCTCAATTATTTACACACGCAGCAACTTTTTGGAGCCATGTTTAGAAAATTGACAGGGTCAAAAACGGCTAAGTTTATAAAATTTATGTACTGTATAGATATATAGAACTGTTTATATTTCAAATGATATATATATATATATATACTTATTGGACCAGGTCAACAAACAAGCATATAGTCCGCCTGATAGCAAGCATTCACTGCATGAGGATGCATATGGTATTGCAAGAGAGGATTCGATATTCGAGTTGGACGCTCGGAATAGCAAAGAACGTTGACGTGTCTGTGACTGGAAGATATTGTCATATTACGCAGTTATGTTTATCTATTTTGTGTATATATTGCCTGCACCACTACATATATATATATTTTTTTTTTTCTGTTTTGTGTAATGGTTGACTGGGAGATAATGCCATCTGGCATTAAGTCCGCCATTTGTATATTTTGTAACATTTTGGGCAATAAAGTTAAATAAATAAAAAATAAAAGAATTAATGTGACTGCCTCAGTCACCCTTCAAGCCGGAAACACTGCAGTTTATGCAGCATATGCAGCCGAATTTTGTATGAGGTCTACTACTTCATGTCAAGAAAAAATATAAGATACATAATTGGAATTACCTTCAAAAGTAGATACATAAATATTTTTCTGTACAAAAATTTATCTAATAGTTTTCTATCATGTATAAAATATCAGACACGATTTTTATTTTGAACACATAACTGAAATAAAAATAAAAACTTCACAGATTTCCGGCCAAAAGATGATCAGTCAAATCATAAGCCACCACACAAAATTACATTAATATATGTAATAGCTATCTATAGCTAAGCTCGCCTCAAAAGAAAATAAAAGACAACGAAAAAAATCTCAAAGGATAAGTGCTAAATGGATCCGCTAATAAACATTTTGTTATCTCGTCCAAACTGAGACGGCTACAAAAGAGCCCATTTTTCTGCGTCCGTCTCGCATAATGCCTTTTTTATTATTGTAAACGTTGCCTTCATAGGTAATTCCATTTGTGATACCTCATTGAATTATCCCCACAAAGCGAATTCAAAACACAAAGATAAGCTAATAGCTATGAATAAAAATATGATGAGAGGTATGACAATAGAAAGCAACTAAATAATTTATTAACTTTTTAGTTAAAACATAAAATATTTGGTCACTGCTGATATTAAAACGACTTTCTAACGGTTATAAAACGTGACCATTTCACCACGCAACTCCCCCTTTAAAGTCTTAAAAAGCAGTTTCAATATGAGAAGTTTTTTTTTATTAGACCAAGTCTATAAACAAGCATACACCCTTCGAACCAAAATACAGCAATGCGAACATTGCTATTTGGCGCAAGAAATTGATATAGGAATGATGTCCTAATGCAGAGAACTTACGGAAAGTTTTGTTAAATTTTCAGTGAAATAAGAAAATTTTACTCCTCCAAGAGAGTGGAAACTTTGCCCAAAATTGAGCGCTGGGCAACTGTAATGGCAATGGCTGCCCGACTGATTCGACTACAGAGGTTGGAATGGATATTCCGCCATATTTCTGTTCACCAGAACAAAAATGATGGCGGAATATCCATTTACTAAGGTACTAATCAATGATCTATTAATAATGAACTAATCAATCAATGCAAGAAATCAATGCGTCACGGCATATTCGTATGAGGTATTAATGTGTAAAATCATTAAATAAACGAATAAATAACAAAAATCATCAAAGAGACCTTTCATGTCAAATATGTTGATGGTTGATCCTGGTCCACAGATGTGTTCGACACGTGTCAAAATGTTCTCGTGCACATTCAGATTTGTGTCAATGTACCGCGGCGGGAAAAAAAAGAATAAGCTAAAAATATATAAGCCTATCTTCAAAAAGTGCTTCGTTTTATCGAAACGAATTATTTGATCTGTAAAAACTTTACGATCGCAGATTTTCTACAGGAACTCTCGCAACTGTATAAAACGTTCAACCGAACAATGACTAGCTAATAAATGTCAAAAAACAATTCTAGGACTATTCCTAAACAATTCTAGAACCTTCATACACCCCTCAAAGTAGGTGTGTCTGTGTTCATAGATGCTGCTGTAATATGGGCGTGTTATGCCGAGATGAAAGAATGAAAACTGACAGGTAAAGACCTGCCCAAAAAGAAAAAGAGATCTACGAGTATGTCCTCTTTCAGCTTGGAGAGGACTAAGATATAATAAACTCTATATAAACGATGTTAAATGTATATAAGAGCTAGAAAATAAAAATAGGACAGACTGCTACTAGGTTTTCAAAAGATACCATCTCCGAGAACATTTTAAAGTGATATTCCGGTCTACACAATAACAAAACAAAGATCTCTGGTGAGATGTATGATTTGTTATCTATTTGTCTGTGGCCTGCTTTAAAATTCAGACTGTTTGAATAGTGGATGACGGGTGAATCACAATTAGCATTCCGCTCGGTGGCTCGATGACCGCGATAAGCTTCTGGCGCCACCCGGCGACGTTTCAATCATCCCGGCACCACAGAGCAACTATGAGCAGTACAAGCAGTGCATACGAGATAGGAAACTAGCTTAAATTTATTGGCATATTCGACACATTTCGACGGGCCCGATGTCTAAGATCGTGGATTCGATTCCCATCGACAACAAATTATTTATAATATAATATTTATGATTGTTGTGTATCTGGATGTTAAATATATGTATTTAATTAGTGATGCTCTGCCTCTGCTGTATGATGTCCGTAACACAAGTGTTTTAAGCGACCTATCACGGGATCAGGCCAATGTATCAGATACTTTGGAAATTGTAGGAATTCCACAGCTTCGACCACGTAGTGCCAGAATTGACGAAAGATGTAGCACCTCTGAAAACATCCTATTTTAACACTGTAGGTCATTTTATGCCCCCACAAGGTTTTCATGAACCTAATCTCAGTTGAAACAATGAGTGTATTGTTAAGCTCAAATTAAAACAAGATAAACAACAAGAACAAATGTTAGTGCTAAGAAATGGTTGCAAAATACCCACGAAGTAGGCAAATTTCAAGCTATCCATTAATCGTTTCGTTAATTTGAAAATACCGTTCTTGTTCTTTAGCTGATAACTCTCCAGTGAACATACATATATTTAAAGATATAAATTTATCAATGCCAGCATACGACTGAATAGATTTTGTCTTCTAAATCTTACTAGTACTAATTACAATAATAATAAAATTTCACGTATCATACTTTTAACCAACTTTGAGTCTAAGTCTAAATTAAGTTAAGAATGTCGCTTCAAGGCGCTAGAGGTACGAACATGAGACAAAAGAGGTGTTATAGCTATGATATTCAATTACATTTTAACACTCGGAACAGAAAAAATACAATAAAAATACAATCCGTCTCGTAAATATTTAATGATGATCCAACCTACGACCTATAACGCACAAGAAAGGAACACTAGCGAATGCGCCATCATACCCGTTAGTATAAACACACGTTTGAGTCTATGGGTATTTCATCAATTCTAATGAAAATTTACATTACTTTGTACGACGATAGGTTTTGTATTTAACTACTTACCCAGGACCAGATTAACTATTAAACGATAATTAATTTCTATAATATTTTTAAAAATATTCTTCAATAGAGAAAAAAATTAAAATAAAAACTCCTTTGAGCTAACCTTTTCAAAAAAAACATTTATGAAATAAGTATTTTAATTGCGTATCATTCATGGACATCTGCTCCCGTGGGATGCGAATTGAAGTGAGGTTCACGCGAACAAAATCGCGAGTAGATATATTTTTTTTTATTGTCACATCGTCTAATGTCTAATGAAATAGTAGATTACGATTTGCCGTAGTCTGTGGCGGGTCGGTGTCGATTAAACAGCGATCACTGGCGGCAGATAGGCGACGGCATAAATCAGACTACTGTTCGTTCTCGGAAGAAAAACGAGAAAACTGACGTAGATTTAATATGTCGTGCGAAGTCTTGAAGATTAATCTAATCTTAATGACTTATTGCTATGAGCGATTGCGCTGGTTAAGTTTCATCCGGGACACTTTTAAAGCAATTGGTCATTTAAAAATGTAACTCAAGCTGATAGTATGAAATATTACTGATTTTTTTAAATGTTAAAGTGAATTTTTTGCTTTGCAAATTAGGTACTACGCCTGTTTCAGTTTTGTAGATATTTCGATGCGTTCTATAAAAACCCACTAAAACTGATTACTATAATTTGGGGCGCAGTGTATTTGTGTTATAGCGTTAATGACGCTATATAATACATTTAGGATTTATTATAATCCTTTGTATGCAACACTTAAAGATGGCATGTAAAATTGTGTATATTTAAAGTTCATATAGAAAAAAAGTTACGTAATGCATACGTGACAAAAGGGTCCCATGCAGGTCGAAATTCAGATGAATCTTTATTTTTTTTTTATTAGACCAGGTCGACTAACAAGCATACAGTCCGCGTGATAGTAAGCGTCACTGCAGCTTATACGCTCGTAATATCACAAGGATATCACTAACGCGTTGCCAACCTTGTGACTTAAAGACATTATGCTACATTACCCAGTAAATTCACTGCCTTACTCACCCTTCAGACCAGAACACGCTACCTCATGCAAGGGCTATTTTTCAACAAAAACTACAAAAATAGAACTCTATCTATGTAAAAGTGAGCGTGTTTACTCGATAAATAACGGGGACGAAACTACTGTTTAGATTACACTGTATATCATACAGGATCGCGATTATGAACTGTCAATGAAAAGTAAGATTGATGGCGTTCAATAAATAAATCGAATAACAGGACTAATCCATAGCTAATCTGTCGGTAAATGGAGATATATTCACACATTTGAATAGATATACAAATTGGAGTGTCAAAGTTGATTCCGTAATTGAAATAGGAATAACGAAACGCTCGACCTATCAAAACATGGCATTCGATAAAATATTTCACGCGTACTTGGACATCGCATGTATAAACAAATACAAAGAAAAATATAAATAATAGACTTACGTCTATTATATTATTAACTGTATTTTAGACCTGGAGTATTAGCATTTCTAAGCCGGTATTCGGTAAATATAATATACCATTACATACCTGAGTATATATTGTGCTCGTATATATGTACTCAAGCCGATAAACAGAGGTATATCTATTCAGTTTGCCACTTAACTGCAACAGGGGCGGGGGGAGGGGGAAGGGTAGCAGCATAACTGTCGCGATGTAACATTCTACGATAGCCACCATACCCGCCTACGGTAGCATTTATGAGTACAAAACATCCATAATGCTAATGAATCTTAGAATCGGGTACTATGCAAATTGTTTTTTGCATTTGAGGTACGCAGTTTATGTTACACTTTATATGCTGCAATCTATCAGTTGCGGTACCACAGTTGTCTTTAATTACATCTTGTATAAGAAAAGGTACTTTTCTACTGTTAAATAGTAATTAATGGGGTACCGACAGAGTAGAAAAATACTAAATTTTAATATTCATCTATTCTGTCGGTACCCTACAGCATTGGCCAGTGTGCACGTTTATTATTTTCTGCCATGTAGTCAAATAGTCCTGTGCACGCAATTAAGTTCCAAGTCAGTATTACGTTTTCAATAACTTTCGCAATAACATTTCAAACAAATTATTTATACATTTAACTTTCCCCTTCAACTGCCTCAGAGATAGGTATAAAAACACGCTAGGTATTATTTTAGTTATCACATACAGACAGACATGGTGGAAAATTATTCAATACGCAGTAATTTTTCCTCTTCACTACCTTCGATATTAGTATATCATCACGTGGCTGTATTGATACAGTGACAAGTTTTATAGTTCACCACAAGATCCAATCCGGGCACTTTAAATTTAGACTTATTTAACTACTCACAATGTTTCATTTTAATATTTTTATTTTTAATATATGTTATTTTCGATGTAAACAATAGGTGTTTTGTTAGGAACATTTCTAATCTATATCACGCAATATGATAGCGCTGAACATGCACCAAAACACAAAACAATCCCATTACGTATCGTCGAATATCTACGTTACTGTTGAAATGACTAATGTTTGCATTAACGTTAACCAAATTAATTCACACTACAAGGCGTCGCGAGAGGAAATCCTTTGTGATTGTAATTAATTTACAAACAGCCACCCGCGGTACACCACTGAGAATTTCAATTAGCTACACCAATATGGCCACTTCGCTGAACGGCATTGTGATTAATAACCAAGAACCTGCTTTGATTATTAAAAGTAAATTTAATAATATTTACTATTACCGGGAGCGATGCCAACTTAATACTTTCGCGCGTATATTATATTAATTAACACATCTCACAAATTAACCTTATTCTGCTTCCTTACCCGCACACATACGCAGACCAAACATAAATATATAAATATTGGGAATTGAACTTACGACCAATAATAGGCCCTAGGGATTTCAAGGCCATTGGAGGAAGTCGCTTAATTTATCAAGGAATCAAGCGACTTAATGATCTGGGAATCAATAAAGACTTAATTTCAACCGAATCATACTTATATTTTTCTACGTGCTTACTACACTAATTATTTTCAATAAATACTAGCTGCATGCCCCGACTCTGTCCGGGTACACAAGAATTGTATAATCTCTTCATCTTGTTTAACATACATCACGCCTGCGTCCCATCGGGGTAGGCAAAGACAATGGATCTCCACTGTTACGATTTTGGCATCTCTCTTGCTTCCTTTACTAGCATTAGTCCTTTCATACACGCTCGTTATTTCTTTGTATTTCTAAAACGGTGCTTCTTAAATACCTTTCTACCTGTATAAGGCATGTTCGCTTATAAGGTAGGTCATCCTATAGCAACACTTCCATTCACTTCCGCTCTATATATTTGTGCAGTCATTCTACTTCAATCCATCCTTTATGTATTTCCGAATCATCTCAACATTCCTTCCACTATTGTTGGCATAACATAATATTTTATACCAATGCCTTAATTTAGTGTCTTAATCCTAGTTTTAGGTCTCTAACGAAAAAATTACCTTTAATACTTTTTTTCTATAAAAAACTTTCCGATCCCGTTATTTCTGTACAAACCTGCTACTTACTCGGTGTAATCGTTTTATATAAGCGAAAATATATCGTGGAATATATATAGCCAGTTCATAACAGTACCTTTCTAGAAGAGGCAGAGTACCAGATAGCGCAGATGGTAGTCGTCCTATCTTAAACGCAAGGGTCGTAGGTTTGACTCCCACCCAGGGCAAATATTTATATGAAGATATTTGTTCATAATATATATATATGGTATAAATATTTATTTAAGAAGAAAATATTTATCTTTGTTCAGTGTCTGGGTGATAAATATACGTATTTAAGTAGTATATTTCTAATTCTAACAGCATCGCTTAGATGTAACATGAGAGAAAATAATTTAAATGTGACATGTTGGTAAATAAATATAATAATAATAAATAACTTTCATATAAAAACAACTTCCTACATCTTTATACGATCTGTTTAAGGATTAAGGATATTGTAAACAAGCCCTGCAGTGTAATTTATTCATTACAATAAAAACACCTTATATTTCTTTATCTATTCATTACAGAATGTGGGTATTAAAACAAACGATGTTTCAACACGATACGAAGACTTTTGTACACAAAATAAAATTTTCTATTGAATTAAGTAGTTAAGAAGGATCTATTATCCTCAAGAGATATGAGGCAATTACTTAGGAACAATTGTATCTCGCAAGAGTAATTTTCATATCTAAAACACAGAGGCCATATAAATCACTTAGATAAAAAATGAGACACGCCTAATCAAGAATAGAATTAAAACGTATGTTTGTAATTTCAAAGTAACATCTGTGTTGTTACTTTAAAAAGTTTTTGATATATGAAGTCTTCGGTATTTTTTCAGATGTAGTTTTTTTCTCTGTGTTTTTTTAAGTGTAATATTACGACGATATCAATTTCATCAACATCATATCAGCTGAAGGAAATTCATTGCACGGTATAGGCCCCGAGAGATTTTAAAATGGACAAACCAGTATGCTACTGGCATGCATACAGCACGAACCTGATAGTTTGTCTAAAAATTTCAGAAAAATCTATAATTCACACGCTTCAAAATTTACGAAAATTTCGTAACAATGTGCATCCATCCATACAAACTATAATCGAGAATTCATAAACCTGTAGTATTAATTTTGTGACATAATTTATTTATGTATGTATATATTATACTACCTGACCTGACAGATGTTGTCCTGTCTTGACTAAAAACCTATGTTTAATATGAAAAAATAATCGCGACTATATATACCATTCTATATTTCAAGACATACTTTAAGCAAAAAAAAAATATTAAAAACTTTTTTGTAAGATCTTTTAAGCTATTAATCCCGGCCGTACACCGGGACACGTTATTTTTATATTTGAAATTTGTATAAAATTACAAATTCTTACAGGATATTGGGCATTATCAAACTAAAATAATACTTTAAGCTCTTATAATTTTATAAATCTTGAACTATGAAGTCAGTCTCTGTCGTACACGAAGACCAATTTATTATTCATATTAATTACGGGCTTATGCCTCAAACCGACTTATTTAATGTGCATACCGGTGTGTTTAATTAGGCACTTTAAATAAACAGGTAATTTGTAATACACTATTTAAATGATATAATCTGACATTAGTTTAACATATTTACAAAGAAAATGTATATTATATACATTTTCTTTTTATTTTTGTCGATTTTTATCAGCGTTATCTATCAATCCTCATTCTACAACTTTTGACCATAAACGTTGCAAAAATGCCTGTTAATATTTCGTTAATTAAAGATAAAAATATTATAATTACAATTATTTTTTACGATTATTAGAATACATATTTATCACATAGAAAGTATAAGGCAGCGTATTTTCTTATATTAAGTTAGGTATTTGAAAAATATGACGTGATTCGGATCCAGCGCCTTCCAGCTATAAAAATAATAAGTTCGTTCAAGGAGATATTTTTTTATCAGTGTTATACCAAATCTTAAGTTATTTCTTTACGAGTTCTGTTTTAATAAAAATCTGTTTTAAATAATTCTCAATCGCGTTGTTCTATCCCCTAGAAGTAGTATTAATCTGAATAATAGGTAACACTACGCTATAATGATCATAGTATGAGGAAATTCGGAGGAAGGTGGAAGGAAGGAGGAAGGCAAATGTGTTTGCTAGCAAACACATTCGCAATTACAATGTACGTTAAGGTTGACATAACATTTTATACTGACCTCGCTATGTGAGACTAAACCACTTCAGGGCATTTACGTTTCACAGTGAACTCTCGCAGATGAAAGAACGAGCGAGAAATGCACAGGCCAAGAGTCGCTCAATAATGAGCAACATGACCTACTCTTCAGATCACGCTGTATTGACTTTTGAGTACTCCAGGAATAGGTTCGTCCAAAATATAATAATGCATTTTATCTTAATACATGTATGCTTATAGGAGATAACGTGTTTTAAGAAGACGCAATACACTATACCCATCGTTATAAAATAAGTCTTAAATGTATATATAATTTCACTTCTTTCTAATGACGTCCAACTTTGACCAGCGAATATGTTAAAAAGATGCCAGAAGCGACTCTTAATGACATAGCAATAATATCTTACAATATATAACTAAAATCACAGCTTAATCGAAAAAGTTTGTTTTCTTTTACACAGTAAATAAATGAACAATTATTGTTTACTTGATCTCCATCGAGTTTCAGTCAGTCGATGTAAATTAAGTTCATTTGAACCCTACTAGCTTTTCCCAATGCCCTTGTCTGCGTGGTGTCTAAGCGTTTGTTTTGATAGAAAAACGAAATCCAGTCGTGTGATGTCGTGGAGTAGGTATATATTTTATAATATGTTATTTCCTTGGTCTCAATCCTCATACCTATTTTATCTTTATGGATCAGCGATTAAACGAAAAAAAGTAAGAAATTGACTATAAAATATAATTCCTTTCGCATATATAATATTAAGTACGCATAAAAAATATACTTGGATGATAGAAAATAGTACAGTGAACTTTGTCTGATATAACTGCAAGTACCAAACCCACTATTGGGTTGAATCCATTTAAATTCAAGAGCCTAAAACGTTTCAAATTAATCGGTTTTATGTTTAGTCGGTCGTATCTACGTCAAACAAAGGTTTTCGACCAGTCGTGTTAATAGAACATCCTTTTCAAATGTTTACGCATTATGTGGAAATGAAAATTAATCCGATCCCAATGGATATGAATAAATATTGAGGAGCGAAGGTGTTAATTCATTTACATAAAGATAATGTTTTACCGCCAACAAAAAGCGAAATATCGGCTCGCTCGAAATATTCAAACGGTTTTGTCGATTTGATAACCTATTTGAATATTTGATAACTGTTTTTATTGTTTGAATGGAACTAGATAACGTTAACAGAAGCTTTTTTGGAAATTTATATATTATCATAATGCCTTACAGCCTAATTTAAAAGATTTTATTTAATACGCGTAACCGTATTTAGATCCAGTTCATAATTTTTTTTAACATTCCCGATTCCAAGCAGATCAATCCTACAAGTCAAACTTACCTGCACTCTCTGGCATCGAATCAGGCTCTGCGTGTGCGTCAGTATCCTTAGCACCATGTGCTCTATAGTGCTCTGCTCCTCGAACACCATCCTTGCCAGGTCCAAAAGCACCTGATTCCTCTTCACCTCCAGCTGGGATCGTTCGTAGAGCTGCGCGTTTCGGAGGCCGATTCCGCAGAACTGCAGGTACGCGGAGAACACCTTTTCATCGTTGGATGTGAAGGGACCGTCGTTCTGTTTGTTTATCACCTGGAAGTTTAAGATCAGCTTAGTGATATGGTCACATCCAGGGTTATAAATATAACTTCATATAAATTAAATATATACATATTATCATCATACTAGCCATTGAAAGTCCACTGCTAGACAAAGGCCTCTCTAAGAAAGGAGGGTTTTTACCCATAATTGCCGCGCTGGGCAAGCGTGTTGACAGTTGCAGAGCGCAGCTTTCGTGATGGGGATGCTGCTACCCATCCCTGCCTGTGCATTTGAGCTGCACTGTTTCGGAAGGATATACCATTATCTGTCGGGTCTGGTACCTTAGTCGCCTCTTACGACACCTGGTGCAGTGGGAGGGACTATTCTACTCTGCCGGTACCTCAAAGCTAATAATATATACATAAAAAGTTATTTATTTTTTCTGTCTGCGAAGCGACGACAATTTTATTATATTTTCAAACTGTAGATAGTATGTACTGATCAGCTTTTCTTAAAAAATAATAAGCACATTATTGTTCCAGTCTAGTAATAACTTAATTAAGTGAAGGAACTTCGACATTGAGTGATAAAGTTCTTTTGTAGTGGGATGTCCCTTGGGGGAAAATCTATTAAGAGACTTCCATTGTGATATACCTACTTTCAAATTATATATCTTGCAAAACTTGATACTAGTGCCATAGCTTAGTAATAAAATATCTATTGTGATAACCATGACGAATAAATGGTAATACACACATATATTTTTATTGTTTTTGCAAGAATCAAGTCCTCGAAATTCGACATGGACGGCGTTTTTATACATTGCTCCAAGAGGATTAATAAAAAACATTTAGTTATGAAGGAAGTTTGTAATGTAATGTTTGAAGATTTTATTGAAGATTCGAGGAGTCCCTATCTATTTTGATATTCGGAAGCCACAACCTAGAGCAGGAGTCCCAACCAGGGGGGCACGCTCCCCTTGGGGGGCGTAGTGGAAGTCCTTAAAACATAAATATCTACAATTATCTGTATGGAACTCTTTGTTTTTAATATTAATTCAAATAAATAATACTTGTATTTGTAAAAAAATTGTGTGTTTTAATGTTTTAAACTTAAGGGGGCATGTGAATATTATATTTCATTTGGGGAGGCTCAGTGAAATAAAAAAGGTTGGGAACCCCTGATCTAGACTAACAACAAGTTAATCTAGCGACTCAATGTTCAACGCCGTGATATATTCATTTATATCTGTATATTAAAATTATAACATTACAATATTCTTTTATGATAAACACAGGCATACCTAGAGTTAACGCAAGACAACGTTCTCTTCGATAGATCATTTTAAGTAATCTTAAATCATGTGCATAAATAATAATGTAATAACATACAGTTTGAGATTTTATCCAGTGAAAATGCTGAATTATATTTAAGATAATATTTACTAGAAAAAAAAAACAACTAGTTTTAGGTGTCAGGCGGGACTCGAACCCGCAGCTTCTCCATTACGAGGGAATGCAAACGACTGCAGTTTTATATATATTTACATATTAACGTCATCTTTATGACTAATAATAAAAAAGAACTAGAAACAATTGGTACCGAAATAAGCCGAACAACGAGAAACATAGATTTTTTTAATTTGACCGAGTTCTGATTACATAATTACCATGCTGAATAAAATTGAACTGTGTAAGTGAAATTTTAATACATATAATGATTTCAAATGTGTTAGGATGGATAATACATAAAATGAAAATATTATCCATCCTAAAACAAACTTACACCTACTTAACTTGAACACAAAAAGAGGGAAAGGAAATGAAAAAATCACAAATCAGTTTTGTGATTTATTCACGGTTGATGTATCAATTCATCTCTCTTGAGAGGGAAGCGTTGATTCTGAAGAAACTCTAGGGTTGCCACACTCTTATCAAATATAAAAAAATCATTTTATTGTTATAATATTATGTCACATATAGCAACCATTAGAAAATTAATCTTCACCAATATACTAAGTGAAACGGTAGCTTTCTTCTGGCTAAAGAAAATATTAAGTTAATTGTAAGAACAAAAAAAAATTTGTAAATTCTTTCCTCTTAGTATTAATTTAGACAAACGCACAAAACTTACAATGTTCCATTCTTTAGATTACTAGTAAGATATAAATGTTATCTAGCCTTATTATTTTAACCTAATATATATTTCTTAATCAAACTGTTATTGACAAGAAATATTTTAGCATATTGCCTTCTGTAAAGTTTATTTCAAACTTCGCAGTGTCGAATCCTGGATTATCCGTAGACAGTGGCGCCACTATGGCGATCGTGTTAGAGAAATAAACAACATTTTGACGTTAATTGTATTGAAGAGCAAGAACATAACTAGTCCAATTGTAAATATATATTTTTCACAGAATATATAAATTAAATTGTTGTTTATAATCACATAGGTTACCTTAATCTGAGACTGATCAATTGGTGAGGTGTCGGCGTATTTAATATTCATATATTCAACTGCGCATCTTCCTTTTCGTTAAACAGTATAGGTGCAAGCATAAAAACGCAGTAAAAATTTACCTGCGCGACACCGATGACCTCCCCGTTGATGTCCTTAATCGGCATGCAGAGAAGAGACCTCGTTTTATAGCCCGTTTGTTGGTCAATGTCGTGGTTGAACCGTTCGTCCTGAAACAATGAAGATAAGGTTTAAATGAGAATACAACGTTCACTTGTTCGTAATTTCGGGTAACCCTATTGTTATAGGGAGTGAGTGAAGCAGATCGTGTGTTTATATTTTGCGTTTATATATTGGATTTTATTTTCATGGGATTTTTGGGTACAGTCAATACAGTAGAATATATAATGAAGCTTCAAAATGTAATTCTTGTTAAACACCTGTTGCTGTAAGCACGTTTCTTATCAGCAACAATTTTATTAATATTCCATTCTATTTAAAAAATTTGTTACTTGTATCAACGATGAAAAAGAAAAAAATTTAATCAGTGCTATAGACATTATAATTATTCGAATATTATTGCAATAACTGGATAATAAACACAAAATTTAATAATCTTTTGTTATTGCCCACACTTAAGATTCCCAAAGAGTTTCCTTATATGAATAAATATCCAAGCAAGTGATAACAATCGAGCAAAAAACGCATAACGCCATTAAAACATCACTATTACGTGTAGTTATCGCTCGAGACACATAAAAAAAAGAACATAACAACGTGCAATTATGAAATGAATCGGATAGATAGAAGAAGCGCTGACCAACCATTTTTAAATTACGCATCGTAACACATACTATTGGAATAGATAAAATCAATGAGTTGTAATTATTAAATGCATATGAAAGTGCCTAGTTCGGTAGTTATTCCGTTGCTGGAGCTGTTTCAAAATGAAGCCCCACAATAGCGACTAGACGCCCGTGCTAAGAGCGTAATCTGAGTCGCACTGCCGCCCGCAAACCGCAACTGTCCTTCGCTTAAGACCACTCCTATATTCCAATTGCTCTTTCAATAATTATAATGAAGAATCCTTCTGCTTATGTTTGTGTGCGATTATTTTGAAATATCATGATCTATGTACTATGTTTGCAAATAAATTCTCATCATCATTACAGCCACTCACTATGTGACATAAGTTTCCCCAAGAAAGGGGGAATTTTGCCTATAATTGCCGCGCTGGGCCAGCGTGTTGGAAGGGCGCAGCTTTCGCGACGGGGATACTGCTGCCAATCCCCGCCCTGTGCAATTGAGCTACACTGTCTCGGATTGATATACCATCTGTCGGTTCTGGTACCTTTTATCTCCTTTTACGACACTTGTACAGAGAGAGGTACTATTTTACTTGGTACCACACATTAAAAATCTCATATAAAAATAAAATGTATGGCAGAAAAAAATGTTTAAGCACATTACGCATATATAAATAGGAAAGTATGATTAAGGTCACAAAATTTCCATCAGACGTCAATAGTAACTATAGTTTTACAAAGACTTGTGGCGACACAGTCCAATTTCAATATACCATGGCGAAAGTCCAACTTCCGTGGAAATCTGCGACAAAGTACATCATAAAACTAGCTCCCAACACAGCACTGACAAAGAAATCGATTTAAAGAATGCATTGTATCTGAATTTACGACTAGATACGAGCAATACAGATTACCCTGGACCCGGCACCGTACATTGTATGAACATAACGCTGCGGAAAGCCACGTTTGGGCACATGGCCGACTGCCAAATCTATCCAGGGCCGTGAGGGTTGCATCGTTCATTACATTTCACTGACAACTGCCCAGATTGGGTTAACCATTTCGCTGGTTCCCACAAATCGGCCAAACTAATACGAATAGGTGCGCAAAGTGAAATACATTTTGCAGTCTTTTGAGACCCATTCGAGTGGACGAATGTCGATAAACCCGTCAAGTGCACACTCAGAAATATTTATTCGAAGCCATTTCATTTGCCATTTTGAAAGTGATCGAAAAGTTCAGTGGACACGAAATATTGCATACAGCCGAGTGTAAAGTATTTTATATTAAAACGTCACATAACATAATCATTACAAAATTAAACTACTGTTTTAACGGCTTCAAAACGCGGTTTATTTAGCTTTTACATTTTTTTAATCTTTACAAGATTAGTTTTTTTTTAAGTGGTGAAAGTTAAAATATTATTTCAGATATATTTATAGCAGCCGAAGGACGTCCACTGCTGAACAGAGGTCTCCCCAAGAAATGTGGAAATTTGACCATAGTTGCCGCGCTGGGCAGGCTTGGTGGCAATCCTTAAGCGTAGCTTCGCCACGGGACTGCTGTAGCCCATTCCGCACCCTGTTGCTTTTGATTCATGCTGTATTCGGGTGGATATACCGCCATCTGTCCCATCTGGCACTCCAATCGCCTCTTACGTTATTTCAATACATGTAACTTGTAAAATATGCAATTTTTTTCAACCACAGAGCTAAATGTTTTCAAAGTTTATATCTATGTAATAGATGAGGCTAATATTTTATTAGTCTTAGTCTTATTACATATATTGAATTTCTAGATAGATTCCTTGAAAGGCACACGGATTTATGTTTAAATAAGAACTATTTATTTACGTTTATATAAAAATTTAATTTTGATAATATTTTAAATCGAAGTTGATATATTAAGCTATAGGTAACTTTAATGTGGTGGAATACCTATCACTTACAAGAATTATGGTTAATAAAGGTACTTGAAAAACGGTTAGCACTGTTTTTACACTGTTTTACAAAAACTCAAATATCTCCTTAAGAACAAACGGCAATAAGTTTCCTTTTGCTGCGGAGCCAATAAAATATTTGAAAAATCTGATTGAGAGTAAGGAAACAGCAAACTCATAAGTGAATACGAAGAGTAACTGTTTTAAACAAAAGTCGACGCAAACCAGATGCAATAAAGCACGGCATGAAATTCAATTGAGTCAAGTTTGCGGGCGGTAGGATTTTATATTTCACGTTGCTAGTGAAATCCCCGCGAAACTTCTAGTACCTGATCAGAGTTCCAGAAATGAAAACTGGAATCAAAATGAGTTTAAAGTTCGAATAAGTTCCCTGTATATTTACTGCAATCCGCATTTGACTGCCTTTATACTTAAACAACGAAATCCGAGAAGCAAATATTTACTAAAAAATCTATTTGGCCTGAATAAACTTGTAAAATAAAATACTTGTCTTAATTTTAAGGCGTGAGCCCGCAACATTTTTTGTCCAGAAAAATATGTTTTTAGCATTGCGATTTTTTTACAGAACTGTCTGTCCCGCACTGTCAGACTAGAAAAGTGGTGTTTTGCTATACATACAATTCTTCCAATTAAGTACATAATTATAAAATACGATATATCGATATTTCTTTATTATTAGATTCGTTAAATGTGCATTATAAGCTTGCTGATTATGATTATAATAATTATGCGAAACAATTTGATTTCATCGGCAATATTAACGATAAAGACGAACCATAAAACTTTAATGAATATGCTCATTGAACACTGAGCTGCAAGTAAATTTCGAAAATTTAATTATACACTTACTTAATATCAAAAAGGAACCTTTGGATGAACTTCCATTTATACATAATATTGTGTCATTAAGTCGTTATATTTCTCCCCGTTTCCCTGAAATGGTTTTATTAATACAAGTGATTACGTTGAAGTAATTATTCTGGTGCTTTTATTGCCAATATTAAATTGCTACGTTCGGTAAATTTTACTTATCTTCATATAAAATATTTTCGTTTTGCAATGCCCACTGAAGTTTGCTGCATTAATGCTAATGTTTCAAATAATGTTTTAACCAGTTTCAAAGGATTTAGATTTGTTAAAACCTTTCTTTTCTATATAGCGTTCTATATAGAAAAGAAAGGTTTTAACAAATCTAAATCCTTTGAAACTTCAAAACTTTGAAGTATTCGCTATATTTAAAGATGAGCGTAAAATAGGAAATGTCATGTGATGTCATCATTTCCAGTCGATTTGACACCACCAGACCATATTAAGACCCTTCGAGAAACAAAAGTTATGTAAAATAAAATCTTATTAGAAGGTTTTTGTTAAACTATGAAAAATTATTCATGTACTGATACTATGGCAAGAATAGGAGTTACAAAAAAAAAATTAGCTTGACAATTCCAAGTTAATCGAACCGTATATGAATAAAAAAATTAATACTCACTCACAGATCATACAGCAACAAGAAAATTGAGATAGCTACTAACACAAATGCAACATATATAACGTCCTATATGCACTTTAAAACCTTAAGCTAGAGTTCAATATCCAATGCCACACATGCTCGTATATTCCAGACAGCATCGGTTCCACTATACTATCAGTGTAGTACAATCCTTTAGGCGTTTATATGCAAATTGTTTTCATAAGCACAATACGTGTGCACGCATGAACCAATCTTGGCAAGGTTACTGGTTTGGACGAAAGCCAGAATGTATCGTGACAGTCATCTCGAACCATCTCTATAGATTAGTCACAAAAATTAATAGTCAGATTCAGCCTTGAACGAGGATCAGGATTCGAGGATAATGGTAGTGGTGATGAAGCATATTAAATTGAAAGAAAAAGTAAAGAAAAAGAAGTTTTGAAGATAGGTTGCGAGCGATTGCAAATCAAAGAAGACAAATGGATTGGGTTCGTAATTTTAAGTTGTACAGGAAGAACGAATTATCAAAACAGGAAACAATTGTAGATTCTTTCACATTTTTATAATTTGGTAAGCCGTTGAAATATTAAAACGGTCCATGAGAATTATTATTTAAAAATGTTGTACCAACTTAATAGTAATTGTCCTAGGCTTGTCTAATAACCAAGATGACATATTTATTTTTCCTAGCATAAAAACAATTTTGTATTCTGTAGTTTGCAAATAAACCCTAATATATACATACTAAATAATATATACATACATCTGTGTACATCAGTTGTAGCATGAGATTTTTCATTCGCTTGATTTTTGCATCCCTTCCATATTAATTATCATGAACAATTAACTTTGTGCATTCAATTTCTGTTTTAAAAATTACACATACAGTTTCTAGAAAACATATTAAAGCAAATACATTAAGGATCTTCAACGTCCAAAAAAGGAGTAAATTGCTGATCACCAAACAACGTGTCGGGAATTAGACCCTTACCAAATGATTTACCCATAACAGCCGCGGTAAGGTCTCAATACACAAAATGTGCCGTAAAGTACGAAGCTCCGTATCTAAACGCGATCGCTCGTTTGCGGGATGCTGACCTGGGGCTTATCCGGCCCGGTGGTTAGTCGAGGCGGATTTTTAGGGTCCCTGTGCGTCAGAATTCAATATATAAACTAGTGGGACGTCTGTGAAGCCTAGTATTTGGGTTAAATTTTCAACAGCCAACTTTGGCGTTAGCGTTGTCGGACCCGATGGCGCAGATGGTAGTGATTCTTTCTTGTGCGCGAAGATGAATGAAGAGGTCGTGGGTTCGATTGTGTCATGGGTGTCATTTGTGTTTGTTCTGTCTCAGTGTTAAATATACATGTTTAAGTAGTATATTTGTAATTCCTCTATTATCTGGCGTCCGTAACGCAAGTACTTTCAGCGACTTACCGCGGAGTCAGGCCAATGTATGAGAAGTTGTGGGAAAAAAATACCGCCGTTAAGCCGTGTTGGTTTTACAGTTTGTTGAACACCGAATTGTAAAACAAACAAAGACTCAGCAATGATACTTTTGAAATATCAACCAATTCTATTGGTCTACCAATATTTTCCTAAATTTAAGTAAAAAGTTAATCGATCGATGACCATTGTTCAACTAGAGAATAATAGAACATTTTAGATAGATTTGACGAGCCCGATGGCGCAGATGGTATGCGCCAAAGGTCGTGAGTTCGATTCCCACTCAGGGCAATTATCTTTATGATGATATTTGTGTTTGATCTGTCTGGGTGTTTATATATTTAATTAGGTAGTGTATTTGTGATTTCCCTGTTGTCTGATTTCCGTTGTTTGAAGTCAGGTCAACGAGTGAGATGAAATGTTAATTTTATTTATTTATTCAAGCTTGGGAGTGGACGCTTTATGAGAAAATTTGTTCCAAACTTATTCTTGGGTGAAATTAGTAAGAAGACGCAAAACGCTGTTAATACGATGTCTATATGGTGTGTTAGCGAAATTCGCAACCTACACACAGTGCCTTACTTAAGAATTTCCGTCAAATAAAAATAATTGGCTACGGAATCTTCAGTACATATGACTTAACCTCCCGCGGCTGTTTTTTGCGAGCACGTCGATTTTTCACCCGGCCCAAAACATCGGCAGATTCATCCGTCAGCCCACGCGGGCCGCCGACGGCGTTGCTTCCGCCGCTGTTTGAATCATGACTTGTAATAATGAAAATGATTCCTTAGTTTTCCTTGACGTGAGCGACAGGTGTAATTTGTGTTACCCGTGAAATTACGTTTTACAACTTTAATAATTTTCTTTCCCATTACAATCTTCCGCGACGGCGAAGTGGTTACAAGAATTAACTTTAAGTGCATTTCCTAGCAACACTTTAAATCATTAAAATATATGTTTGCTTTAAAGTTGTCCTTAGCGTTGAACCCGGGTGAAATAAAAGTAGGGTATCATGTGCTTGAACGTTATTCGTGGAACGTTAATAGTAATTTGACACTCGTTCAGTTTAATTCGTTATGTATATTTTATTATTTTATACTCGTTCGGTTTTTTAATAAACTGCCGCAAATACAATGCTTTATCCCCCCATTCTTGTTTTACACTAATATTTCAGTAAAATTGACTTAATTTTAATTAACGAGTCAGTAAATAACTTCAACTTTATTAGTAGGCCGGTTATCTTTCTTCTGACTGCCAAAAATCAGGTATTCTATTCAGACCAAAGTTTATAACATCGCAGGCTAAATTATCCAAGGAGGGTTGGAAGCGAAATTCTCAACCGTTAAATAATTTAATTTAACCTCAACCAGAGGAATTTTCTCATGTAATCCGGAAAACATTCAGGGTTTACGCGCGGGTAATAATTGTTCTGTTTTGTTGCATTTTTGTTTTTAGAGAAAATATGGAGCATTTATATTTTACTTAAATTTTAATTATACGTGCACAAATTACTTACTAATCACACAGTGGGCCAACTGTTTGGATATTTCTTCTAATTTATTTGATTTTTATTTATTTATCGTATGAAAAATGATCCAACTTAAATTAGGAATCAATATGAAGTATGTAAACAAATAGGTATAAATATTTTTCATTATAAAATCATAGCAAGAATACCTACTTACATTTGACGTCCGAGGAGCAAGATGAAGATTAATTTACTAAGGATTTACCATGAGAATGGAGTGGCTAGACCGTCAGTCAGTCGTAAGCCATTTTGATATGACCACTTTAACTACAAAATGGCGGAGAACTACTTGTGTGAGTAGGGTTGCCATATTCTAGGATTATATAGGCGGATAGGATGACAGTCTAATTTGCTAGTTGGAAATTGACTGACTGACGATAAAAACTTCTATAAACTTCATGGATATTTGCATTTTTCCTTAGAATGTGTGATTATCTCAAGGTTATTTATGTTGATTGTATAGGGATAATACCAACTGGACAAATTCTCGGAAAGCATTTGAATATAATGAGCATGCATATTTATCACAATAAGAGTATCACTTTACATACAATAAAGTTGTAAATGCTGTGCAAACGGTATCGTCTTAGTTTGTTTAGGTACTCGTACAAATGAAGTTGTAAGCGCTTAATCTTAGAGGTATCATGTGCCGAGCTGGAACTGACGTCACAAAATGTATAGATGCAGAACCGTATACATTTATAAAGTTTTTGATTTCTCGATTTGAAACGTTGTTATTTTAATTTAAAACTTTTTGTTCAAATTCATAAAATGTATGAGATGAAAGATTTAATTAATTGAATTGTTCTGAACACACTTTTTCAGTTTTCTATCAATGTACGTCAGGTGGATTGTTACAGTATCAGCGCTCTAATTGTTCTAATAATATGAAATCGAGTCAAATTAAAAGAGAGCAATCAAGAACAAACCTTAATAAGTATTCAGTATGAACAGTGTCATTGGTTAGTTTCTTAATCCATTCCGTAGCTTTAAATGATAAAATACTAATTCTTACAAACGTTGTCCTGTCTCTGAAATGTAATACTAATAAATAATAATAGCCCTTTATTCAGATCTTTCTTAATACTTAACTAAACACGTAGAATTTCTAAAAGTAGACCACCTCTCTTCTTTTAGCTTCTTCTAGATTACCATTTATGTCTCCGAAATAAATAGTCTAAAACAGTCTTAAGTTACGAATATTATGCAACAGAAGAATTAAACATAATATAATATTTAGTTGCATATATACATAGCACCAGGAGAACAAACACAAATGTTGATCAGATAAATGTTTGTACCGTGTGGGAATCAAATCCACTTATAACACAAGATAAATACGAATCGAGCCTGTCAAATAAAATAACTGTAGGCCAATCGCAGTGCATGTTAAATATGCAGCGTAGATTTTTATCTTATATAAATGTCCTAATAAATCTGGGCACGTGGCAGCCCTACCCAGTGCTCAGCAGAGATTCGTCAGTACGAATGAACATAAATTATTCCTAGCCACTCCGCCCGGCGCAGGATAAATGGTGTGCTTAAAAATGCTATCCCTCTTTAGTCACCTCATGAATTCGCTGATGCTAACCAGATTTATTGACAGTGCGAGATTGTCGACGTGGACATTGCCTGTTTACAATTCGGGTTAACAACTGCAAGGATTCACCTTACTATGCTATAGCATTTATTATGAATGTTGAATACAACGTGTTCAAACATTAGAAATGCAAATGTTTTTTATGAAACTTTTATGTTTTTAACTTCCATGATAATAATAAATACACAAGTAGAAGATACTTCTTGTAACAATAGGCATCTGCCAACAATAGTCCGATTATAGTTAAGACCCTGGGTAGATATATATATATATATATTGAATATATATATATATCAACGTGCGTTGATATATATTATATATATATATATTATAGTATATAATGAATAATTTATAACGAATATGTTATGTATTCATTTAGAATTAAATTCTGCGTACAGGTGAAACGCGAAAGGGCGGGGATAGGCAGTAATGCCTTCCCAGCGAGGCAATTGTGATAAAAATTAGAATAAAGATCGTATTTGGTCTTAGTTTATACAGGTCCTATTCGCATCATCATTAGGCAGATCATTTGCCTTCCTTTGGGTGAACAAAAAACCCTGTAGTATATCCCGTTCCACCGTAAAACGTGAAAATTGTTCGTGTAATACTACTTTCTAATACTTGAAATCATCGATACTTAGTTGAAAAATGCAAAGAACCAAAATCATCGATGTATCTAACGGATTAGCAAGTCGAAGTAGTCGCAGACTATTGATGGGGTCGTAACGTGCTGGAATAGAGACCAGATGCAACCAGTCTATAGTAAATCTCTTGATGGCACGTACTTATGTTACAGCAGTGGACAACCTAGCCATTGAACGTCCACTGCTCGACATAGGCGTCCCCAAGTAAGAGGGAATTTTGCCAATAATTGCCGCGCAGGACAAGCGTGTTAGCAATCGCAGAGCGCAGCTTTCGCGACGGGGATGCTGCTGCAAATCCCTGCCCTATTTATTGAGCTACATTGTCTCGAATGGATATACCGCCATCTGTCGTCTTTTACGACACCTGTTACAGGTAGAGTCTAATAGTACCTCCCATTCGACTCTGCCGGTATCTCACGGCGAAACGGCTGAATATAATAAATAATGCATTTCAAATAATAGTTCTATCCTTATCGATCTTATATCGATTTTTTAACGATGAACGAACTATATATGCAGTTAGCAGAAAATAGACCAACAAAATAAAAAAAGGCATAATAAAGAAATGGATTGCTCGATGGAGACCAAATAGAAGCCATTTAAACATTCCAATAACAGAATAACGCGTTTGAATGAACTATAAACAAAAACCAATTGCAAACGCACGTAAAAAGTATACTTTGTTTTTACAACCACAAAAAGGCAATAATAAATCAGATCTTGTAATTTATTGAACAACCAGCATTTATAAGTTCCATGCATGTTGGCAACAGTTTTTATTGCTCCAGCGTTTTGTATTAAAACGGGTAATGTACCGTCGTATGATATATGGTACGGCAGGGTGTCGACGCCGTTATCGAGTTATGGTTTACTATATAAAAAATATACTGGTTAGACGACTATTTATTGCTAGCGGACAGAAGAAATAGCCCTGAAGCTACCCAAACTATCAATTTTCCTTACAGCAAATAAGAGTGAAAGAAAAACACTCGACAGTTGAAATAATGACCACTGTCACAGTTACTCCTACAAAATACCTTTTATCATTTAACGAATTAACTATAAAAGTAAATGATGTCGAGAAAAAATGGCGCGCGTTCCATAAATTGAAGAATTCTCAGTCCTTTTTCAACTGCAATTTCAAAGGAAACGCCAAGGAGGTGCAATAAAAAACTTTAAGCGAACAAGCTCGGTGTTATTCATTTTATCTGCACGGGACTCGTTCGTTCTAGTGTTTTCATATTTTATGCCCTTGCATTGAGTGCGATGAGTTTTGGCACTACCGTCTACGAATTTCTGAATTTGCCTTACCACTTTAAAATTCAAATGGCGTCTTTAAGATTGTACGTTTTTACGTAATTTTGCTCTTTCACGATGATGTCAAACGAACAATTCATTTTTTGTGTTATTTATATTTGGGATAGTTAGAAGGAGTTTATATGGAAGGTTAACCCAAAAATATGTACACAAATATACTTAATAATAATATTATACAAGGAGAGTCAGCGCACTATTAAGCGTACAATCTATCTAGTTCGCGTACATCTATAAACATTCTTTCCTAATACTTTATTTCCTAATTCTACATTCCGTCGATAGGTCAAAAAAGGACCTACTTAAATATATATATACCATAACGAAGGTACTTCTTGTGAGTGTAGATGATATTAGTCGTATTATGAAGCCTATGAGTCAAAGTTGCACAATACATACAAAATCAGCAGTTGTTACCTTACATTATTAAAAAAGTTAGACTTAATACCTATACATACTATTAGTGTAAATACGATCTATAAATGTTTATCAGTCTAATAAACTTGTGGCTTCAATCATAAATATAAAGTCAAAACAACACGGAAAGTCTCGGCCGGTGAGTTATCTTTTTATATAAAGTTAAGATACATTTAGAATCTACTAAATATGTAAGCAAGTGCGTTGCCACAGACAACAAAGAAACTTCAAAGACCAACCTCACTGCAATCTCTTGTACGCTTCACACTCACGTCTCAATATCTGTCGAACATTGTTCATATAAAAGAAGAAAATACGCCACAAAATGGGGACTTTCGTCCATATGACATATAAAAACGGCACTTGTATGCAAACTCGACGCGACATTCGCTATGTAGGCACGTCCAAAATTTTTACGATAAGTTGCTACATAAAAACAGGATCGAGCAAAGATCATGAGACGGTACGCGCGGGGAATAAAACCTGCACATAATCTTGTCTTCGTACTAAAATATTGCCCTTGTATTCATATATCCGATGGTCGAGAAATAACATTACAGATTTATTATTATGAAACGCATTCCGAGAAGCCCTTTGAATCGTAAGGCTATTTAAGTTTTGCTTATTATTTGTACTCAAAATTTTAACCTTTTCTTGCCTATTGACTTACCACGTTCGTTCGTGTATATGCTTAATTTATTTGACACATGTCTAGAAACTACAGAATTTATATTACTAGACGGGGAAAGTCCATTTTGTAATAAAAAAAAAAATAATATATAAACTCACTTCCTTATAACTAACACGTTTTAATAATAAGTTATTGCAAAACTTATTGTATAGCAAATACAATGTAAGAAAGAAAACATATAAACCAAAGGTGGGGTTTATTTTTGAATATTTATGTACATCACACCTGTAATATAGATATTAATGAAAAGGGTTTCTGAATACATATAGCTGTTTTATAATTTATTCAAACCTGAAATATACCTGTGCCTTCAACCGCATGCGTGAGTAATTAGAGGTTAACAACCGAACTGGATAGGCCTAACAAATAGCCGTATTATGCCGAGTTAATGCCAGACATTCATTAACTGAAATCACCATCATAAGCTTGACATGTCTTATCGCTTTAAAAAAATGCGCGCCATTAAAACATCCCTAAGGAAGATCGCCCGGTAATCTCACTGCGCGATGTATTATGATGACTCCATTAGAATACTGTCAAGATACAATCCGTCCAATAAAAAAAGTCGCCGACGAAAAAACGTCTCTCACGGCAATGGCCCACGTCGCAAACCGTTTGTGTAATAGCGGGAGGAGAATAAACTTGATACTGTCATTGTTTAATGGCAAGTCGTAAAAGGGTATTATCGTTTCATTTTTGCTTTCCACTTCCATATATTATGCGTTTCAGTACATTAAGCAGAACGGCCCCTACGGGATACGACTCTTGATTGTTTAATTTATAAAATTATAGCTTGTGCTTCGCCCGCCTGTTTTTATAAAAAAAATGAAGCCAATATATTATAAAATAACGTTTATTATCATATCATGTATTTTATGATAAACCTATTCCCTGCAAAAAGTCACGTCTTCGAGTCGATATATCGCGACATTTCTGCGTGAAAGGTACTCCGCAGAATAAAATAAAATGCCTTCACATTTATGATACTTTTAAGTAAATAGTGAGTACAAAAAATATTTTATCATCATCATCATAGCAGCCGTAAAACGTCCACTGCTGGACATAGGTCACCCCTAGAAAGGGGGAATTTAGCCCAAAATTGCCGCGATGAGCTGGCGTGATGGAACTTTCATTGCGCAGTTTGCGACGGGAATGCTGCTGCCCACTGCCCGCTCTATTACATTTGAACTACGCTATTTAGGGTGGGTATCCCGCTATCTGTTCCGGTATCTCAGCCGCCTCTTACACCTAGTATAAAGGGTTGTACTATTCTCTCTCTGCTATACTCTGCCGGTACCCCAAGGCTTGAAATATTCCGTTTAAGTATTCAGTAAAAGTGCTAATTTGATATTACCCTCGACAAATAAAGTCTCGATCTTCAGAAGATTTTTCTGACATTTCTTTATAAACTAAAAATTACCAAGCCATCATAATATTAATAGTTAGGAGATATTCCTGTGAAATTTTACTAATTTGGACATTACAAGGCCAGCCCGATTAATTAAACAATTTATGACTTCCAATATGATATGCGCGCTATAATTATGTGTTTTAATTTTTAATGAAAACAAAACACGAATCAAATCTAGCTGAATTGATGATCAAAGGGATACTTGTATAACCAAATGCGATGTTCCCTTGATACAGCGATCTCTAGTCTGAGGGAAAAATGTGTAGAGATAAATTAAGTGAGTCACACACGGCGCGTTGTGGTGACGTCTCCCATCTACCGCGCGCGGTTTACAGGGACGTCACATTACGTTTTCTCCAGAAGTGTGTAAGTCAAAGATTGCGGTGGCACATGTACACACCGTTCTTTATAATAAATAATAAATTCACACGACATCTCATACGTTAACTTGACTCGGAGATAGTAGCTTAAAGCACTCGTGTTACGAATATCAGACAACAGAGGAATTTACACAGGAAAAATAAAAAATATTCATAATGGTAATATTTGCTCTGGGTGAGAATCGAACCCACGGCCTTTGGCGCACAAGATAGGAGTACCATCTGCACTATCAGGCCCGTCCGTATTATTGACTAGCTTTTTGCCCGCGACTTTTACGCAACATTTTTCCGTTATAGTGTTAATACTCTCTCGCTCTTAACTCCTTCTCATCACTCTAATTTTTCAACAAATTCTTTTTGAGTGACGGCTATACGACTCTGGAATGCTTTCGTTGAATATTAAGCAATCCCTAATCACAAAGCCCCTAAAAAACGCTTTCTGCGTACTTTATTTACTGATGCTGCTTCTCTAACTTTACCCTATTTCTGATGTATGTTATTTTATATATATTTTTCTTATGTATGTTATTTCATATGTATTTATTGCGTTTATTTATACAAATGTGTATGTAACGTTTGTCTTTTTTGTGTATACCACTATACGTATTTTTTTCTGTTTCGAATGATGGTGGACTGAAATGGCGGACTTAATGCCAACTGGCATTAAGTCCGCCATTTGTACTTTTTGTAATATTTTGTGCAATAAAGTTCAATAAAAATAAATAAAAAATAAATTTTATCTCTTCCGAGAAGAAGCGATAGTCACTTCCTAATAGCTAAATTGAGCATAGAGAAAATATAAAGCCAGTTTTACTGCACGGACACGTGTTGCGGACTATCATTGATCAGCCGTTTGGGCGTCAAAAAGCCATACCATATAACCATCAAAGAAGATGCTGACTGACTGACTAACTGGCTGACATAATAATGCAGGCCCTAAAATCTTGAATGTGTGCACAGGGGGTTCCTTTTATAACTTAGGGGAGTGCTGAGTAAGGATTTTTGAAAATTTACCCCTAAGGAGGTAAACTGGGGGCGCAAAGTTTGTATGAACGTTTGCTTTTTTGAAGTCATTCGAACGAAATTCAGTATGTAGGTTCTTCGTTGAAAATCATGAAACTCCTAAAAATATTTTTTTTTAAATCATCCATTAAGTGAAATAAGGAGGGTGCAAAGTTAAAATGACATCTGATTTTCAAAGTTACATCAATAAAATGTTATAATATTGAATTATAACTATTTTTAATTGATTACAACATAAATGTCAATTATGATCATCATATCAGCTATTGAAAGCCATTTAGACAGACGAAGTCCCGGTCACTCGGCAGGATTGCCGGGAGGTTGAGAAAGCCACGGATTAAAACTTGAATCATAAAAATAAAGTTATCTATATTTTCTATATTTTTATTTCCCTACTACAAGTTGTGAACAAAATGAAGTCATTTAATAAACTTTATTAAACTTTCATATAATTGAATTTGATTTACAATATAAATATCTTGTATCCAGTAATAATAATTTTAATAAAATATTTGCGTATTTCGCAATTTAAATTCTTTGTAATAATGAATGTAACAACAAAGTTTTAGCACTTATAATTTAAAATTTTAATAATCAATGATATTTGTGGTTTTAAGTCGTAGGTACAAATGTTTTTAAAGTTTTAAGTTAAAACTGTTATTTATTCTGTTTAATTTGAACAACTTTGAAAATATTAATATGATAAGACAAATTTCATCAAAGAATAATTCCCACTAAGCGCAAAGATAACTTTAATTTCATGAATTAAACATTAATAACTTCAAAGTATTCGCAATGAAATGTCTTTATGTTTTATAGTAAAGTTCAGTAGTGTAAGAGATGTATACGAGAGTTCACAATTAAAGAAAATATATTACTATGGTACCTATAAATAATATTAATTCACACGAATTTAAAACAACATTTGCTCATCTTCAATATTGACCTGACTCCGAGATGTTGCTTAAAGCACTTTTGTAACGGACATCAAATAACAGAGAAATCACAAATATAATACATATGTAAATACACAATTAACACCCAGACACAGAACCCTGCCCCACACAGGATACAGTAAAATGCAGCAATCGTGCTTTATTCAGTGATCGATATAAACCTTGCTGTGATTTCGTGACCTTTGAAGGGTTTGACCCGTTTCATGTCACTTCACAGCATTATTTACCTCAGAATAGTCCAATAATAGATTATTTGTAAAAAACAATAATCAAACTGCCTAACCGCTCTTTATAAATTTATAATAATAAATAATGTATGTAAACAACAGATGGATCAGAAATCATTATACGGTGCTCAAAAATAAAATACATTTCGTCTTTGTTATCTGGCAAATTTTCGAAACGGTGGCACTAATTTTGACAGTATCACTCAGCTGATATTAAGAAGTACGAGCCAACTATGGATATAAAAAAAACACTGCGAAAAGACCATCCCAAAAGCCTTACGCCTGAACCATCACAACAACTGCTTCACTAAACAAATAGCATGTCAGAATTCTAGAAGGAAACGGCTGCATTGATTTTAAGCAATAAATTTAAAACATTTTAACGGGTAAGATTACATAGCGTAACATACTTTATTCTCGTCGTTCTACTTACTATATACCTACATAGTATATACTCTGCCTCCTATATACTAATACATCATACTACTCACTCTACACCATGGTCACATTCACATACACACACACATTCATTCATCATTTGCACCCTACGTCTTACAGCCATCACTAGAGCACAAAAATAGATTATTTTTTATTTAAAAAATACTGTATCATTATATTTTATTACATCATTGTCAATGACGGGCCCAATGGCGTAGATGGTATTGATCCTATCTTATGCCCCCAGGGTGGTCGGTTCGATTCCCACCCTGGTAATTTTTTTACATAATGATATTTATGTTTTTCCTGTGTCAAAAAATGATTATGGTTGTTAAAAATATGTATTAAAGTATTATATTTATGATTCCTTTGTTATCTAATGTCCGTAACACAAGCGCTATACCACAGAGTCAGGTCAACGCATGAGATGATCCGTGAATATGCATTGTAATATTAAATCCATTATTTTTATAAAAGCTTTCAATTCGTGATAACATCTAAATAACACGAGTAGCGAGAGACGAGTGTAACACATGAATATTCTGTTTTAGAGCACTTAAAATCCGACAGACTCTCAGACAGGTCCGTCATATATGTACTCGTATATAAACGATACAGCTACAAATGACTTCTTCACAGACGAACGCTTTCCGTCTAGGGTAGACGACACTGTATTTAAATTAAATAGATTCACTCAATACAAAATATTACTTAAAATTCAGACGCTTATGTAGAAGAGGTGCAGTATAGAAGATCCTTCAATAAACCAGGTGGTAAACTGATCGTAAAACGTTCTTAACGAAGTATTTCGAGTATTTCTTAATTCAATGTTATTTCACAGTTTTAATCTTTTTTGGTATTAATTATAAAAAAACGTATGTCGTTTCTAATAAAAATGAACGATTCAAGAGACGATCACTCGTTTTTCACGATTTTTTATAAACTAGTCGTTGCTTTTATTTTGCAAAGAATCTTAATAATTCCTATACTTTTTAAGAATGCTCAAATACTCTTCATACTACTAGCAATTTGAGAATCAAAGAACCTAGTTAATTAGTATCAAAATACGAACGCATATTTTACGTATATGAAAATATTCAAATGGTTTGTATAAATTTAAGAAATACTATTTTTTATAAAAAAAATATTTTTTTTAGGTGTCAATAAGAGGCAGCTGAGGTACCGAAACCGGCAGATGGCGGTATATCCACTTGAAACTGTGAAGCTCAAATACAACAGGGCCCGGAATAGATAGCAGCGTCCCGTCGGGAAAGTTTGAGTACTTAGATTCTAAAAACCGACAGCCTTTAACGTAATCAACATATTTATACATAGTTCAGATTCCTAACGCAAACCTAACATTTAAAAGAGCTCCACCCATTCGAAAGCCGTGGCCCGGGAAAAAATTCGCCCCGGAATTCAGATGCATATGTGGGACTGTTCTTTCAAGGCACGGAACGTTTTAAACGGTCTTAAACGTAGATTTTCATTAGGAGAGGTATTTTAAGAATTGCGGGGAGAAGCCGGTCCCGCTTTTAAACAACTTTCACGTTCCGCGTTTATTTTTGTACTTTTGTGTGGAAAGCGAAGGCAAAGAAAATGGGTTTTAGAGTATGATCATTAATCTCACACGTAACAATGTGAATTTATAATATGGATGATTAAAGCAGACATTCGAGTACTAAAGAATTAAAGTTTTCCTGATATAACTATATAATTCGTTTATTTTTTATGACGCACAATCGATATATCAAAATCGGAGGTTACATTTACTAAGATGTATTTCTCAAAAATAAAAATCATCATCATTACAGCCATTGGATGTCCATTGCAGGACAAAGGCCTCCGCTAAAAAGTGGGTAGTTTGCCCATAACTGTCGCGCTAGGCAAGCGTGTTGGCAATCGCAGAGCGCAGCTATCGCGTCGGGGATTACTGCTGTCCATCCCTACTCTATGCATTTAAGCTACAGTCTCGGATGTATATACCGCCACCTGTCGGTTCTGCTACTTTAGTTATTCGCCTCTAACGACACCTGGTGCAGAGGGAGGTACTATTCTACTCTGCCAGTTACTCACGGCCAAATTAAAAAATGAGTATAAAATATAAATTCACACAATATCTCATATATTGATGTGACTTTGTAGTAAGTCGCCTCAAGCACTTGTGATACGGAGAGACAACAAAGGAATCACAAATATAATACTTAAAAACATATTTCAACACCCCGACACAGGACAAATACAAATATCACCATATGAATATTTGTCTCGAGTTGGGATCGAACCTACGATCCCTGGCTCATAAGGTAGAATCGCTACCATGGGGACGGTCAACCTATGGACCATAAGATTGATTAATGGTTAAAACAAGACGAAAAAGTTTTGTATTGAAGGTAAGGCTATTATATATTTCGTGGAATTATGTCAGTTAGTTTGGTATTACCGCATTTCGAATTCATTATCTTGTCGGTAGGTACATTTCTAGATTCATCTCTTGATTGGCCATTGTAGCAATTTGAATAGAAATGTCGATCACTCCTTGAATGGCAGCGCGGCGAGATAGACAATTTGCGTCCCCACTCGCACCCAACTTTGGGTATTTTGGACGGACCCATTTATCTTGCTTAAGTTACATTCGACTTGATTATTGTCGTTTTCAATTTGGAGTTTGATATTGTTATGCTAAGAAGCCATCTATAATAGTTTCAACCCCTATTCAGATATTGCTGCATGAAGTAAAATCATATTTATATCGAAGGCCACACAATAAGTTTTCATAGATAAATGTGGGTGAGTAATGCAAATAAGAAATAAAGCAAATAAGAATTTAAATGTAAAGAATTACCATTCTTTACATTTTTTTACACATACCATTCCATTACCATTCTTTACAATTACATAAAGCGTATGATTTGTATACAGGTACATACATACTAGCAAAAAACATAAACAAAATTGTGTTTGATTGTTTCTTTTAATAGCAGCTGGCAAATTTTATCAAGAGTAATTTAGACTACCTAGTACTTTATATATATATATATGGATTCCTTAAGATTACTTGAAAGGTTCTATCTATTTAAAAATGCTGAAATTTATAAGTTTTAAAGTTGATATTTACTAGAAATAATTCAACTCGTCTCAGGCTTCAGACGGAGCTCCCACCTACATCCTTGCCGGGGGACTGCACTATCATAGTTTTACTGAAACGTTAGAAGATCCCTCGTATTTTTTATGCTCTTTTTGTGCTGAGAATTCAGCGATATCTCTTTAATGTTACGCCTACAAACACTCAAATGTCAATCTTTTACAGGTATAAAGCAATCGATAAAGAAGAAGTAGTAAATAATTTTTTTGAGATGTTTTATGCATTTTAAAAGTTGAAAAGTTAAAAGTTTTAAAAGTTGTTTTTGGTAAATATCATCTTCGTTAAGATTATTCAAGAAAAATATAGTAGCTCACTTTATATGCGTCTGGTATGTTAACCGGCTCCCCACTCTCGGCCACGTAACCAACGATGCCGCTGCCCCAAGGGATCCTAATCTCGTCAAGGTGTTCCATCTGCTCAGGGGTCGACTTGGAGCACACGTCGAACAGCTTCGATACCAGGCATCTGTCGACAATTACAAAAATTATGAATTAAATATAAATAAATTCACACAACATCTTACACGTTGACCTGACACCGAGATAAGTCGCTTAAAGAATTTTCAGACAACAGAGGATTCACATATATATACATAATGAGTTTACAGTGTAGCCCAAATGCATAGGGTGGGGATGGGCAGCAGTATCCCCATCGCGAAAGCTGCGCTCTGCGATTGCCAACACGCTTGCCGAGCGAGATATAATGGGCGAAATTCCCCTTTTATTGGAGAGGCCTATTTCCAACAGTAGACTTCCAATGGCTGTAATGATGATGATGACATATTTTACATAAAAACACAAAGTAAACATCAATATTTATTATACAAAGTAAGAATCTAAACCATTGCTGTCTGGTTTTCGAATATTTGCGGTATGGCTTACTGTTATAATACAGTAGCCACAGTTAAACCACTAACTAAACCAATAGACTCTACTCCAGTCGTACTCAATTATATAAATACATTACGAAGGCGGAGACAAAACGTCTTCCGAGTTAAGACGAAACGTGTCCTAGAATCTTCTGTTAGAACTGAAAGGAAACCCAATAAAGTCCGTGAAAAACGGGGAGTACGAATTTTCTTGTACTGGAATATTTAAAACTTCAAGTCAATAAGACATATCATGTATAAGAATTAACCTATCCCTCTAAATTTCTACAACATAATAGTTGCTGATACTTTTTATCCTCATTATAAATTCCCACAACATCTGATACATAGACCTAGCTCCGTGGTAAGTCGCTTAAAGTACATATGTTAGAGACGCCTGACAACAGAGGAATAATACTACAGAAATATACTACTTAAATATCTATTAAACACCCAGACAGAACAAACAAATGTCATCATATAAATTTTTACTCTGGGTGGGAGTCGAACCCACGACTTGGATAATAGGATTACTACCATCTGCGCCATCGGGCCCGTCAATATATATTACTGAAAAGCACGATGCTAATAAAAAAATCTGTAGCATCATTAGTAGATGTAATGTGTTGCCTATGCAAGTTGTTCATTTGAAGAGATCCATTGATGGAACCGCTGTCTATGCTGACAGGTAAACACAATTTTTTTTTTCAACTAGCTGGAGCGTTCCGCATGGTGTTACGCAAATATTAGCTACAGACGCGTGAGACCTTCCTTTGGCTATCGCCAGAGAATTTGTTGTTTAAGCTGCTCGGTATTTTCACTGTAGCAACGCAAACACACAATTTTCAAGAATTCTAAGATAAAAATTCCGTAGGTTACCATTTTTGTGTATTAATATAAATATTATGTTTTGTACATCCCTACTAATATTATAAAAGCGAAAGTAACTCTGTCTGTCTGTCTGTTACGGTTTCCCGCGTAAACCTCTCAACCGATTTTGATAAAATTTGGCATAAACAATTTTAGACCCTGAAAAAGGACATAGGCTATTTTTTAATTCGAATTAAGGGTTGTAACGGGTCGAAAAGGGGGATAAAAATTGTATGGAAGTATCGCTATTTTTAAAGCTAAAAACTTGAAACTTATTTTCCGGCCATTGATTCTATATAAATAAACATGACGTTTAAAGTGAAGGTAAAGAGGTATGGTACCTTAAAAAATCTATTCCACGCGGACGAAGTCGCGGGCACAGCTAGTAATATATAAACAGAACATGAGCACAATCGTTTATATTAACTGAAGTCTTTTCTTAAGGGCATATGAATCGCGTTGGTGGAATTGCTACATGCCGGTTTCACCGCCTCGAGCACCTACCCTGATTCACTACAGTCCTTTAAACATAGCTTGCTGAAAATGACAGCTGTCAATTTAACACGGTTTAAAATTATTTGTCTAATTATATGCCTTAACTTTAGCCAATTTTTTTCTCAACCAGCAATTGGAAGTTCACTGCTGAGCATTAGGCCTCTCCAAGAAGTGTTGGCAATCGCAGAGCGCAGCTTTCGCGACGGGGATGCTGCTGCCCATCCCCGCTCTGTGCATTTGAGCTGCACTGTTTCGGATGGATATTCCGCCATCTGTCGATTCTGGTACCTTAGTCGTCTCATATGACACCTGGTGCAGTGGGAGGTACTAATCTACTCTGCCGGTACCTCATGGCAGAGCCTGTTTTTATCCTTACTAATATTATAAATCCGAAAGTAACTCTGTCTGACTGTCTGTTACGCAATCACGCTTAAACTACAAAACCGTTTTAAATTAAATTTGGTACACAGATAGTCTAGAGAGTTGTAAGGGGTCAAAAGGGCGGATAAAATTGTATGGAAGTATCGCTATTGTTAGAGCTAGAATCTTAAACGTATTATTAAGGCTATTGATTTGTATATATAAATAAATATAATATTCAAAGTTCATATAAGTTAAAGTAAAAGGTATGATGCCCAAAGAAACTACTGCACACGGACGAAGTTGCGGGCACAGCTACATGATATAAATTAAAATCTTTGTAATTTAATCAATATCTAATAACAACAACTTATAATACGTATAGAAATTAAGTATTATGTTACTACATTGACATCTGTCATTTTACTTCTGATAGCTATCAATACATAAATAGAAGTATGTATATACATTTATTTGTCTTACTTACATTAGACTTTATATTGCTCAACATTAATAAGGTTACGATTTCATTAATTTGGGCGTAAACCGATAAAGGATACAGGCAGAGAAAAATCCTCTCTATATCCTGAATACAGGCAGCATCCCCATCGCGAAGCTATGAACATATTAAATTCATAAATTTACAATAATGTTGGCCATTTTTGAAGGCTTAAGAAAAGCGAAAGCCATAACGAAATATATAAATGTACGATCTGCAGAATCGATCCCGAAATCCAACGCTTACGTTGAAGATTAATATCAAGACGAAATCGTCCGATCTATTTCTCTCATTCTCATTATCTCATTTAAAGAGAAATAATATTTATTTTTGTTTAATGGTAACAATAGTTTGAAATCAACAAAAATGTTAATCACTTATTTACTAATATAATACTATATATATATATTGAAGCAGACAATCAATCAATATCACTGATAGAATTAATGAGTCATCAATTAGGCTCAAATAGTCTCAAAAATCTCGACGAACCCACGCCAAACCGCAGGCATAGTCCAGTTAAAAATACAGAGTCAGCCGTGAGTTTCAATCCTTGGCTTATTTCATAATACCTAGAGAGAATATTTAACGGGAAGTGCGCCATTTACTGCATTTAAAAGCATAAAACCTTAAGATCACCTCTTTGTCTATTTAACACAGGTCTTAACAGGCTCTGCTCATACGTGACTTACTCTCTAGAGCTCCGGTGTATTTTGCAGCATTAGCAAAGCAAACTATGTTTACGAGCAAGTTAGTAGCTTCAAATTATACGTGCATACATTACTACCAACTCCGTTGAGCAAATTGCTTGATTAGACATATGCTAGGAGGTTGAATTCAACTTTGAACTAAGGATAGTGTATTTTGATACAATCAAATTGAGCGTGATCCTCAAATATAATTAGTTACCGGGGACGTTCAGCAGTATGTGTTATCTATTTCATTTTTGATTGTGTTTGGTCCTATGATATGCATATAAAGAATGAACGTATTACTCTTACAATAAAAACTACCAAACAAAACCAATAACATGAGTTAGATCAACGTTATACGTTTATACTCTAATTATTTTGTAAATTATAAACAAAGTCACGAGTTAGTTCTGTATGCATTTACTGAACTGAACATATTTAAGAAACTCATCTCATTTTCATCGTTCCACCAAATCAGTTCATAAGTGCGACTACCACTTCACTTCGACAAAACTCAAGTCCAAACGAACCAAGAATGTGCCAAACTAATCATTAGAATAGCACTGCAAGTTCACATTAATTCCGCCAATAAACGCTCCTAACATGAATCACCCGAATGCCAGTCGGAGTATTAGCCAATTAACAGATGGCAGACGACAACCGGGAATCCTAGATCTAGGAAAAACAAATTATACCCGCGGCCACATTACATTGCGAGTCAGCAGGCAAACTAGACAGGCATACGACAGCCATAATCGAATTCTCTACTGCCCGCCCGGGAATTTTCCAATCGGCAGCAAGTAGGAAGAATTCGTTTAATAAAACGATCCACTCGAGAACTGGTCACATATGGTCGGTAAATAGATGCAATGCGATACAATAAGACCCATTACGGAGGTTTGCTACAGTTCCGAGTTCATCCTTATCAGATTTAACGTTAGTGTCTTCCGAGAAGTTATAATAAAACCAAATTGGCTGTGATTTAAATGGACGTGCTATCTATTGACAATGTCGTGTTTCAACGCAATGTACTTAAAAACTTGTATCAAACAATACTTTGCAACATTCACGCATTTGCAACTAAAATGTTCTAAAACTAAAATTTTTATGCTCGACCTTTTTACGTACTGATTTCATAACATAACGTTTGTGTAAAAGTTACATAAGCCGCGATTTATGGTCGTTAATAGAGTATTTTCATTTAAACTTGTGTCATAGTTTTGAAGCTATTTAGTCTGCAAAGAAACTTTTAACAATGTTAGGGATGTTAAGTACGAAACACAAAACAAGGTCATCGCAAAGGTCATCATCACGAACAAGTAAAGACGGAACGCTCGCATATCGTGTCGGCAACATTGTTACAATTACAAACTAGGACATAAGACGTGCGGACTGTAAAGGGATATAATATATGGGATATAACAATCCACTGGTCCGCTGCCCGCAGTCTCCGTGTGTGGTACGTGTTACTGGCTAACAAAGTTGCGATCACTGCAGAACTCGGCAATAGTATTAAGTCTCGAGAGATTCAGTGAATGACATATAGAATTCCATCCAATAAGATAGATATCGTGGCCAATATTTCGGGATCGTTTCTGTTCGTGGCAACGATGGTGTTTTACACTACGTTTCATTCTTGGTTTTAATTGGAGACGATGGAAATTGTACGACAAAGCAAAAATATATTAACAAAATTATAAACGTAAAATTATTTTAAAAAGGAAGAAAACATAAATTATAAAGTTAACACAGATATATCTAAATATATCTGTCTTTTGTGCCAAAGGTCGTGGGATCGAACCCCACCCAGGAGTAATATCTATATGATGATACTTATGTTTTCTCTGTGTCTGGGTGTAAATGTATATATATATATTTATATTAGTAGTATATTTGTGATTCCTCTGTTGTCTGATGTCCGTAACACAAGTGCTTAAAGCGACTTATCACGGAATTAATGTATGAGATGTTGTAGATGTGAATATATATATTTTATTACTAGTAATTAATTCTGTTATTCTATGCAAAAAAATGTTATGAACCGAATTAACTAGTTATTTAGTCATTCAAGTAAAACGCGTCTGTATTTGCATGTTTTAAAATAAAAAAAAGTCAATGTTCATAAAGTGATAATTATTCCAAACTGACAAGGGTACAGAAAAATATATGGGAAGGGAGCAGTGAAAAGATCCCGTTTCAATCACGCCCGATTTATTATTATTCAAATTTCCAAGAGACATCCCACCCATGTAAGTGTCCATATTTGGGTCACCCACTATGTCATTCAATGTACTCGTATCTGCTTTCCAGAAACGCCGGCGAAATAAAATATCTAACAAGGACGAAGGAGCTTTTTTAACGGCGCCATCTTGCGGATATCATCGAAATCTTGTTTGGGTCGCTACACGTATAATCTAGGTCATTGTGACAGAAGTGACATTTGAGCACCGTGGAAGACTGATCGCTTAGAATTACGTTTCTAAGGGAATAATGGAAAGTCAAGTCAATATATTTATTTATGTAACTCAAGTGTTTCTATTTACATTGAATTTAGGTGGACTGATATAATTTATCTATTTATAAGTAGATATAAGTGGAATGGCAAATCTATCTCACGGGAACAGTTTATTTTTACGGGATTTCGATTCTTTTATAATAGTCTGGTTTTCTAGCCGTGAATTTTTTTTTTAAGTCAGTCCAGTAGATTTTTAGATTATTTATTACAAATCTTTACAACTAAAGATTTTATACAAAGGCATATTTACTTAAAGATCATAGTAAATTTAGTTTTAAGACCACAATAGATCTCAGTACACAAACTTGTCTAGAACTGATCATCTCTGGCGTGATTGAGTAACAAAAATACAAGCAAACTTACTCAAATGATAGGATTAATAATATTTTTACGAGGTTAAAATACATCCATTCATATTAGTTTGAATATACTGCAGTAAGTAGAAACTAAAATACTCAGTATCCAAAGGTGTGTGGACAATCCCATCTCAGCGACTCCCTGCCTCTAAGAGCAATGAAACTCAATAAAATCGTACCGAAGCGGCTAGGTGAGTGGTACACATGTAACTTCATTTCGGAGACTACTTTATGATAAAACGACTGGATGAGAACACGATTTCACGCGGAATAGGACAGTAATCTAATTCACCACCTTGTAGTCTAACACTTTTATTGAAAGGTATTTAATAATTTAGCCGTTTAAATTATAACTTCAGTTAAAAAAAGGTTGATAAGGCTTTTAAAGGCTATACCCCCTAAATGGCCTTGCTCGATAAATGGACTATCCAACACAGAAATAATTTTGCAAATCAAACCAGCGATTTTTGAGATTAGTGCATTTAGACAATCAAACAAACTGTTCAGTTATAGACTAATAAATATATATATATATATATATATATATATATATGTGCGTAGATAGACAACATACATACAGTCTATGTGAGCTTTACTGTAGTCTATAGACGTTCAAAATACACAAGGATATCACTAACGCGTTGCCAACCATGTGATTTGATGATATTATATCATTATCTAGTATTTCACTGCCTCTCTCAACCTTTAAACAGTAATGCTATTAAGCGGTAAAAATAAACGAGTGCGGTAAAAATGTGGATGAAGTTTGAATGAGATCTACCTCTTAACTAGATATCAAAACAATACAGGTTTCTTGATAAATAGCCAAATACCAAAATGTAAGACCTCTCGTTTTGTCTTAACTGCAACAAACAAGACAGACATACAAATTGGTGATTAATCGTTGGTAACTCTCCCATTAGCGTCCAAAGACCGCATCCATTAGTTCGCGCTGAACGCCACTCCATTCTTAATATAACTTATTTATTAATTCCATTTATTTTATTATAGTTCCATTATGATACGTATGCTTTATATTAAATCTTTGGTACATTACATTGTTTCACGTACAAGATTTCAATTTTTAAACCATTTTAATTTTAACTTTACATATTGCTACTTGTACTGTTACTTATGCAGTTCAACTTTTATATTTTGTTGACAATTTTAATATCGTGTGTATATGTTCAGTTCAGTGTAAATCTTAACAAACATTTTACGATAATTTGTTTTGTTAAGCCAGTTAAATAACTCGTAAAGTGTGTTTTTTTATATAAAAAATAGTTTGATATAAGACTTTTAAAAAATGATTTTATTTCGCGTTAAATCCTTAGTGACTCATCGGATATTCGTTTGTCGACCCAAAGACATGAGCGGAGTTACGATCGAGCACTAACTCAATACAAACTCCCGGACCCTTTCATTTAGTTATTATTCTTGTTTCTGCCCTTTTTGGTGACCGTAGCCTTGGCCGGCCCTATAGAATTGTAACATACATGTATGCGGACCAAAACAAAAGCTTAGGTGAGAATATATAAAAAGATATTGACCGTCCACGATATAGTTTTGAAGCGTTAGGCAGCAATGATTACCAGTTGACATTATAAAAAAAATAAATTATAATATATTTACACAACATTTCATATATTGACCTGACTGTGGTCGGGACAATGCAACAGTAAGTCGCTTTAAGCACTTGTGTTTAGAACATCAGACAACAGAGGAATTACAAATATAATATATTAATTAAAAATTGAATACATATATTTAACACTATTAATGTAAAACATATTTTTTTAAAATTAAAAGATAAGATAAGAAAAGATAATGGTGACGCATTATACAATATACGGGATAAACTAAATAAACGCACTTTTGTCTCGATTGCGTTATATTTGCAGATAGTTGGGAAGTAATTCTAAGTGTGTCTCTATTTGTGAAACTAAATGTCTGATTTAATTTTTTTTTATTAATAAGTATTTATATATCTTAATATATGGTATTATTTGGTTATATTTTTATATATGTCTGTTCTATAGGGCATGTGTAATTGAGCGCCGCTGGTAGGACTGGCAAATATTAATAAATAAATAGATAAGTTACTTATGTCAGCCATAAGATTCACACGGAGATCATTATAGGATTTGGACTGTGATTGCCACAGGTGTACAGGCGGAATCCGCTTTATCACAACGACAGTATCACAGGTACCCCAATGTAATTATACCGTTTTTAGAAATCTGATAGCCCAAGTTAATAATAATAGTAGTTTATTCATGTTAACCCCTCACTTGTACTATGCTGAACGCGTGATTCTTTCATTTCGCTTCTCGTCTCCGACCTTCCCTTTGACTTGGCCGTGACCTTAGCGAGGGGAGACGCGCGCCATACAAGTTTGGCATGCAGAAACAAAACGCTATGGCAACTCCGCATTTTTAGCAAAAATATAGGGAGATTTAAAACTGTGTCGCATATATCGTGCTTTCTTGGCGGTGTTTTGTGTTATATTTTAGGGTGCTCTCGAACAAGACATGAGGGAGCGGCTTGAGAAATTCGTAAACAAAGATATGCATGTAGGTATGTAAGCTAGTGATAGAAATGATTGAAACCGATTTTCATTACTACTTGGACAAATTGGTCTTCCTGGTTATGAAAAGTAACTTCCTTCCAAGTAACTTCCTTGGAATAAACTGAATTAGTCCTTTTTCGTGTTTATAATATTTCATTGCTAGTTAATGCTTTGGTAGGAATATAGAAACCAGTGTATAATATATATAGTTATATATTTATACAACAAATTACACGAATCAATAATTGCATAAGATAAATTGATAGACCCGACGGCGCTATCGGTAGTATTCTTATCTTGTCGCCAAGGGTCGTAGGTTCGGATCCTAACCAGGTCAAAAACAAATATTCATATATTTGTGATTCCTCTATTGTGTGATGTCCATTACACAGTGCTAAAAGTTAATTTTCTCGGGGCCAAGAATTTATTATTATTACATACATTACTTATAAATATATATATATAAAAGGTGAAGCTAATTAACATATCAACGCAGGAGCTAAACTATATGGGTTAGAAACTTAAAATTTTGTACAGCGGTTCCTTTTATAAAATTGGGACCCACTAAGAAACATTTTGGTAAATCCACCCCCAAAAGGGGTAAAACGAAAGTGCAAAGTTAATATATATGAAATGAGACTTAAGGCTGTTTTCGAAGTTAATCGACTTAAATTTAGTATAAAATGTATTTATTAAAACTCACAAAACACTGTATTGTTGTACACTGTACTGTATTGTAGAATATTTTTAAAAAAATCATCACTTAAGGGGTAAAAGAAGGGGAGCAAAGTTAGTATGAATGTTCTGCAACTTAACGCGGATGAAACCCCGGGGTCTGCTAGTTCTATATAATAAATATATCGACATTGTCACGCCAGTCCCATGGAGAGTAAGTAATCTCCCACTGACATACAAATTGTCAAGTAGCACGCTGAAATTGTCGACCATAACGGGCGTAATAAACACGTCACCTGGTCCGAGAGCGACAGGCTTTGCCTACGAACATGCGTATCCCACATGCAAGATATCTTACATGCAAGAAGTAATTAAAGCGAGACTAACAGATCAGTCACGTTTAATGTTAACATTTCACTCGGCAAGAGAGAGAAGCTTTAGACGATATGATATATTTATGCTCTTTACGTATTTAAATTTAATCAAACAGAGACACAATCCATAATAACCCGTAACAGATTATGGTATTCTGTTGTGGGATTTGTTCATGCAAATCGTGGCATCATGTCTGATGCTTGGTATTCATGAATAGAAGATATTCATAAATCATTCTAGTAGAAATACACGTTTTAGAGTATATTTCCCTAATAAAATTGGAAATCTCTCAATATGATACAGAAACGACAAGCACTAGTTCAAGCAAAACTTACCAAATCATTACAATAAAACAAAGCAGCTTTTCGCTGTCTGTTCCTATGCTTATATTTGCTTAGATTTTGATGCGGTTCTTTTTTATTAAAATGATTCAAGCGACAGTATTAATGTATAATATATGCATAATATAGTAGAGAAACACTGATAATTATACGGGTTTCCTATGTGATGGAGTGATATAAACACATTTTTTAGCTCAACCCGACGAAATAAATCAAAATAATGTACTATAGTATTATATATCTTAACCAAATCTACAAAAAAGTCCGCGATGTATATATCTCTTTGGTCTCAGAGATAACCCACAATACCCATTTTTTTATCCTAATTGCACCCGGGTGAGGCCTTCGCGGGTCGCTTTAAATAAAAAAAATATCCATCTGTTGTCATCAATGCTTTGTCTAAACCGATTTGGCGACCGAAAAATATGATAGCGATATCGGCGCATATAGCAGCATATACAGAAACTAAAAGCCCCCTTCTATTGATCTCGCCGAATCCTTGGCCTTGACAGCGTCCAATGTTGTACATTGGGTAACATTCCCAGATTGTACTCATTTAACACGACTCGAAAGGTTGAAATGTCCATAAATAATACCAGTACCGCAAAGGATATTTATCTTTTCTATTCATCGAAGACTGCTTCGAGAAATTACCACATTAAACGTAACTGATCAGTTATTCTCACGTTAATACCGCGTGTACGAAAGCTACATTGGTAGAAAAATCTGTCATCTCCATTTCATAGTATTGTCTGCGAATTTGTTTGATGAACATAACAGTGTAAAGTTTAAACAAAACTTTTCTCTAAAATAATATAATTTTTTTTTTAAACATTTACGCATATCGTTAGAAGGCTTCAAACGCGATCTATTTCACTTTCATATTTTACCTTGCGAAATGTCAAAAACATGTAAAAAGTTGTTTTATCATACAAATGTTCTGTATGCCACTTTTATTCTTGTAAAATCCTGCCCCTTAATAGCTAATCCTAAATTCTTTAAAACTCATATCACACACATATTAAAACTAACTACGCTTTCACCGCATTTCAACGTACACATACTTCATTTTGATAGGACAGGCGCTTGTATTACTTAGCAAGGGTTCAACAACAATAGACCAAAAATATCTTTTTATTTAACAGAAAGACCCTCTAAGATCACAGAAACTTTAGGAGATTGTTCGTACTTCATTCACAGATTTTGAAAAGACGAAAGAGCATGTTTTGTTGTGTAAAGAACTAACCATGAAAAACTCTTCATTTCCTCATGAAGTGAAACATGTATTTCACTTCAAATAGTTTATGAAAAATGATTTTCTTTATTCTTCCTCCCATTATCGCTTATTTGTCATATGATCTTATATAATGTTTTAGAAGAAACGAAGTTTTAAAACTTTTCGTCCACAATGTGAAAGAACGGTCGACGTAGCGTTTGCTGTTGCGTGCTCTCCATTTTAGAAACTTATGGCCGCATCGGCTATAACTTTTGCGTGCTACGTGGCCTCATCTCATAATCCGATGAGCTGAGCCGCAATATTTTGGTTCTTTTATGGACCTCCTCATTCTTGAATCGAACATGCTGAATGCCACAACAACCAGTTTTATAGGAATCTTCTATCTATGCGAAGATCTATAGATGCGAAGATCAATATCCAGCAATAGAATAATAATAACTTTATTCAACAACAAAAGGTAACTTAAACTAAAATACATTTTGATACTTAGGTACCTAAACTAGGTCTAGCCTGTTCTTATAGGCACCTATGAATGTCCTACTGCTGATATGATGATAATGATATACACTTATTCAAAATAATTGGACCTGCAGACAGAAACAGTCTTCTTACAAATGTTCTTTACAACAAGAAAGAGTTTGTTTCACTGGCTTGTCTCAAAAGCACTCAGAGTATATAAAGCGTAGGCAATAAATAGTATGTAAGCAACGATTGGCCGTATCCTGAACATACTTATTCATGAGTTGCTTATGGCATTTGGTGTTCAGACGAGATAAGAATACATAAAATTCTTGTAGCGTACATACATTGCCTGTCTTTTAGAAGTTTCTATTTGGATAATATTTATTGAGATAAACATATTCAGATAATAGATATTCAAGAAACTAAGGATAAAATAGCCATAGACTTTCATTTATTCTATCTTTAATTGTTACTTGTTAACCTGATAGAGGTATCTGACGGGCCCGATGGCACAGATGGTAGTGATCCTATTTTATGCAAAAGGGGTCGTGGGTTCGATATCCACCCAGGACAAATATTTTTTTTATAATATTAGTGTCCTGTATTTAGATGTTAAAATTGTATTTAAGTATTATATTTGTGATTCCTTTGTTGTTTGATGTCCGTATCATACGTGCTTTAAGCAAATTTCCATGAGACAGGTCAATATATGCGATGTGGTGTGTGAATACTTGCATATAAAGGTATAATTTTATGTACTTCTTCTACCTTCATGCAAGTTTCCCTATTAGGCACGATCGTTCGTTAGTAGCTGCTGTATATGACTTCATCTGAATACATACATATCTTCAAAGAATATAGCGTATTATAATTTGTGAAATAAGATCTATATATATTGTTGTAAAGTTTAATGCCGATTCAAGCAGAGGTTTTCTCGTGAAAAGGTAAGAACAAATGAACAATGAACAGCAGCAAGATAATAAGAAATCCAAAAATACATCTCGCCAGTTAATAAACTGGCACAACGTTTCGGCCGGCCGCATTAGAAGAGTAGAAATTCAATAACAACCTCCTTGGGCCATTAACTCTGCCCCAGCTGGAGACCGAGCAGTTTCTGAACGACTCCCAGTTTAATAACATTTCTTCCAAACGCCGGTGTTGGACGCAAATGGGACGACAATTCCCGTGTAATAAAAGTAGAATTAACGAATGCCCGAATTAGAGCGCGAAAATGTATTTTTTGAAATGAAAGTTTTAGTGAATGAGATCTTTGTCCATATAATGGTTTGTGCTTTGATGGCAAATTTCAGTGCATGTTATTTTTTTATACTTAATCTGTTTTTTCTTTCTTCCCCGCTTATTCTTTTGTTCTCTTTTTTCTTTGTTAAAGTATTAAAATACCAACAGAGGAGCTATTACTATTTATTTTTTAATTTATCATCATCATCCATATTACAGCCATTGGATCTCAACTGCTGGGCATAGGCCTCCCCAAGAAAGGGGGAGCTTTGCCCGTATTTGCCGAGTTGGGCAAGCGTGTTGGCAATCGCAGAGCGCAGCTTTCACGACGGGGATGCTACTGATTTTTTAATTAATTTGAAATATTTGCTGTTAACATTTCCTTTGTTAGGAAACGATAACTTTAGCAAATTGAGTACTTTCATCAAATTTTACGTTGCTTTCATCTCATCCGATATTGCTTTTAGATCAGAAGTAAACTTTAAAATACTTCTTATGAACACAATAACAGCTTACTAACTTATTCGCACCCGACACGGCCGTTTATGAGAAAGTACAGATGGCTCACTCAATAAAATTAACGAAAAATAGATAGCAATTATTCAAATTCGCCTTTCTTTGGTGTTTGGGGCTAGAAACAATATGTAAGTATAGACTTTATGACTTAAGCAAAAATCTATGCGTATCTACATCTACATATACTTGTGATTGAGATTGAAACGCACTGTCATAGATATGACAGTGCGTTTTAATACCATAGTGGCATAAAGTTTGCAACAGTCGGTTTTAGAGATGCACCCATGCTTCAGAAAGAACGTTAAGCCGTTGATCCCGGCTGAATGTGCAGTCTTTGAAACCCACTAATCCGTATTGGGGCTGCGTCGTTGTTCATGACCCGTTTTTTTCCGCTAACCTGGGATGGCCAGGTCGTTTATTAGTTAACAATTATATGTCCGATTGTAACTGCGTGCCTGTTCCGCACGCAGGGTCCGCGGGATCAAAGCGAGAGAAGATTTAATTAGCAAAGCAAGCAGATAATGATGATTATGACAAAGCTCGGCATAAACATTGCAAGTGTAGTTCTTCTTCACGTTTGAAGTACTATTCTACATTTTTCTGCGTCTAATCCAAGCGACAGCAATTCATAAACTTGCGCGTCTTTGCTTTTAGTACACCAGATAATTTGGAATGTTCGTTGAGCTGCAAGCGCAGCTTAGATAGTTCACCCACATGGTAGACTTAAGATCTGACCAGAAACGCAGGATCGCGCTGGATACAAGACTAATAAAAGCGGTGCTCATAGAATCTTGGGAAGATGTTTTTTTTTTGACTTGGCAAGGTCTGCGGACTACATTGGTGACATATGTTTTTATTCCTAATGTATTGAGTGAGTCTTCGGTACTAAACACATTTTGTGGCACAACTTCTGAAATAAGCAAACTTTGCAAGTCACCCACAATTTCCCTCGCATCTGAGTTCTTTGATCTTCTACCCCACCTTTGGCCGCCAATGGAATATAAATACATTTTCTTTGCACAAGAACAATCAATCGGAAAATATTAGGCCAAGAGATGTTTCGTTTAATATACATCCGCATATTTTCCCGTTCAATAACTGTTTTATACTTGCGAAAGTATGCTGCAACGTGGCTAGAAAATGTTGAATTTAACTAACATTTTTCGCAAGTAATTTGTGTTTAATTTACTGTTGAAAGCAAACTAAATTAAGTTCGATATTTATTCTTATGAAAACAGACACGCAATTTAGCAATGTTTTATCGAAACTATCAAATGTACCTCCCAGCGTAAAGAGATTAGATTAAATTCAATACCACTGTATATCATCTTCATTGTCTAAAGCCTCCCATCTATTTGATATCAGATATATCGCTGGCAATAAATAACATCTTTGCAGTCATTACTAATACATCGACCCGACACCCTAGAGAAATACCCGCACTATATAGCTCAGGATAAATCATCATGTGAAATCGAGGAGATAACCTAAGACAGATTGTATACCAAGATGCCTTGTCTACCCTTAACCCAGGAGCAAGATTTATTACGAACGTACACAGAATATGCTATGTGCTTTGGATTAAAGCCAAGCAAATAAAAACAATTTTTACTCGCGTTGTAGTAAAATAAGTTATTAACATTGAGGAGGTCAGGCTTATCGTAAATTGATATGGTTATGGGGGTAGTTGCCGCACTAGTTGGACTTTGGTCATCCATGGTAATGATTTACCGCTGTTTTCCACTGTGGACCGACCACAGTAAACTTAACTTCTGGCGAAGATGATAGTGATGCTATCTTATGCGCCAAAGGTCGTGGGTTCTATCACCACCCAGGGCAAATATTTATATGAAGGTATTTGTGTTTGATTTGTGTCTTAGTGTTGAATAAATATATTTAATTTCTATATTTGTAATTCCTCTAGTCTGATATCCGTAATACAAGTCTTTAAGCGACTTATTTCGATATCAGGTCATCGAGTAAGATGTTGTGTGAACATAAACATATGGAGGGGGGGTTGAATCTATAATTGTCCTTGAGTGGATATCGAACCCACAACCCTTGACGGACTATTTGCTACGACTGCTATCTCAAAAATACTTAACATACTTTAATGAAACTTCAGAATACATTACTTAGTTCATACATCAGAATATTAAGTAATTAATATAAATACCACTGGCTTTCCATGAGTTAATCTAAAAATTTGATATAAAATTTAATATATACTAAAACGAAGTTCAGTTTAAACAAACGTTTCTCTCGTAAATTTTAATCCTGAATGTTGCAGTGTAATTTAAAATAACTTTTGCCTACTTCTGTAATATTATGAAATATCTTACTTAATTAATTGTGACACTGAGAATTGGATTTGTTTATTTATTTACAAGAAATATATGCGATATTATCAAGCGTCTCATTATTAACAAAGATTATGAATTACATTACTTGACAACAAAAGAGAACAATTTTCTATTCCAAAAAGATTACAAGTAACAATGGAAGCAGAAAGTTCGCAAAGGATAACAGCTAAGTAAGCAGAAGAAATTGTGCGTATCACGTCGAGCGACGTTCCAGAGATATCTTCGGGCGACAAGTCACATTAGTGCGACCCTTGGGAGTTCAGTAATATGTATATTGCTATGTATAAATCCGAATTTAAAAGATACTTATGCTCGTCACAGGCTAGGGAAATAGCTAGGCGAATTTATGGATGCATTTGCAAATTTATTTTTGGATGTGTGGGTGTATGTTTGTAACTCTTTCATGTATAAACTAAATAATGGAATTTGATGAAACTTAACAATAATTTAGCTGATATATTATAGTAACACATAAGCTATATATTTTTTATTTAACTAAAAACCGTGAGGTACCCGCAGAATAGAATAGTACCTCCCACTGCACCAGGTGTCTTAAGAGGCGACTAAAGTACCAGAACCGACTGATGGTGGTATATCCATCCGAAACAGTGCAGCTTAAATGTACGAGAATGGGCAGCAGCATCTCCGTCGCGATAGCTACACTCTGCGATTGCCAACACGCTTGCCCAACGTGGCAATCATCCAGCAGTGGACTTCCAATGGCTTGTATGATGGCGATGAACTAAAAAAATAAACATGTGTTTAGTGCGCTCCAAACGCCTGCCAAGTTTCATTCGCTTATCATCGTTGTTTCGGGTACATCACGTAATGTATACAAATTAAGAAAATTGAAGTCTTTTTTAAATTAAAATTACATTTTTTTTAATAAGCATATGAAAGTGTGTACAGTTCTTATTGCCAAAAGAAGCTATGTAGTTTTTTGCCTGTTTGTTTGTGATAACAAAACGGCTGGACTAGCTTTGACGGAAAATTTGCCAATCGTTAGCTGATTTTGGATTATTATTCGAACAGGAACCACACGGGTAAACCCTAGCTAGGCTAGCTTATCTTTATTTACAGTAGATATCGGCTGTGAGGTAGGGGCAGAGTGGGACAGTATTCGCCCTCGGTATAGCCACAAGAAGCGACTGAGGTACCGGAACCGAAAGGTAGCTGTATATACATCTAAAACAGTGAAGCTAGAATGCAACAGGGCAGGGATGGGCAACAGCAGTCACGCTTGCCTAGCGCGGCAATTAGCAGTATCCGTTTTATGTATTAGTAGTTACACAATGGTTTCATTAAATTCCGAATAATGGCCGATTAGACAATTAAATAAGTAGCTTAAAAAAGCGTGCATGATGTATAATCGGTATTTTACGAATAAGGTTATGAAATTGAAAAATATGTTTATATATATATTGTTCAGCTACACCATATTTTTTAGTATACACATTACAGAATATTTAAAAAAAGAAACAAGCAAGAAGTCTTGTATAAGTCGTGAAAGAATTTTCGCAACTTTGGTCGCGACATTACATTTTGTTACATCATGCTTGCTTGGAAAATTATTCTGACTTGATGGTAACATTTATAAAAAAAAAGTTAACCCAAATAAAAATAAATATTTATCGTGAAGATATTTCGTAATCAAATGCGTCATATCGTCAACCATTTGGGTAATGCCTTACAAGTTTATATTATGACGTGCCAGATGGCGCAGATAGTTGTGATTCTGTCTTGTGCACCAAAGCTCGTGGGTTCGATCCCAAACACCCAGGACAAATATTTATTTGATGATATTTGTTCTGTGTCTGGATGTTAAATATATTTAAGTAGTATAATTGTGATACCTCTGTTGTCTGATGTCCGTAATACCAGTGCATTAAGCGACTTATCACTGATTTAGGTCAATGTACGAGTATGAGATATTGTGGGAATCGTAAGATTAAAATGGGGATAATTTTTACTATATATTAGTATAAATCCAAACAGAGATAGATTAATTTTTTTGTTCGATCAAATTTGTGATATAACTAACGAATTGTAAAAATCAATTTATCTTAGGCTTTACACGAGAAAAATGCTTGAGATTTTTTTTTCCTGTATATATTTTCTTAAATATTTGTGATTTCAGCATTTGTCAATGCAAAATATCTCTAACGTAATAAACAAATGATTATAAACCACAATTATGTATCCTTAGTAGACAGAATTAATATGTACAATAAATCAGTCGTTTAAAAGTGTCTGGCTAGAGACTAGACAAAAACTTAGAACTAGAAAATTACGTTTAAATACAGACACGTTACCCTTTAATTACAATCTACGTGTCTTGTATTTTAATGAAACATTTCACAGTGTTGTTTACCAGACTGGCTTAGATTTCGTTTTGTAGCGTCGTGTTCATATCTTGAACGGGACTCTTGTAAAATTAATGAAAACCGCAATGTTAAATTATAAATCAAAACTGAACTAAATAATTAATTCTTTATTCGATCACCGAACTGCCTTTAAAAGGAATCCATCAAAGAGCACAACATTTTAATTTACCTGATAACAAAGGTTGTCTACGCAGGTCGCCTACCTCACTCTCGATCATATTTCGCGCGTCTAAGTAATAGAGTTCAATCAAATTGATTATAAGTTCAAAAGGGAGTTAAGTGCTTAACGTCAGTTTCAGACGCTTGAAAGAAATAGATGTTTGCAGCATGCTAAACTTATTAGCGAATAATTTTAAAGAAATACTGTAGTTCATATATCACTGCAAATTTTTCAAAAATCCATTATTTAGTCGCCATATAGCTTTAAAAAGAAATACTCATCACATTTAAATTATATTTTATACCTGAGTTGCAATGATCTTCTGCATAAGTACTTAACTCTCAACTTTTAAGCCCGATGGCGTAGATGGTAATGATCCTGCCTTGAGCTTCAAGGGTCATGGGTTTGATCTTAACCCAAGACTAACAATTTATAATATGAATACTTGTGTTTGTTCTGTGTGTGGTTATTAAATATCTATTCAAGTTGTATATTTGTGATTATTCTGTTGTTTGATGTCCGTTACACGAATGCTTTAATCGATTCATCTAAGAGTCAGTTTACTTTGCTTAGCTTCGTTTCAGAAATATAACCGAGTAATGTGACAACTTACCCACGTCACAAGGTTGACGACGTGTAAGTTGTAGATTTCCTAGGATGTATAAATTTACACACCATGTAAAACTACCTACAAATACATGGACTTGTTTAGTGTTAACTAACCAAACACGAAAAAGCTGTATGAAAAACCCCCGATAAATAAGGAATTGAACTAACCCAAAATACAATATCTCTTTTAGTTTCTAACTGCTTGACGCAGCCAGGGCAATGTTAATCTTGATTTTAGAATGCCTTAAGTTGTTAGGATAGCTATCTAAACATATACTTCAAATTAGTTTTTAATAAGTACTTAATAAAGCTTACTTTTATTATAGAAAAGTTTGTTTGTTTAAACGCGCTAATCTCAAGATCTACTGGTTCGGTTTGAATAATTCTTTTTTTGTTGGATAGTCCATTTATAAAGGAAGGCTTTAGGCTATATAACATTACCTACGCTGAGACCAATAGGAGCGAAGCGTCAGTGAGAAATGTTGCAAAAACGGGGAAAAGGCTACTATAGGCCCCTAAAGTCACTATTCTACGCGGACGAAGTCACGGGCACTGCTAGTATTTAAATATAAGATCCCCTATCGAACCCGTTTACGATTTCTTTTCTAAAATTTTGGTAATTTTCATATTAACCACTAGGGTGTAACCAAATAACTATTTGTTATCAGTATCGAGTCCTAACTTTATCAGATATTCCCGAGGCGGTAGTTACGTGAAACACGAGCGCATCGGCACGTTAATGTCCTCCATTTAAAATTTAGTGCGCCCGATAAGTGAGTATTTACGTTTAATATTCGGTTTTGAGTCGATTCCGCGTAGGAATAGACCACAACAATATTTGCGGATCGTTCGCGAGCAGTTTACTGTTGTCGAGTGAACTGGGGATAATGCGAGTACGTTAAAAGTAACTGTGCGTACTCTTGGCTGAACTTACTTTATTTTTAATATGTACGAACTACTGTAGACTTGCCGTGAGGTACCGGCAGTGTCGTAAGAGGCAACTAAGGTACCAGAACTGACAGATGGCGGTATATCCATCCGGAACAGTGCAGTTCAAATGCGCTGGGCGGGGATGGGCAACAGCATCTCCGTCACGAAAGCTGCGCTCTGCGATTGCCAACACGCTTGCCAAGCGCGGCAATTATGGGCAAAAAACCTCCTTTCTTGGAAAGGCCTATGTCCTGCCGTGGAATTTTAATGGCTAGTATGTCTGTAAAATTTGCTACACAAAAAGAGACCAAGAAATCAGCCCATGATTGATATACCTATTACTAATAAAAATCGATTATTAAAGTCGTATATATATATATATATATAATGTTGCAACTTTTTATTTATTTATTAAATTTAATTGCACAATATATTACAAAATGTACAAATGGCGGACTTAATGGCAGTCGGCATTATTGCCCAGTCTACTATTATACGAAATTCTAAAAAGCATATATATAGTGTAGAAAATAGATAAACATTACATGAATATTTGTATAAATAAACGCAATAAATACATATGTAAATATATATATATATATATATATATATATATATAACCATATGCCTCACTAAAACGACAAACGCGAGATTTGCACTGCATTGACATTTTGAACAGATATAAAAAGTTACCTGGAATAGCCTATAGGTTGTGGAAGAGTGACGCCGTGGGCACAGCTTGTAAAATACAGCCTGGTTTTATACAGTCATAAATTCCTATAAAAGCCATCGCGGTCATCTATGCACACAATTACTTCTTAGCGAAGTTTGGGTGTTATAACATCGTTACGAGCAAACAAATAACGGCCAGAAAAAGAAGTTACATTATTTAGGGAAAAACAAATTCCTCTTTTCGGCACCCCAAACGTTTTAGACACAGACTTTCCTGGTTCGTTATTGGTCCGTGAACATCACAAAGAGAATCGACAGACCACGACACAGCTGTTGTGTGTGACAAATATATATTCGAAAAACCGAATAACATTTTTTATATTTATATGTGCACTATGCGATCTGTTTCGCTTTTACCTATGCTGTAGTAAAGATGCTGTGACGAAAATGAAACTATTTTCTTTAGGTGCGAAATTATAATTTAAATTTTCTAATTCCATTCTTGAAAGAAAATGCTAATAGTGGCATTTGATCATTGGATGCCATGATGTCGGCATTTATTAATAAATATTAGTACACCAATTTCATATGTAAGGACATATGATATTTGCGTTTGGATAAATATATAATAAATAAATAATAAATATATTCTTTTTTTTTATATATTTAATTAATAAAAATATGCACCGGTGTCATCTATGCACTTTTGCCATCCCATAGGTCGGTCGGTCGATCCCTTCACTAAAAAAAACATAGGGTGTGAGAGTTAATAAATTCTTTGAAGGTGCGGCATCGAGTTGAATGTTTTTTCTAGTAAAAAGTTGTCCAAATTCCGGAAAAAATGATAATCTCGTGAAGCGAGTTCCGGAGAGTAAGGTGGATGTTGCAAACGTAGCTCACCACGCATGCAGTGTGTAGTTTTGGATTATCGTGAAACAGCAGTGACCTAGAGCCGCTTGACCAATCTCGGTTGTTAAGTAGCTAGTTCTTCTTCTTTCATGGTTTCAAGTTGCTGACAATAGATATCTGCTGTAACCGTTTGGCTAGATTTTAATTTAAATTATATTTCAGAAAACTAGTTCTTACAAGTAATTTATCTGAGTCAATTTTCATTTCAGGATTTGGGCTGAATTGTGCTGATTTGGCCACTTTTCATCACAAGTCATGATTCGATTTAAAATCCCTACATTATTGTGCTGATTGAGCAAAGTAAAACAGCAGTCGATGCGTGTAAGTGAATTAAACTTGCAAAGTTTAATCCACTTAATTCATGAGTTACTTGAGTTCAAGTTTTTTTTATTTATACAATTTGCTTCAAATGGATTAATATAGTTTTGTCATTTACCCCTAAGCCTGCAGCTATCTCTAAAGTACTTTGTGAAAGATCCACTTCCACTATAGCCTTTTATTCTAAATTTTCGATTTTGGTCTTCGGCCGTCCACTGGGTTGGATCTGAATGACAAAATTTCCAGAACAAAAATTTTGTAACCAAAAATGGACCGTGCATTCTTTTGTAACACCAACGCCGCACACATCATTAATCCTTTGAGCTGTTTCTGCAGCACTGGTGCCTCGCTAGTACTCGTACTCGTAAATATACCGATATTACATGTTTTCCACTGTGCAACGCCAAACAAAAAAATAATAAGGAAAGAAAAATTAATGATGGTTTTCAAAACTCAAAAAATATGAATAATGAATTTATAAATTTGAAATTGAAATTCTTAATCAAAGATGATATATTTCAGATCAAAGTGGTTAGAACGACAAAACGCTAATTTCATATGTAAGGATTATATACATTTATGACATACATGTCGGGCTCTGAGGCTGACCAATGAACTTGTTAAAAAAACCTGATTTCGTTTAAGCCTTGATTGTATTTGAAAGTGATTCTATTATATATGTATCTAGATTTTGCTGAGCTAACATAGACTGAATTAGCGGTGACAAACTAGTTTTAAGAGAATCCTGTAATATCGTGCAATCTTGCGCACTCAATCGTTATCGTAGCCTTAAGCATCGTACGCCAAGCATGCTGAAGATGGTAGAAAAGTTCTGCTCCCAAATTTATTTCATTTTACCCGATGTCCTCTGCTCGGCCAATGGATACGACTGTCTTTCCTACTTCTATGCCACTAGCGATCGCAATATTCCCCTTTATAGGGCGTGAAAGGATGATATGACTTAATATTCTCGGGTCGTATATTTATTCAGCAATTATGTAGTTAAAAAAAATATATCTTGGTAACAAGATCGCTTAGAACCTTTTAAATTATAAAAAGCTACTAATATCATCTATCCTATTTAGAAATCAATAGATCTTTATAACATATTTAATGGAGTTTTGCAAGTACAAGGTTTCTTAATTGAATCGATAAGGTAAAAGAAAACCTTCGAATTCAAAGACAAATTAATTCTATTGGAACCCTAATTTGGCTTATTTGAAGGTTTATTTGTACCCATGTCAATCGTTGACTGATTACATAAAATTAGGGTTAAACGCTCTATTGTAGGTATGTATGTCTATGCGAAATAAATTATATAATAAATAAAATATACATGTACTTAATTTAATTAAACTTGTGTGATAACAAATTAAGAAGTATTTTAATCTACTACCCAGCGCGGCATTTATGAACAATCGCCAATTCTTGGAGGCCTAAATCCCTTCTTACGATTGATGTAATGATGAAAGTATATGTAGTACTTATAATAAATAAATATATTTTAACAGGACTCGAATAACCAGAACGTTTATATCACAAAAAGTAACTTAGGCTACTGGTAAGTTAGAAAACAATTTAATTCTGAGAGAAAATTAAAATGTATTATTTTAAAAACCTGGTTCAAGGAAAAACGATGAAACTACACCTGTCAAAACAACCCTCCTAGTCAATTAAATTGTTAATTTGCATTTAAGCTCTAAGGAAATTTCGAAATAATACTTTTATAAATAATTTTAGAACACTAACATTGTTTTCTTTTTTAACTATAAATACGCAGTGATTAACTTAATATTGCCAACAAAAATTTTATCGTAAAGCTAAAGCAAAAATTTTAATTGAAAAATGCCAATTAGTTGACATACAGTAGAACATCAGTTGTGACTGCGCCCAAAACTCACTTCGGCTATTTTTGTTGAAGCTTAAAAAGGTTCCAAAGGCACTTCAGTGAAATACATATGTGTTTGCTATGACTACTCACTCCGCCATTGCTGTACATGGAATTTTTCAACTATCCACAAGCTATAATGGCTACTCAAAAATATTCTTGTAACTATTACGAAACCTCTTGTGTTGAACAAAATTATGCAGCCGCAAAACCTCTGGGATTGCTTTGAAATAATTATGTTTATGAAATTTTATTTCTGTGGGACTTCAAAAGGATGTTATTTGAATGTTGTTGTGTTTATTTTTTATTTTATTTTGAGTATAGTTAAGCACCCACGCTGCAATGTTTGGCATATTTTATGACCACGCTCGTTATAGTTGCTTTAGACTTTTCCATTTTAATACTTAATGCGGGTATGAATGTAAAAATGCTATTCGCAGTTACCTATAAAAGCGAGGTGGTTATAAAGTCGTTTTATGACATACGTATGGGAGTTATTAATGAATTATGAAGTCATACAATACGCGGGTATGTGCAGACTGCACTTTAAAATATACTATAAAGTATATGGTAATGGCTACAATCATATCAGAAATTATAATTACTTACCTATCGTAAAGTGAGGAGAAACCGTGTGCCTGTACATTGAATAAATTTATTAGTAACTGTGTGTGGGCGATAAAACGTAAAAAATTAAATTCCCATTTCATCTTTAATTTTGTTGTTCTTAATTTAAAGCTATTATTCCAGGTAATACTAATGCTTTTAATTACACAGAGAAGTAAAAATCTCATTAAAATACATAAAGTAATGACTTTTTGGAAGTGTTTATAACGAATTAGGTACCGTGTTTTCGAATAATAAACATTATTATTATTAATTATTAACATAATCTTAGCATCCGTAAAACGTCCGCTGTTGGATATAGGTTTCCCTAAGAAAGGGGGTACCCATAAACACCGCACTGGGCAGGGATGGTGGTAATCGCAGAGCGCATCTTTACCACAGGAATGCTATTAGTGCACATTAATAACACGGATGACTAATATACTAAGCTATTGTTTAGTTTGATCTTTAACCGCGCGGTCAAGTAAAAAAGAAAAAAATGTAATATAGGCTATCGTATGAAAACCCGCGCCGCGTGACGCCGTACGGTCAGGTGAACTTAAGCATGCTTTAAGTTTGATGTTCCGTGCTATCATTAGAATGGAAATAATACTTGAAAGCTTGATTCTATTGTACCACATATAGAATCAAACTCATAATGATGTATAAACATTATATACCGCGCGGTATGAGTATATAGCCATACTCTTTAACTTTATTATAGGGGCCCCATGGCGCAGAATGCAGATGTAGTGATGTTGTCTTGTGCGCCAAAGTGCGGTTCGATTCTCAACCAGGACATATACTTAAATGATGATATTTATATTTGTTCTGTCTCTGGGTGTTAAATGTATGTATTTAAGTAGTATATTTGAGATTGCTGTTGCTTGATGTCCGTAACAAGTGCGTTATCACAGAAGTTAAGTGACTTATTACGGAATCAGGTCAATGTATGAGGGGTTGTGGAAAAATAAAAATGAATATGGTCAGGTAATTCGTTGTTTGCAACTAGTCTGACTAGTACGATTGGTATTGGCTCGAGAAGCAGGCACTACACGCGGTCGTCAGCAAACACGTTGTACTGTTCTATCAAAAGGATGTGTGTGAAGTGTTTGTGATTGTGAAGCGAGGCTGAGGCTGAACAACTAAGGTAGACATTTAAAGAAGAGGGGGTTTAATGGGATATTTCAATTTAGTATGAACGTTCTCTGATTTTCAACGTTATTTTAATAAAATGTTATATATATATAAAAGTAGAAGCTGACTACTGGCTGGCTGAGTAAAGTAAAAGTAGTAAATAGTAACATGTTCCAATTAACACTAGTTAATATCAGTTCGTAGCCAGTGCCATGTACCCAGCACACGTTCCAGTTTCCAATATTCACTCACAAATTTAAACAAAACGCATAAACAGCAATATCGCGATGACTTCTGTCAATATGTAAAGTGCACTCCGTAACTGAGCGGAATACAAAGGAGGGGATTAGTTTACTGTGCATGTGAACAACGTCAGTAAAACCTTTGACATTCCAAAAGGCGAGAATTCATATGCACATGAGTTTTTCTTTATTGCACGAAACATGGAACGCTTTAAATATTTTAAAATGTTTCAAGGAGTTAAAATTCAGACGAAACTGTACATATTCGGATTTGTTTACTATATACTAGCGGCGCCCTGTAGTTCCCATTCCCGTGAAAACAATTAATAAATCAATTTCGTTTTTTATTCCTATTCAGATGCTTTTTTGTTATACCACATTTTAATTGCGACTTGGAATTCTCTTTGACGTTTTATGTCAAGTCACACGGAAACGCGGTCAGAACGGAATAAAAAGTATTCTATATCTGTCTCCTGGTTCTAAGCTACCTCCTCACTAATATTCAGGCAAATTGGTACAACCGTTCTTTAGTTATAAATAGTGTAACGAACACAACTTTCTTTTATATATATATATATAGATTATACAAAAAGCTTTAAAAGAGACACAAACTTTTTAGTTTTTTGAATTTTAAAACAGAGATAAATATTCAAGCGTTTGGTAGCGTATGCTAATTATAATTATTTCTCGTAACATAATAGGTATAAATATTAAAAAAAATCCACCAACAGTATAACAGCTTTTAGGTTTTAAATTGTGATGAATTGAATTGAATTCAATGAAATTTTTAATTTATATTTTTTTAGGAGACATAGAGCTCGACTCTCTAGATTGAGTACATACATGCGCACTTCTCATTACAAGTACCATACATAAATATTAGACATGTCTTCTGTCATCACGTGTTACATTACAATGTCAAAGGGAACCCGAAGTAGATAAGTATAAAGCTAACTTCATTCCTTAACTTTGCAGTATCAAATTCACTACAGTTCGGCTCAACCTAAACCGGAGAAACCCAGACATTTTATACAATTAAAAACCGTGGGCATTCCTTTGAAGTTGTACTAGTAACTATGATAAAAATAGAGATACAAATCCTATAAATTAGCGGGCAAAAAGAATCATAGCTCCTCATTACAGAAATAAAGCGCTGAGTAAACTTAATTTCACATAGATCTCAGTAAATCACAGTCACTATAAAACACAACTGGGAGAGTTAAATACGTACGTAAAGTCGGCTCCAGGGATTACCAACCAAAGACACTATTTAAAAAAATAACAAAACATACTAACATTAAAAATGCTAGTATGTTAGTTGCAACTCAATGGAATTTAGGATTTCATCATCATTAAAACAGCCGCCGTAGAACGTCAAAGTGGGAATTTTGCCCATCATTGCCGCGCCAGGAGGGCGTCGTGACAATAGCAAAGCGCAGCTTCGGGGAGGGAATGCTGCTGCTCCTTCGGGCCTTGTTACATTTAGGCTACGCTCTTTCAAGTGGATAAACCGCCCTCAGTCACTTACTTGCCACTTAAGACGTCTTAACTATTTTACTCTGCCAGTAGAATACTTGAAGAAGTAGAATGATAGAGATGTCCAGAAAAACTGATAATAGTGTGCAAGGATTTTACATTTATGATGGACGTTCTATGGATCAGATAATAATGCATGTATGTATTTTATCTAAATTTAAGTATATAAAAACAAGAAATTAAATATTAGAATAGTATTATATAGTGTTTACGAATAAAACATCATGAGACACTATAATCACACGGGTAATGCGAAGTAGTACTATCCAATAACTGAAATGTTAGTACCCTTCTCGTAATACCTAACTTAAAACCGCACACCGACAATATGTCTACTGACCGATTGCTACGCAGAATTAAACAAAAGCCAATTAACTAGATATATTGAATTTCATAATTCATATAGACTGCACATTTCAAATTTCGAAAACATAAATATTTTTGGCGCCCTAGGTAAAAAACTAACGTTTCTATAAATTTCCTTATTTCAGGAATCCTTATTTCAAGTTAATTAAAGTAACGTTGAAATCACTTGTAAAATTATTTGTTATTATGTCATTGTCCTGTAACATTAGCAGAATATATTGATTGTAATTGCATTATCTATGTATAATAAAAAAATGCATATAGCTGACAAAACTGATAGCAGTAAGGCAATTGCCATCACGCACTGGCAAGCGCAGCGCAATACAAAATCGCAGGAACGACTCCATTGACATATTTTGGGGTGGTTTATGTCCAGCAGTGCATGACCTACGGCTGTTACGATAATGATAATGAGAAATTATTAATTATGACATTACTAAACAACTAGACGTCTATATTTAAAAAAAGGTCAGTGAATAATTAAAATCATTTTTATTAATAATAAAATGTTTGTAGCCCCTGGTATTGCCGCATACAGACGCACCTAGTCTGAAAGCAGAGTATAATTATGAAAATCCGAATCTGGGTTAACTAGTTTATTTTACGACGCACTATCTGAATTAATGTCTAGATATTCGGTCTTTCATTTTTGTTCGAAAGGTAATGTTATTTGCTCCATGAATTTTAGAATTTTGCAGACCGTATGAAGTTGTACGGATGCCAGAATTAAATTTCCAATAAAGGTCTCTAACTTATAACAATAATACAATAAAATAATACAAAATTCTTGTGTTGGCAATAATTCCTTTGTCTGGGCAAAACATGGCCAGATTACAAAGCTTACTTTAAGTATATATCAATTGATGTTAAAAGCACTATCTCTGCTGAGTTTCTACTGGGACCAAGGATAAGAGAGATGTTAAAAAAGGGATAATCTACTGAAACCGATAGAGAACAAAACAGTATTTACTTTAATACAATATATATATACAAAAGTAGAAACTGACTGTCTGATTGACATATCAACGCACCCTGCGTTAACCTACCACCCTAATACCACAACCAAAACCAAACGAGTCAGAGACTAGAATTCTTTCACAAAATTCCTTTTGTAACGTAAGGGAGCACTAAGAAAGGATTTTTGAAAATTTTACCCCAAATTTTAGAACGAAACTATGCTGTTTTTAGATAATTTAGTTTTTAAAATGTTTGAATGAAATCCAGTATAAAGGTTTTACATTGAAAGTCACGAATGTCATTTCTAAAATATTTTTTAGAAAATCATCCCTTAAGGGGGTACAAGGGAATGCAAAGTTAGTATGAAAGTTCTACAACTTAACGCTGGGCAAAATAAAAAAAAAATATAAAACAGTAATTGGCTGTGGCAATAGTCACTCTTCCTTTTGTTTTGAAAAAGTATTTCAAACAAGTTTTAAAATCAAACTTTAAAACTCAAACACAGATAAATTACAAACAGCGCAAAGCTCGTCTACTCAATTTCGCATCAATCTCAGTACATGAAAAACGTCATAAAACCAAACTGCACCCGTTTATTACGTCGGGAATGTCCCAGACTGCGTCGGGGGCGGCACCCAGACGCACTTAGTCTAAAAGGGGAGGTTTAATTGAGAAAATTAATTTACGCCGGCGCGTTCGATGACACCGACATATTGGAATTTAATAACATTTACAGCACATGAGCGAGGCACTTTTAGCTGACAGTGTATTCGTTGGACAAAAAGCGAGGATAGCTATTAATACGCGTCCCGAGGCAATTTTGGTAATATCAGCATACAAATTCTATTCATTCGTAAAATTTTATTGTACATGTTTTTTTTTTGTGTATATATTGATTAATTTTCAAATCGATTCACTTCTATGTATTACTAGGTAAACCTTAAACATATATTCTAGAACCTCCAGTTGTAGTAAAGTAATTATTAAGATTTCGTCAATTCTAAAACTTCTAACTCTGTGCATACATTATGTTATGCTATTTGTTTCGCAACCTATGCAAGATAAGATCATTTCACACAAATCGATCTTTGCATCGATGAAAACGAAAAAAAGGACACCAATTGCGACGTGAATTTTCTGAAGAAATGCTACTAAATATTTTATTACGTATTGTTTTTAAATAGACCGCAGAAAAAAGACCATACAAAATAACACAACAAAATTGTATTAATGATTGATTTTCCCTTTGCATTGAAATCGTATGAATATCGGAATAGCCCTCATAATTGTATATTACCAAGATTTAAAGCCAAGGGCTTGCACGTGAGCACATTAGCTTGAATTGATCATCTTATGTATTTTAAACGCGTACTTAAATCATGAATATTTGCTTTATGCGTCGAGGTGACATCATTCAATTGCAATAAAACACAAGTATTGAACGTATCTTTGTTTAAGACAAAAATATAATTTCCGTGAAAATCTGGAAATATTAAAGAATATCGTCAATTATGTACACACTACACTTGACCTAAGTGTGTGTTTTTCGCTTAAGGCTTGCAGTTTCTTATGTAAGAAGTATAGCATAATCACATTTAGAGATTATGTTATATAGATAAATTACGTATTTAGCTATCACAATTAATTCTTACACGCTCTTTTCATTACAATCTCACATTAGATTCGTAGATTTAGGTTTCCTAATGTTTAAATACAAAAAGAATATTAAAGTCACCTAGGACACTATATTTACATATTAATTTAGAGGTAAGGAATAGACATCAGTGTACAGTGCAGTTATCAGTTCTACTCCTCAAGTATTTTCACGACAAACATAGTATAATGCTTAAAAATAGTGATTATTCTTATTTATTCTGAAAGGGACTATCAATTAATTATATTCTATGTCTTCTCTATTTACATTTACATTTTCAACAATATTTTTACTATACTGTTTCGCGCTGGACCAGGCCGCATACCACCGGCCTCATTGGAGATTGCTTGGGGAGGCCTATGTCCAGCAGTGGACGTCTCATGGCTGATATGATGATGATGATGCCAGTTTCGCTAACTAATATTACTTACAATGTTTTCTAAAGATTATTAAAACACTTAATTACGAAATGCATGGAAGAGTTAGCATAGGATGACCTAGGTGAACCTATTAAACAAGAGCCAGGTCAAAAGTGCCAAGGATAAACTAAAATATGAAAGGACTTATGCTAGTAAAGAAGCAAGAGAGGTATGCCAAGATCAGCAAGTGGAGATCCATAGTCTCTGTCTACCCCGATGGGACACAGGCGTGATGCATGTATGTATAGATTAATATTGTTTCTCACATCTCAGCGAGCTGTTAAAACATATAATTTGAAAATTATTTTAAAAATGGACAATAAATAAAGAATTAGCAAATGAATAATAGTTGTACAAATATGTATCATTTTAATACAACTGTAGAACGTCTATTATGGACGATTTTATCTGAATCGTATTAGGTAATTTAAAACGAGACGTAATACAAGAAAATAGTTATTTATATTAATGAATACTGTGTCGTATTTCATAGTGATACTGTTTCGTACAGAACGTTTGTTATTGACCAGTATTATAACTAGACTAGGTCATTCAATAGAAAATGATATTACACAAGGGCCTTAATGCGAAGCCGGCGGCCCTCATCTATGACCATAGCTATTTTACCATAACAAGTACAGTGGCGCCTCTTGCGAATAAAAAATGTACTAAGACAAACCAGTTCATATAAAATAATATTTTTAAAATGTTCCATAGCGACATGCGAGTGCTATAAAATTCAAATAATTTATGTATTCGACGTTTTAGTTCAACGGCGATGTAAGAAATAAAACGCCATCGATTCCTAGCGATATAAATCCTGATTATCGAAAACCCGTACCGCGCTGAGAACAAAATCTCATTCCGTCGTTTTATTGGACGGATTTCTCATTCAATCCTTTCAAGAACATTTCTAGTGCTTAACTATTCTTTGCGGCCCTTAGCCTTTTTTACGAAATTATTGGAAAACTCTTCGTTAATTTAGAAGTGCAGAAGCCTTACAAATTCTACGAATCAATAGGGTCTTAATTAATTTTGTAAGTATATTTATATTTCGTAATCGATGCAGCCAATATATAGCTTACGTATTTTTATGAAAACATTTCTAAAAAAATAATAGAAAAACAAACGTACTTTTAAATGCATTTTGGCCGGCGCAAACAAGACTTAGATAGTTCATCTATTAAGAAATTGGGCGTAAAAAGAAAAACAACAAAGTTTAACCTACGTTTGTACCGCTTCGATCTCGGGAAGGCGCCGTCATGCTCCAATTCTAATGTATATGCAGATAACAAATATGTGCTTGTATACAAAAGTTAGGCCTTGTGGATAACGTGTTCATTGCGTAGTCTGATTATCAGATCGAAATACCGCCTTGATATGGAGCGCGGTGTACGATGCAATGAACAATAATGTCATTAGACCGTACCAAAGTAAATGTAACTCTGCTACGTGAATTCTTTACGATAATGAAGATCAGGATACAAAATTTTGAGTTTCTCCAACAACAAACATATACGAAAATGACATACAACGGAGACCTGAATCAGTTGCGTGGGTTTTATTTTACTTTTATTGCTATACTACAATTCAGTTGACACTAACCTTCCATTTTGAGGTTGTGGTGAAGCCGCTCTCTCCCCTTGCACTAGAAATAGTGATCCCCTATCGGCGTCCAGAAGTATGGACACGTTCTGAAGGATCTTGTGGCAGAGGACACGTACTTCAAGCTCGTTGCAAATGTCTTTCACCTAAAACAAAGAAAAAATGGTTACACTATGCACCATCAAAAATCGATTCGTATCAGTTAAACCTACTACATGTTTAGATGTCACGCCCTAGAACAAAAATATCGGTAGTTTTCATAATCATCAATTACTTTTCGCTACACTTAGCTGAGATTAGTTATGAAATAATATAATTCAAGTGTTTAATATATAAAAGCATCAATTAGTATTAATATTATTCATAAATCTACAAAATACCGCAAGTCTGTATAAATTCTCCTAGTTTACTTTATTTTTAATAGTTAATTTACCATTAAAAGTTAAAAAAAGCCAAATTCACCATAGCTTGAGAAGCTTATTTTAAAATTGTCATAAAAAATCAAGACAGCTCGTGAGTGTCGAAAGTGTATTGACTAAAATATCATAAATATTTGACGTGTGCAGGTGTAATATTAAAAAGATGCCTCTTGGTGTAGTGTGTAGTGCAGTGTAGTGCAGTGGCGTGAACGACTAGTGCGACGTAGACGACTGTTACTTCTGTTAAACAACTGTGAAAATTTTTAAAAATAAATCAAAAGATTGGGTATAGTATACTACTGTGTGATCTCACCACAATCCCCAGACAGTATCAAAAATATTTTGTAGTGTATCTAGTCCTATTGGAGAAGACAAAGCAAACCTTTCCAATAGCGCAAGGCCAATAAAATCGTACTAATCCGTGTCCCAAACATAATAATCCGTGGATTACCGGCGGAGTAGAGCAGTGCGTTCTCCGTACGAGGTGTCGTAAGAGGCGACTGAAGTTCCGGTGCCGACAGATGGCGGTATATCTATTAGAAACAGTGCAGCATAAATACTACACAGTGGGGATGAGCAGCAGAATCCTCGTCGCGAAGTTGCGCTCTGCGATTGCCACGACGCCTATGGTTAATACTGTGATCCCAGTACAAAAAAAATTGCAGTGTTACCAGTAATAGGAAAAAATATGGAATTGTTTAAATTCTTGGGTCCGAACTTAACTGAGCTGAACTGATGTAGCAAGTAGTACGAAGCCAAATAGGTTTTATATTAATATCAACAATAGCTCACAGACCTTTTTATGTGTATGTGGATATAGTTTTATATATCTAACAAAGATTTCCATGCAGTATAATTAATGCAAAGTTAAAATAAGCTTGATCTACATATATAATTTTGGTTCGGTAAAATCATTAAAATGTTGACATGAGAGTGACCGGTGTGACTGACAGTGCATCATTAATTAATTATTTAAAATGACTTATGACAGTCCAGAAATAGGGTTATGAGGACATTTGTACCCCCACTAGTCCGTACCATGAGCATTAAGCAGGTCTTTAACCTCCGTATAATATACTAATTGAACTAGAAAATCAGTGTTTAATATTTTCGCAGTGAATTTATTTGACGATCATCGATAATTATCGAGTGAACTTATACTTTTACTATTTATTTATAAAAAAGAGCTAAATTATTTTCTTTTTTACCTTCTGTCTTAATTAAGGTTCCGTTTATGTATAATTTACATAAAATTCTAGTTTTAAAACAATGGAACAAAGCCTACCTGCACGCTGAGTACAATCCGTCAGTCAAATCCGTAAGAAAAATCGGTCAGTCGTTTCGCAGATAATCGTATAAATAAATGGAAAAAAAAAGGTTCTGTTCCATTTGAGTACGCGATAACTCTCTTTTTATTTATTTATTGGAATACAGACACGGTACGTTAGAAAATGTGTTTAATATAATTTTAATCAATTAAACCAAAACTAAAGCAGAACCAACCGTGATAAACCAAAATGCAATCACAATTGCATTGCTTTCCCTATCCCCTTTTTTACGAGAAGACGAGAAAGAGTAGCGAGTGGTCCGCATTTATAGGCCCATTAAACACACAAACGATATAAGTCACAGAGAACCAGCATATAAAATGTAGTACTCGTCAGTTTGTTTTGAATAGCAAATAATACACACATGAGTCATTGTTCGAAAGTGAGCAGTGACCTCACCAATAAATAATTTCTCGGGTCCATATCGCTTTATCTCGGCCACTCGGTCATTCAGTAGACTGCGCATAAAAAGTTAGCAGACTGGAACAAGGCGTACTATACTATGTAGACACTATTATATAGTTCCATTCATGAACTTCGAGCGCTATATTAAGCGCTTTGAGCGTTCGATTTTTATGAATTATAGTAATATAATACTTCAAATTTCGTTCCAACTAGGAGAAATTGTCAATTTCAATATTGTGTTAGAAACTTATTTTCTGTCAATTCTTGTAGTAGACAGGATATATGATGATATAAAGTGTTAACAAGTGACAAAAGGAAGAAGCATAGAAGTAAAGGTTACCTATGGGATTTTTTTCGTTTATCAGGTCGGCAAACAAACATACAGTCCGCGTGATAGTAAACGTTACCTCAGCATATAGACGCTCGTTATATATATATATCTCGTTATTATACGGATATCACTAACGCGTTGCCAACCTTGAGACTTGAAGATATTATATCACACTATCCAGTATTGTATCTCTCGCCCTTCAAACCGGCACATAGCAATGCGAACACAGCTATTTGGCGGTAGAAATATGTGAAAGTTAGGTAGTATTGCAGGCGACCTTTCGTATGAGATCTACCTCATGGAAGTATCGATAAGTAAACCGGACTTTAAACAGTTGTAGAGACGTTTAGACATTTTTAATTGAAATCATAATATATGACGCAAATTTAAGATTTTACATAATATAGCCTACTTCTAATTTAATTGTATCCTAAGATCTTTTAAAAATAGGTTTTATGTAGGGATTTTTTATGTGGATAGCACTTTCGGTTTATTTCATCAAGTCTTAACCATTTTCACTTCTTTATTATTAAGGCGAATAGTGATTCAATCACAAACCAACAAAACAACCCACAAATGAGACAATATACGAATATAGTCTCCTTGTAATTGGGTTTTGTGAGAAGACAAAGAAGTAAGACAATTATAGGCCTCAGAGTTAATTATGTGGGTGATTACCTCCGGCATTGTTAACGAATACTGTTGTCACGGGGACATTATTGTGTTTTATGTGCAATACTGTTTAGAAAGTTATTTTATGTGAAATTTATGTCATATTAACTGCGGGACATATATACATACATAGCTATATCAAACCACTAACGAGGTTTGCAATTTGGAGAGTTGAAAGTTTCGTGCATTTGGCAAGCACAGCGTAAGACGTATGAGGACAGGTGAAATTATAATAGTTTCAAATTTGGAAGTCTACAAAATGATAAAACGTGAAACATTTGAATTATCTTACATTTAATAATCATAGGTACTATTTTACTTTATTTTGTGAATAATACTCACACAATTCAAATAAATACATTAGGATTGCTTTAATTAGAATAATATCACAAACTAACTGGACTATGGACTAAATTATTAGTTTGCGTAAAGTACGGCAAAGTTTGAACCGACATGCCGAGTCAACCAGCTTAGTTTCGGGTCTAATATCCGACTGCTCCTGACAAGTATAAAGCGGCACAATTGAGAAACCTATCGACGATTTATGGCTAGGTTTAGCCAGGCTTAATGGCCTAGACCAGAGACAGATATTACAGGAGCAATGTGTTAGCCCGAGAATGTGCCTAGGGGAATTTTGTGTAGTGGAATCGTGATCGCGAGTAGACAACCAGTCAGTTTCCTTATTGATATCCAAGAATAAATAAGTAATAGATAGTGTTTTGTTCATATGTTACGCAAATTTAAAATTGAAGAACAATTTTTCTTTTGTGGTGTACAAACATAATTGTTTCATTTTTAAGAAATAGGGTTAGTCAGTGCCGTCGCTGATTGAAGGGGCCTGTCAACCTCATAAAAGAGACACTCTGTCACCATCGAATTTTCATTTTTTTTATCAAACCATCCTAGAATATATTTATTTCATGCAGGCTCTAGCAGATTGCGTTATTTTGTTTTTAAGATTATGATGATACTCTGAATCAAATAGGCTTCCTGCTTGATAATAGATTTGATGTCACTATCACAGCACGTAAGGGTCAGACATTTTTAATTGAATAGAAATAGTACTTAATTTCGGAAAGCGCCGACATAAAGTTTTCAATTGACAAATTCACCATGTACCCGAACAGACCGTTTACATTACAGAAGTTGTTGTAACACCAAAAACACATTAGCATGGGCATCCAAATTTAATGAATCCTTTGCAATTTCAAAGAGCATCTAATCCCCGGACCCGCGTCACAGTCGCGAGGCATTTGTTTGATTTGCCATAGCAATTTGTCCGAGTCCCCATCCGATACTGCACGAAATGATTAATTATCGACGATTTGGGTCGAACGTGACACGCCAGTAATCAGGGATGCCTTAAGCAAATATTTAGGTTAAGAGCCAACCATGAGAAACGTTGTTTGCGACGAAACAAATTCGATTGTGGCGGTAAGACGATATTTGCCTTTGTGGTCGTGGGAACAAGTTCAATGCCGTCTAGAGATTTGCTATTTGTTCTAGAAAAATCCAGCGTTGATATTATATAAGCGAGCCAAGTATAATTTTATTCCATATACGAGCGTAACAGCGACTTGCCCCGCGTGGTTTTTATTTGTGATAAAAAAGTAATGCATTTTTTTTAATTCAACAGATCTTATTAGTTCAGTAAACCGCTCTTTATCTTCTGTCCTTCATTTACATTCCATATGTTTATCTTTTATTATTCACTTTTTACCACTGTAAGCAAACTTAACTTTAGCTTAGGTCATGAGAAAGTAAAAATAGGTACGGATATCCTTAAATTTTTGTTTTATGTACTTGTTTCCAAAAGTAAAGAAAATCGACCGAGATGGAGTATATAATACTATATGCGATAAAATGTATAAAACATATACCATTACGTACTCGTATTATAGATATGGGACCGAATGTATCGATGAAAGCTCAAAAGCCCCGACGCTCGTAGCATCAGCATATTTATTATGTTTAAAAGTTGGAAGAAAATGTCTGGACTCTTGAAAACTTCTAATTTCCATTAAAGCTTATCCTGGATTATCCTTAGGGCTTCTCCGAAGCCACGCGTATAGACAATTGATATTTCATGTACCTACTTACATAGCTGGAAGGCGTGATAATAAATTCACAAGATATATTATACCGAGGTAATTACAACATGCTGTGAGGTACCAGCAGAGAAGAATAGTACCTCCCTCTGTACCAGATGGCGAGCAAGGTACCAGAACCGACAGATGGTATAACCATGCGAATAACTAAGCGTGGCTTAAAAACACAAGGGGGAGGCAGCAGCATCCCCACTGTGCAAGCTGCGCTCTTCGATTGCCAACACGCTTGCCCAGCACGGCAATTATGGGCAAAAAAACTCCTTTCTTGGAGAGACCTATGTCCAGCAGTGGACTTTCAATGACTAGAATTTGCTAAACAAAAAAAGACCAAAGAATCAGCCCATGATTGATAGACCTATTACTAATAAAAACCCGATTATTAACGTCGTTTATGGAAACGTTGATCTATATAAAGTAGCAACTATGCCTTATTGAAACGACAAATGCGAGATTTGCACTGCATTGACATTTAGCACAAATATAGAATGTTATCTGGAATATGTTGTTGAGGAGTGACGCCGTGGGCACAGTAGCTTCCCCGCCATGAAAGCTGCGCTTTGCGATTGCCAACACGCTTGCCCAGCGCGGCAATTATGGGCAACATTTCCACTTTCTTGGGGAGGCCTATGTCAAGCAGTGGACTTTCAATGGCTGGTATGATGAGATACCGGGACAAACAAAGGGCGGTATATCCACCCTAAACAGCGTGGATCTAACAGGACACCAATGGGTAGCGTTGCTGTGGAGAAGCTATGGTAACTACTACGACGGCTACGCATGCCCGGCGTGGCAATAATTAGCAAAAGCCCATGTTTTTTAGGAGGCACATGTAAAGCAGTGGAAGGCTCATAACATTTACTTTGAATTTCGGTATAAAATAAATTTTATGGTATACTAATAAATACCACTTATTAAACTTTTTCCAAAATATAAAAATATGGTACGTAAGATCGAACTAAAACATCGTATTCAAAAACCGCTTATCCAACAACCACCGAACAACACAAACAAAGTGGGACATCACACAAATTCTTCGCCCTATACAAGCACACACAACTATCAAACTCGCGTAAACCGCGTGATTCGCCAGACGCACCCGTTATAACAGTTTATTCAAACAGAACAAAGGTGCTTACCGGCTTATCTCAAGACTCCAGATAAATGTCTCCTTACGAGCAGTCAATGAATGCGCATGAATATGTATTCACGCACACACGGGCTCATTCAGAAGTCCGGAATTAGCGACGCCTTGGTCCGGGGACATAATAATGATAGACTTATAGTGGATTGTATGCGAGCTGTGTACGTCATGAATCTATCGACGACTGTACGTGACTTCAGAATTTTGTAAATGTCGATAAGTAATATAATCGATATAATTGGAATTCGGAACTATTTGATCTAATTTTGTAATTTGGCACGTGGGAAGTGGTATATTCTTAGGAAACTAGATAAAACTAGTTCCTAGTAGTTTAAGCTTTACGAAAAATTACCGCATCGCTAGTACCTATCAATTGATAGAGCTTAAGAATTGTCGATTTTCTTACAAAACTGGAATGGCAAACAGTTTACACGATTGTAAGCGTCAACTATACTAATATAATAGAGCTGACGAGTTTGTTGATTTGGTACAACACGCTAATCTCGAGAACTAATGATCCGATTCAAATTATATTTCAGTGTTATACAGCCTACGGCAAATGGGAGCGGATAAATGAAAAAAGTTGAAACAACAATTGAAATTATTTTTTTTGGAGGTTCCGTTGCGTGCGCAGCGCAATCGGTACAAAAGATAGGATCACTTCCACGTGTGCCATAGAGCCCGTGCAAATAAAAAGCAATAATAGCCAGATATACCTAAAACGGCTCTTTAACGTTCTCAATAATACTTTGCAAATATTTTTGAGAGAGACAGATAAAATTAAGGTATGTATATATATTTAAGCCTATCTGTTACTCCAGACTATCCATTTATCAAGAAAGGCGTGAAAGACTAAAAAATATACGTTCACATATAAGACAGTATTGCGGCCCGCCTATATATCAAATTGTTCCTATGTGGTCCTTGCTTGCCAAAAGTTAGCCGACTGTTGCTGAGTCTGTAGTATTTCAGGCAGTACACTAAGTTGCAGAGTATGGCAAGTGCCACACAAAAGCTTCCCCGTGCTGCGTGGTATGCGAAAGGTAATTTTTGCCTGACTCAACAACTAAAAAGGATATTTTGACAACATCATTCGTGAAATAATTGCCAAGCTGGGAAGAGCGTAGCTTCGCGACGGGAATGCTGCTACCCATACCCTTCCTGTTGCATTTGAGCTATACCGCTTTGGATGGATATACCGGCATTTATCGGTTCTGGTACCTCAGTCGCCTCTTACGAAACCTGGTACAGGAGGAAGTACTATTCTGCTCTGCCGATACCACACGGCCAACTAAGATTTCTGACCTAGCATAATTGCTTATTTCTCTTCTCAGCCTTCCAGAAGAATCGCAACAATGCGCAGACTGCATTTTGCTGATATAGCGGTAAAAATACGTGTGAAATAAAAAGTGTACACTGCAAACTACCTTTGTAACTCATATATAAATTGTGATATGTGAATCTGTCTCTCTAACTATTATACCCAACATTCACTACCATATGTCAGTATTGGAGTGAGCCTGATTAGAAAGACAGGTGTCAATGGTGTAGCGTCGCACGAGTTATTTAGGTATCTACATTGGCATTATGGTACTTGGTATTACATTTGTTATTATAAAATCAACATAAAAGTAAGATAAAGATCCGTCATAATTATTAAAAAATCACCTTAGCTTCACAGCTGTAGTAAAAACTCTGTCTTTCAAAAATCAAACAATTTAATTATAGCTATCAAAACATAAATAACCTCACGACTAATAAAAAATTAAAGACATAAAATCTACCTTATAACGACGAAGGCAAGTGCCAATTGCCCAGACAAAACAGTATAGCTAAAAATATTAAACGAGTATCGTTTAAAATTTTCCATCCGCTTGAACAGATTAATATTATGGCAATATTTAATCGAGGAATAAGGTAATGCTTAGTTTATTCTGTATGCTTGACACGACCGCTGAGTTTTTTGTGTACGGCGAACAAGGGTGAATGGAAATGGATCGTTCCGAGTAATTAGAAGCTCTAAATCAAAGCTACGTGATGAATTTGCATTTGAATCCTTCTGTTCCTAAAACTATTACAAAACACGAGTCGCTGTGCATATCATGCTGTTTATTTTTAGTTATGGCAACCTTCTTACGAACTAGACAATGGTTTTGTACTATAACTTCCTAAGCGCTGATAGGCTCGCCGTATTCTGAATATTTTATGCACTATATAGGTCGTAAGGTAGCGGCCGTGAGGTACCGGCAGAGTAGTATAGTACCTCCACCTGTACCAGGTGTCGTCAGGGCAACTAAGGTACCAAAGCCAACAAATGGCGGTATATCCAACAGAAACAGTGTAGCTCAAATGCACATGGCGGGAATGGGCAGCAGCATCCTCGTTGCGATGCGATTGCTAACACGCTTGCCAAGCGCGGAAATTATGGGTGAAATTCCTTTCCCTTTGTTGGGGGAGGCAAATGTCCAGTAGTGGACTTACAATGGCTGATATGATGATGATGATGATGATAAGGGTCGTTCGTTCGATCTATATCCAGGACAAATATTTGTAAAACGAAAATCTGTATTTGATCTTTGTCCGGGTGTAAAATATTTATTTAAATTATTAAAATATTTTCGTGATTTCTCTGTTGTCTGATGTCCGATATACTTTAAGCGACTTATCGCGAGGTCAGGTCAATGTGTGAGATGTGTAAATTTATTTTTATAACACATTAAATTTAACGTTCAAGTTCATAAAAGAACCCATGAAGCTTGAATTCAAAGTTGTGTTTTTTATTGTTGCGACATATTACATAGTCAGTTACCCGAACAAACAAATATTTCTTAATAAATTAGGATCAAATAAATAATATAGATATATGGGTACTTACCATTTGGGATAATATTAATCACGACTATTACAGACGAACGCATATTCTGTTCCTTTTCTCCGGGATCGTAATCAAGAGTAATAAAGAACAAGATTAACATCCCGAGACCCCGGTAGCGACAAGGTTACTCTAGATTACTGTAAATGTCTTTAGTAGAAGGTCCATGCCGATTAAAAATAGCGATCAATATAAAACAACTCTGTGAAACTTGTATTCCATCAACGAGATATGCCTCGTTTATATGGACGGCCCCGATGGCGCGGATTATTGTGATTCTTGTGTACCGAGGAGGTTCGTAGGTTTGATCATCACATATGACAAACATTCATGAAGTGAATATTTGTGTTTGTTTTCTGTATTGTGTGATTTATATTTACTGTTGTGGTTACATAAGAGTGTTTTTAATTTAATATTTTATGTAAAAACAAAAATATTAACATCTGCATGAATATTATCATCAATCAAGTGTTAAAGCTATATGCTAGTCACTGATAAAGTGTACGAATTCATAGCTGTCGTAGGACGTCCAGTATTGGACAGATGCCCAAGGGATATTTCCGATATGACAGGCATACAACGCAATTCAGTAGATTTAGTCAGATCATCTGGTATCTTGGTCCCATTTATACTCACCAATATCATTTCAAAAAAATGTCCCGTGTTGTTTTGTATTAGACACACTTATACGTAAGAAAAACATTATGACGTTAACATCACTAGTTCAATCTTGAGCTTGAATCTATATTGCACATATATACTTATCATCTGGTATAATTCACAGTCGATAGGTGATAGTTAGGTAAGTAGCAACCAACCAAAGTACATAACCAATCTAGAGACCAAGAATTCAACATTATCAGTTTTTTTTCAACATTATCAATTGGAATTTGACATTCGCAAATCAGAACGTCAAATGAAACGTATATAGCTGGTGAAGGTCGAAAATTGAACCTCTATCAAATCAAATCTAAATATTCTTCATTCAAGTAAGCTTTACAAAACCGTAATTACAAGCACACTCTAATCGTCAAAAATATTAAATAGAAATATGAAGTACTAATTATTTTATATTCATAAAACTGATGACCGTGATGACCCGACGGGATCGTAAAAGACATTAAACATTTAAATTAGACCTACCTGCCGGCACCAGACGGGTCTTAAAACTAAGTTTAATACAGATTTATTACACGAGCCACCATCAAAAGTGAAATGATATGAACAGCAAAAAATCAAGAAACCACTGCCAAATGAAAACAAGCGTCTCTATCAGCTGCGGCAGTATGGCGGGACATACATCTCGTACCCCGAAAAACTGTCCGAGTTGGTGTACTGCGTGTGAAAATTGACTGCGCCAAGTGTGGACACTGCTCAATGAATCGACATGAATCACCCGGCAGAACGAGCCCGCCCCGTGTGTCGACCTTTAGTTGCTATGCTGGCTTCTATTTTAAATTGTGGTATAAACGCCAACATACTTCACTAGTCAAATCGCTACAAAATATTACGTAGTGTCCCACCATTATTCTCGTTTAAAAGATTTTAATATACACAATTTTCGACTTCACCTGTTTCGGTGACCTATATTCTCATAGCGATATATTTTTAACAGTTTTTATTTTTCATATTTAAATTATTAATAATAAGAATAAAGTCTGGCTCGATAGCGCATTTGCCACCCAGGACTGTATATAGTATAGTGAATGACATGTTGTGTAAATTATGAATTTGAGTTGATGATGAAAAATATAGGTTAGTAAGTGAAGTAATATATTAGATTAGATATATATGTATATATATATATACTAGATTCCGTCCACACTGTTTTGTAAACATATTGATGTTTACAAAAAGTTATGTAGTTACGAGAGTCGTCTGAGACCGCAACAATGTAAGCTGAGAGTTAACGTCGAGTGTAGATATTAATAGTGCTATCGTTGTTCCGTAATACAAGGGTAATCATAAAATATGGTCGAAGAGCAATATGTGTGATATAGTCTCAATTCATACATAATTTTTTTTGACCGGCCCGATGTCGCATGTAGTAGTGATCCTGTCTTTTGCGCCAAAGGTCGTGGGTTCGATCCCCACCCAGGACAAATATTAACTTGATGATATTTATGTTTGTTCTGTGTCTGGATGTTAAATATATGTATTTAAGTAGTATATTTGTGATTCCTCTGTTGATGTCCGTAACATAAGGGCTTTAAGCGATTTATCACAGAATCATGTTATTGTATGAATTTCGGTCATATTCTAATAATCTCTTGTTAATAACATCATTAAGGTGCTTCAAAATGTAACTACTTCCAGAAATCCAGACTCCACTATTATACCACCCTGTTAATACAATTATTTCTAGTATATCCTCCAGAAGGTACACGCAATGTCAGCTCAGCAATAACGTTTACCATCATACCACCATTCAATCAGTGACGTCATTTGTTTCTTCTCCCACAATTTCCTAATCAACAACAAACTAAGACTCATCCCGCAAATTGTCACGTAACGTCATCCAGTCCGCGTCTCAGAAGCAAATGGACCATAATTGAGGCAACTCGGAGCCATGCGGGCTAGCTGGCCAAGCCACGTGCAATAACGCTTCTAGTGATGATCGCTAACATCTCTTGACCTTGCATATGAGAACGTCGATATAATACGCACATCTCAGAAATATTACCAACGCAACAGTTCTTGAAGTTACGTATAGATCTCTCATATTTTGATAGACAAATAATGAGGTGACGGCAGAGTAACAAGAGTAATTTAATAGTAGCTACTATTCTGCTCTCAGTACCGCACCGTAATAGGCGACCAATATGCTAGAGCCGATAGATGGCGGTATACTCATCCGAAACAGCATAGCTCAAATACGACCGGACAATTGCCCTGCAACATATCCAAATCCATTTAGCTGGTAAGGTCTATGTCTACCGATTTACGTCCAAAAGCTGATGTGATAATGTTAAAGGATATAAGCGAGTAGGACCCATTCACTGGTATGTAAATAACAAAATGCGGATGCAATTTTTTTTCGGACTAACCAACTATGGAGACGTCAATTCCAGAAAACGCTTTACCTAAATTCCCCCGTGCTATAGAAAGTTCGCGGCATCTGAGCGGGACCGATGGCTGTTACTCGTAAGGCACCTCCGAGGACCTTAGGTCAAGGGGAGAGCTAAACTAAACGTAGTAAATAGGATGACTGCGTAGCGCGGCATATCAGTGCGGTCGGTATTCCATTGAAGGGTAGACCAGTGTACTGCTCTACGAAAAGAGTGCATGAGCATTATTCGTTCACGTCATGGAATAAAAAAACAAATACGCCAAACACAATTTCTTGAAAAGACTTGTTGGTATTATCAGGAAACAGACAATGAGTACACTTTAAAAAAGTACATCAGCACGGGTATTTCAATCTTATCTCTTTCGAACCCCGAACATTTATCCACGATTTAATGTTTTCTAATTTGGAGTATTCTAATTTCTGTATTTTACAAAACTTCAAGTACTACAATATCGCATATCATGTTCCGACGCCGATCAGGAGCGCTCATATCGCTGTTCCGACTTGAAGGGTACCATTTTCACTGCTTCTTTTAAAGTGTCAAGCCAAGAGCAAGAGACGAATTAGCTAATAAATAAAATAACCAGTAAGAACGGTCTATCGATAGATTAACGTCACTGAAGACTAAACAATTTACAATAATATCCCAGTTGGACATCTGCCACTTACTTTCCTTTAACAAATAGTGACTTTACACGTGTCAAACATATTTCCTGAATGTTCCGATGACGTTTAAACATCTTGAACCTGAAGTCAATTTAAACTCTGCTAGTTCTTAAAACATTACGATACAAAACTTTATGAAATGTAACTAATTAACAACCGCGTAGATTTGCAAAGATTTTTTATTAACTGATTCCTGATCTAATTGTTTTAAATTCAACTTATCCTAAGCTACTATATGATATGACTTTTTATGTTCTTACCTCGTATTATTTACCTTGCAGCTATAATATACGTACAAAACAAAATTAGTATGTTTCCTCAACACGTTAATGAAAATTTCCATACTATAATCGAAGCAAGAGAATTGACTCACTCAGCTTTACTAAACTTTTTTAAGCTTGAGCGTCAGATTGATTTTTTCGACATGGTAATCAATCATCCCCATTAATTGAATGGAAAATAATAATACACCGAAATTCCATTAATTGAAAAACTTATGAAAATGTGTTGTATAGTATTGAGTTTATCGCAGCATTATGCATGTTTACTTTCAGTACTTAATATTTAGCCACAGTCGCCTTGAATAAGACTTATTAGAATATCAAATTTCAAAAGTGATTTACATTACGAGCCTATCGCTATTGTTGAGTACAGCTTCTATGAAATTGTGTAGCCACTTATTTGGCAAAAATAATAATATTAATTGATTTCCCACATTATATATTTCATACATTCACCTGATTCTGTGGAAAGTCACTTATGTTACGGACGCCAGAGAACAGAGGAATCTCTATAACAATATTATACAGAGGAGAGATTTGATTGTTTGTTTGTTTGTTTGACGGGAATAGACTTGACCGATTTAAAAAATTCTTTTACTGTTAGGAAGCTGCACTTTCCGGTGAAAATAGGCTATATATTTAGATAGAATAAAATAAGGTACTACAACTTTGCAGCACATATAATTATCTACAAATAACGTCGCGACCGCATATATTTAACTATTATAAATTAAGTCACAATAAGTGTTTCTTCATTTTGAAAAATATATTTAATCGACACCGCCACAAAACTTTTATTTATACTTTGGAATTGACTAGTATCAAAATAAATACTTTCACAATTAAGTCTGCTTCAATTCCATCACATAGATTTTTTGTTTTATTCAATTTGGCCATTCCATTCGAAAGATACTACAAATTTAAAAATTTAAGTTATTAGAAAAATGTCGCAATTTCGCAAAAATAACATAAAAATAATTTCATGTTAGAATTTTTTTCACTTTACTCTTTTTTAATAACTCCGCGCCAAAACGATAAAGTATGTATGGAAGAGTAGTGTGTGTGAGTGTGTAAAAAATTATAACTTTTGAATGTCTATCCGTTTTTTCGTAAGCCTTTCACGACGAATAGATTAAATTTTTAACGAATTGACGTGATTTATTAAGTGGAGATAGTTGAGGGGATGGAGTGTGACATAGGCTAAAATTTTTCTAACCCCCTACTTCCATAAAATAATGGGTGGAATTTACCCCGAATTTAACGCGAGCGAAGCCGCGGGCGGGCTGCTAGTGACAAATGTACATATATTTAACACCCATACACAGGACAAACAAAAATGTCATCATATAAATATTTGTCCTGGGTGGGGATCGGACCCAGGACCCCTGGCGCATAAAATTGGATCACTACCATCTGCGCCATCGGGCCCGTCAAAATATAACATTTAAATACATATTAGATATATCCAAACATACATTATGTTGTCTATAAAAAAAATGACGTCATACTTGTAGTGGCTTGCTAACATTCGTACTCATAAACGTATAATTCCGCGTAATGGCTTAGAAGCCGTCGAGTGCACGCGTACCGACGCTTGGCGCTCATTTATCAAACACCGCACAGATACTGTAAAGCTTGACATAATATAGATAGTACACAACGCCAAAACTATGATAGCATCACGATTTTATAGCCTCATAAAGAAAGTACCATCATTGGATGCCCTGCGTTTTAGTAAAGTACATGTATGTAAAGCGTACCAACGTTTCTAATGCCAAAATCCTAAAGTACTCTTTTCAATTATTAAACTAACGTAACACTACCATCTACGCCATTAGGATTGTCAAAACGTCAAAACAAAAAATTAACAACTATATACAAGACTAAACCAAAATAATTTAAATAATTTAAGACAATATTGAGATGAATTTAAATATATTGAACTGTGTGTCATCATCATACCAGCTATTAAAAGTCTTGTGCTGGACATATGCCTTTCCATGAAAGGAGGTTTTTTGCCCATAATTACCGCGCTGGGCAATAGTGTTGGCAATCGCAGATCGCAGCTTTCGCGACGGGGATGCTGCTATCCATTTCCGCCCTATGCATTTGATCTGCACTGTTTCGGATGGGTATACCGCCACCTGTCGGTTCTGGTGCCTTAGCCTCCTCTTACGACACCTGGTGCAGTAGGAGGTACTACTCTACTCCACCGGTACGTAGAACTCACGACAAGTAGAACTGTGAGTAATTGAGTTAAAATTCGACAATATTAATTTATAAAGTAAATAACAAACAGATCTTGCTGGAAAGTATAAAACATTTAATATAATTAACTAAATAACAATTGATTCTACTCACGGATAACTTCTACTTGTTTATTTAAATTTTAAGCATAAGTCCGTCTATTGAATGAGGTTAAAGTTAGTTCACTGTATGTAGGTTTGTAAGAAATATTCAGAGCATGCGCTGGTCATCGTTTATCAAGCACCAGACAGCAAACTCTACTACACAGACTGGCCAACACTAGATGTGATAAAGAGCCAATAAACTACCAAATAATTTTGACACATCTTTATCATTCTTCTGGCCAGATGACGGTGCCATGTAATATTCTAGACACAGACAATCATATTAGCCGAAGAAAGTCCACTGTTGGACATAGGCCAAGAAAGGAGACTATTACCATAAGACCCATAATCTGTGCTGGGCAGGCGTAGTGGCAATCGCAGAAAATATTTTTGTGACGGGGATGCTGCTGCCCATCCCCAGTTATTTGTATTTGAACTGTGCTATTTCAAATGGATATATCGCCATCTGTCGGTTTCGTTAGCTTAATCGCCTTAGTAAGAGGCGATTTTTCTACTCCGCCGAAACTTCATAGCTGGTAATACCTGTATATACATTCACTAACGATCCATGTCGTCCCGAAATGTTACAGGAATTATTTGTAGGAGCGAGGTTAAAGCATAGCGAATGAACTGAACGTCATAAGGCTATATGATTAATCATAAGATATTTTGCACATAATTGCCTCTGGGCAGGCGTGACAGCAATCGTAGAACGTTCGTTCTTTCGGAATCTGTCAGTTCCAGCACCTCACCAGCCTCTCTAGCTGCGCCTGGTACAGCGATATACTATTCGACTCTACCCAGATCAAGTAATTAAATATTTTCAAGATTTTTGTTGGTTAGTTGAGAAATTTGGACAAGTTTGAAAACCCAGTTTGTATTAACGTACTTACTGCATGTTAAAAATTATTTTCGAACGTAGTGATATATACATTTTAAATGTTAATGCATCTTCTTTGCCATGAGGTACCGGCAGAGAAAAAAAATTCCTCCTCCGCAATCAGCTGTCGTAAGAGGCAACTAAAGTACCAGAGCATTTAAAATAGATAGATCAAATGCACAGAGCAGGGATTGACAGAAACCCCTTCGCGAAAACTGTGCTCCGTGATCGGCAACACGCTTGCTTAGCACGGAAGTTATCAACTAAATTCCCCCTTTTTGGGGAGGCCTATGACCAGCAATGAACTTACAATGGCTGATATGATGAAGATGATCATGAAATAACTCCTTACGGCGGCCGTTTTCTTGAGCGACAAAGCTTTTATGTAGTAGTAGTACAAAAAAGTACAGAATTACGATTTAATATTTTAAAACTTATTACTTGGTGTTATTAGTTTTTGCCAGCAAAGATAGAGTCATATAAAGCATTAATTTAGAGTTTTAATCATTGTTAGAGTAAAGGTTACAGAAATTGTTAGAGTTAAGGCCATCAACGTAAGAGTGATTGAAATTCTTATTCTCAATGTTTTCCCGGACCACCTGTTCCGCGATTTAGTTTAAAAGACGTATGCGACCGATAATTTGAACAGTCATCGAGGAGTCACTAAACATGACACAATGCATTAACAAAAACGAGCTGTTTACAAAGCAGGTAAGTAACAAAATGTAATTATTTTATTAAATTCACTTGCGTTTTCACGGACGGAACACATCCACGATACAAGAACAATGAGTGACATCATTTTAATAACGGAGTCAATGTAACAATGTGTGTGATTGTTGACTACTACGCATTTCTGTGACAAAGGACAACCTTGGCAGGTTAGATCCAAATCAGATGATTTCCATTCTGGTTTAACATGCTTAAATTACTATGAATAGTTAACGGATATAATAACTAATTTAGATATATTTTAAAAAAGATCCTTATATCAAGTTACTTTAACGCACTTTTAAGTGATTCCTAAAGTGTATTGTGATATAATGGAGGAGAAACGCAGAAGAAGTTAAAGTAAGCGGATCAGGGCACTTAGCACACAGGACTTAACGAAATCGTAAGCGTAGCGTTAGGATGTTGACTCTTGACTGAAACCGCAGGATCGCGCTGGATTATTATGCTTATCATTAAAGAGTGTTTAATCACAACTTTCATTCCATAACATTGATGTAAAAAAAGGCAAAAGTCTTGAGTGCTCCATTTTTAAGATGTACCAACTAATCCCATTTCGCCTTTTTAATAGTGTGGTGATATTTACTAGCGGCAAGTGGTGATACTACTATACAACCACAAACGATTTTGCGGTCAAGAATAAATAAAACGAATAACAGATTTAAATTATTTAAACAAAAATAAATTTTTGTCTGATTTTCACTTATCCAATATTGTATAAGTCCACCACATTGGTCTGCCAGTTAAAACGCAACAAACTCAAAAATAACCAAAAGAATTTTTGTACGGTTATCACATACACATTTTGATGCAAAAGCAAAAATTAAGCGCCAAATGTATGTTAATGGTTCCCGTAAACATAATGGTAAATATTATGAAGTTATAAATTTAATACAATGTTATTACAATGTTGTGTAAAAAATATTCCGGGATAGTTCTATATTAAAATAGTATGCTTATAAAAAATAAACAAACGAATACTATGCATACATAAAATGTAATAAATAAATAGATATCGCTGTTTTGCCTATAAAGTACAAATCAACAAAAATAAACATCCAATCGAGCTTCCAATTGTAACAAAATAAGTTTTAATTAATATCGATACCATTTCCATTTCATTGAGTATTGTTTACGTGCAATTGTAATCAAACATAATTCTCAAGTTATAATTGGTTGGGAGAGTGTATCATAATAGAGGATCCCTTGGCGTATCTCAAATTGGGGAATTCCGATATGAACAAATAACAAGAAATAATAATTTTTGAAAACAAATAAATCTGGATTACTCTGACGTCAATTTTAGCATCTCCAAATTTTGTGTTTTATAACTATTTACTTAAACTTAAACACCAGCGGCCGTTAGAAGTAACCCTGCACCTTTTTCGATATTTGCATTTTGAGTTTTTTTTTTCGACGTTTCAGTAACCTTACGGCAACCGGTTACGTAGCACAAAAATGAGTAAATATTACATTTTGCAGTATGTAGTATGTATTTCTATAATGAGTTTGAATGTATAAATGTTGGATAATATGAATTTAGATTGCATCAGTTTCGCGTGATCGAGCACATTCATTCTAAATTTCAGGTTAATAATATGGTAAAAAATATCGACATGCCGTTTCCACTACGCATATAGTGGTGTAGTTTTGTTTACATGTAGTCATTATCTAACCGGCAACCGCTATCGGCAGCGACCTCTGAAGTGTCCGCCGGCCTGGCCCTAATTTAGGTACACTCGCTCACCGGACTGTTCAACCAATTGTTTATTTAATTGCTCAAGTGATTGCGGCTACATAGGGCTTCCTGAATCCCCTTAATTTCCCCCTTGTGAAGTACCGGCAAATAATGTAGATTATTATTAATTAAGATGCGTATGAAGGTGATTTCATTTTGTAAAGAATCATTTTACCTAAATCAAAGTTAGAAATCCGCCCTTAGATTTGGTTTAGGTAATATTAAACTGTAGATTTTAATACTACAGAATTAGTTTCTGACGTGGGTACCGACAGAATATTCTCGACAAATAGCGTGATAATAAGCGCTACTACAGCCTAAAGACGCATGTAATTTCACAAGGATATACTAGAGCGTTGCCAACCTTGCGACTTGATGATATAATATCACATTTCCCAGTAATTTCACCGCCTCCCTCACCCTTGAGAACCGGAACACAGCAATGCGAACACTGCTATAGAAAAGAGATTGAGAGATGAGACCAATGCCAAAGTCCATTGTATGAAGTATATATATAGATCATATAATATAGGTAGCAGCCTCACCGTTGCTAAACTCTGCGTTTGCCACCACGTCAATCCATGGCAGTAATGGGTGAAACCCTTCTTTTGGACATCATTAAAAGGGACTGAGAGGGGGGCGTTATTAAATCAAATATTAAATTATAATAAATAAGTATATATGTTTGTAGCTAGCAAAAAACTAATTGTTGCTTAATGTATTCACACTACAGTAAGCTCTAATTTATAGGGTTAGGGACCACAAAAACATTTTCTGATTACTTAACAACCGTTCGAACCCTCTGGAGCTGACCGCAACTTAATTAGGGTTCAGAACTTGGCTATTTTTTGTCTTATAAGGTCATTAACAAACCCAACGGGATTAGGGAGAAAATGTTGGTATAATAACCTATATCCTTAGACAAAATTAGGGTGACACGACTTGTAATATTTACAATCAATACTGACTCATTATTATCAAACGAAAAACATAATTTTAGCATGACTTAGTTTGTAAGATAGATAGGTACAATCAAATGAAATTTAAATAAAAATCACATGTTTACAATTATCATAAATAATTATAATATGACTTAATATTTATATCTCATTTTATATTTACAAACTGCAAATAAATTAATAGATTAGCTTACTGAGTCAGTTGTTACAACACAAGTAGTGGCTGAGCTATGGTTTGTTATTAAGCGTGTGACTGTTTTTTGTTTATCATCATCATTATCATCATCATAGCAGCCATAAAACGTCTACTGCTAGACATAGGCCTCTCAAGACAGGGGGAATATACCCATGATTGCCGCGCTGGCCAAGCGTGGTGGCAATCGTAGAGCGTAGCTTCGTGACGAGAATTCTGCTGCCCATTCTCGTCTCGTTGCATGTTAGCTTAACTCGACGTACACTGTTTACATACCGCCTTATACCGCTACTTGTCAATTCCGGTACCTCATTCGCCTTTTACGCCGCCCTGTACAGGGGATCTATTCTGCCGGTACTACATGGCCTCGGTTTATTGTTATTCCAATTTAATTCTACCCCTTATCTTTTACACTTGGAAATTAAAAAACTTACATAAATCGCGCAGAATAAAATTTCTAAGCATTTAACGTGTAAACTTAATAGCGAAGTTCGTTAGTATATTAAATGCATTTTTTTCACCTTATTTATTCTACAAAATACAAGTCAGGTGGGCTTGTTTGACTGACCGTACTCAAACGAGACGTCATCATTCGCAAAATGAGCAATAGGATTTGACGATTATTGAGTGTCAATTTCAATGACTACTGTTCCGCCAAAGTTACAACGCAAATGAAGAATATAAAGCAATTTTAACCGGCTGTTTATTCTCAACGTTCACAAACTGTTAATTGCTTTTTTGTTATTTGAGGTGTGATTTGTTGTATTTTGTTTTATTTATTTCATTTCCATCTGTTAAATATAGTATAAAGAACCCGAACATTCTAAATCAGGTAGACCTCATACAAAAGTCGTCTGCATTGCGTCTCCCTCCTTTATCTACCGCCAAATAGCAGTGTTCGCATTGCTGTGTTCCGGTTTGAAGGATGAGAGAGGAAGTGAAATGTGACAATCTTCAAGTCACGCTTGTGATGTTACGAGCGTCTATATGCTGTTGTGACGCTTACTCGGACTGTAGGCTTGTCTATCGGCCTAATAAAAAAAAATGCATTGCATTATACCATTATTTGCTACCTTCTATCATATTTCCGGTCTATGTACAATAAAGTAGAAGTAAATCATTGAATAAAAAATCTAGATAACACTTGCCAGAATAGTGACATCATGCATACATCATTTATCTTTATATTAACATTCCGTGCCACGGTGTTTGTCTGGGATAAACTTCTAAACCACTGAATCGATTTTAATATTTTTTTGCACACTGAACAGTTTGATCTAACTCCCAAGTCTCCTATCTAGGTTAGTTTATGTGACAATTCATAATTGCAATACTTTTCTTCATGAAGGGCAACATACGAATTAATTGGTCTTGAAGTGCTGATGATTAGATTATCGATTTATCAGAAACTCTGACCACTTTAACCCTAAACTGGAAAAGTCACAAATTATATTAAGTGTTGTGAAGATCATCGCAGTTAGCCCGACCTTTTGTGGAGCGATCTAGATCAAAATTTAATTACAGCAGTGGACCGAACAGCTTCACTAATTGTTTGTCTAATTGGATCACTAATGTAGCTTAGTTGAATGTAGAAGTTAAATTGTTCAACTGAGTGAAATTCGTATAAATATTTGAAATGGAATGCTACATAGCTTTGAATTGTGAATTGAAAATAATACTGATATTTATAACAGTTCATTTGGGTATGTATACGCATGAACTATATGATTACATTTAAATTACTGTCTCTAAAGCATTCACTTAAAAAACATCCATCGCTGATATTAGTTTAAATCAGCAGAAGGCTGTGGTTAAGATATGCCGATGAAGATGCTGTGCTCAGGGGTTTTTTATTTGTCATATGTATGATTAGGTCGACTTTATAATAAGTCATACTGTCCACGTTAAAGTAAGTGTCACTGCAGACTGTAAACGCTCGTATCCCAAGGATATCTCTAGCGAGTGGCCAACCTTGTGCCTTGAAGATGTCACTTTCACTCTCTTAATCGGAACATAGCAATGTAAACTCTGTTGTTTGTTTCTGTATCAATGCAAACGACCTCTGTATAAGGTCTATTTTTAGTAAATTACCTCTTCGTGCCCAACACCAAAATCGAACAATCCATACTGATATTTCAAAATGCGATTGTCTGTCTATTGTGTCTATATGACACGCGACATTTGTCATCGATTGGTGGTCGATCATTTACATTTATTCCTAAAATAATATGCTCGCAGCTCACTCAGACGTTAATAAGCTAAAACAAATATAACATGCCCTTGAATTAAGATATCTGAATCTTTAATACGTATCGTTTTAATATGAAATTAAGATCCAAATATTACATTTTAATTAAAGCTAAGTAAATGATCATGACACTGAGTCTTAATTAAGTCAGAAATTACTGGGAATGTAGAATTTGGCAGCGTATCAGAAGCGAATATGAATCCTTTAGGAATTTTATTATTGTAAAGCTTGGCACGAAATCTGAATTTGCTGCAATTATTATATTTAAAGTGTTTTATGACATGAATTAATATAGCAAAATAGCAATATTAGTCATATGATATAACCGTAGAACGTCCACTGTTTGCAATAAATCTCCCCAAGAGATTTTTAAAAGAATGTTTTTTTTCTCTTGATTTCTGTCTACTATCCACTGGATTGATCTCCTGGTTTAATCAATCAGGTCGGATGTCTAACTTGTGAGTGGTCTTCATACTTTGCGAGTACAGATTCTTGGTGCGCATCAAAAAATACTCTCAAGGCCCCGTCAGTTCTACGTAATACTTTACGTTCTTACTAATCCGCTGGATGGTTTCCGGCTAAGAAGAATATTACCTATCGGTTCTAAAGTACCGGCAGTATATCCACCCAAAAAAGCAAAACTCAAATGCATTAGGACAGGGATGCTCAGCTGCATTCCTATCGTTAAACCACGCTCTGCAATTGCTTTTGATGATCTGCAATGACTTTAGAAATAAAAAACCATTTCACAGTGCATAAGTACATTAGTCATCGGTTGATAAGTAATTAATAGGGATAAGTATCAAATTAGCATAGGTAATTAAAAACTACTTCTTTCAGCTGTGGAAAATCACTATTGTAAATAATGAATATAAATAAATTAAAACAAAAGCAAAGCATGCAAAACATTGTACAAAATAACAAAATAATGACTAGTAAATGTGTTCCTAAATGTGAGAAAACACTACTAAGTTCGATATGACAGTACCGAGATCAAGTTCTTTCGGCATAGACAAAAATGAAACGAACTGCGTAGCGTCAAGGCAGTTTCATCTTATCGACAAAAATGCAAACTATTGACGATTACAGTTTTCTACGCATTTTGATTTATTGTATTAGTATTCATATCTTAAGATGACGTCTAAGCATCGTAGTGTTGCTTTTTAACATTGCGACTCAGATTTAGCACTATTGTAAATTCCGATATTGTAAACGCATATTCAAATAGACTGACGTATTGGCGAGTGAGTAACTGCCTAGTTCTCAGAATCAAAAGCAAAATTTTGGAAATATGCATTGCGTTGAACCCTGTATATCCGTGAAAAGATAGTAAGAGCATCTTACTACTTTATACCACGCGAAGAGAATTAAAGTGCAACTCTATGTTGGGTTACTTAAATTCATTTGTTGGGTCATTCAAATACAATTGTGTAGCGGAATCGTTCACTCGTCAATGCCTACAGCGACAAAAATTTAATTAACATAAATAAGAGTAATTAACTAACTATTTTGTATTAACTTATACTAACATATATTTTTTTCTAATAATTTTAACTAATATTTTATATTAGATTATAAAAAATATTAGTTAAAATATTAACGGATTAGACTAATATTTTATATTAGATAATATATTCTATATTATCTAATATAAATTTTTGTCTAATCCGAAGATCTTTTAGAGCTTTTGAAAGTATTCACTGCAGTACTATCTGCTACCACAGGCTTGTGAAGAACTTAACAAGAATAAAATCCACGCTACACCGTAATGGATGGATAATTGTATGAAGCTAAAAAAACCTCACTTCATCGTTCTACACGTAAAAAGAATATACGTTTAATGAAACTAACAAAACCGTAATTTATGCAACTTTTCAAAATAATCTGTTTACTTACTAGTTCGAATATCAGTTCTTTTTCGTCCAACTGCCGGAGCTCATGTCGCGACCGTCGCTGCGGCCGAGAGGGGGTCGCGTGTGGAGGCTGGTCTCCTAGGAAGGTGGGTGTCCCGTCTACAGTCGTCACCAGGGGCTTCAGAAGACCCCCTCGCTCGAACTCGTGAGCTGAGATCTTCCTGTCAACAAACAAATGAATTTGTTATTCGATGTGACAATCACGAAGGAGAAGACGTAGGAAAGGGAGGCTTTATATATTAATATGTAGATAGAAAGTGTCATCTCTAATGAAGCTATAATACACACCATATTTTGGTCCGCTTAAGTTAAAATTACCCAAAGAAAAATAGGAAATAAATATTTACATACAATAATAAAATTCAACAATAGTATTAATAAGATCTATATTTGAGACTACAATATATTGGCGTTGATCCAAATTCAATAAATTTATTTTCTGTTAAACTAATCATTTAAATTATTTGAAAAAGAAAGTATGCAAGACATCCATCTTGCAAACGAGTTTTAAATTATCCCACTTTCGTAACTAAATTAGAACATCAACTGTTTTGTAAGATTTCTTATGTTAACTATACAATAATGTATCAAAATACTTTTACTTATAAATTAGTTTCTATTCTGTTAAGTTACAATCGATTTAAGAAGTTTGAAAATTATCTAAACTTTCAAAGGGCTGGGTCAAACTTAACATAATTAAAATAACAGTAGAAAATTGTGTATGAAAAGATCGTAAATTACCATCGCTAGGCATTCCGCCAAGTCTAGCTGAGTTTGGCTACCATCCCGTCTAGCATTTGCTAAATCGCAAATACCAAAACTTATCAATTGCACCAATCTTAGAACAAAAGGTAAGATGAAATAGTAAACCCAGTTTCACGGGTTCACTACGTGACTTATCAAGTTTCTAAAATAGGCTAGCGATTGTATAGTGAAACACAAATTTTCTTATCGAATAGGGCCCTGTGAGAGAAGTTCTTTCCAACTGAACGCAAAGTTTCCAAGATAACGAAGGGAAGGGGCTTTGAGATTTACCTACTTTCGTGCGTTGTGAATTTTTTAGGCTTTTAGTTGCCGGGAATCGAGATACCTGGCACATCGGTGTCCAACCTTCGTCAAATGTTTTTGAGGAAGGATTAAACTCACAAAAAATGTCGAGTACTATCATTTAATATTCTTTGTGTATTTCAAACACAAGTGCCCAATCAATATTAATTGAATATAATAATTATACATATATAAAGTAATTATCCTACTTACATTACAATGGAAGTTAGTGTGGATATGTAGATAAATGTTACTCTTTTTTATGAGTCCGATGGCGCATTTGATAGTCTTCCTATCTTGTGCACCTAAGGTCGTAGCTTCATTCCCCATGCAGAGATAAATAATTATGTGATGATATTTGTTTTTCCTTGACTTTATGTAAAAAATATTCATTAAAACTATAAAAATAAATTGTTTGTTGTTTGACAACACAAGTGCTTTAAGTTACTAATCTCGGAATAAGGCATATATTATGATAAGTCGTCGGAATTTTATGAAGTTTATTTTTTCTTTTACAACTAAAAACAAAGCAAAAACTTATAAATAATATAGCATATACGTCACAATAACTAATAGGGCACATCCAAAAACATTAGTAACCAACCCCACCCTAACTTAGTCTGAAACTTTTTTAAACGAATACGCGGTTTACCGCTTATAAATTATACCATGTATAAAAAGGTACTATGGTTTGGTTAAAGGTGTATTGTTATAGCACAGCAGAGTGCACGCATATGTTTCCCAGGACGGATTCGCAGATGTTATTTTATATTATGTATGACCCGTTTTTCATCTTCGCTCGGTATGGTCGGGTAGACGGTGGCTGGGTACAGCAGCGGAAGAGGTTCCGCGACCATGCATATGTAGTTTTTAACATGAACTATTAATATAGCACAAATAGGTTATACTAAATGGCTATACTGCAAAAAGGACGGTTAAGTTCCAAGCGGATTGAAGTCTCTTCTCTCATTCCTATCATATAATATCATATAATCATCTTAATACGTTTGAATTTAGTTTCCATAAAGAATTATTCAACCAGCGTAAGGTTGTGGTTTAATAAAACCGTTGGAGATGCAATAGCTCGCGGCTTTCCTATTTTTTATATTAGACATATAAAAAAGCAGACGGTCTGGCAAAACACTCGTATTGTCACAATGACGTCACTAGAGAACACACTTTCACTCTTCAAACTAGAAAAGAGCAATTACAATACTGCTGTTTGGTAGAAGATGAGAGTCAATTACTAATGCAGACGGCCTTTGTATGAGGTCTTCCATTGTAGCTTACAAAATGGAGTTCCAAGGGCTTACAAGTAAGCTATCTTTGTGTATTCATATCTAGTGGGAGGTAAATAGGTTTCCCTAAATAATGCTGCATCTATTTCTTATCATCAGAAGGAAAAACTCCATATAAAACAGAAATATATCGGAGCGCATTTATTTTATTTTTACGTTGCTTATTTCAATATTCACCAAACAGATATAAAAATAAATTTGTTGCTGTTGGTCAGAATTATCTTAACGTAAAACCCAAACTGACCCAGATATCGACCCGAATACCTCGCGGCAGACAAACGAATCCAAAACCGGATGCGTCATTCGGTATTGAATAATATACAATATTATATATCAAATAATGAGCATTCACCAGTTTCACTAACCCACATTTGTCTGAGACGGAATGAGGATGGACTGAAGATTTCATGGTAATGTATTCGACAGTGCGCAAAGAGGTGTCGATGGTACAAGATTGATAGCGACAGGATACCAGCATCTATTCGCGGGATAAACACGCTGCTCTCTGAATAATGCATACAGATCAATGAAAGTGGTCTTCTTAATAGTTATATCACATATATATAAAATGAATTACTGCACTTGCTAAAACTTGAGAAGTCAGCTGATTTGATCAATATTAATCTGAAAATATTTACAGACGTTTAGAGAAGGTTTGAACGGTAAAAACTTAAATAATAAGTAAAGAAAAATACTAAAGACGACAATTTAGTTTCCAATACAAACAGTTTGTAGCTGTAAAATATTTGAAGTCTTTTGTTTTTTCGGAAATAAAAACAAGTCACGTGGTTACCAAATTTTTACGCAGCTAAATTGATATGAGGATAGGCAACATTTTACACAAATATACTTTATATACAAGATCCATCGGGTCATCTAGTACTAAATAAATATTAATAGAAATGATAACCCTAATTGATTATAACCAAATACCTTGCGTAATTTAACTGATTTGTATTGACTAAACTAAATTTATTTTGTTAGTTCAATGGGTCCGAAGAAATATATCTAAGTTCTGTTAACTTGGTTCATATTTAACTAGTAAAACCCAGCGGTTATGTACAGTTTCCATCCCTGTGACAATAGTAAATGATGAAAGGAGCTCAGTTAGTCCTTATAAAAACATAAAACAAACAAGTAGATCGTCCCGTAAATATAATATTTACTTTTAAATGTATTTAGTTAAAAGCTGTTAGCTGGAATTCCAAACAGACAATATATATTTTTCTATGTAAGTTATTTTAAGTATAAAATAAAAAAAATAATATGCAATATATTGAAGTAAACAAATAAATTGTAACGAAATATTCACTCCGATAGTAAGCTAAATGAAAAATTCAGTTGAAACAAAGAAGTAAACAAATAAATTGTAACGAAATATTCACTCCGATAGTAAATTAAATGAAAAATTCAGTTGAAAACCTATTTAGTCTCTCTCGAAAGCGCGTCCATGTTCGGGCAAAAAGTTACAAAATCCCAAACAAATTACTCTACCGGGGAGGCGACGATTCTCAAAAGCAAAGACCTTTCCGGAGCCCTTCATTTTATGAGATGTTATGTTGTTATGTTTTTTAGAACGACAACACGCTAGGAAACTAATAAAAACACTTAGTGTGTTACTTTCGATTTTTTGTTGAACATTTTTTCTTGAGTACATTTCACCATTTTAAATATTCGACGTACAACTATATAAATGAAAAAAATATATGTACACACAGAACTCTAGAACTAACCTAAACGTTTCTTTATTGGACAAGTCGACTAACAAACATACGGTGCGAGTGATAAAAAGCGCCACCGCAACCTTAAGTCGCTCGTATGTTTAAACGCAATTCGCAAGTATTATCACAAACGCATTTCCAACCTTGAGATTTGAAGATTACCTTTTAACCTCACCCTTATAACCGGACATTAGCAATACGAACACTGCTGTTTGGCGGTTGTAACAGATGAGCGTGAGTTAACACTACACACGACATTTTTATAATTCTAATTTTGTTGTTTATCTAACTGCCAGGACCCGATTTGCACCGGCTCATAGGGTAGTTTGTATGAAAATTATGTATTATGTACCTAATGTATGTACTAGTAGTTACTCTAAGTAAAAGACTCAAGAACAAGATTAAAACTCTCACGGCAATTATATCAACTTGATAAAAATAAATTTTTAATAAAGCATTTAAAAAGATCACCGAGTGCATGAGTGCAAGGATTCGTAATTTTACATTTTATTTTAATCTCCTCTCTGCTATGTAGGTAAGTGTTTTTAAACTCAATTCTTATCAGCACATGTTATAATAAATATTTTACAGTTTATCGCTTATCGAAATATATATGTTCAGGATAAACATAGGTTTTATACACTTAGGTACATATATATATAAATATCAGTTTTCAAAAATATTTCTGAAAACTGATATTTATAGTTTTCACGAATGGATGGAGAGATTTATTAAGAGCATTATATACTGTTGAAATAAATAAAATTTAAATGCTGGCTTGTAACTCCAACTCACTAAATGTATATTTGTTTTTCTGTCTGTCTGTCGTCCATTCGCTGGTGCCATCATACTTTAACGCCCTTTTATGGGTTGACGTTATGTTATAAAGAGTAACGTAGGCTACTATTCATTAATCTCGCGGGTAAAACTTCGAAGCGTTGCTAGTCTAAGAATATATATATAAAAAACAGGTCGATATGGTGTACCTGTTCAGCCAAATGTATGTATGTATTCAATAGTTTGTTGATTGTCTTACCTGACAGGAGTGGTAGCCCCCGAACCGGAACCGGCGCGTGACGGCGACGCGAGCTCTGCACTCGGCGGCGTTGCATGCGACACTAGCCACGCGTCCACCACCTGCCTCGTCGCCTTTCTGTTGATAACAATATGGATTTCTAAATTAATCAACTTAAAATTCTTATAATTAAACTAATGTATTTAAATTTGTGAGTTGCCGACTGATGACAGTATTTCCACATGATACTGCGTAGCTCAGATGCAACAGGGCTAGGATGGGCAGCATTACCGTCGCAAAATTAGGCTCTGCGATTGCCACCACGCTTGTCTAAATTATTGGCACCATCGCCTATTTCTTGGGGAGCCCTATGTCCAGCAGTGGATATTCTCCAAGTGCGACAATGACGATGATTTTAAAATAGTAAATGACAAAGCTGCAGTCATGACCTAGTAATTTTAGGTGAAAACTATCTCAGATAAATGCACGATATCTATTTAAACAGAAAGTACCTACCTACTTACTGAAATAAACTCTGAAACTAGTCAGGAAATTTGTTCACGAGTCAACACGTCCGTAGTTGCTATTTTAACTTCAGCTTTACTCAAGAATATATTTGAACTGATGTTCTAAGTCCAAGCTCGAACGTTGTTTAAGTGTTGGCGAAGGAAACGCGAATGTCCTGGATGTGCAAATTTGGACTCTTCTTACAAAGCAACAAGGATTCTAACACAAAAGGTACACACACGCACGAGTCAACCATCTGTTTTGTAGACTTTGAGTTGACAAGCGAGAATAGAATTTAAGTACATGCTTTTTGGGTCCAACGTCAAATAGCTGTTGAAAAATTGCCAAAGGAAACGCACACTTCCTGGATATACATTTTTGGACTCTTAGTTACGTTGTTGTGAGATTGAAGTAAGTACCTAATAGTATAATTGTAATAATACAGGTTCAAACAGAAGAGCAACCAGGAATGCAAATTTATCTATAAATAAGTTTATTTACGTGATGTACTTATATGATCTTTAATGTAAGAAAGTTACCTGGCAAGCTTATAAATTGAATAGAGATCGTTTCATACGTAAGAAACGGCATAATTTCTTCAATTCTAAAAACATACATAATATACCTACTGAACATTTAACTTTATTAAATGCAATATAACATACATGCATACAACGTTACTTTGCGACTGCTAAATATAAATATATTTTTTGTTATTGCCAAATATAAATACACACTGCCATATAACTCTACAGGAAGTAGGCGAGTTCCGATTCTTTCCAGAAAATCGAGAGAGTTCACACATCATCAGAGGGCCCTCATGGTTCCTTCCTTATTGTTCCCTCAATGCCTTCCTTTGATCTGCCGGATATACTGCCGTCAGCAATTTTGACAATAATTTACGATACAAGAAAGATTTTACGATGTGTTTCTTTTTTATGGTTGCATTAACGAGGTACGTGGTGATTTTTTATGATTGGCCTCGATAGCAGTCATTATTTGTAAGTGCTTTACATGAAAAAGAATGTTTGCATCTGTCGAAAAGGCAATCTGTATTGCATTTGAATTCACGGTATTTGGATGAGCGTAACTAAATATATACCGATGGCTATTTGTTGCTTAGGTCTCAGATAAAATTATGTAAAACCTTGCACTTGTAGATACCCAGAACCTATATACTTAATGTTTCTCAAGTCTCGCGGAGATAGTTCATGAGTTTCATTAGGAAACGTAGGATAAAAAAAAAAAATTCCGACCCTTCATCACATCTAAAATTGCCTACTTAGTCGATCTTCTCATTCCATAAAAGCGGCCTTAGATTTATAGATCTAATGCTAGGAGATATTTTGTCTAATCTGCTGAGTTTATTGAAAAAACCTCGCGGGTCGTTGCTGCGATTTGAGAGATTGTTCCTTTTGACAAACAAACAAAAGTCAACTATTCTGTTCTGTAACAGAAATAAATTATATTTTTAAATCAGTGAATAAATATGTATTATCAAATACGTGAGATATAAGCCGTGAGATATCGGCAGAGTAGACAGATGGCGGTATATCCATCCAAAACAGTGTAGTTCGAACGCACAGGGCGGAGATGGGCAGCAGCATCGTCAATATGAACGCTGCGCTCTGCGATTGCCAACACGCTTTTATGGGCAACAATCCCCTTTTCTTCAGCGGGCCCATGTCCAGCAGTGGGCTTTTAATGGCTGGTATGATGATGATTAAATAAAACATTAATTTAAAGCGTTCCATTCTTCATAGACCTCCCAAATGTCGTTATAAGCAATTAATACAATAAATTAAATTGTAAACAATTTGTGAAATAGAACATTTAAATTCATTATTCGGCTAGCCATTTTTCTACAGCAGCTATATAATAGTCGTTTGCATAATTTTCAAGTACAATAAATCGTAATTAAGATAAGTTGAACACCTAAATCATGATTTAAGAAGGTGATTATGATGTTATCGCAGTCCTTTTCAATATTTTATGAGGCATGTATTACCCAGGTTTCTTATTCAAAAAATATTAATTTATCTCTTCTGCCTATAGTTGCTAAGCTGAACAGGCTTAGCGCCCGATGCTGCTGCCCATCCCGGCCTAGTTTCAACTGTGCAAGGAACATTCACTTACATCAGTCGCCTCTAACAGCACATATATATACATATGGTGCACAACCAATATCTCAACGATTAGAGTTTTCATAATCGGAATAACATTGTTTGTTTTAAATTTTATATTAAAAATTACTATACTCAAGAATATTATTATGTTCGGTGATATTGAGATAATCTTACGGTTCGGAGAACATTGCCGGAAACTAATAAATTCAAACGAACAGTTTGTAAATTAAGGTTTTTTTTTTGTACTGAAGGTAAGTGCCGAAAATAAGGACCATATCGTCAAAAACAGGACACATAATAATGTTGCTGACCTTACATTTTTTCTAATTTGAAAGGCAGGTTAATGCCCTCCGTACTACACGTTAATGCTTTTAACTACCCAACAGGAATTTTCGCAGGGGAGACGCATGTATGTTATAATTTGATTTATTGCTTATACTAAAATAAAACTTGGTATATGAGTGTATATTACGGCCAATATTTTATATTAACATATTAATTAATAAATATGGGTTAAATTAATTAAATTTGTCTTCGTATACTCAATTAAGTAGTTAAAAGAAAGAGGTTACAAAGTAGTATGCTTTTCTAATTAATCCTGACACTACTAAAAACATAAACAAGTTAAAAGACTTCAAGTAAGTCACCAATTCGAATCGATCAGACAAATACAGTTCAAAGCGGTGCGAACCCGGCGAGCGATGTAGGCTGAGCATTATTGCCTGTCGAGATTATCACGCGTCAGGGTTGGCACAGCATCTTTTCATCATTGTTCATTAATAAAGGACTATATACCCGAATATTCCTTTTCTGAGTGTTCATATGCCCGCGTGAAGTTTAGCCGCAGGGCTATTGCTCGAGGATGCCTCCAAGGCAGGACCTCAGGCAGTTAACTCGTTGTTTACAAATGAGGAGGACTAAGTGAGCCCAGCCGCTCTACGGGAGGGAACCATACGCACTCGTTCGTCGGCGATCGCGGTGTACTGCTTCACGAAGAGAATGTGTTTGAAGTGATTGTGCAAAGAGAAGGCGACTGAGCAAGACATGTGTAGAAGTTACGCAATCGCCAGATCCGCAATATATCAGTTAACAAAACATGCTTTGACACAAAACCTTCGGAAATAGTTGCCATACACAATTATATAGAAACTTAAGTTTTTTTTTGGTAATGACCATAATTGGAATCGATACCACTTGCCTGGAATCCTGTCATACTATGATTAAGAAAGGCCAACATCACAGCACTGCCAGATTACAAGATACTGTCAGCAACTGCTGCGCGGTATGAACGCGAAGGTACACACACACACACAGTAAACAAAAAATTGTGAAGGTAGTAATTGTAACTTTCAAATCCTAAAATATCTTTTATTCATTTAAGAACGGATGCTGCAAGGATGAATAGATCGCGTTTTAAAACTGTTAAAAAACTAGTTTTATTATGATTAGTAAACGCGTAAATATTAGAAAGATAGCGGCCCGTCTCGGCTTCGCGCGGGTAGACAATAATAGGTACATATATTTAAGTAATAAGCATGCTAATTAAAAGGACCATGTACCCTAATTTGAAAAAAAAATTATGCTTATCTTAAAGCCTCCCTGTACACTACGTTGGCTGTGGTATTTGTAGGTGACAACGAAGCGAATTGATTTTTAGGAGATCTTACTCGAGAAAGTGCCAAATACAATTGCTGTCGTCGAGTTAGTTACTCGATGCGCTGTGTGGCGGCCGCCGCCGGCATGTATTTTTATTTTAATTTCATGATATCTTTTGAATGGAATGTCCAATTTTATTAATTCAAAAAGTAATCATCAGGTATTAAGACGTTTTGAATATTAACTTATTTATTTGGATATAAAATTATAAATGGTATGGATAACACGGTCTGTTTTTGATCGGCATTTCTATCAATTTGTTAAATGAAAAAAAGTAGTTATAGTGACGTAACTACAATAATTAGATATATGGTCTCGCAAAGTTTTTTGTAGATATATATTCTATAATATTGTCAAACAATTTTTGTCCTATTATTGGCTAATTTCTTTACACCTTTGGTTGGTTGGAATTTCTAAAGTAATCTAGTACTAAATATAGCCTATATTACTCAATGATAATGTAGCTTTTTAATAAAAAAAGAATTATAAAAATCGGTCCAGTACTTTTTAAGTTTATTTGCTACATACAAAAATACAAATCTATCCTCTTTATAATATTAGTGTAGACAAATAAGAGTTCAAAAACGTTATTCTAGCGCGCGTTGTACGCTGAGCATTATATTATAATTATTTTGTTTGTATTATGAAGTCAGCAAACAAGCAACACGGTCCTCTTGCTGATAAATGTGACGGTAGCCTATAGACATTCGTATTATTTCAAAGATATCACTAGTGTATCGGCAACCTTGTGACATGAAGATAAAATTCATAACCTGGTAATTTCACTGCCTCTCTCACCCATCTGAAAACTAAAACAGCAATGCGACCACTGCTGTTTGGCGGTAGAAATAAATGAGAGTGTGTTACTAATACAGACGATCTTTGTATCATGTCTACTTCTAGTAAAGTAGCATTATTGCTTTTGGAAATTACCACGTGTCAAAGGACTGAATCTTTATTAACAAAACACGCTATGACATGAGGCGTTCGGAAATAATTAATGTTACCGTGCTTACATACGTCGTGTGCCTTATATAGTATTTTTTCCTTAATGATCCTAAACTGGAATCAATCAGAAAAATACTGTTCAAAGGAGTATCTAGTACGGCGCGTGATGTAGACTGAGCATAATTGCTTTCTAAGATAATCTTGTTTGAATCGCACACGTTTTTGTTTAGAATACATGAGATAACACAACGTGTTTAGAAATAATTAAGTATTTTTCCATTATATATCTCATTTGCTAGTTAATTTACTGATAACTAGTTTGGTTTTATTTTAGCCTAGATATAACATATAGTCATTTACACTTTTTTATTCGTACAATCAACAGTACTTTCATTACTGTGTTCCGATACAAAAGGTGAGAATAGCGATAAAATTAATGGTTAATGTGACGTTGCATTAGAATTGTTGGTGCACTAGTAATATTCTTGAGATGAACGAGCTTCTCTAGACAACGGTGACATTTACCATCCCGCGAACCATTAGTGTGTTTGCCATGAATTGCTTATTAATTGAAACAAAAACTTACATAGCTAAAATAATTTAATCAATTTTTGACTAAGGTTTAACTTATCTGGAAGCTAGCCGACAAATATCAATAAAATATTAAACCAATTAAATTACTGGATAAAATATCTTAAAGTCACAAGATTGGCAACACGCTAGTGATTACATGCGTCTAAAGGCTGCAGTGACGCTTACATTTAAGAATAAAAACTTACCATAGTAAGTAAATAAGGAAGTTGAAATATTAGAACAATAGTTGTGGATTTAGGTTTTTTTTTTAATATTTAATACCTATGGCGAAACCCTATCTAAGATAAGGAAGGTCATAAAGTTAACGGACTATTGTCGATACTGCCTACGCTGCCAGCCGCGATCTTAATCGTGACGCCGCCGACTACATTCTAGCTTATTGCATGTATTGTAACTGAACAAAACCAGAATAAACTAAACAGAAATTTAAATAAATACTCTAACTCGATTCAAACTTAAGAGTTACCATTTTAAAATCCGACAGACCTGTATGGTTATATTTTCAACAATGTTATGATTAATTTGTTTGTGATGACTAATAAATAACTCACGAAAGAAGAATTAATAATATCTGAAAACTAGAATATACAGTATAAAGATTTAATTTAAATACTTATTTAGCAGTTTTTAAAAACAGTTTTAAATCTTTGCAGATAACACTTTTTTTTTAAATCTATTTGCTCATTTAGTACCATTGTGCAAACGTATCATTAAACTGTGCATATAAAGACTCCAAAAAATGTGGAACTTATAAAAAACATTCTCGAATATATATTATATATATGTATATGACATTTAACGTCGTTCTGGTGAATGTTTCAGAGACTAGTTG
>JACJUM010005601.1:6914022-7102927 GCA_020976665.1 Heortia vitessoides | reverse complement strand
TATATGACATTTAACGTCGTTCTGGTGAATGTTTCAGAGACTAGTTGGTTTTAGGCGCAAAACGCAGTGGACGTCTATAGGGTGACATGATGTTAATAGACGCTTTAAACATTTCTAACATTCCAAAATACTTGCCTAAAATGATCTACCAGTTCTTATACACAAACTAATATTCATATTTTAATTATTATTTATAAATTATTACAATATTGTTAAACACTAAAAGTAATAATTATGAAGTATCCGCATTATAACAAATATGTGAAAAGAGCAAGTTAACAATAGGTTGAATTTTTTACCACCATTTTTTATTCCTACCGCAAAGTATTTGTATTGAAATGCAAATTTCCTCTGTTTTTTCCTACACAATATTTGCAGTTAGAGTAATAATTCAAATACTGTTTTACCTTTAGGGAACATTAAACATTAGTACCGAATATTTGCAAGATAGAGAATTAATACTGTAAATAATACAAACGTAAGAACGGATTTAACTCGTTCCCGGAATAAAGGTTATAACTTAGTGAAATTTCAATGTCATAGATATGACGACAAATTACATTTATTGGGTCGGATGCAGAATTTGCACTTTGCAAAAAAGAAAATGCACTAAAAAATATACATTGCCCAAAATGTGCATTTCTCACAAGGGGTTCTTCTGATAATGTGCAATTCTCAAAATATTCACTTCGCAAAATGTGTACTTTCATAGGGTATAAATAAGCGTTAGTTCCAAAATAAAAAAAAAAAGATTGTTCTGTGATACCGGGTATTTAAAATAAGAAATGCTCATTCTGTGAAAAGTACATTTAAAGGTGAGTACTCATTTTGCGAAGTGCACATTTTGTGTAAAACCCATTTTATTTCATACAATACATACAATAGTGGTGTTGTAATAACAATTTGGTGTCTAGAAAGTTGAAAAATACTTTTTTCACTTTAGGTAGCCTAGTAATAATCACGTTATTATAAAACTCTTTCATATAGATTATCACCGTTCTTCAACTTAAAATAATATATACTTTTATATCCATGCAATGTATTCTTAATTTTGGTATATAAAGGCAATATTGTTGTTGTTATTTGTTTGTTTTTTTGTGTTTTCATTAACAAACCAACTTATTTTTTAAAAACTTATTTTGTAAACAAACAACACACGCAATAGTCAATTGTTTTAGCCTATGAGCATGCAACATAGCTAGGATATCACCAGTGTCATTATATTACTTGGTAATTTTACCGCTTCTTTCACTCAAAGAGGAACACAGGAATTTAAGCAACGCTGCTTGGTAGCAGAAATAGAGTAAAAAGTTTTTTCAGTGTAGATCTTTTCTATTTATAGCTACGGCAGGAAAAGCCGATAACTTTATATAAGACTTGAACAATTTATTATTCTATAAATATCATTTATATAATATAATAAGAATCTATTCAAAATATCGATGTTTAACAGATAAGAAAGCTAATAGATGATGTACAAATAGCAAATTGTATGCATTGAATATAGCAAAATTGAGGATATTACTAAGTAGGTCAGATAATTGCGAAAACGGCCGAATGGAATAAGGAAAAGTTATCTGGAGCGGCTGGAAAATCTAATCTACGTCACTGTTGAAGACCTAATTGGAGAAAGGGAAAATCCGTTGTGTACCGACGTTCTATTTTTGGTTACAGGATGAAACGAAAATACCGCACACGTATCGAATAAAGGGTAGTTGCAGTGTCCACCTTCAGATAAACTATATACAAGGAAAACAAGCTTTTGAGAATATAACAGTTTTAGTTGGCTGCTCTCAGTGCTACGCTGAGTAAGAGAAATTATAGATTTTAATGGATTTAAATGTGAATATATTAACTATTAGCACTTGTTACTATCAAAATCATCAGGTTTAAGTTATCATGATGATCAACTGTAGCACATCTACTGATTGATATAAGCCTCTTCAAGAACGGGGGACTTGCCTATAACCTCCATACTGGGCAGGCGCGATTTCATTCGCAGAGCGTAGCTTCTCGAATTATGCTAATACTGCCACCTGTCGGTTTAAGTACCTCAGTCGCCTCTTACGACATCTAATAGGTACTATTTTAATCAGCCGGTACTTTACGGCATAAAAGTAAGCCAGTATTTTATTATACCTGTCGGTGTTGGTAATTACATATAGACAAAAGCTACATTTAGATTTATTTGCCTTTTAAATACTATATTTAAATTTTTCGACTGAATTTTCTGTAATTGAAAATGCTTAGCCTAATCAGAATAGAACAAAATAATAGAATTGAAGTCGTCATTACATTCATACTAGTATACTTTAGAGACTATTAGCCTTTTCACAGATTAACTAGACATTTTTTTTAAATAAATTAGCATGTGGATGGTGTAGATAGTTAGACTATAGGAATGTGGGCTACTTTTTATCCTAAAACACGATATAAAATGAAGGTCACGCACATCAACGTCAGGGAACGAAGCTTACATCTATTTTATCACTAAGGCAACAAATAGATATATGGTCTGCGTCATAGTAAGCTTTATTACAACTAATAGATGCTTGTATTATCACAATGACATCACTAGCGCGTTACCACCTTGCGACTTGAATATATCGTGTCATATTACGCAGTAATTTCACTGCCTCTCCCACCCTTCATTATATATATTGCACATCGGTGATCATAGCCTTAGACGGTCTTAATCCACGATCAAATACAGCGCCGCCGCGTCGTCTCACGAAACAGATAATCACTTGCAAATTTGCAAACGCAATACTAATTAACCGAAGTTTAACGCCTTTCGTGATTAGATTTGCAAACTTTAATAGAAAATTCAAATGTAATCAAACAAAAGCCGCGACGGTATAATTACGCCGCATAAGCATATACCCGACTCAATTTTCAGGTTGCGGTTATATTTATTATATTTAATATTTGAAAATCATTTATGCGTTCATTTCTACTCATAATAATACTACTTATGTAACGGCTCTAAAACGCGGTTTTTTTAACATTTTACATTTGTAGTTTGACGTTTCGATTACCTTAAACGGTTGCCGCAAGTAGACTTCTATTTTATTTAGTTGACAGGCCTGATTACGAAGATGGTAATGATTTTATCTTGGGTGCCAGGTATCGTGGGTTCGATTCCCACCCAGGACAAACATTTATAATGATATATGTGTTTGTTCTGTATTTAGCAGCTAAATATGTATTTAAGTATTGCATTTGCGATTCCTCTGCAGTCTGATGTTCGTAACACAAGTGCTTCAAGCGACTTCTCTTCTACGAGTCAGGTCAGTGCATAAGATGATGTGTGAATTATTATTATTATTTATATAAATATATTTAGTTTAATGCGGTTGCGGTGACTTACTTTAAGAAATCCTTCAAGTTTTAGGTCGTTCGTTTCTGGAATGCATTTTCTTTAACAATCAGATAGTCTAGCATCATTCTTGAATATACTTATTATTAATATACATTCATTACGTTGCACTGTATTTTATCACGTATTTTTTAATTGTATTTGTACAGTATACTTCGGTATAAACATTTTTTGAAAAGTTTGTTCGCAACATTGTATTATAAAGTTAGTTATGTTATCTCAAATATTTATATCTTAATTTATAATCAAATAGAACAATGTGATTCAAGAAAACTTTCCAATCGCCTATCACAATTAAATTAGAAAATAGAATCCTCATTGAAGTAATCAGGAATAAATTGCAATGTAATCTAGAAACACGTTTAACAAATACAGGTCAATTGAGCATAGAAATGGGAATTTAAATGAATCGTTAATGGTTTTAACACCGCTATTGCTACTGCATGACTGCAGAATAAAATCTTATCCGTGACAACTGGAATTTGACATGCCACAATCGCTGAACCACCAAATTAATATACGAACACTACAACTCTCATTAGTAACACGTATTTGAAACTACACATAATCCTATTAAATTTATATAATTAGCAAAAAATAAGAACATTATTATGAAACAAAAATTTGATAAACCATCTATCTATGTTTTTGATGAACACTGCTTTAAAAACAGATTACTCACCCGTAAAAGCTTAAAATTACATTTCAGTGCAACGTGTATAAACATGTTAGTTTACGATGACCAACAGACGGTGATAACTCCAAGACCCGTGAAATAAATTGTCTACTATGGTTCAACAGATACGCGCGTAAATCCAAATTATTTATCTCGTAACACTGACGTCAAAGATCTCGTCACTCGGTATACATGCAGTATTAAAATCTGATCCGTGTATACAGAAGTGAGATCACGCCGAGTAGATGATGTTGGATACACAAAAAAGATTTACATAAGACTCTCTTTGAACTATACAACAACACGTAAAACAGAATTTCAAAACAATGCCTTGATATACGTATAATGTTCCTTGACTAAAAAAATGGACGTTTATGTCTGAGAAATTAGTTGAAAATAACTTTTCAATATACCATTTTAAGAAATTGATTTCGGATTATGAATATTAAACAATTATTAAAGGAGTCTGATGGCGCATTCTATAGTAAGCGGGTTATAAATAATATAATCAATAAAAAAAATCCTCACAATATACATTGACTTGATTCCATGATAAATCGCTTAAAACTTATGTTACGGACATCAGACAACAGAAAAATCACAAATATACTACTTAACTACTGAAATATTGAAAACCCAGACTCAGAACAAACATAAATATCATCATATAAATATTTGTCCTGTGTGGGGATCAAGCCCACGACCTTTGGCACACAAAACAGGATCAGTACCATCTGCCATCGGGCCCGTCAGATCGATCCCCAGGTTCGGTCGTCATCCAAGATAAATATTTGTATTGCCTGGGTGTTTAAAATGTATTTAATTATTACATTTTCCCTCTATCGTCTGATGGCCGTAACACAAGGGCTTTAAGCGACTTATTTATACAAAAATAAAACACCGTGTAAAAACAAAAAGAAATCTGTCATTAGTTTATTTTAAAAGTAGAATAAAGTCAGCTGCCGCTTAAATCCGGTCAAATCGAGCGGCCACTTAGCGATATACCCTGATATAGCGATAATCTGATCTAAGATATAGAAATTGTACTAATAGTTCAAACAAAATTTAGATTACATGTAGATTACTGCCGACACCAATTCAATTATGATAATTATAAAGAAGAAATCCAATTGGATTGATCTATTAAAATCTACTAAACTAATAATCTATCAATAGAAGACACTATTTGTTGTTATGGGCGTCTATCCCTAGCACCGAGTACATTGAAGTATCTTCGTAGCAGGTGTTCCGTTCAGTTGTAAATAGACCCACCCAACCATTAAACTAGCATGATATTCTCAAAGGGATTTCGCAGAACAATAGCCCATCGGCGCACAAATAAATGGCCGTCGATTTGTTCGCGTCCATACTTCAGCGGATAGGTGTTATGCCAAGCACTACTCGTAGACAGAACGCGGGTTGTGTCGTAGTCTCTTGATCGTAGCTCTTTACTACGACAGTTGACAAACGACTATGCGTTTTCCTCACCTACGCTAACTGACTAGCAATCAATGGAAGCATTTCTTGTGCATAAACAAGCCTTGGCCCTTATTCTTACTTAACATGGAGTTTAAGTAGGGATATTTCAAATCGTTTGCAATATATATATATATATATATAAAGTAAAATTGTAGTTCTTTTTACTAAATGTATATTTGAAAGCATATACAGTACTTACATTAAATAAACGATTTTTTACGTTTTCTATTAGTTGCAGCTAATTTATGACATGACTGAACCAATTTTAGTTTTATAAAAATTTGAAATATTCATAATTTTAACGAGAACGTGAACTAGATACAGATACAGAAAAATTGGTTGCGGCTGGAAACTGCTAGTTAATAATAAACCAGCCAGCGGTTCTAACAGATTTAAGGGCAAAAACTAGAATGTCAATAAGTGACGTGTGTTTTCAAACATTTCAGTACTATTTAATATATCTATGTTCTACTGGACCTAATTTACCCAAGAGGTTTCCAGACGGATCAACTATTAGGTTTGTGCTCATAATTACCGCACTAGGCATAGTTCATCTAAGGTGCCAACCACAGCTAAAAATAAGCTAAAAATGCTACTGTATAATAATAGAATAAATGGATATACTGCCTAGGTAGGTGTAGGTTCTGGCCTCTTATTACGCCTGGTACATAAGGAAGTACTTCTCTGCAGGCAACCGCACGATTGTCGACTCTATACTAATGTAATAAATATTACATTCGTTTACCTTAGAAAGTAGTCGTGCACGAACTCCTGGTTCTCGTCCAGCCAGGCCTCCGTGCGCGCACACTCGGCGTCGTAGCAGGCGGGCGCGGGCATGCCGCCGCCCGCGCCACCTGCCGGCTCCTCTATGCTCCGCAACTGTAGGCCTAAAACAAAAGAACATACAGCTTAATTTTTTAAGTCTTGTCATAAGTAAGGCTCACTGCCAATTAAGATTTTTTTTAGGAATATTTTTTTATGTTGAGAATAATAATAAATGATATAAGTTCGAGACAGTGATGATTTAAATACAATATACACTTTTTATATAGGTAGCGATTTTTTCTGGAGGTGTCTCAGGTTCATCTGGAGGTATATCTTCTTTCATTATTTCAAGGTACTAAATATTGTGTTCGTAAACATCAGTTACAAGTCTCCTAAAATCTGGATTAGTATGAATTTAGTATAAATTTATTAAAACGTATTATATACCTACTCAGATTTTCTCTTCCCAGACAATTACAGCAATTGTTGAATTTAAAAGCCATTGCAGTAGAATTTATTAAAAAATATGATCGCGAATTTAAATTGACGTAACGTAAACAACAACAGGCATTTTCGGCGTCAATCATAATTAAAAATAAAAAGATCAAATTTTTTCAGTTCTTCTAAAAAAAGGTTATTTGTAATATTTGATCGGAAGGTTTTTTATTTAAAATATGCTAATAAATTGACCTTTAAGAACAGCATTTTATGAGGTCTTGACATTTGCTCCGAATTCTTTGCTAACTTGTCTTTTTTCAGAATTTTCTCTTATATTAAATTTATTATCGGTGTGAACCATCATTTTCTATGGTAGTATACATAGTCTTTCCTGTGTTGCTATTATATGCGTTTAAACTTCACAGAAAAACAAGTCGACATCCAACACCATACCGTTAAAGTCAAGTAACGATTTTCCATTTTTTAGTACTTTCCGAATTACTATACTAAAAGATTACTTTAGTAGCAAGCATAGTTGTATAAAATAAAATAGTATTTTCTTTTAGAGTTCATACAGAAATATTATTAAGCATGACAATTTCGTAGAAACACTATTGTGTATGGGTTGCGAAAAGCATAACACCAGAATAAAATACTTTAAATATATCAAAGTGATTTAATATCGACACTCATCATTTATAAGGAACAATTGATACATTATAAAAGATAGGTTTCCTTAGTCAATGAGTCATCATCTAAGAACTTTAAAACAACGCGTACAACCTAAACAAGGAATCATTCCGCTCGTAGACACCCGTACATATAAGTAAAGTGTTACCGAGAAGATTCTTCGCCAAAGTTAAATGACAACCTTTTCATTTGGTCGTGTCACAAAAGTAACGACCAAACGTGAGTCACATATTATTTTGTACGTGCCTAGGTGGCCGACCTTTCTGTGAATCGTCGTCACAGTAGACTGATACGCAGTAATTTCTATCAAGGAAATTTTCCCACCTCAGAACGCAGGCAGAATTTGGTCTCAGTTAAGCGTAATATGTTTTACAAGAATTCTATACAAAATGTGCAAATCTATTAAATATCTTGCTGTGTAGTACCGGCAGAGTAGAATAGTACCTCCCACTGCACCAGGAGTCGTAACAGTCAACTAAGGTTCCGGAACCGACAGATGGCGGTATATCCATCCGAGACGGTGGTGCTCTAATCCACAGGACGGGGATGAGCAGCAGCATCTCCGTCGCAAAAGCTGCGCATCGCGATTGCCATCACGCCTGCCCAGTGCGGCAATTCTGGGCAAAAAACCTCGTTTTTTGAAGAGTCCTATGTCCAGCAGTGCAGACGTTTAATGGCTGGTATGATGATAACTATGAAATGCTTTATATAGCCCTATCTTAAAAAAGCGGAATCTTGCCTATAATTGCTAGTGTCAATTGTAGAGCGTAAATTCGCGACAAGAATACAGTTGCCCAACTCCGCCCTATTATATATGAGTAACGCTGTTCCAATGGATATACCTCCATCTGTCGGTTTCGGTACTATACTTCTCTGCCGGTACCACACGGCAAAATTCTTAATTATATACACGAATCTAAAAATTCTTATAATGTGAACTGATATTTATAAAATACTCTGTAGCCTAATGTGCAATATTCGTTCTGTTTAAGTTTCCGTTAATGGATGCTCCGAACTACTCAAACGTAACTAAATTGATTACTAGTTTATTATTAGACAATGGGTTCACAATGTTCGTTCCGAGAGTAAGCAACGCGACACATATATTTGTACTCAATTCGCTGAACCGAAGTATTTATGCAGTCTATATTAAGTGAATTGTGCAAGTTACTGCATCAAATATGGAACGTACAACCAAACCGTTATTAGTCGTAGTTTCCATTGTTATAAGATACAATTTTTTCGCCTATAACTACCTCTGCGAGGTCTTTATCGCAACTTTAAAAGAAGAGGAATTCTGGATCCATCAAATCCGTCCTTTAATCTCTAAAGAGAAAAACTGTCCAAAAAGTCATGCCGATTTCATAATGAAAAATTAAAAGCTAGATCTACCCCACGGGATAATGTTGTTGGGGTATAAAGTAGCCTATATATTTTTTTTTTAATTATTTATTTAACTTTATTGCACAAAATGTTACAAAATGTACAAATGGCGGACTTAATGCCAGATGGCATTATCTCCCAGTCAACCATTACACAAAACTGAAATATATATATATATATATATAGTGGTGCAGGCAATATATATACAAAATAAATAAACGTGGCATACATATTTGTATAAATAAACGCAATAAATGCATATGATATAAAAACATATATATATACATGTACACACATACATAAAATAACGTACATCAGAAATAGGGTTATAAAGTTAGAGAAGCAGCATCAGTAAATAAAGTACGGAGACAGCGTTTCAGGTTAAATTTGTTTGGGGATTGCTTAATTATTTAGGGGATTGCTTGTTATTCTAGAAAATCTAGATTCTCTGTGCCAAATTTTATCCAGATCTATTCAACAAACCTGTAATGCAGACATGTCAACCATTATGTGCAGCATGAAGTCAACCCAACAACTTCAAGGTTAGGTTACTGTTCCAGCCCGAATACTGTGCCACTTTTGCCAATCACCTGTTGATTGTTTACAAAACGGCTCATTGCAACCTTCTGCTGCTCTATTTGGAATAAGCGCCGGTTGAATTTAAATGGCTCCTATCATTAAGTAATTATTAAGTTTAGTGTCAAGGGAGTGTTTTACGTTTGCTTACAGACAGTGATTTCATGCGGTGAGCACAGTATCTGAACATAGTTCAATGTCTTATCAAAATGTCATTAAAATCAGCAATTTCTAACATAAATTTTAGCACCTAATACTAATAAAGCTTTACACTTGGTATCAATATGGATAAACCCTTTACTTGTACAAAATAACACATATGTGTGTTAGTATTAGTCTGTTCTAAGTACAACAAAATGTTATACAATATATAAATGCTCGCTAAAATTCGCAAAATAGGGCCTTCATGCACTGGGACAAGCTTTCTGTGATACGAATCCATCGCCAGCGTAGTAAAACTTTGCTGCGCCACTAACAACTCACGCTAAGATATCGATAATGAACAATTTGAGAAACACTCTCCTAAATAATGGATCCGAAACGGGGGGGGGGGGGGGGGGGGGGGGGGGGGGGGGGGGGGGGTGTAAATCACCAGTATATGTACTAAGTACACATAACCTTTAAGTACAATAACGCTGAACAAACGTTTCGCAAAGTAAACAGAAAATAAAATACCTCGTTAACAGCTGCCAGTCGGTTATCGCGATCGCGTCTTTAAACATCGCGTGCTTCTAATTAAACATCATGAACGTTTACTTTGTGTAGGTAATTGATATTGACACACGTATAAGTGACGCCAATGCTGGAGGAAAGTATCTAAAAACTATATGACAAATAATATCCTTGTAAATTAATAATTGACAAAATTATGCAGCTCGGACGTCTCTCAAGAACGTCTTTAAAATATTGTTTACTTTAACCGTAGTCTTTCTCTTTAGACATAATAGTTTGAAAAATATAAATTACCTAAAAGTTTGTTTATGAATTAACAATATGACGTCACTAGCGAGATGAGTGCCTTATATCGATTCAGATAAAACAGGGATTAAGCTTTTTAGATAGTGTTATCTGCGTGCGTAGGTTGTAAGCGCAAATTGCATGATTTGAACACTAAAAGTTCTGTACGTTTATATAATAACAAATTAAAGAATGCCACTGTAGGAAGTGGCATTGGTAAATCACGCAGCGTCTATAAACAATAGCGGTTTCAAAGCAACTTTTCTTTGTCATTATCATCATACCAGTCATTGGAAGTCTACTGCTGGACATTGGCCTTTCCAAGAAACGAATTTTTTTGCCCATAATTACCGCGCTGGGCAAGCGTGTTGGCAATCGCAGAGCACAGCCTTCGCGACAGAGATGCTGCCATGTGCATTTGAACTGTTTCGGATGGATATACCGCCATCTGTTAGTTCTGATACCTCAGTCGCCTCTTACGACATCTGGTGCAGTGGGAGGTACTATTCTACATTGCCGGTACCTTACGTCATCAAGCCTTTACACATTTCTAATTTACTTACTACAATGAACACGTCAAAAAATGTTACAAACACGACACACTTCAGAGCACCATGAAAGCATCCAATTTCACGTAATTTCCATAACATTCTACATTATTTTCGATGTTTGAATCTGCATACGATTTCCATATTTATAATCAGTTTTAAAATCAATAAAAGTGCCAAAGCAATCATTCGCTCGGACAGTCATTTGAATACATTCGTATTATAATTTATCTTGTTTATCTTAATCATGTCAGTCGTGAGGCGTTATCTACTGGACGTAAGTCTCCGCAAAAAAAGGAATTTTGCAGCACATAGTTGTCTACCTCCGCTCTATAGCATTTTGAGTTACACTGTTTTGGATGCATATACCGCTTTTTGCAGCACGGCGTACTCGCCGTAGGTAATATTCCATACTATTGGTTACCTACGTCATAATTACTTAATATCTTTATTTTTGTATGGCGTGAGTTTTCGAGAGATACATTAAAGAATAAAGTGTTAAGAGATCAATGTGATGTAAAATATGTAGAAAGTAGAGGAAGAAATGTTGTGATGGTTTGGACATGTAGAAAGTATGGATAAAATAAGGATAATTGCACAAAAAAAACGGAAGTGAGTAAAATAGTTGGTATAACCAGGTAGAAGAGGTATAAAAGAACTAGTTTAGAAGTATTAAGAATAAACGTGAATGTATGAAAGGACTAATGAACGAGTAAGGGAAGCGAAAGAGTTATACCAAGATCGTAGAAATTGGCATTTGTTTATGTATGTATGTCTGTTTTTTATAGCATATAAATATAGCTACAATGACTGAACTGAAACGAAAGTTAGTATTTAAATAAAGTGCAATTTCAAGTAAAATTTTCCTTTAATTAACGAAACAATGTTGAGTAATTCCATTATCCTAGACCACGTATAGCCACAACTTTAATTAAGTTTGTGAGAGGCTATAAAATTCGTAAGGTAACCAACGATGCAATCAACTCTAGAGTACAAACATTACTTTTTCTTCTTAATTACATTCCTGTTCTAACATACATAAACACGAAAATAATTAACAACATGTCTCTTGACACAAAACTATTCGCGGCTTCCCAAAGAAACAAAAATATAAGCCATCAAACGCTTTTTATAACGTTTGCACCGATTATTCTATGCTAATTTTGGATTCTTAACGTTTTTACGTCTATTTACATAAGGTAGACTTCGAACAAAAGGGCGTCTGCTTTAGTACCTCACTCTCACTTATTTCTACCGCCAAATAGCAGTGTTCGCATTCCTATGTTACGGTCTGAAGAGGCAGTGATAGTTACTTCCGCATTTATAAATATTAGTATGTATACTCAAAACAAAGTACCATTCATTCGTTTGATTCTGACAGTGACGGGAACAGTTGCATGTGAAAATTTACAATTGTAAATCGTTTCTGTAGACAGCTGCCGGTTTTCCCGCATACACGTAAATCTGTTACCCAGAGAGAAGCCGATGCGATGCAGCCAGAGCTTTGTAGTGCAAATTGTGCTCGGAGGCTAGCACTAAGCAAACAAGATGTTTGACGTTGAGTAATTCCATTAATATTTCTCTTTAATGTTTAGTGCGTTAGAACTTTTACAAATGCGTTGAATTCTTAGAAAAGTGCCATGTGATCTTTTTGAAAATATTTGACTAAAGCCACTTTTGAGAAGGTACATACATGACTGTTTAAATGGCATAGTTAATTTGGGCTAGTTAAATACATAGTATAAAAAAAGTTATTTCCTCCTGTCTGTCTGTCCCTATGTATGCTTAAATATTGAAATTTTTATGCGGTTTTTTAAATTAGAAAGAGTGATTTAAAAGGAGGAGAAGCTTTTATGTATAACACGTGCATAATATAGGGAGAAACAGTGATAATTTTAGGGGTTTTCGATGCTATGTCGTCACCAACCATATCTTACTTTAAATCTTCAGCGTAAACAAGCTGTAGATTTAAGAAAATGTTTTTAATTATAACTCTATATGTCTACACGTTAGCAAAACTTTGGATCTTGGCATACCACCGAAAGTACAACAAAGAGACCAGGGTTTCATAATAAGATACTAGGTATTTACACTTTTCAGATAAATACACTTAAAGCAGTTAAAACCAGCGTTGCAATAGCCTACAAGAAGCGTTAAGACTTTTAAGGATTTTGACTATTTAGAAACCACATAGCAGGGTAACTTGCATGTTATATAATACAAAAAGAAATAACATTTAGCAGGCGCTAAAATAACTAAAGCATTAAACTAACACGGGTCCATATTTACGATAATTCATAAAAAGTTGAGGTGAATTATACCCAGTGGATGTAAGATATATCTTTAATAGCGCTAAAATGTTTTCGCCCAGAAACAAGCAAAAAAGTTAGGGTTATAAATCTAGACGATAAGTGGATAAGTATTCGCTGTATTTTTAGTAATAAAAGCACATAGTTATAGGCCTATATCATTAATATATATATATATATATATATATATATATATATATATATATATATAAATAATACGTGTATGTGTGTATGTCACTAAACTTTTCCTAAACGGCTTTTCTGAAAGTACCATCGTAAAATGACTTCTGATATTTATATAAACAATGATTGAACTTTGCACAAGTTTCTTAACTTGGTATAATTGTTCTTCTCGTCGTGTTTCACTTTAGTGTAAAGCAATATCCTGTAGGTAAATAGGTAGTATAATTTTAATTTTAGATTACACTCGCTGCTAAGCTAAAAGTGGCCTTATCACCTTTGGGATTAATTCCAGTTTGACTATGCTTACACAAAACAGTAAGCACTCTGTACTGAGAGTTTTGAACTTCTTAACCTTTGTTATGTAAGTAGGTACTACAGATAAAATAACTGCAAAATTTAAAATGAAATTGAAATTTTAAAGCTAGTCATTAAAATATTTGTTTGGTTATTACGAAATGAAAAATAAGCGAAGGCGATGTAATTGTTGGCACATTTTATTCCGAGAAAAGTTTTTTTTGGAACCTTTATTGCTGAGGGGTACCGGCAGAGCCGAATAGTACCAGGTGTCGTCAGAGGCAACTGATGTTCTGAGGAGGATGAGTTCCATTACGTTTGCCCAGCGCAGCAATTATACGCAATATTTCCACTTGCTTGGTGAAGTCTGTGTCCAACAGTGCCTATAAAACAGATTTTGCATTTTTATCCAGCTATTCTTATTTTAACTTGTTAACTGTATATTAAACTGTTAACTCAATTTTCATAAAATTCTATATGGATAAATTGAAAATGATGCAGCTTCTATTCCTTTACTGTAACATTTACTTATTAAAAAGACCAATATTTTCTGATAAAATCATTGAAAGGTTTTTCAAAACTAAATATGTATTATGAATGATGTGACAGCGTGATGCTTATTATATAAGAAGATGGAAGATGCAAGAACTAATCACTTTATAAATCGAGTCTGGCGAGAACTTTGTCAAATTTATCACAAATTATTGTTCCTAAATATTTATATGATGATATTTGTGTGGGACTTTCAGGACAAAACTTTCAGGCTATTTATTAAGACTTATAGATGTACGCACATGTTCTTTATTAGTTGGTTATCCATCTTCTTTTATGGATTAGCGGAGATAAATATAGAGCAGTAATATATTACTGCGGCTGCATGCCGATGCTGCAGAGGGTAGTGATTCTATTTTGTGCGCGAAGGGTCGTAGGTTCGATTCCCAACCAGGGTAAATATTTATATGCCTATTTATATTTGCTTTGTATTTAAATGTTAAATATTTGTATTAAAGTGGTATATTTGTGATTTATCTGTTGTCTGGCATACGTAACACAAGTCCTTTAGCCGACTTACGACGAAGTCGAGTCAATGAATAAGATGTGGTAAATTACATAAAAAAATCATATTTTTTAATAAAATAACGTACACGTAGTCATACCTACTTGGAAACCGCTCTAACAGTTCACTTGTTTGTCTTTACATTAGTGCGCGTTCATACCTAATATTAAATTAGTCGTGAGGTACCGGCAGAGTAAATTAGTACCCTCCCCCAGGTGTCGTAAGAGGCAACCGAGGTACTAGAACAGACAGATGCCGGTACAACCATTCGATCCGGGGATGGGCGTCCTCGCCGCGAAAGCTACGCTCCGCGATTGCCAACACACCTGCGCGGCAAAAATGGGCATAATTCTCCCTTTTTCGGGACGCCTATGGACAACAGTGGAATTTCAATGGCTAATATGATGATGATATTTAAAATATAATTATCACTAAGTAGAAGTACACTACGCTGATAGACTTAAAACCGTTTATAAATATAACCGTAAAAATAAAGATAAATGTCAGACGTCAGAAAGTTAAAGGCTAATTTTCCATTTTCTTTTAAAACACTTTTGAAATTGTCGAGTTATTCTAAGATCCAGCGAAGTGGCGGTTTATTTTTAGCAAACATCTCGCCTTCCGGTCCATGTAAATATTGTGATACTTTTCAAGAAAATGTTACTGGAAATTCGTTGAACAGATACTCGAAGTAGCTGGAAATGTAAGAAGTCCTCGATTTAACGATAAAAACATTTATGGCTGTTTTCATATACGTACTGAATATTGACAGAATACCTACTTTGTATTCTATAGCATGTAGGTACTTACAGACAACAGTATTATAGTATATGTATAAAATATAAAGGCCGCTGACAACACATACTTTGAAAGAACTATCAATTGTATTTATTTGTATCAATAGTAAGAGTCGGTTAAAAATATATTTATCATCATTACCATCACAACAGTTATAAGAAGTCCTGACATAGTCCTCTCCAAGAATTGGGAACTTCGAGGGCAAACGCAGAAGGCAGCTTTTGCAACAAGGATGATGCTACCTTCCACCTAGTACAGGTACTATTCTCTGCCAGTACGTCACGGCAGGTATATTGGAACATTAAAGTCATATCTTTCCAAAATCAGAGTATAATAATTTATTATTTCTAATTATTAGGCCAAATATACGCAAATCCTTGCCTACTGAAGGACTTGAATTTTGCAATCTACTATTTGTGATGGTAATAATATAATATATCTGTGTACTTTATTATTTATGTTTCAAAGTTATTATGTTACAAAAACAAACATCTGTATATAGAATGAAAAGTGAATTCCACCTTATAATTGCCGACGACTCGGTGCTGCAATCCCAAATTACAGAGCATATTGCAAGAAAATTAGATTCATATCAAAGAATAAGTAAAGAAATACAAAGCTTTTAAAACATTAGCTAGTATTCTTTTGCCGGCAAGTAAACATGAAACCCATTTAGGTTCAAGCCGAGAAAAAAAATTGCGAAATAAATTTTTTGCTATAACAACGCTATATTTTTTATCCTTCAAGGTATTATATCAACGGGATATAGATAGCAGAACTGTAAATAAATTAGAATTATTTAAACGGAACATTCTAAACCATATGTTTTTTAATCAATGGAAAAGGGGATATTTCAAGGAAAGCATGCATGATGCAAACAGTGACACAAATGTGCCTGGAGTGTCTGGCTGAAACAGACGATACATTTACTGCAACTCATTTACAAATATTTAAGAATCGGTTTCAGATGTGCGGTATATTTTTTTACAGTGGACCAGAGAGACACCAGAGTAGTCCAGGATCATCTAATACACTACATCCGACACTATTATATGCATATTAGTGTCCTACTTGTACTTGGTATCGTCAGAAGCAACTGAGGTTCCTGGAACCGACAGTTAACGGTATATTCTCTCGAAATAGCTTATTTCAAACGTAACAGGGCGAGGATGGGCAGTAGCATTCCTGTCGCAATGCTACGGTCTAGGATTGCCACCACGTCTACTCCTTTATTGGGAAGGCCTATTTCCATTAGACGTTATACTGATGCTGTTGTTTACCATGAAAATTAACATTTATAAAAATAGTTTTCAATTCAAATGTATTTAAGGCATATAAGATCGCGATATATTTAGTTTTTTTCACAAGTAGGACTTCGCAGCTATATTATTATGCGCTGGTTACATTTGCTGATCAGCAGATTAAACAAAACAAACAATCCTAAAAGGGGTAAGCCGTGTTGGTGTATAAGAGGTTAAAGTGAGTTTGGCACCGTCAGCTTCATTTTAACATGTCGCCCTAAATAATCACAGACTTGACATCAATACTATTTATGAGTTTAGGCGATGACGCGTAACTAAGATCTTCGCCCACTGTTTGACGTAAAAATTCAGGCGGACGTAATTCTTATTGTTAATAACATAAGAATATATATCGTTCAGATAAAAATACGCAGATTTTGAATCGCGTTATGCTATTTTCAACGTAATTATTTCTCCATTCGCGTGCCGTTGCTATTAAGATAATTCTATTTTTCTAATAACTACCTATATGCGACCGAATTGGTTGCGATTTTGTAGGTGCATGCGTGCAAATGATTACTCATGGAGATTTTAAAGAATTTATTATCGTCATATTAGCCGTAGGATGTCCACTGCTGGACAAAGTTGGATGGTTCAACTACGTACTTCAGATACTGCTCATAACACCCTGTTACATTTGATCTTTGTTATTTTAAATAATCGCCATCTTTTGGTTCTGGACCCACAGCCCCCTTGCGACATCTGATACAGAAAGAGGTAATTCTGCTTCACCGGTACCCCAAGGCTGTTAATTAAGTTGACTGTATTTTTTATGGGTTGACGGAGTGCTTGTTAAGAAAATGTTTGAACATGTCGTGCTCTTAAAAAAGGTGTATAAGCCCCTGGAGCGTAAACTAAAACCTTAAAGGTGAAAAGAAATTGGTAATAAAGGAGCTCCGAAGGCACACTCGACGAAAATAAAATGTATTTTTAGAGGCTTGCCTTGAGAAATTTCTATCAGGCATAAGATGGTATAATGATGTTCTTAAAGAAGTAAAAGCTTTTCAATACTGAGCGTTGTTATTCCGAGTCGGTGGCTGGGTTGTGAATTAATTAGTAATGTGTTTTGTCTAAGTTTTGGTTAATAAATAACACTACATAATAAAAAACATATTATAAGAGAATGTGAAAAATACACGTGTGTATAAAAGAAAATTTAACTTTTATCAGTTTTACAGCTATCTCTATGAATATCAAATAAGTCCCTTGTTCTATCTTGAACTCATTTATTTTTACTCCTTAACTACATTTTAAGATCTATATCAGCAGATTTTTTTAACTTAAAAATTAAATTTCCATTTGCAGCTGTATTCAGAATAAGGTATTTTTGGGCAAAACAGAAGAAAAACCAGAAGTCTGCAGTCTATTTCCCGGAGCGGTGACACATATAGACGTATTTGTTTATATTTAAAGTAAAACCAACTCCTAAGTTTATTACTGAAGTTAATACACTCTCTGTGCTGAACGATCACCTTGATAGCGTATTGATCACACCAAACAGAACCGAGTGAAGCAAATATATAGGCTCGTAAACTGAGACCTGCTTTTATACCTCATAAAATGCTCAATAGAGGAAATTAAGTTTAACATAGAGACATTACATGCGGTGAGATTTCCTGGGGGACGGTTACTAGACAAGCATTGGGTTCGGGAAAATCTAACAAAAATATTGCAATCATAAAATTGCGTGTACGAGGTAGTATTTTTCTCAAGAACCTATTTACTCGTAATCTCGGAGGATTTAATACATTCCGTTCCGTGTTTTCTTCGATTTTGTTTATAACGGTGTTGGTTTATATTAAAATGTGGACCACATTACTAAGTTAAATGGAGCTCGCGTTTTGGATTTTATAATACTTGAAAATCTGTAAGTTCGTTATTCTTTCAAGGACCTTAATGATTTATAAGTACATGTCTGAAACAGTATAAAAGATATTGTTCAGTAGATACATTGCTATTTTGACTTCGATCCATTTTAAGAGACGTGGGGCCGATTCCCACCCAGGAAAATCTAAGTTTTTTTTAACCTGCATGTTAAATCTGTATTTAAGTATAATATTTGTGGATCCTCGGTTATCTGATGTCCGTAACACTAGAGTGCAACAAGTGATTTAAATTGTATGAGATATTGTATGAATTTATTGTTTCTATTATTACACTAGATACGTATCCGAGTGCACTTCACTTTATAGCATACGCAAAGCGTCCACTGCTGGACAAAAACCCCCCAAGAAAAATTTTCTCGCCGAGCTGGGCTGGTGTAGTACCGTAGTTTCGCGATGAGAATGCTAGTACCCGTGCCCGCTCTTGTTGCATTTGAGCTACACTGTTGATGGATATACAAATATCTATCGGTTCTGGTACCTCAGTCGTCTCTTACGACGTCTGGTCCAGGTATGTAAGTATCACGCGGTACTCTGCCGGTTTTAGTCACAACCAGATTAAGTTTTTGTCATGCACGCTGATCGACGTCGGAATCTAGAGCTAACTTCGTACTAGTACATTCTAGACGAGGAAGTTATTATATAAATAACAAAATTATGTTCGGTACATACAAAAAAGGAAGGTTAGAAAGTACAAAACATAAAGTTTAACAGCTAATAAGTTACAAAACAAGTTGTGAGCAAGATTGAAAAGAGTTTATTTACAATTGTTCCAGTGGCGGGTTGAAGATCCCAGTGAGCAATTTAATTTCGTGCGAGTGCTCTCTAAAACGAAGTTTGTTCAAGACTCGAATACAGGAATACCATTCCGAGCGAAAGTTGTTCTCGCGTGGTGCAGACTATGAGGTCAAGTCTCATACATTGACGGAATGTCTAAGCTTTGAAGTGGCTTTGTGTACTATCTGGAATAGTTTAGGATCTTGCGTCATAACTATTTCTAACGCACAGTCTTGGAATTATGTTGTTGAAACACACTTGACGCATTATGTAGGTATATTCACTCAGTCACGTATTTATACATTATCTCAAACAACGGTTGCACTATCGACAATATCTATATATATTGATACTTAGGCTTCATTTACGATTTATCAGATAATTCTTCGAAAAAAAAATATTTTCTAACTTTTATGCGTTCATTCAACTACTCATAATACAACTCTTCTTTACCAGCTTTAAACCGTGGTAAATCGCGTTTAAAGTGAATTAAATTTTACTTTAAAATTTTTTGTTCTACGTTTTGGTTACCTTTCTCAAGATTGACAAAAGACGTGTAAGTATTTGGAAGTTTCAATTACTACCTCCATAATTTTAAAAAGACTGTACCTTAAGTTTATATAATACACCAGAACGAATATTGCAAGGCGGAAAATGGATTGTCATATTTGTCGAACTTCAATACAAACCAGCCAAAATGTAATTAAAAAAAGTAAACCATGACATAACTTCAAGTATGAAACGGCTATTCATAAAGCTACAGTTGAAATTCTTTTATTTTAAACTTAAAATCTAAATTTGAACCTTAAACTAAGTTTATACAGTTGAAATTCTACTGAATCCTTAATCTAGTTAGGATAACTTAGTCCTTTGAACACTTACCAATCGTCTACTTACGCGGATGACCTTTACCCAACCTCTCTGTTCAATTCTCAGAAAGACAGTCAAACTGATGGTGGTTGATTTATCAAAACATTTCATGATCTCGTATAACTGAGAGCTTCGGGGAGATATCCAAGTAAATATATCCCGAATACCCGAACTTTTTGAATGTTCATTTTTCTTAAAGCCGGAAGGATGACAGTAGAATGTCACGCACAGATATGGTTCCAGTGATATATGAATGGACCTCGGATTAGACCGACGTCTAAAACTGATATGGAATATAAATTGGGAATCCGTATTATAACTCATATTATAACCAACCAACCTTATCCATTTAACGGATGTGATTGTGAAACCTTGCATTTACAATTTCTATGTTTAGCTCAAACTCAATACCGGTACTCTTTTTAATAAAATAAAATATACAAAGTTTATCCAATATCGGTATTTAAAAGTTGTGTACAACAAAAGTAGACAAATGTTCAGTGAAGTGAAGTGAAATGTGTCCCAAAAAACAATATACGTAATTCAATTCCTTATGCACATTAATTCAATTTATTATTATTTATTAATCTGTGAGGTACCGGCAGAGAAGAATTGTACCTCCCCTGTACCAGGTATCATAAAAGGCGACTAAGGTACCAGAACCGACAGATGGAGGTATATCCATCCGAAACAGTAGTTCAAACGCAACAGAGAATGGGTAACAGCATTCCCGAAGTGAAACTACGCTCTACGATTGCCACTACGCAATTATAGGCAAATTTTCCCTTACTTCAAAAGGCCTATGTCCAGGAGTGGACGTTTTCCGGCCATGCTAACGATGATGATAATAATAAACTTAGAGAGAAGATAAATTAAAATAAAAACCAGCTCAGAGAATTTTTTTATGCCATATTTGTTCAGATCACCTATTACGAACTTTAAACCATTTATATTCTTTATTTCAGGCAACTGTTTCAGGTATGCAGATAAATTTATATTATGAGCGATGGCCGGGCAGGAATTGGTCCCCGTAAAGAATTTGCACCTAAAGCTTAGAAAGTCCCTCATTAACAGGTAACTCCTGTGTGTAAATTGTACAGCGTCCTTTTTGAATCCAAAATTCTAGGGTCACCTGTTTGTCCACGAATAATTTCGTATCCATATTGTTGATTCGCCCCAAAATTATAACTTTTCCCTTTGATATTGAAATGGGCATCAATTCACAGTGGATACAAAACCACTGGAACAAAGGGATGTTTATTCTTTCCTTCCCAAACACTCGAATAAAAGCCAACATATCAGATCAACCCTTAGATGCTAATTTACACTGACAGACTGTTAATGCCTCGAGGCATTTTGAGAGCAATTTGCTCCACAAGTTTAAATTGCTTTGTGGGAATTGTGCTCAGGTTGAGTCCAATAATGTGACAATACGTCCCGTGTCGCTGCCGCCTGACACGACCTCCAGATCAAAAAGGTCGTTACGTATTTTAAGGACGGTAGTATTTAAAATTGACATCAGCTTATTAAAAATTTCAATTTCGTAGTTTAAAATACAGGGGTTATTCAAGTATAACGTTGCCGCTAACCAATCTGACAGAATTTAATTAAAATTAATTTATCAATATTTTTAGATCAGATATTGCCAAAGGCATTAGTCGTTTCTTTTGTTCAAGCAAATGTTAAAATAATTTACTGTTTCCGATCTAGAATATCTACAATTATCTGATAAATAATAGCGATATTACCTCAGTTAATTTTAAATGTAATTTGTTTATGCTAAAATTATTTTTTTATCAATATCAAAGAATATTTATCTCTCAGTTTAGAAAGGAGAATGATAGGAACATAAAAAAATATGTATGTAGAGTATAGATATCTAATAATATCTATATTGAAGGACAAAGTCATTGCTATTATTAAACAATATATAAACGAAAGAAATATATTTTAATAGAAATACCATTTACTATTGATACTTTGCGTAAAAATAACATTACCGATTCTACGCCTCAAGCTTACGTTATCTGAATCAGAACGAGAAAACTTTAATTCCGGCATAACCTTATTCATCGTCACGGATGAATTTACTCTCAATATGCCAGTATTCCAGTTGCCAGTATGGTATGTCGTAGACATTGTTTTCATTCATTCTAGTTCTGCGCTGCAATATATGTTAATCTATCTATTAAAATTAAACAAGCCTTAAAAAGGTCAAATGTTAAGATCCCATGTCAATGAATGACTTTGATCAATGGTGAGATTTTTTAAATTAATACTATTTTTTGATTTATTATTACTGATATTTTACTGGTTTTTTAATTTAAACTCTGTGTAGCAGATTACAGTAATAGCTCATATCAAATATTACATTAATCTGCTACAAGGTCAATTGCATTTTTATCTATAGTAAAACAAAAAAAAACACAGCCAGGCAACAGGAATATATATATTTTGTTTAGTTAATAATTACATAATTGCTAAATTAAAAAAAAATACTTGCTATGTATTTGAGTTAATGGATGTTTAAAACAAAAAAAAATATTTTATATATTCTTATTTTATTGAAGATATACACTACAGCAATGCAAAGAATATATATTTTTTAAACTATTCACACTTTTTTATTACTACTTCAAATGTTAATTATATTTATTATTACTATCTCTGTCTTTTCACTATAGTGTTGTCCCGTTACGCTGCGAGATTTGATTTGTTTAATTTTGATTTACATTGACAATTTACGTCAACTGTCTGACAGAAAGAAAAGTGTTACTTTGTTTAGGAGAAGTGAAAATAATAAAATAAAAACAATAACCACTACGCACTGATTAAGTAATTGTAAACAACACTATAATTATTTTTCTCATAATTTTCACGCGTATATTTTTTAAATTTATTTATATAGATATATTGTTTTATTCATACTCGTACAAATAATATGATAGTGTAGCAATGAAATAATTAAAATTATGTTTTTCATATAAAAAAACATACTACACATTAGATTGTTTAAACCAAAATTTATTATTGTTATTGGATTAACTTACAATAATGTACAAAATTGTTTTTGCGAGTTCACTCAAGTTGAAATTTTATATCTGCCATCACTCTCGAATGTAACTGAAATCTTTTATTGTCGTCGAACAAGGTTTGCTCTAACAATTCCACGGAATTCTTCCCAAGGTCAATTTTTAACCTAATCCACAAACCTTGCCGTAAGGAATTCCCATTAGTTGCTCAATCCCGTCGAGCCACTGATGACCCAGCAGATACCGCTAGCAACAATTTTAACTGCCAGACTATCAGCTATCAATTTGGAAGTTGAGTCATTTGTTAGTATAATACGCACTAAGACTATGGATTGGGAAAATAGCGAAGTTGGTAATTAATCACTAAAACTTTGAAGGCAAAGTGATCAATTGAAGCTCAGACAACCAAGCGTTTTTTTTTTCAATTAGTTTTGCACATAATATATACCGGTATGTATTTGGTATGTATAACCTATGTAATATTTCCGATTAGGGTAAGCCTAGACTATAAATTTCAGTTTGCTTTGATTACAAACATTCTTTAATCTCTTTGATAATATATAAACAATATAATAACAAACAATTGTTTTAATATAAATACCATTTTATTTATAATTTATTTACGTCTCTTTAAATTGGATTGAAAACTAACAATAGAAGTGAATCGGATTACAAAGTTTGCCGTTTTTAATTCACTTAACGAGGCAAAAAGAGCAAAATAGATGTAAAGTAATTAATTGGAAATCTCTTTATAACAAATTCCTTTTGAATTCGGCAATCAAGTTAAAAGGAATAAAAAACATCTGGGTCAGAGAGTTTTAAGGAATTACAATCGGTTTAATGAATAAGAAATATCATTTACTTTTATCTACCGCAACATAATGATTTTAAGTATAATATAAAAATATTTGTTGTATTTTTTATATATATTGAACAATCCATTTTTTTATAATAAAGATAATATTTACTAGAAGAAACAACTTGTTTTAAGCTTCAGTCTGTCAACTTGCATCTTTCAATCCTCCGAAGCAAGTGATAGACGCGGGTTTGAGTCCCGCCCGCCTGAAGCCTGAAATATTTTTTTCTTTTTCTAGTTAATATAAGCTTTGATTTATTTGCATATTTCAATGTTTCAATAAAAGACTTTAAATCAAAGGAGTAAAAGTCCGATGTATTAAACGCGATTCATTTGTACAATAAATCTAGATATTCTGTAAACCGTCGACGACACAAGGAACATGTGACATTTTCCCGTATTACGAATTTTATTTCCAGGTTTCTCTCCCACCCATTAAACCGGAACACAACAATGCGAATACTGTTATTTGGCGGTAGAGTAGACGAGAGTGAGTTACTAATGCACATGACTTTTGTATAAGGTCTACCTCATGTGAATTCTTGGGGAAGCTAACGTAAAGCAGTAGACGTTATGTGACTGCTATGATGATGTATATTGAGTATACACGAGCCTTTCATCAATGATTGCGTCTGCGTAATCGATTTATATTGCGTGCAGCCTTTCTCTGTATAAAGCCGTGAAATGAATAGATGCATTTTATCCATTTATTCGTTGAATTTGAATTGCATTAATGAGGAGGCATTGGATTCGATGTTACGGAGGCCTATTAATGATCAATTCCCGCAATCGCGGCTCTATTTCAATCCCAAATCACTAATTAAAGGCCAATTACTGGATTTGCTAATAAAATCACCGGCGCAGGAAACCAGCTATGTACGATCGGCAATAAATCCTAATGGTGAGGCTACACAAAGCGAATAATACCCATTTTTTATGAAACGAAGAACTTTTTCAATCGCTTTAAAATGCGGTTTAATTACTTTATTTACGTTTGCATTTGTTCGACGTTTCTGTTACCTTGCGGCAAACGTTCTCAAGATTGACAAAAGATGCTGTGTCAATCTTTCGTCCATTTTAATAGATTTAAAGCCGTAAAAAGTAGTACAAGTATATACAGTAGAATAAAAAGTGCGTGCGTATCCTATCTCTGAAGCAGTACATTTGCTAGACATTTTAACATAATATTCAGGCAGAAAGTTCATGAAAATTTTACCGACAGCATGAGCACTGAAAGGCTAATATGATGTTTATTACCACGCAGACTGTATGTTTGTTTGCCACCTAAGTACTGTAGAATAATAATAATATAATACATACACACACACACCATCTCAAACATTGACCTGACTCGCAACGTAAGGTGAGTAACTCAAGGTACGTCGCATTTGTGTTACATCTGATAACGGAGGAATCACCAACACCTAAATACATATTTTAACCCCCAGACACAGCACAAATACAACTATCATCATATAAATATTTGTCCTGGGTGCGGATTAAACCCACGACCCTTGGCAATAAGATAGGATGACTACTATCTGCGCCATCGGGCCCGTCAAAATAAACAACATAGTTTAAAATAATTCCTTGAGGGCAGACGAAATGTTTCAGTTGCGTTTATATACCATGCTATTATATATTTTATACACGGCACCAAAAGATTGATGGATTCAGTTGGGATAACCAGACACTTTGAAACGCCACTCAATGATTTCTCCAATCACTTTCACCTCTTCCTTGTCATAATATTAGACAGACATACAATGAGATATTTTAACGTCAAAAGTCGGTCGGCATTTGTCATATAGGTATCTAATGCATTTCATCAATATTTGACTATAGATGACCGCTTGTTTGACAGTACTTTGATTACGTTCTTACAAAAAGGGATACATTGTGGAAATGAATACAAACGTGTCCACTTCGCTTTACTCGACGAATTTTCCTCCCAAAATCATTTTGTCCACAGGAATAGGTACACAATTGGTTACGTTGCTACCGTGTATAGCCTAAATCTATCATTTCTCACCACGCAGTTAACGAGATTATTTCACATATCACTGTATCGTATTGCGTATAGCAATGCGTTGTTATACAAACATCAATTTTAATTAACTATGACTTAATAAACAACCATTATTGTTGCTATAAATTAAAAAGGGGTTTGGATATTTATCTTATCTTTTTCCAACGGATTTCATTTATAAAAAAAACAAATTTCCGATCACAAAATCTCAGTCCCGATACAGAATTTCTTCAACGTATTTCTATTTTAGGTCCAGACACGACAAATATTTGAAAAGTAAATAGAATATAATAATAATCTGTAAGATAACAATATTTGTGATTTTATTATTAAAATAATATTCTTTATAATTATAATAGTAACAATATAAAACTCAAACTCAGATTGTCGTACATTCTCAAAGCGTCAAAACTCTTGCTTATTCACGTTATGGTAATAAAATTAAAATTTACTTGAGAGAGTGACGGTGAGTTCTCAAGAGGGAATGTTAATTTCCATGAAAATTGTTTCCTTTTCTCGTACACACATAATTGAAGATTCCTTCTATACTTTCAATGCATATGCATAATATTATACATTAGTGCTGACCGTCTGTCTGTTGACCTTATTTATACTTTTTCGATTTTCAAAGTTAAGGCAGTCTAGTCCGTTGGTATATTACTTTATTATAATAGTATAAGTATCAACAACACGTAAGGAATATTTCTTGAAACAATATCGTTTCACTGTCTTAAAAACCTGTTCATGTCGTACACTACAGACGTCTGCATCCCGTGTTCCAACAGCAGCACAAATTGCGGACTTTGTGACAATTGCAAATCCCCTCCCCTCCATTCCCTCACCTTGTCAATTCGATCGATTGAAACTATATTCATATCTGAGTGGTATAAATAGTGACCGCCTGCATAATCAGCGTTAATCACCCGGCGAATGTTTACTGTAATTTATGATCGTAGATTGTAAATTGCCAAATCAACGTCGGCTTTAAAATGTTCAGCATTATTGATGTTTCGAACTTCAGCTTACCAGTTGTTAGTGCAGCCAATTTAGTTTTTGTGCTTATGTTTGACTAATATATTTGGATAGCGTTTCGTAAATCGATTATGTTGAATGCATCAACATTATAATATTTAATGTTACTCTAGCTTGTAGTCGAAGTTGGTACTCGTTTGTATTGGTTTACAATCTCATTTTTAGTTTACTTGCGTGGCAATTTTTTTTTTTTTTAACAACTTTGTAACTTACATATATATATATAGCACTTCACATTCTTTTGGCATAACACTCATAGAAAAGTGAGTATCCCTTTTTTTATACTTCTTTATTATAGTCAATTATAGTAATCACATATGTATATATGAAAATAAAAAGACGTATTCACATCATATAGGGATTAGTAGTAACAGAAATAGAAGAATCTTTTTTACGAACACTCATAGAAAAGCGAGCATTTTTATTCAGATTTGATATAATATAAATAATAGGGTATCATTAATCATTGGAACCAAAAGATTTCACGGAGACTCGGAAAAAGATATGGAATTATTCTTATTATATTTGGGGTACCCGCTCTATTTTGATTCACGGAGAAATATTATTATCATTTTTATTTATACAAGGTTAACATTCTATTTTATCCTTCAGTCTAAATCTATATTTCCCTTAAGTTTATGAAAAATAAAGATGTTTAGGTTTTGATTTAAAATCCATCCACACAACATCTTTTGTCAAAAGTTAAATAAACCGCGTTTTAAAGCTGTAAAAAAGTAGTTTTATTATCTGTAGCGAACACGTAAATATTAGTAAATTTCTTTGAGTTTTCTTTTGTAATATTTTTAAGTGGTTGTGTTATAACCATTGAAACAAATAACGATAAATAAGAGGCATGGAAAAACAAATAATATACTATAGTACAAATTAAGACATAGAAAATATATAGAAATTCCTATTATCACGATCGGATATTATCAACGTGATTCTCATGATAAAAATATTTTGAACGGTACAGTATAACATGGTTTATTTAACTTCGTATTATTTCTTATTTTTCTAGTTGTTATATAGGATAGTGCAAATGATATCCGAAGAGTTACTCTTCCCGTGCAGATCAGAATCTTGAACGAATTATAGCCTATATTTATCATCATCATACCAGCCATTGAAAACCCAGGAGGTTTTTTGCCGCGCCGGGCAATCGTGTTTGCAACCGCACAGCGCAGCTTTCGCGACGGAGATGCTGCTGCCCATTCCTACCTAGTGCATTTAAGCTGCACTGATTCGGATGGATACAACGCCACCTACTCTGCCGGTACCTCACTGCGAGCCATTTTTATATTTCGACAATAAATGCTTTCTTTTTTTTAACCGATTTACTGATCCCGGTTATGTACAGTTCTCTCCTGTTAAATTTCTGTGAATGCGTTGATTGTATCTATACATCTATTTATTTAACTTTATTGCACAAAATGTTACGAAATGTACAAATGGCGGACTTAATGCCAGATGGCATTATCTCCCAGTCAACCATTACACAAAACTGAAATATATATATATATATATATATATATATAGTGGTGCAGGCAATATATATACAAAATAAATAAACGTGGCATACATATTTGTATAAATAAACGCAATAAATGCATATGATATATACACATATATGTACACACATACATAAAATAACGTACATCAGAAATAGGGTTATAAAGTTAGAGAAGCAGCATCAGTAAATAAAGTACGGAGACAGCGTTTCAGGTTAAATTTGTTTGGGGATTGCTTAATATTCAACGGAAGCTCGTTCCAGAGTCGTATAGCTGTCACTGTAAAAGAGTTTGTCAAAAAACTAGAGTGATGAGGAGGAGTTAAGAGCGAAAGAGTATTAGAAGAACGGAGATTACGTTCGTGAGAGGAAGATAGGAATTGGAATCTGTCCTTTAAGTAAATTGGTGCGTACGGATCAAAAAGTACTGAAAATAGTGTGGTTAGAACTCGAAGTTTTGTTCAGGATTGTTTCATTTTAAACACACCTAAAGATCTGGCGGTATAAAGCAACTGAATATTTACAGTTGGGTCGGAGATATTCATAAATTTTGCAACGTTTCCTCGACCACATTTTGTCAGAATTTACGTTTTGAAGTCGAGTTAATAATACCCGCTTAATGCATTTGAAATCGCCTTGTTTTAAATAAACAAAGGGTTGTTTTAAATAAACAACGGCACAGCTTTATCGAGTTGAAGTTTTTAGATTGAATTGTTTTAAAAAGCTCTAGATTACTACTGCCGTCGTGCAAAGTGTTTGCTTTGTGTAAACGAGGTGGTAATTACCAATGTTTTTTGGATGTATCTAATGCTTGACTACGGAGACAGAATTACTAGCGCCACCGTAGGGATAGGTAAGGCCATTTATTATGCGTACTTATGTTCCTGCAGGGTCCGGGCAATCGGAGCTGCCTAGGCATTGTGACGCATGATACTAAACGCAACTAAGGCAATATAGCGAACTCATGTACTTATATATACATATAGGCTATAATGACTCCTTACCACGTGCTGCATGCGTGTCTGTCGACCCCACAGTGACAAAAGTCCCTCTTCAGCATTGCTTCGTAAAAATATACCGTAAATCATCGTGATAGCTATATCTACTTTCTGGTACCATACCATATAGCAAAAATACGTACTTTTCTTGTGGTGGAGACATGATCCGTGGAGACGACACATACTCGCCGTTTGCCCCATGCGGGCGCTACCTCGCTCTAGGCTCCATCCGCGCGCCACCAGGCGGCGCCACTAGTCTACATTTCGATATTTCATTGACACTTCATTGCACTTCACTATCGACACTGTTCGTCGCACTATACATCTTTTGCACTATAAGGATGTTGGTTAGTTTTATAAGGGTTGTACGATACTTGCTGTCCGAACGTTTTAATACGTATAGTGACTATTCAATTTGCAAGGTGATTGGATATTTTATACTCCTGTAATTGTTCAAAAAATTCTTTGGTAAATATTTAAATCATGAGTTATTTTCTATCTATATTATCATAAATAAGCTCACCATGAGTCAAATGTATGCAAAACAAGTAAAATTATAAACAGAAATAATATTTATATAAAATTGCAATTGCTCGTTTATTTTTTAACACGATGTATTTACAGCCCAAATTAAAATTTCCTAATATTTAAAATGATTGTGTAATGAGACTTAATCTTTTGGTTACATTACAATAACAAAACATAACAGTACATACGTAACATAAAAAATATTGTCAGTGGCCAATTTTCCTAGAACGATCAGCCTAAATAGAAATTCACCAAGATTGATAATAAAAAAATATCTAATCTAAATCATAATTAGTAGACCAGATATTCATTTTTATTTTAGATAAAATATAAGAACGCGCATACCGTCTCACTACACAAACGAATACATCACATTCCTATCAGACGGTCACTCAATCAACAAACATCACCATTGATGACACAGTGCTATAGCTATAGTTTTTATAGCCATAGTATAAGATTACAACCAATATCAGTATGAATGCATACATAAATAATTATTAAGTAACTTTCCATTCATAGGCTATCTTTCGTGTAATAAACAAGGAAATATGCGTCTTGTGTTTATGGGTAGATAGATAGACCTATTTAGCTAAGATAGGGGGGATTTTATAAGTACTTTGATCTGTGTTATTAGGATCGTAATTATCGATAAAAATCTATGTTATCATTATAGATTTTTATCTTTAAAAAAAGTACCGTGACGGAAAAGGCATTGATTTTTTTTATTTGACTAAATCGACAAACAAGCATACGGTTCGCTTGATAGTAAGTGTCACCGCAACTTATGAACACTCGTAATATATACAAGGTAATTACAAGCGCGTTGCCAACATGACCTGGAGATATTATGTCACATTATCAATGTAGACGACACATGTGTGAGATCTACCTCAAGTGAGTAATGAATTTTTGATTACAAACCATAATTGAAGCATAAAATTAATATAATATTTCGTCTTATATTTTCTAATGTATGCTTACATCGCTTATAAAAAAAACTTCTTTTGAAAGGTTTAAAACGCGGTTTATTTTAAGTAACAGACATGAAATGACAACAATATGGATACTATGCGAATTATGCAACTTCGTTAACTGCAATGGAAATTTGCAGCAAGATAGCCAAAATGTCCAAAATAAATGTAAAAATTAAATAAATGTAATTGCAAGTCTTAAAAAACACAATCCCTACATAACTATAAATAGATATAGACGATGTCTAGTTAGAGTAAAATTTCTATATTAAAATGACAAACGTGATCCAAATTGAACAGAGCAACATTTCAATTGAAATTGAAATAGAAACATAAAAAACTTATTTCTTAAAAATTACGTTTGTAACTATAAGCATAAAAACACACACAACAGCATAAACAAACATACAGAACGTAAATCTGCTTCATACTCAAATATAAGTCCAAAGCACGTGAACATCTAACGTATAGAAATGATGAAAGTAAAAATAAACAAACAAATATAGATCAAAGAAATCCAGCACAACATGTTTCGTACAGAGAAAGAGCTATTGAGAGCAATTAACAATACAACCGCGAGTTTGTGAGCTTTGGAAACATCACTTATGCAGATTTTAATCTTCTTGAGAGCTTTGGGGGGGAGCTTAACGTATTGTCTCACAGTTTAACTTAGCTCGGATCTAGCATTCAAATGCTTAGGCTGGGTATGCACTGGACATTTTCCAAATGGCTCAATACAATATGGTTGGAAGCTACTCTACAGTTTTCTTGTAATATCAGTAATGAATTTATGTTTCATAAATAACTACTGCAACAAATTAAGTAACCACAGTCAAAACCAGACATTACTACATTAAAGGGATCACTTAGTTTAGGTTAGTACATCAAATAGTCGTTATAAGTAATCATCACACCATCCATTGTAATTCTATTGCTGAACATAGGCCTCCTCAAAAAGGGGGGATTTGCCCATAGTTGCCGCGCTCGGCAAGCATGTTGGCAATCACACAGCGTAGCTACACTGTATCGGATCGATATACCGCCACCTGTCGGTTCCGCTAACTCAGTCGCCTTTTACGACACCTGGCTCGGGGGAGGTACAATTCTACACTGCCGGTACCTCACGGCTCACAATTATAACACATGTTTTAAAGATAATTATACGCTCAAAGCTCTCGGTGAGGTAGTTTCCTTACAGATAAAAGAGAACCATCTCATTGTATATTTAAAATGGTAATCATATAAATGCAATCATATATATGCAATAATCATTTAAACAAACATCAGTCCCAAGACCGTTATGTATATATCCAGCTATTCTCTTGGACATATCCAAGGATTACGTAATTTGTAAAGGATTTACACGATTTATTCCGAAATGTTGCTTAAAAGCAGTCATATATCTCGTGGACTACGAGGATTTATTAGCCAAACATATTATCATGATGCAAACATAACACAACCAATACAACACACACGATGGAGTAGTACTTAAAGAAATATATTTGTCGGGAATTATGAAAGATTGCATTTATAATGTCATATCGTATTTATAATGTCATAACTACAAATATAATTGAAGATTAGAATTGGTTAATAGTGTTGATATGATAAGGCAACAGACGGAAAGATCAAAATGCTATTTTACTATATCTGTTAAGCAGGCATTATCGATTGGATGTCTAATCGAATAGAATGATAAATTTTCCATCTGCCTTTTACACTTTTATGGTTAACATGGAAATTTAGTACAATGACTATATTTGTGACTGAAACAATTCTCGCAGAATAGTTCCTGGGACGCGAAAAAAAATAGTCTACGCGGTAGATGTCACTAGCGATAATCTAGTTAACAAATAAACAAAATTCCCTTTTTTTCAAATTTTTCATTCAGACAACTTTCAAATGATAATGTATCAATTACATATACACCAAATTTCTTAATTAAAAAAAATAATAATACGAAAAAAATAACATCATGGTTTTCGATTTATTTGATGAACAAGGTAAAAAAAATAAAATATTTGCAAAAAACAAATACAACAACAAAGATATTCTAGCCAAAGTTTTAAAAAGTCATAGCGCATTCGGCAGCTGGTTGTCACAATTGAAAGCAAACGACTATCACACCCGATGCGAAAAATAATACCATTTAATGAAGCAAACAAGTTGTACTCAACTATTTATGAATGAACGTAATGATGAATCATTCTTGGTTTCATTCAATTAAAATGATAGAACACTTCTGAAATAACAAATATAAATGCATGCACCAAAGAATTTTTGATTGACCAGTCCCAATTCAAAGCTGAGCCGTGAGGTACCGGCAGAGTAGAAAGTACCTCTCTCTATACCAGGTAACGTAAGGAGGCGACCGACAGATGGCGGTATTTCTATCCGAAACAGTATAGCTATGCATAACGTGGGGATGGGCAGCAGCATCCCCATCGCAAAAGCTGCGCTCTGCGATTTCCAACACGCTTGCCCAGCAAATTTCCCGTTTCTTAGGGAGGCCTATGTCCAGCAGTGGACTTTCAATGGCAGGTATGATAATGATGATGGTGAATTCAAAGTTTTAATTTACTAAAAATCTACTTATCCCTAAGTAATTTCTGAACATGACCTTAACCTACAAGGTCCCTGGATCCTGACCTTCCCAGTTCAAATGATGACCTTGTCAAACACGTCCAACTCTTATTTACCACCGAGGTAAACTGAGATCACTGTTTCCCAATTTCTATAATATATATTCCTTTGTTTTCCCCAAATGTATTGCTGTGTTCACATACGAGTCGGTTTCAAGTATTCCGTACCGACTTTCAATTTGGTCAATGTTTGTTTCTCCTTCGAAGTCGCAATTCTACTTGCATCCATACACGCTGCCAGTAATGTGAGACAAAAGAAAATACGACGTCGAGACGTATTAAAATCAAATGCCAATCGGAATTGAAAGGACGCAATCGTCTCATAGTCGTAGATTGATCGCGGCGACCGGCCGTGCCGGGCGTGCGCGCACCAAACGTCGTTCTTGAATGGAGGTAGGTGGCGGTAGTAAATCATTGTCGTCGCCCCCACCCGCTCCTAAACGCATCAGTCACTGAACCCGAGTGGGCACAGCGGCACAACCGATACAATCGATGTTCCAATCGCTTGGAGCTCTGTCCGATATCTACGGACATGGAATGAAAAATTTATTCGGTACTGTCGCATTCATTAAGCTACGGATCTAAACGTGATGTCTGTCAATTGTAAAGCAAGATTTTTATTGGGTTACACATAACTGCGGTATCATATTTAGGTATTGTCACGCTTTACAAAACTAGCTTTAAGCCGCCGATTCACAGAATTACTGTCGTCTACAGAGATTCGTATATGTGCGTAAAATTAATAATAATAATAAATTTCCACAACATCTCATATATTGACCTAAATCCGTGGTAAGTCACTTAAAACACTCTTGTTACGGACGCAAAACAACAGAGGAGTCACAAATATACTACTTAAATACATATATTTAACACCCAGACACAGAACAAAGACAAATATTATAATATAAATATTTGCTCTGGGTGGGAATCGAAACCATGACCCACGGCGCACAAGATAGGATCACCACCATCAGCGCTATCTAAAAGGATTGTTTTTCGATTCAAAAGTTTGTCTGTCTATTCAATTGTATAATCATGCTTTTTTACGATTAAACAGTCAAACTTATGTCATTGAAATTGGACATGTCGGAACGATTTTCATAAACTTTATCTCAGAAATCTTTTCGCATTAAGCGAATTAAAAAAAAACACGCACGGAACAAATCGCGGGTGGAAACGTACTTCCACTGATTAAAATTACACGCCGAGTCAAACACCCAATTTGTTACAAGTAAAATGGGCAAAAGCAATGTATACTATTGTTATATGTATATTATTGTATTTATTATAGCTTTTTCTTTTCAATGACTTGCTTTGTACCTAAAATCACAGACTACGAAAGTCAGGTGGGTCCCCAGGCAGTGAGCGGTAGTACCGTTTGTTCTACCTTTCATATTTAATCGCCCTTCTGTTAGTATAGCCTGCGTATAAGTTTGAATAACCGGCTTTATTCTAAGGCTTCAATGTTACGTTTCAAAAACTGTATTTGTTCAGCCCGAGGCATTTCAAACGTTTCTTTTGTAAAAAAAATCTCTATTTTATTCAGCAAATATCGTTCATTCAAATAGAATAAATAAATTGATTATCGTTTTGTGGTCCAACTTTCAGTCGTTACGTTTAGTAAAACCAAAACGTTCGTTTCTGACATATATTATTATAAGTGTAACATAGTTTGTTTTCAAATTAAATTACACTATAATATCGAACGGAACTCAAATGAAGCTAATTTCTTTAGGCTATAGGCGAATTATCACTTTTTGGTTTAATAGATAGTTTAAATAATTTCCTCAATCGGCTTCAAGGCCTACGTTTTTTGCCTCTAAATGTGATATAGGCTTATCACACTATTAATTACAAATGTGGAATTCCGTATTATTTTACTAGTAATTAATGAACACAAATGTAACCTTACTTATATATATATATAAATAAGTAAGGTAATATATAATTAAAATTTTATATGATGATACTTGTAATACTAATATATATAATATATTACAAGTAACAGAAGAGATGAGAAACAGACGAAGCACATTAATTAAACATAGTAAATAGTTTTATATATGTATTAGTATGATGAAATGCTAAGTTTATTAAATAGTAAGCTTGTTACTACTTGATAGCAAAATAATTTAGATTAATAAACTATAAGATATTTGACTAATTAAGTGAAATAACATTGTCACTTAAGAAACACAAACACTATTGAAGGCAAAGTAAGCTGGTAAACCTTATCATACAGTTTAATTAACATTTATTCTTTAATTGCAAAACATCGACGAAAAAGGATGATGTCCAATTTAATTTAGCCAGCAGAGTGCAGTAGATCTATCGATTGCCTCGACAGTTGGTGGTCAAATTAAATTACCGCCACCCCCCTCCGTGACTCGACTTCTTGTGGGGTGACCGTCTTGACCTCTTTACGCGGTTTAACGTAAGATTGTAAAATGAAGTGTGCCGCCTCGTTTCTCAGCATTAAACTTACTATGTGAGTTAGCCGGAAGTTTCACTATATAGAAACGAGGTTACTTTTAATATTTGTAAGGTATTAATATTGTTCAGATTACGCAATATTTTAATAAAACAAACTCAAGTTAGACTTCTATTTGTATAAAAATATTTTTTTCTTTTTAACAATACATCAAGACATCAGAGTTCACAAGCAAAGGGAGAGCGCCTCTAGTGGTGTAAAACTTATACCTAACAAAAGCATTTACAATGTAGTCCTAAACAGAACGTTTACAAAGACACCTTGTTAAACTTTATAAATTTATTTATTCCACAAACATCAGTTATTTGTTTTAAAAGTTAAATATACTTAAATATCTACCGGAAAGCGCAGCGTAGGGCGTCCACCCGCTAGACGGACAGAGGATCTGACTAAAACCGCAGGATCGCGGTGGACACAAGCCTCATATAACCGGTCCTATTGGCTTGGAGGTTATTTGGGGAGGGCTATGTCCAGCAACTAACGTCTTATGGCTGTAATGATGATGATGATACTTAAACATGATTGGACCAACTTAGTTTTGTTTCGGGTAAAATTCGTGCAGTCTTATTTCTTAACCACCTTTAAACGCTGTTTATTCAACTTTTTACATTTTTTTTCGACGTTTTTGGCATTAATTTTGCGGCAACTATTCTAAAGATTGACTATGAGTAGTGCACTAAGCATCCCTGTCCACTGATGAATAATGTATAAAAATCTGTTCTAAGTTTAACGAGACGACCATAGACACGCGATTGAAGGTTTTTCATATAACATTAGTATAGGTTTATATTGTTGACTATATTATATAATACAATAGCTACTCGAGAGTACAAAAAAAAGTGTCGAGAACTTTTCGGCATGTACTGCCGTTACACTTTGCTGCATCATAAATATTTCTTTCTCACGTAATACCACGTTGCAACATTGTTTGATGTACATAAAATACTTGGTTTCCACTGTAGTACTATTATAAAGTCGACTAAATGCTTACGAAACAGTGTTCTGAATACAATGAAAAATTTGAGAGAAATAAACCCATGCATTTCAAAAGACTTTGACCTGTCCAGAGCAATAGGTTCTTTATTCCGAAGCTGCATAAACTTGTATCTAAATGGCTCGGTGAGCGTTAATGTGTATCGCAATGAAGTCCCTCGAATGTGCTCGAGGCAGAGGCCTGGATCACCAATTTTAGTCTCTAAACTCCGCATCGTAATATAGGTAGGTACTACATCAAGCAAAACAATACTTCGAACATCAATGTAAGACGAAATACAAAGACTTGAAGGTTACAAAATCTAGCTCGCCCGCATATCAGAAATTTATCCACACAGCTTTTCCAATTTCTTTGAATCCAAAACAAAACAAAGGAATAAAGGAAACAAAATAGACCCAGTCAAACCTTAATCGATATCTCAAACAACCGTGTATGTCTAAAGAATTTATAGCTGTCTGAGAGGCATCCTCGGCATTCTAATGGAAAATTACTAGAAATACAGAAACTGGGAGCGTATATGTTTGCCAATATATTTCTTGGAACGCGAGAATACCAAGGGAGTACTTACTGAACAATTAAACAAAATCGACGATTGTACGCCTAGACACGAACAACTATCATGTAATCAAATAAATTTCTAGGCCAGCTTTTTTATTTTCCTGTGTTTATGATACTTGTTGTAGTAGCTTACTCAATAATATAGTTAATTAATGAACATTTTACTAACAAGCTTATTATATACGTCTGTAATTTATAAATATTTTAAAAACCAATAACTTACCAGAGAATCTCTACCATAAAGTATATTATTTTTAATAAAAAAATAGTACCTATATTAAATAAAACAATGTCATACAATATTATAAGCAAACTTATAAATGACCGGAAAGTCGATTTCATTGAATTTATTTTAATATCTCCAATCATTTCTAGAGTTTTCGCCGTTCGGAAATTCAAATCAGATATCTGAGAATAAGTTACGCAAAATTTGAATGCGAATAATGCTGAAGGAAATCGTGTTCGAAGTTAGTCATTTCTTTGGACGTAGACCAGTGCCTATTTTTTATTCAACCATGGTATATTACGCCAACCAAAAATAGCAAACCTATCAAGAAAACGTTATTTTACTAAATTAAAGTGGAATTTTAGGTGCTGTCAGACGGTGGAAGCGCATTACGGTTACCTACTCTTCGAGATGCGGGAACGAATTCCAGCTAGTGATAATTCCCATTTAATACTATTTTTGCAATAATTTCATTACCATTTTAACTTTGTGATTCTTATTTTTTATTAAAAGAAGATCTTCAAAAAATACAATTATACTACAGGCGGCGAACCAGCGTAGGAAAATATATGGTGAAACTTGATTAAAAGGTTATTTTGAACTAAACGTTTTAATAAGTTTATTTACGTGTATATTTAACATTTATGCACTTCCTCCGTTTTTTCATGGAACTAAAGACGCACAAAGAGGAGGACTCATGAGTATGTGCGCACTAGGTATTCACTCGAGGGGGAAGGAATTGCACAAGTCCGCTTTTCGGAAATTTCGCATTTCCCATCCCCAACCTATTCATTTCAGCTACACTGCCACGGATGGATACACCGCCATCTGTCGGATCTGGTACCTTAAACGCCTCTTACGACGCCTGGTATAAAAGGAGGTACTATTCTACTCTGCCGGTACCTATACGGCAAATCGGGCGGGTTCAATGAGCTTGAAAAATATATATGAGTTGATAGTCGAAATATTGTATATTGCCAACCCTAAACGATAACAACTTGAAACTGTCAAAGCCAAACATAAAACGTAGGTGGTAATAGCTATGTCCGTAACGTCTAAAGAAGTCGTTAATTACAATTTACAGTGCAACACTGGTAATAGTAGTTTAGGTACTGCCTACACACATCCCAAACTGCGCCAAACTCACAAAAACGGCTAGGAAGACTGTTCAACTGCGAAACCACCTTTTATTGAAACGGAGTGACAAATGTGTTTTGGGTATAAAGGGAATGATTGTCGAATGCAAATTCTTGGACACTGATTAAATAATACTAGTAAATATAATCTAGTGTTATTAAAAACTAAACAACTAATTTCCGTAAAGCACATTCAGATTCAATTTTACGCCCGGGTGGCGCATTTGATAGTGATCCTACCTTGTAAAACAACGGCTGACGGTTCGATCCCCAGACAGGACAAATATCTACATGATGTATATTTGTGTTTGCTCTGTGTCTTTAGTCTTGAAAGATGTATCTGAGATTCCTCTGTTGTCTGATATCTAAAAGACAAGTGCTTAAAGCGACTTACCGCGAAATCAGGGCAATGTACGAGATGTTGTGTGACTTTATTTGTTTAGCATAAGCGTTATTTTCTTTTTTTTATCCGAAGATATCTACAGATAAAAAAATAAAATAAAAGGGAAAAACTATCGTAATAAGAATTAGTAACAGTTAAAAAAACAAATATTGTATACATACATTTCCACTTAAATGAAGACATGATTAATTTCGATACATTCTTCTGACAGGGAACATCGTCAGTTCTACCATTATTAATTCCCAACATATTTCTTAAGAAGATAATCATCGAATCTTGTACCGTTTAATTAATAACACCACGTTTATCACGCGGTTGAGGGTATTGCTTACAAAGTTACAAACTGAAGGGACACTCAACAGGATCGCAACTCTGTTGCTGTCTCGAATAAATGTTCCAACATCAACTTTCTATCCGACTTGTAATTAGATACGACAGAAGTATTTGTCAGTTATTTATTTCAATTCATTAGAGAGATGTTGTCAGGACGAAAATTGACTTGTTGTTTCTATTTCTTAGTAAGATTTTTATACTGACTCATACACATATACGAGTAGTACAAGTATAATCATCATGCATGTATACACTTTAGTTCCTTGTCACATTAACGTTTACTATAAGTCATTGTACTCATGGAATCTTAATTCACTACAACCCTTGTTATATATACCCTCGTAAAGGGTGGGTATACTTTTGAGGTTCACCGTACATTTGATACTATAAAGTGAATAGTCATAAAGTAGCAATTTTTTTTTGAAGTATGTAAATTTGAAAATATATTAAATCCTTCCAATTGCTCGTGTCGGACTGGTTTGGTTAAACTTAACCTGGCATCAGTTCGAACTTCACATAAAACAAATTTATATTAGTTGAACAAAGTTAAATCCAGCCGAGGCTTTAGATTTCTGACGATTCCAAATGAGCAAGACTATCATACATTATGCATTATTCAGAACGAACCAGAGGGCAGACTTTCGATGCATGAGCTGATTGTATGCTGAAACTTAATCGTTACATTGCAGAATACTTTTAAATATTATTTTGGTAGAAAAAAGGTGATGCTGCTAAATTTTGGAGTCCCTACTCTAGCAGATTTATTTATTTGCAGAGCACTAGAATATAACAATATTGTAATACATAAGCGAATGTTGAAAAGGGTAAGACCTAACAAATCAACTGAGAATTACAGAACTTATAAAATATAAGAGAATTACTGATCCAATAGATTGAATGTCGTTAGTCTAATTATAACACGACGCGTTAGTTTAATGTGCTAAAACCAGTGACGTTGTGTAGGCGCAGCAAAACGCGGGAAATGATGAAATTTCATTACTTACGTATTGTATTTATTATTATTTGAATGATTGTGAATCATCAGTCAAACAATATTGCAACACTGTTTTCGTTTACACGTGCACGCCAAAGTTGGCAACAACTGGTTACCGGCACCTTACAGCCTAAATATAAATTACTGGCGTCTTGAAATTCAATCTAAGAGCGTCGAGTGGAACGCTGACAAGTAAAACAATATCTCTAGCCACTTTTCCACAAAAAGCGGGCGTATAATCATATTTTTGTTCATATTACATTCGGGCCACGCGTACCTGGGGCAGGCCACGATTTTTCCCGGATGAATACATTAGGCGACTTAGTATTCAACTCGGGTGGGTCAGATTGCGTTGCCTTGTCGCCCTGGGGACTCATTGCATATTGCAACTTGAGGAATTACACCTCCTTTATGAAATTTCTTGGACCGACGGTCTTTAGATATCGTCTTCCCTAGGTTCTCTTCGAATCGAGTCGCTGCTTGCGGATTAAATGGTGGTTTGGTCTGGTGGTGGTGGCCAGATACATAATGCTTTAAACTTTAGCCAGGACAAATGTTTATGTAATGAACGGTGTTAAATATATATTTTTAAGTATTATAACTACATTCCTTTGTTGTCTGATATCCGAAACACAACTCCGTGAAGCCACATGTCTCGGAGTCATGACAATATATGAGATGTCACTACAATCGTTATAATTATTTAAGAGACTCTTTCTATATGACCTGTGTTTATAGGACTATAACTAATTGGTATATCATGTGAAGCTGGAGTTAGATTAAGGTATCACACTAACCACGCTTGTGACAGCATCACCAGGGGCTCTGCTCGGCTTCACGAGGGCAGAAGAACTATCACCCGTAGCCCTACCGACACCTGAGGAAGTCGACGAAGACGAAAAAGTTCCCATGTACAGATTTGTACGTAAAAATATTGAAGTGTTCCTCCTCCATTCAATTAAATCATGGTGTTGGTTTACTTATTTTTAAATCGACTGCAATATTACTGTTTTACATCTCATATTAACCAGATTACGGGCCATAGATTCAATAACCTAGTTATCAGATCGTAAACATTAATGACATTTATACTTTAACGCTATGTCTAGGATAGTCACAAAAACTAACTAAAAAAGTACTTCTAATAAGATACTAACCCAACGGTAATAATAACCATACAAGACAAAAGAAAGCTACTTTAAGACATTCCTTAACATGAGTATATTAGAACATAGAAAACGAACTTACAGTATACGAAAAAGAATTCAACGTCCGGCAGACCCGAATTAGCTTTGAACGTATAACATAGAAATATGTGTCATACTTCCGAGGCGCAGTTGGCACCGTGAAAAGTCACCTGCCTAGCTAAAAAGGCCTGCAGATTTTTAAAATCGAGTATGAAGCGAATGCTAGCTCAAAGGCTTTTCAACTTTGACTAATGATAATGAAAGTACGCAATTAGCGAACGTGTAAAGTGGGGAGTTGGAAATATGGCGGCTCAAATCACTACCCTGACGTGCGAAATGTATTCTCAAGAGACGAAACCTGAGCATTTCAGAGGTACTTTAAAAGTAATTAGTGTGGAAAAAAGGTATCTAATCTAAATTATGGTGTTAAATTGGATTATCTGTGAATTGTAAGTGGTGAAGACTAAGTATGAAAAATTTACTTAGTTAATCTCTTTACAAATGTAATTAAGGTATAAGTTAACATACAAACGTTCAAGTGTGATTTTTTTTTTGTATCTTTAAATAATCAGTGATGTTTCCTATCGCGATGGGACACAGGCGTTATTTTGCATACCTCTTTGCCGCAACACCAATAAGTTAATGATTAATATTATATATTATAAATTTAATTAGAATATTGACTCGCCGTTTACATTGTATTTACGAACTTGAGGCCACTACAAATTTGGCACGAATTCAATTCCATTCTAAGTCTTGTTATAAAAAGATTGATAACAGTATTATTAACAGCAGCAATAGCGTATTATTTTGACATGGTAGCCGAGAGATCACCTTAGCGTTAAAGGTCCAGATTCGATTCTCAGCTAGAAGATGTATAGTAAAGATGTTTCTCTAAAACACGCTAAGTTATTCAGGATATTAATTAAAAATTTCCTAGTGTTTTTTGAAGTATGCCTCGAATACAATATTCTATATACCGACAAATTTGATAGTAGCAAGAATTTACAACTGTATATTTTTATCCACCATTTTATCCACAAATTCTCTAATATTAATTTATATAATACATTCAACATAATAACTCAGGCGTTTTTATTTCTTCTAAAACTTCCTTATTAACCTTTACAAATGTAATACAAAAGCTACCATAGTTAAACTTGTAAAATAACACGGAGAAAAAGCGGACCGGTCTGTTGTGCAAATAACATAAAGTAATGGAGTCACGCGTAGAAACCAATTTCCTTGCGGTCGCTCCCCGAAGCTGATTTAAGTTTACAAATAGGTCACTCCGTCCCTTACAATGAATGGAAATAAGTATGAAATGTTCAATTTATTCTTATTTCAAAAATAGGCTTCTCTTTTAAATACGCTCTCTATATTCCGCTTACACAACCACTTTTTAGAAAAATGTATTATATATATTTTGAAAGTACGTGGTTTCTTTGAACATTCTGGTATATAATCCACGGGTTTTCTATATAATGCACCTAACACAAACGCACTATGTAAGGAATGTTTATTGATCCAGGATAAAATGTATTGCTAATGTTTAATAGTATGGAGTTTACATTTTGATTACAAATGATTGAAACCAAGGCTCTGGGATACGAACGTCTGTAGAGTAGACATATGTTATATTTGAGGGTCCAATATACCAAGGGGCAGCAGCAAACATCCACGCTAAGACAAAATCAAACTACTCTGAAGACGCTTACATTTTATTTTTTGTTAATAATATTGCGCAGTCGATGCCTGGGCGGGTAAAAATGCGAAAAAATACAGAGCTAAAGGAAACCTTTTAGTAAAAGATTGGGATGCTGATCCAATATATTTAAAGATATTTCAAATATAACTATTAGATTTTTCTTCGGATAAGACAAACTACTACTAATTTTAAAATCAAGAAACAATTTTATACCTAATTTAGCCCAGTCTCATCAAAAAGCAATTAAGAGAAAAATGTAAATTGATAAATATTAAAACAAAGTATCGCTGCCGAATAAATTCCAGCGGAAATTTATCTGTAATTGAATAAAATACAAAATGTGTACAATCAGTAGTAAGAAGAAAGAAATTTCTTTTATATAATAATTCAAATTGAGGTACCTGTACCTAATAATTTAGCTTTCATCTTTTTTCCTGACTTGAATGTAAATATGTGAAACTTTATATCCGGAAAATCGGAATTAATTAATAATTAAATCAAAGAAAATGTTAACTATTAACATTTCATCTTTATTTTTAATATTTACTGTGTAGTGACTGTGGGATAAACAGCGTAATAGAGTGGTAGAAACTCGTGTCGATAAATCAGATAACAGAAGGATATACAAATATACTAAATAAAGACATTCAAAACCTGGATATAATTAAAACAACCACCTTTATTACAAAAATTAATAAAGATTTGCCTGTGGTAGGGATCGACTCTCGGCGCACAAGATCAAATACAACAGACGTGACAAGACATGTCAAAATTATTTTTAAATCACGTTAGTTTAGTTATTGTTTTTTTTATTGTATTGGTTTAATTCGTTTATATACAAATCGGGAAAATTCGAAGCTACCCCCAAAAGGCCTTGATCCTAGTATTGTACACACGACTGTAATTAAAAATGTCGCTTTTTGTTTCGTGAGATTCAACTGTCTCAAGTTTTTTTATAGATTTGATGGTTGAATTGATAACAAGCCAAATATACGATATGCTCGCCGACTAACACACAAAACACGACATGGCAAAACTGTCATGGCGAACATATTATTTATTTAAAGAAAAATCGGCCTACATATAGGTAGAATAAGTCCCACTTTGCCTAATCAAAAAAATTGTATAACTGAATGTAAATATATTCCAAAATAAGACAGCAAGCGTATATTGAGTAACCATGGGCGACAGACTCAAAGTTCAAACAATGTGGCAAAGATAATAATTAAAACTGTAATGAGGTGGTTTGGCAGTCATCCAATGTGAATCTGGACTGGGAATATCAGACGTGAAATATGTCTCATACACCGTTTCATGCATATAATATTGTTCTATGCGACGTAATAAAAACGTCATTGGCTGTAATGATGTTTAGCATATATATGGAGTACGTTATGAAAATAATACTAGATTAAATGCAAATATGTGAGACAAAACAAACAGGTGAACTTTGGGTGCATACATTATTTAGTTTTTGTAGTGTTGTCTTAGGAAAATCATAGTCATAACATCTTTGATACTGGCAAGATACCACACGAAAAATCCAGGATATTGTCAGATTCTCCCAGCAGGCATTGTTATATGTTTAGTTTTAGTGCTAAGTCTTTCACGATTGTAGCCCGTTGTATGGCAAGATCGAACCGGAGACTCGTACTATACAAGTCTCCACTTCCATCTTTCTTTCTTACCTGTTCGAGGAAAGGCATGATACCGCTCGTAAAGTTTCCTTCGGTTATAAATGGAGTGCATTAGTAGCTGACAGAACTCTGCGACACTCAACGTTGTGAATAAATTATGAACTCCACACTTAAGTTTGTCGCACACATGTTATAAAAAAATATAAATTCTAAACTTTTCCCTTTACTTTTATTTTGTATATTAGTAAAATATAATGCATTTTGGATTTGTAGAATGTATGTTGTTCTAACTTGAATTCAAACGCGACTGCATTGAAACTGAACTATGATCTTCAATGGAACCGTCCATTTCCAACCGGACATCCACCGCCTTTAGTCTCAACTCAAGTTGTTTTACCCATGAGGGCGGTAGATTACTTACTATTTTATGAAATCATACTTGTATAAAAATAATTATAACGTCAATCTGATCTTAAGTTACGAGTATTGTTGTAAAAAGTATTAAAATAATATGGAAAAATAATTTTACTGCATGAATGAAACATGTTCACGATGTGGATTTTGATATCATTTGGCACGGACAAGAAACACGCGCCGTGGGCAGCAAAAAAACGATGTAAATAAAAAAATATAAGTAAAATTATATGAGTCATTAATATAGCCGTTGAAGTATAAATACGAGTATCTACACCGCACATAAAAACTTTAAGGCATCAAATAAAATCCAACTAACCATAAAACAACACTTTGCTAATAAAAAGAAATAAATCCGGAAGGGGGCAATTAACCGCAAAGAAAGCCACAGAGCTGGAAAATTATGTACTGCCGTTAATCCTGAGGGTACCTTCTTGGCGCCAGGGATAATAAATTTTGCAAGCAAAAACATTAAAATCTCGTTAAAGCGTTTTCCAGTATTGGCAATGCTCTCCAGTGTTTCTCAAACTTTGACCGTAGACCTCTGCGAAACGGCACAACAAAATGTAAGTTTATTACATGTTTTCAGACTGTATACGTGTGTATATTGTATTATTATTAATATACATTGTACTGATCCATTTTTCTAAAACTTTTTTTATTGAAAATTCTTCCTGGAATTAATCAAGGAAGAATTTTATAAGCTTTCAAAAAAGTTTAAAAAATAGGTACTTAGGCACGTTACTCTATTATATATTTTCCTATGCGTATTTATCTTTGTTAATAGAGTTAGTCATCCTAATCAGCATTATCCAACAACATCACGATGAGAAGCTTGCTGCCCATTGCTGTTCAGCTGCATTTGAGCTATACTGTTTCGAGAGAATATACCGTGTCTGACGGTTATGGTACCGCAGTCTCTTACAACACGTACGAGGAGAGATACTCTGCTGGTACCCCACAGCTAGTGGAACAATTAGAAAAGAAAATGTCGCTGGATATTAGAGAATATCAATCAGAAAGATAATAATTTTCAGAACGGATCTAAACATACACTACTCTGTCAATTGATATATTAACACTTACCCAAAAAGACATACTATGAATAGAGCACTTGAAACATTTCTTAATTGTCAAAAGCAACTTTTTCTATACTTCGTCGTTTAGCGCCAGTTTTTGAACCTCTGGCCAGCTAGTACATACAATTAAGGATACATATATGGTTATTAGTCTTCAGTCCAAGAACATTAAAATGTTCTTAGAAATTATCCGACGGCTATAAATTAAAACGTTTTATAGCTTCTATCGGTACTAATTACGGCTTGTTGTAAAGTATGATTTATTTTGAATACTAGTAATGGCAGAACAAATTAACGTACACACATAAAACCCTAATTGGCTAGATATATTCGGCATACCTAATGCAAAAATATAAATACTTATTTTTCATACCTTGCCAACGCACGGAAGCGTTGTGTGCACCTTTTTTTCGAAATCAACCTGGATTTTTTTTTATTATTTGACAATAAATTATAAATGCTACATATTAACTCAACAGTTTAAAGTTGGATACTGGTAGAGAAGAATAGTACTTTCTACTGTATCAGGTGTTGTAAAGGCGACTAAGATACTGGAGCCGACAGAAGGCGGTGTCCGAAACATCGGTCAGAGACGAACTGCAGCATCCAGGCTCTATGATTTTACCACCTCAGCCCAACTCGGCATTTATGGGCAAAATTTCTCCTTTTCTTGGGGGCTGTTGCGATAATGATGATGACGATAAATACTAAGTCGTTAATACGTCAAATTAAATTCATAGAAATATGCACGCGAATGAAACAGCGAGAGGCCGTGTTTGAGATGCAGAGTGCAATAAGATGTACATCTACATTGATATGTAGATGTACATCTTATTGCACTCAAACACACCGTCAAAACTGAAATATAAATTAAATCGAATTGATTTGAGATCAAAATTGTATGGCTTGACCATATATTCTCTCGAATTTCCATTGTCATGTGCCATTGTTATTACCAAATGTTCTTAAGGAAAATCAATATAGTTTAGTAGTATACGCACTACAGAGTTGAAAATACTTTCACTTGATAGTTAAAATAATGGTAATAATATAATTAGCCCGATACAAATATTACTTAATAAATTATTTAAATAAAATGCACAAAAGAAGCAAATTAGCAAATAGTAAACACATTTGTTGTTTAGTATACACATGTTTAGTAATTTTAGTAGTGGACGCCTCTAATGAGATTCCCTAAAGATGGACTGGACTCCAAACGACAACAGGTGGGATCACTCAACAAATCGCTAGATCGGTCGCACGATTTTATACACTGATCAAGAAGGCACACAAATGAAGCATTGTGTAGTTAGACCTTTCAATTTATTTGAATATACTTGTTTGTGTTATATCACTACATATCAAACAGAGTTTTCCATCGCATCTATGTATTTGTATGTACTAAATAGAAACCACCTTATGTATTTTATACGATTGGACCGACAGATAGAGGGATTTATTAGGAATGTTTACCTAAACTGTAATTACTGTGCCTAATAATTTATGTACTGAAATATACAAATGATAATTGAACTTGTAGTAAAAAATATGAGAAGACATGTTTTTATTTTATATGCATTTAAAACTATCGTAGGCCCATCGTTATGTAAGCCGTTTGACTAGTACTTACGGCAACTCGTAAAAATGATTCATATTATTTTATAGTTCATATAATTATAAAATGTTATGTAATACATTTTCTCCGTACATAACATTCGTAAATAACTCTATTTATCTTCATTAGAAAAAGACTTAATCTGTTGATCAGTGGGTTAAAATTAGCTACATATTTGACACTAAATATGTATTTTTCTTCAGTTTTCCATGTTAAATACAATTAATACGTTTAATAAGGATAGAATGAATTAATATATAGAGTGACGAGTGAAGACTAACGTATATTATAAAGAATACTATGTATAGTAAGTTATCCATCTTGATAAATAATGTAAGTACATTTTTTGTATACACATCTCGCCGGTCAATGCACTTAGCTGTTGTTAATAGTCATCATAGCTGTTTTCATTGTGATGTCTTGGAAAAACCAAACTTAATAATTGAGAAGGAAATAACAATTTCTTCGAGGAACAAAAAAATGAACTCGTTTTCTTGCAGTGCACATGTCACATTAATTTCTTCCTTGATATTAATTAGATTGAAAATATTTTCTATCAAAACGGGCGTGGGTTTGCGTGTTTTTTAGTTGTTTTGGAACAGTTGCACTGTTCTGAACATAATTAAATTAAAAAAAAACATTAAATAAGTTCAATTCTGCCATGTTTCCATTTCAGAGTTCGTTTTCTATCTGTGGTTCCTCGTCAGGTAGGTTGTATTTACAAAAGCAACCATACAATTATATATTAAATTATTAATATCATTGCTAGTGGACGCATCACTAGACCGCTTTTGTAATCGGTAATACATTTATCAACACCAGCTTTTTGCCCTCATTATTAAAGCATACTTGTACCAAATATCACTTACTCTTTGTGCAAAATATTCTTTCAACTCACCAGAAGTTTTGTTTTGCGTATTAATGTATTGGCGATAACCAAAAATAGCGAATCAAATTATACTTAGTAGAACTTGGAGGAAAAACAAGTCAGGTTTAATATAAATATCATTCTATTTTATATCGTTGATATAAAATAGAATGATATTTATAATTTTTTAGACAGTTTTTAGACAGACAGACAATACAAAAAATTCTAATTGATATTTATTTACGTACTTACACTTAACTCACAAACAAATTATCGATTCCACTGATTAAGTAAAATAAGAAACGCGTGATTTTAAAACTACGTATTTTACAGGTACACAAGTAAGTATATATTTTTCATGTACATTTCGTGAGTCGCGAGTAAGATGTTGATTTTAAAGAATTACCAGTTTTAATATCATAATAATATTCATTTCTAGAAAAATCTTCAAGATCTAAGAAGCCATATTCATTTTATGACATTCTTTTATGATGACATAAAGATATTTTTAAAATCTGAGAAGCCGTTTTAATGCGTCTCATTGGGGTCACATCAAATAAGTCGAAGCCATTGGTTCCGAAATACATACATATATGAAATTCTACGGTCCTACTCTGAATTGGTGGAAGTGTCTGATTCAAACAAATTACACCACATCTCATACATTGACCTGACTCCGAGAGAAGTCGCTTAAAGCATTTGTGTTACAGACATCGGACAATAAAGTAATTACAAATATAATCATCATTATATCAGCCATAAGACATCCACTGCTGGACATAGGCTTCCCCGAATAATCTACAATTAGACCGTTTGTACGCAGCTTTGCAGCTCGATCCTGCGTCTGTCCATCTCGCAGGGGGACGCCCCACGCTGCCCTTGCCGGTAACTTGTGATTATTCAAGAACCTTACAATTTAATTACAATCAGCCATCGGTTCGCGTACCAAATGCCCTGCCCACTGCCACTTGAACTTATTAATCCGCGGGGGAATTTCAGTAGTTTTGGTTCTGTTACGAATTTCCTTATTCCTGATTCGATCGCGCAAAGTAATACTTAAATACATATTTTTTTAACATCCAGACATAAATCAAACTACCCTTAGCGTAGAAGGTACGTGCACTACCGAATGCGCCAAGACCCAGTCCAAAAATATTAAAGAATATAAAATTACGTTAATATGTCAGAGTTCGAGTCTCTGCTTAAGACATTGAAAAATAGACGTGTGGTTGATAGGTTTTTGTGTTAGTTTGTTACATCAAATGTTAATTAATATGCGCATTTTGAATGAAAATTAAGCGGTTCTTGCCGCCCGAGACGTCAAAAGTCTAGTCTAATATCTACGCACACATACATATACGTAAGTTAAATAAAAAATATAAGCCCTGTCTTAAGTCTCATGGAATGAAAACAAACAAAAATGGTTTCGATTCCCCGCCTAGTATCAGACATGTTAGTAGTTTCGATTTATTTTGTTATCGTCTCATACAGAGGAAAGAGGCGAATATATTTTTGTTACGAATGTAGCGTGCACAGAACATTGTATTTAAGATTTCATCATATTGATAAGCACATTAACAAGTCTAACCAACTTTTTAACAAGAATAAAAATGATTACATCTCACATTTTAATTAGCTATTCCATCTGATTTATAGCTAATTTTAATGTATTTTACACCCAGATACACAGCAGCAACTCTGTAATTCGAATAAAAATCTTTAACCGATAATATATTTACGAGTTAATTGTCTTGGCACTCAATCAATTCTATAAAGGCTGTGCGACAAATAAGCAACGCCCTCGTCTTAAATATAGCTTATTAATATCAAAATAGGATCGCTAAGTAAGTTCACATAATATTGTGACGAGACATTCAGCATTCCAAAGGTTATTTGCCAACGCTGTTTGAGTCTGGGCGTAGTAAAGACAAATTCGTTAAATAAATAAATAAAAAAGAATCTGCTCTGCTTGTTTTTGGAGAACAGACAACACCCAGACATAAACATAAATATTTATTCCAGGTAGGGATCATACCCATGGCCCATTACCCATGGCGTACAAAATAAGAACACTACCGAATGGCCAGCCATATCGAGCTAGTCAAATAGTTCTAGATCTTTAGGTATCTCTCAGTTTTCACAACATGTGATTAAATAATTGGCATTAACCGAATAACATAAACACACCAGCATACATTACATTAATGTGCTTAAGACAGTAAACATAATGTTTACAACTCTCCAAGTAAACATCAATAATGCTAAATAATCCAAAGGCACTGCCTTATTTAGTTATCTCTAAGGCGCAATGAAGTATTACTTCAAGACGACTTATGTGCTTTCACACTTGAATCACAATTAGATAAACTAAAGTATGTATATATAATTCAAATTTTAAAGTGATGTGCACTTAGCAGTGGTTTTTCTTATCACCCTCTATCGATACTTCATTCGTAAATAAACAATACTTGAATATGCTCAAAATGGAGTACCACCTTTTATCTCAACGTCCTATCATATTGATATAATAATAAATCATATTATTATCGAACCGCTATTCAGGCGATTTTAATCAAAACGATTATAATCCAAGTTGTTAAATAAATCTTTTAATACTTACTTTATCAAAACAGTCATAAATAAATATTATAAAACAGAGAAAGTGGTAATGGTGATGGTTTGATATTGTGGTAACACAATTTAAAAAAGACATTATACCAGATAGGCTTGGTTGGCCTGTCAAATGTAATTTCAATTCGTATATGTGAAGATGGTTAAACACCGAAAAACAGCGTCGTGGTAACACAAACGCTGAGTTTTTAGCACACTGCATAATTAATAATTCTAACCACTGGTCTTTGTTCTGTTTAATATATAAATATTAATTTATATTTTCAAGTAAAGCCGATACTTAAATTATTCACAAAAGAAAACAATTGAATTCCGATAGCAAAAAAGTGTACCTACACATGATAGGTAAGGTGAAACAGAAATGCAAAAAATAAAGCTATACACTGTCAAATTAAACTGTTGGTTTCACGATTAATCGGTCGACTGGTCGAGAGATCCGTCGACACGCGTGGAATGCTGCCTGCAAGGTCGCGAACGTTCATCGGCCGAACTAAACATCTTCTGAGATTTTGCAAAAAGAGTACAGCTATGTTAGTGGAAAGGCTTGTTGCTATTTACTAGTAGTACAAGGTGCAGAAGGTTCACTCCATACAAAACGAATTAACACGCGCCTCCTCTTGCTAGTATTAATATGCCATTAAAGGTTTTGGGTAGAAACATCTGGTTTTTAACTTTTTTTATTTATTATTACGTATTCCAAGATTTTATTTATTACGTGTTCCAAGAATTACTTTGCAAGAATATATCACTTAGATTGACGTATATTCGCGTAATATTCGCATTTTCACATCTGATAACACTTTATTTTAACATTCCCACTCGCAGTCTATACCGCTGACAGAGGACGGGAGTTGGAAGTTAGACATCAAACCAAGGTGGTAAGTTAAAGAGCACAAGTATTTGCATTAACCGCATTAGAATTAACCAGTTTTTTTGTTAGACTATCGGTCGAAACCTCGATTATAGGAAACCAATAAGTGCTTATTAAATTTTATAAACAAAAACTAATAAGATTATAAAGAAGATATTGCGTACAGATTTTATGCTCTAATCTTTGTTCTTAAAATGCGGTACACTATTATGCATTTCGTAAAATCTCAATCGTTAGTAGAATGTTAGTATAATACCAAACAATAATTAAAATAATTGAAATTATTAAATGTAATAATCGGCTAACATAAGTACGATATTAAAATAGTTAGGTTGGTTTAGATAAAATGTTATCGTGTCACCTAGTCCCTTGTTAAACCTGCGTCTCAATGAAGGTTTCAATAGTCCGTGTTAATAATACGCGAAAGCAGTAATAATATATTTCCATATATCACTCTACTGCCAGAGAGCGAGCTGTATAATACTCAAATAAATTTTATTCCAGTTTGATAAAATGTCAAAACAAGTCAGCTGTTATGCGGTTCAAACCGGTCTCGTACAAGTATTGTTCTACCGTCACGTTACGACTACTGTCTGTAATATGCAAATATACAGCGCCTTTAAAGTTAATGCGACTGAAGAGAACACTGTCGTCTGATAAGATTGAATCATTCAACAAAAATAAAGGAACACACTTCTTGCTTGCAATTATAATGATTTGGCGAGATGCATGCTGGTTGCATTTATAATGACAAATTACAAATTTATAACGATCAGATCAGATCCTTGAAAACAGTGTCAAACGCTTGATTAGTAACACAAATAATAAAAAAATAAAAAAAACAAAAGGAAAATAAAAATAAATACTATACCAAAACATTTCCTAACGAGTGGGCAATTCATCAAGTACTTCCAGGGCGTATGCGGCGCTGGTTTTTTCTTCTTGCGACCCCTATGCGAGTGGGGATGCATGCACCGCTCAGCGGCCTTGCCGTGCTTTGTGAACATTCCGAGAACACCCTGACACTTCCATAGACTGTCACATCACTGGCACCACAAACACTAACGACACTTGCTACTGGCGACCAGCAATCCGCGACACTCACTGACACGATTCATATAGACCGACCGCTAATCGAACGTCATCCGAAGCCATCACCGTCTGAGAACACTACATCGGTCCGCACAAACGCAACTGAAAAGAAAAAAAGAAAAATATAGTTGTACCCCGCCCCGTGGTAAAGGTAAACAAAAAAATGGAAGCTAAGTAGGTCGGTGATGTATTGGATAGTTTGTTCTGCTGAGTGCTCTGTAATCTACGCCAGTATACCACCGCGAAACTGGCGCAACAAAAAGTTATTCGCGCGACAGTGCACAGTTTTTGTGCCGTTACGAGAAAGTGGAATTCTTGTTTGCTCATTATATCGCGACATTGACGAGATCGATAATATTTGATCGCCACAATCGAATACAATTTGAACGTGTAATGTCAACATTTGAATCGAAATTGAGGACATTTGGGTAACCAGTATAACTTGTTTTTAATATTTGTTTATTGATATGAATTAAAACAACTAACAGAAAATGTTACGTTAACATTGAAAGTTACATGTAGTATTCATTTATATTTTTTCTATTACATAGAGAGATTTAAAAGAAAAATTAATGTTTAAACCTGTTTCAGGTCAGGACAAAGACGATATTGCAACCTTGTGACGTGTACAGCTCAGTGACCTTGTGATGTGACGTTTTTATGGCCCATCCGATAGAGGAAAGGACGTAATGAATATACAATTATTTATAAGGTAAAATACGTTGTCATAGATAATTTTAAAATTTCAAATTCAGAACTGAAAAAACAGAAAAGGATCTGGCAGAATTCGTTAAACCGACAAATGACACTTGCAATAAGTTGTTCTATATCCAAAATAGCTCATTTGATACAAATTATGGCTTAATAATTGCTATACAGAGAAGAATTATCAATATCATTACGCTGATCAATGTTCTCACAACAGGAATCCACAATAAACCTGTTGAAATACAATAATTAAGTATCTCAACACACGTGTGGTTTAAAAAACCGCTAACAATTCTCGTGTCACCGCAACGCCACCGGTCACAGACCGGCAACGGAAGGTTAACCAGCACTTGTCTAAACAACGCGGTGTCCTCATTGCTAACTGATAAAAAATTCACGCGTTTCATATTCTTAGCCGATATCCTGTGAAGGGCATGCAAGTTTTTTTTATTACACGACTACGTAGTTCCTTATCGGTTCTTTTAATTATTCCAGGTTTTTCTACCGTATATATATTTCGTATTATTAAGAATTTAAATATTTCGTATATATTATCGTTCATTGAACTATTCTCGGCCCTGATGATTGAGTTAATTTTTAAATGTTCATGGTCGATTAAAAACTTGCATAAAAAGTCGGAACTTATATAAGTGAGCTATGGCCCGTATGTTATACTACTATAATACATTTATATAAAATGATAATCAAATAATTTTTAACATAAGATATAAGCAAAAGCTTGAGACATAAAACAGACGAGTTTGAATAAAAGATGTATGTTTATTTCCCTAATTTTTGTTAATTAATTAACATATATATTTGTAATCTTGAAAAACATGTACACATGGCGTCTAAGAAGAAGCATACAAGTAAGGCGCATGTCAGAACGCTGTCTTGAAAACACGCAAATAATGTTGTAAGGACTTAAGCCGAAGCATTTGTGATAATAGCATTACTTACTTTATTTTACAGGAAAAAGGTAGATCTGCGTAATGGAATATGTAAATCTATATGAATTAGCGGTTGTAAAACAACATTCTTTGTTGTAAATAACTTTTACTTGTATGTCAACCAATATTTTCTAAGATTATGACGCTATCTTAAGATTAAATAGTGAGCGAAGCAGACACGAAACGCCATATTTCCACTATGAACATTATGGTTATATAGGTTAAGGATATATATACATATATGTTATACGACGAGAAAAGGTTACGTTTATCAAAAAATCAAAAAGCAATGTTAATATATATCTATGCCAAAAAACAAGCGAACTTTCATCCGTTGCTAATTGCTATACTTGATATTGACACATTTAAAAAATAAATGCTCATTAAATTGTGTACATACAAACGAATCTCAACGCAATTCCATATTGCTTAAGCGTCGAACTTGATTGAACGGTGAATGTACTCATGACAAACTGCATTATCGAATGTTGGGAAAGTAAATATTTATTGTATCCACAAAAACATTGTAGCAATAATACAAATATCGGACGAGAGAACGATACATCACAGGGGACTATTTCTAAAATGGAAGAGTCGAAAGGCTAACGAGTGTTCATCTATCAAACCCTATTTTCTCCTTGTCAAGTATATAGATTGTTTCCCCTTAAACTAACCCGATATGGCAACAAATGAGACCGAGACCAGAAAAAGCTATGCGATTGGTACAGATCAGGCATCACATTTGTGGTGTATCCACTGTCTGTGGACTATAAGTACAAATTAGAATGTTTAAGTCAGCGCGTAGATGTGTAAAGTTTACATTTGATATTTATTTGTTATCAAAATTTTCCATTACTGAATAATTATACGCGATTAAATGTGAGTCGGGAGGAAGGATAATACACACAGTCACATTATTTAAATAATTATACTTTATATATTTGACGTTCAGAATCGATACTGACTTGATCCATAACAGAATTAATATCTATTATTAACTCTATATGTCACAATAGACTAAACATGATAAAATCAGCAGGACAAAGAAACATAAATTTAATGCTAACTCAAATATTGTTTGCTTAACAATAATAATTGTTAGTAATTAGCAAATACAAGTTATAAAATGTTTTAGATTTCCTATTTTAATTAAGAAACAAGAGGCCATATATGTTAGCATCAACCCAGTTGCTGGGCACTATGTACAATAGTCAATTAGCACCTACAGACACAAATTCAGATTTTTACTACATACGATCTAAATATATCCAATGTGTTTGACTTCATTTCCTTTCAATGTCACTTACTTATTTTGACAAATTAGCACGTACTTGTTACTGAACTTAACGTTTAAAAATAGACAAGGGAGAATCTACAAACGATTTACGATCATTGATGGATGAGATTTTTTTATAAAGAATCCGGATTCAGTTTTAAAACCGGCACATTTTTTTAGTACGGGGAGGACACGAAGATGTAGCCAATTTTGTCGCTCGTATAATAGTGTTCATTAACAAGTTCACTTTTTAGAGGTAGACCTCAAATAAACCTCATCTTCAAACTGCAGTGTTCGCATCGCAGTCTTCCGATTTGAAGGTTGAGAGAGATCGTAAAATTACTAGTGATGTCCTTGTGACGCTGGCTATCACGCGGACCGTATTAGAATTAGGTAGACTTAGTGAAACAAAAACATAACGAAATATTAAATGTAAGCACCTATTTTCATTGTTATAGTAGTCGAAGGTTTTTATTAAATACATATCAATAATAGAAATACGAACATGTTAGTGTCTTATGGCTTAGACGAAGTGTTATGTAGATAGCTTGAACCCAAAGAATAAGAGTATATTGTTCATCGCGCGTCACTGGAATGAAGTCGCTATGCTGACGCCATATAGAACTGGGTACATATATAGGCGGTTATAGCATAGATACTTGTACTGCCCGATGACTCATGGCCGGGTGAAACCAAATATGGCAGCTGATAAAGACCTGCACCAGCGAGAAAAGAAGCCGGACCTGACTAACCGTAATAATTAATTCTCATACTTTGCCCAGCTTTTACGATCGAATGAGGACATTTAAATTTATAAGGATTTGCTTGATCACTTTTTAATTGCGATGCGTTTGTTCTACTAGCTTTTTTTTTATTGGAGAAAAATTTGCAGCATACGTGAATTCTGTAGACACAACACATGCGTACTGCATCTAGAATCTATATCTTTTCTTGATTCGTATACTAGCTTTCTCAGTTTAATAATATCGTGTTCCACGGAGATCTACTTTTGATCCCCCGTGGGTCTTTGTCATTTTCTAAGAACGCTTTAAACTTTTAAGCTGTCTGCATGGGAAATTTAATCAAAATTTGTTCTCCGAAGTTAAAGGCACTACAACGACACAATACCAATTATAATATTGCGATAGATTTTCACGGTCAAATAACTGATCATGTTATCTGAAATTGAGAACAATAAAACAATTAAGAAACTTTTACTGCTTCAATAGAAATCAATAATTAGCGGAATCCGTAGTCCAGAATATCACGTTGGGACATTCGAAATATTAGGAGCTCTGTCATATCTATGCGTCTAATGTAGTATGTAGTTTTTACTTATTCAATATCAGCTGTTCATACACAAAAGAAATAACTAACAATCTTTGGATGAACTGATAAATAAATGTATTTTATGAAATACGATAGATATCGTTTCGTTTGTTCGCAATATTTGCTGATATTAGGGCTGTCACACGTCCAAACTTGTCGCTGCCTAATTATAGTAATGACAATGTTAACGTCGTCGTGGGCATGTTGTATGAACGTGCTAATCTGCGAACACTCGCTTGTTTGCGAAATGCATTATGAAAAAGCTATTTGAAATGTCCACGAATGGAAATCAACTATTCGGAAGTGACGAATTTAAATAACTTCTATATTTTAATTGGTGGTAAATATATCTACATGTCATTAAATGGTTCCTAACCTTTTTATACATGAATAAAAAATAATTCGTATAATACAAATAAAATTTGAATTCAAAGACGCAGTTTTAATTTTAATGCATTAACCAACCGCATGCTTGCAAAGAATATATTAGCCTAACTATAGTTTTTTTACGACAGACGTCTTTTATGTGTAAGTTCTATTATTATTAAGCAAATTTAAATTAAATCCCGAAAGTTTGTGAGGATGGATGTACTCGTATTAGTAAATAGAAACTTCATTATGAGAATAACTCTTAAACATTAATAAAGTTGTTTTCCGCTTTTCGCTTGAAAAGCGCTTTATAAGGCTTTATATTTCTGGATTCAAAAGACAAGCAGACGGACAGATAGGCGCACTTTTGAATTTATAATAAATGAATTTCCGGGTTAGTTTATTTGAGAATCATTACCACCATCTGTTGGTAATGATTCTCAAATAAAAAATACGCAGCCGCAATAAAATATACGCAGCCAAAGATACAGACAGTCTCTAGCATTTTTTTAAATAAGTTTAGTGTTTTGATAAAGCAGCCCTAGCAGAGATAGAAAACATTGCGGTGTAGAACGCTGGCAAAAGTTGATTTGGCTCGTACAGCAGCTGTTGTGGGTGCGATATTGAGACTGACCACTAGGGGTCTAGGGTGTCTGGGGGGTCGCACCGAGGGGTGTTCATTCATCCGACGCGTGACGTCACGCGCGAGGTCGTGACCTCGTCGCAGGATAACGACAAAACAGTGAACACTCTTTTTTAATGCTTTAATCTACTTAACAAGGGAGATGACGCCAAGCTTTTGTCTCAATTTGTCGGAATTGTGTCCGTAAAATATTAGCCATTGTGTTTTGATTAAATTAAATATTTTTTCTTGTCTTTTGTTATATAAATTATTATAAAATATAATCTAGTAGTGAAAGTATTCGAATAAATCTTAATTCAATGAATAAACTTTCTAAACTTCGTCAACGGGTCGTCAATACACAATTATGTCAAATAACAATCTATTTTAAAATTAAATACACAATAAAGCTTGCATTTTACACCTGCCTTACACCTGTACTCCATTTTCGCTGCAAATACAAAAGCAATATGATATAAATTTGCTAATATGCCTACTGGACGAACTATGAATGCATCATGCTCGGACTCGGCGAAAGTAATCGGCTCCATTCTTCAGATCAGAATGTGGTATGTCCACGCAAGCGAATTTTTTTGCACACGATACAATTTATTGTTTGTCATTTTTCTGCTTAAGCCCGTCTGATGTTTGATGCTTGCTTTGCAATATTTGTATAAACGTTTTTTCAGTCACGACGATTTTATATTAAGCTTTACTTAAAACCTAGTCTAAAACCTGAAGAACATAGGACACAGACTAGTATTTAAGTATTATATTTGTTAAGCTTCTATTGTCTGAAGTCCGTAACACAAATGCTTTAAGCGACACATTCACACAGACGAAGTCGCAAGAGGTAAACAAGTATGTTTTATCAACGACAAACAATTCCTCAATTAGACGTCACTTAATTTAGTAATCAATATATTTAATTTCAAACTCAAGAGTAGAGATGGACTGCTTTATAAAGGCTTTTACATAAGCACCCTGATGACGTTCTAAAGAAAATTAAGAAAGGATTTTAAGAAATTTTCAGGTTAAACAAAGACTTCAGCTAGAAGTTAAGGCGTGGCTTATAAATAAATATCTTAAAAGACCCTTGTAGGAATTCGATTGTCTCGCTCTAGCGCACATGTTATAGCGATTACGTCAACTCTCATATCTTGCATCTTTCTCCCTCTATTTCACAACTATGTAAGCATACAGAACAAGAGTTGGAACTAGTTACCACTTCCGTGGGTATTAAAAATAGAAAATAATAATCTAATTTCTACATATAACATCAGCTATTTGCCAGTGAAAGTCCCATTAAAATTTGTTCATTTTTACTATTTAGTTATTAACTGTTAATTTAAAATTACAGACACTTAAGAAAAGAAGACAAAAAAGATAAAATATGTGAGATTTTGATTAAATTTGCGATTGTTTCAAGAGAGATATACAAGATAATATATTGATCAACACAACCAGAGCCGCGGCGGTAAGCTAGTCTCACATAAATTAAACCCATTGTACAATTTCTAAAGCCCGTAATGTCGGGTGCATGCATTAAGAAAGATGAAATGTGAGAGCAATGAATCGGATCACCGAAGACGAATTAGCCCTGGGTTCGATTGATGCGCTCCCTTGAACACGTCATACAAGTATAATATACTATATTCTGCAGTGTGCAATATCTCACTGCAAATATATACGACACAAATAGCTTTTGGAATTAATTAATTTCTAGGTGATAAATGAACATTTTCATTAGATTGCTCTCATAGCAGAAGTAAAAATTATTCGCTCAATTAGTTGGCCATATTTATGTTATTGCATTAGTTAGTACCGATGCAACGACCATCGTCTGAAGTCTACCTCATATTGATAATGCTTATATAACCGAACAAACTCATAGTTTTATTTAAAACTTATTTCAGAGGAAAAGTAAAGTTTATGCACAATTGTATAAAAAAAACCCGCGTAAAACAATAAACTCTCTAAGGTGATTTTAACATGTACCAACAGTAAAATAAAACATCAGTATGCAACCTGTTCCAGAGTCAATAAAATAGTATTGTAAAGTTCGCAACAAAATGGTTTAGGGCGAACACAAACTGATGATTTTATGTATGCTCGTACAATACAGTGGGCCTAGGTAAAAACCATATGAGGCCATATGATTCTGTCTCATATCCCTACTAATATTATAAATGCGAAAGTAACTCTGTCTGTCGGTCTGTTACGCTTTCCCGCTTAAACTTCTCATCCGATTTTGATGAAATTTGGCACAGGCAATCTTTAGACCTTGAGAAAGGACATATGCTATTTTTGAATTCGAAATTAGGGTTGCAAGAGGTTGAAAAGGGGGATGAAAAGTTTTATGGAAGTATCGCTATTTTTAGAGATAGAAACTTGAAACTTATTTTTCAGGCCATTGATTCAATATAAATAAACATGACATTCAAATTTTATATAAGTTAAGGTGAAGAGATATGATACCCAAACAAAACTATTCCACACGGACGAAGTCGCGGGCACAGATAGTGATTGTATAAAAGTGACAAGGACATTGTGCGAAGGTATTTATGTATGTTTCTACACTTTCATGTACCAACGACGTAATTAATTTTGATGGAATCTGGCACATAGATTATTGACAGTCTAGAATAACACATGTGCTACATTTTATTGTGAAAGCGTATTCCCGTGGGAGAGACCTGGTTTTTTTATTTCTCTAAGGAAAATGAGAGAGCGCCAAGACAGCTTTCTGGAATAGTTCTTAAAGAATGATATATAAAGTAAGGACATGTCAATCTATTGATATTGTGTTTTATAAAACATATTTGTCCACGTGTCTATTCAAGGGGAAGTTTTCGAATGTCTAATTAATTAATGTATTGTGATAGTGAAATTTGACGATCATAGTTTAAGGAATAAATAATTTATTTATCCAGGCATATAATGTACTTCACAATGTTAGTTTCTAAATAAAAATAGTATTTAAAATTAGCATAAATAATAGATAAAGTAGAAAAAAGAGAGAAAGAGAAAATATATTCAAAAATTTAACAATTTGCCGAACCAGTTTAAATTTTATAACATAAATGCCGTGTGGTGCCGGCTGAGTACCTCCAAGCTATAGCGCAGCTCAAATGCACAGGGCGGGGAACAGCAGCAGCATCCCCGTTGCGAAAGCTGGGTAAAATTCTAGGTAAAATTCCCCCTTCTTAGGGAGGCCTATGTCCAGCAGTCGACTTTTAATAGTTGTTATGATGATGAATATATAGATCTATTGATAGCATTCGTCAGAAAACTGAGAGGGATAAATAACAACAGACGTAATTAAATCGAAGTAAGCCTTGAATGTGAATTCCATCTCCAGCCATTAGTATCACATTTCACAATACCTAGTCCCTACAGACTCAATGTACATCGATTCCTAGAATTAACTCCCTGTAGAAAGATTCAAGTACTCAAAGGACATAGTTATTTAAGCGTAGAAATTGAATATTTAGTTTTTTTAAAGCGTAGAAAATATTTAATTTGGAACACAATATTAATTTATAAATTTACACAACATTTTATACATTATTCCAACTCCTCAACAAGTCGTTGAAAGCACTTGTGTTACGGACATCAGACCACAGAGAAATCATAATATACAAGTTTTATACATATATTTAACACCCAGACACAGAACAAACACAAATATCATATAAAAATTTGTCCTGGATGGGGAACGAACCCACGGACTTCGCCCACTACGAAAAAAGTACAACAAATGTATTATTTCTTTATTCAAATATGTTTTTATTTTTAACGTTCTAATGCAGTAAAATATATAGTCTAAATACAATTTTAAATTCACATTTAATCTTTTTAGCTAAAGGAATTAGAGTAACGCGAATTTAACTAAGCGGAAGTTGCTAATTTTAAATGGAAAGCAGACGAGAGTGTTACTGGTGGTCTACGGTACTTATTATCTTCAAAGGACACTCGACCATATTGTTGGTTTATCGCAAGTCTTCGTTAGCCCTTAGAACGTGTTGGTTGAATTAATGAGATGTGGGACCACGTTCACCACGTGTGGTCGTTTCGATTCGTAGATACGACTGCAAATCGGCCAGTTATCGGTTAAGGACGCTTTATGGCCTCTTTTATGATTTAGGAACAATAGCGTACTCTATTGCAGAGTTTTATGGGACGATTTTCGGTTGTTATGATTGCTCGGTGCTTTGGAGGCATCGGAAAAGGAAAGACGACAAAGTCTCCAAATACTCATGCATACCTCTGACAATGAGGCAATATTAGTTAAAGGTGGACTTGTTAGTAATATAACAGACAAGTGCGAGCTGCAATCGCCCATCGAGGGTACTGAATGTGTGTAAAGGAACATAATAGTTATTATAAGTTCGGACACCCATTCAGTTTGATCGCGCGTAGGGTTGCTTTACCTTGATGATTGATTTCATATTTTTAAAGATAATTATTTTTATGATTCCATTTCAAAAAGTATAGATAGATAAATAAACTCCAAAATGTATAGTATGAATTTTATCCCATGAGTTTTGATTTATTAAAAATGGCGAAACCTGCATTGTTGCGGCATAAACTGTTGTACCTTTTTTGCCAAAATAACTTAGATATAACAGCATCAAGATCTGTAGATTTGAGTATATGGTTTTGATTTAACTGAATGCATCTACACGTTGTCGAAATACAAGGGACTTTACAGACAGACGGACAATAAAGTGATAAGGGTTCCGTTTTTTGTTCTTTTGAGGTCCCTGCCGCCAATAAAAGGACCAAAGGGATCACTAGCATCGGTGGCGCAAATGGCAGTAGTCTTACCTTGTGCGGCAAATGTAGAGGGTTCGATCCCCCCCGCCCCCCGGATAAATATTTATATGATGAATATTTGTATTTTTTCTACGTCTGTTTAAGAAATATATTTGCGGTGTCTGTAAAACAAGTGCTTTGAGCGACTTATCTTAGAGTCAGGACAATAAATTCAATAAATACAGTAAACTTATTAAATCTACTAAAGGCTAAACAAATGTAAAGATTTTATATAATACATTGAAATCCTAAGTGACGATCATAATTTTAGTACAAGCATTGCAAGCAAGCAAATACACGCGGTGCCCAATCTTGTGACTTGCAGATTATAGGACATTACTCATTGATTTCACTGCCTTCTTTACCCTTTAAACCAAAACAGAACTGCGTACACTGCTATTTGGCGGTAGAAATATGAGAGTGAGGTATGAAAGCAGACGATCTTTGTCCTTTGTTGTGAGGTCTATCTCATGTAACATTTTGTTAGCAAATCGCGAAAATCACCAAATCCAATCACGCAAAACAGTATCGCAGCGTATAATAAATTCGACACAGTGACACGTTCATCTATTAGAATTCGGCAAAAGCTTTTAACGAGCGGTTTTATGGCGAATTTTTAAGTCGACAATAAAGAGAGGCGCAAAAAACAAATTGGACCGTCGATTACGAGCCACAACGGATGTAGGATTTGCTCTGGCAAAACGTTGATAGGACTCTGTCCCCTATAATCCTCCAGGAGATTTAGTGGCCCAGGTATATAGGGCCACGAAGGCTGCGATCCCAGTTTTATATACAGTAAATTATGTGTGCACATTGTACTGTTTTTACTTTATTGAGAACGCTAGACCGGTTCCGACGCGTGTAAACGAATGCTAATTTTGAAACTGGTAAGGATCTTGACGTTACAACATAGGCAGAAATCGAGTTTGATCAAGGATTGGATATTTGGACTTTGTTACATTTAGGCATACATACGTTTCGTGCTGTGCTCCTATTTACTCATCTATTACGTTATTGATTCCTTGGTGTCGTTCAGTTATCACTATCATCAACAGTCAAGAGTTATTTGAAAACTAGGTATGATATGTTTTTAGGATTTTTTGAATTGGTACATATTACACAAAAGCAAATTTCTGGTAGTGTGATTCTTTTTTTGAAAATAAATAAATACACATCACCTCATACATTGATGATTCCGAGATAAGTCTTTTAGAGCACTAGTGTTACATACGTCAGACACCAGAGAAATCACAAATATAATATTTAATTACATATATTTAAGATCGATAATAGAAAAAACATAAATATCATTATATAAATACTTGTTTTAGGTGGGGATCGAACCTACGGCGCATAAGATAGGACCACTACCGTTTCCATTTAACCATCGGGCACGTCTTGAAATATACGTGCTAGAAATAGTCTTCAAAATAAAGTGCTACTAACTCGATCCACGACTCAGTCTGTGTGGCTTGACTTTTTAGGGCATCTCACGAGAGCTTTGATAGGATAAAAAAATTTTACGTCCGTCAAGGGGTCTTAAAATTAATATCCACCCAGATAGCCAGTATTTAAGTTTTATATTAAATAATAATTCCTCCTATAACTAATATATTTAGCACGAGAGCTTGCATGCATTCGATGCATGCAAGCACTCGTGTTATGATTTTGAATCAAACTAAAACTGTAACAAACAGACAGTAGCACTATTGAATTTATTAGATTGTTTTATCTATAGAAACTTAGTTATTTATTAGATATTGGAACTTTATGAAAAGCAACTTTTTTTTTTGGTAAACCACGCTTTAGATAATACTTTATTGTCTTAATAGTTTTCTATTTTTAAGTAAATAATTGACCTATTTTGAAGGAAATATTTCCGAAGAGGGGTGACTCTTGCTACAGGAGTGTTTCAGGTTCCAGGTTTCATAAGCTTCAAAGGAGGCACTGTTATTTATTTAAGCAAATATTTTCGTTAACTGAAACTAAAGAAATATATTTATTGTGTTTAATTGCAACCCTAGGCTTTTTCTTTCACTACTCTGAGCACACGAGCAAGTATTCTAAAATAAGATTATATGCATCATTTAGTACACCAGAATGGATATTATTAATTCTAAATTAGAAAATGTGAGTTATACAAAAAAAATTCGAAATAAAAACAGGAATAGTACCCACAATTTTCATGAGAACACAGTACAATTAATCAGTTGAGTTGCTATGCCGTAAAATTAGGCGGCCATCCTAAATAGATTAGCCAAATTGCTTGCAAGGCTAGTTGCGGAACAAGGACTACTCTAACTCAAGGTTAGACTTTTTAAGTTTAGGTTTTATTGACAATAATTGAGGAACACTATAATATTTTACAATTAATCATTCAAAACATATAATTACAAATTACTGCTATAATTGTATGTTTTTGTAATAACTTTTTGGTGAGAACGGCAACATTTTTTTAAATACATACGATTTGGTATAATTTCATTCATTCAGGCATTCATTATAGTCTTGAAAATTACTGTTAGTGCGGCAAGAGTAAGGGTAAATGATAATTAAAATAGGTAAATCAAATGAAAACAGTAGCGTTAATATTTGGTACAGTTTTATTGGAGATTTGACCTCGCGTTATCTCACCAAGCCCCCGCCGTCATCGCAACTAACCGTCGCCTCTTATCGGGACAATGACGTGTTTTATAGTAGATCGCTTCAGTTTCAATGCGATTACTGAAATTAATGGAAATATACGTCGAAAGGTTGGAAAATTACATACAATGTGACTGACAGGCACACTTTCAATTGATTGTGAAAATTAAAGTTTTACGCTTTAGTAATGACAAAGACTGGGAAGGAATTCTACAGAATAATTAAGCAGATGAGGGCGGGTTTCAGGCCGATGAACGCTCTGATGAACAAAGTATTTCAAACGGTATTTACTTTCGGTTTAGTCAATAACTTTTCAATAATATTGGCATATTCCTTATTAACAAAACCATTAAAGGAACATCGAGACTCAAAAGCGTAATTAATTAGTTTCTTCTTATATTCAAGATATATTTGTAGACATAGCTGAAAAGTGGTGGAGTATAACTGCAAAAAATGTTGTTTATAAGTTGTAACGGATAATTTGAAACCTATGTTTCTCCAAACTACTTCGAAACCTGTCGGAGGTCATATATCTACGGTACAGAAGTCATGGAAAAACACTTCAGAATATAGCCACAGTTTAAACGTCTCAGAACATTATCATTACTTGTTCAAGGCTCTCGTGATTTGCGGTACATTCGTGGAGGGAGCCGAGACTCGAGGCATTAAGGTAACACTGAGAAGTTTCGAAGTGGCCAACAATAATTGCTATTCCAGACAAGTCCGCGGCTATTCACCCTTCGAAGAAATAATGGAAACCTCTAACGGGTCGCTACTTAATATTAGTTTCCCGAATACCACGTAAATAACATAAAAAATATAACTTCTAATGCAATTTAAGATTGAACCAGGTATTGTAATAAGTGATTACATTGAAGCGATTTTAGTTGATGAGATTGCACTTTGCGGTATGAAAATGTTTTCTGGGATGATATGAACATAATCCTAGTGGCAATTTGCTAATATCTAGCAAGATGCAATTGGCACGAGGTCGATGTGAGCACAGATAAAGAAACGTTCCTTTGTCGGTTATTGTTCTAGAAAATTTTGTACACGTACGTATAATGCTCAGACTTTGAAGCGAATTACCAAAACAGGTTAGGACTAATTGCTTTAGACCCAAATTTTGGTAGGTGCACATACAATATACTGCGATATTTGAACACATGAATTCTCTAGATGTATTTTGAATGTACGGCCTTCGGTCCTGTTATAAAAAACTCATATTTGTTTTTCTGATTTATTATACTCCAATCAAATTGGATACGTTAAAATATATTCAGCTCTTCCAATTTGCCATTAATTGCCTCGCAAAATATACACACGTCAATCAACTTGTAATATCAACGGAGGAAAATATCAAACGTCCCGAATCCCTTAATCCCATGCGACTTAGTAATATTTTCCGCGTGACCAATGCTAAGAGCCTGTAGCACGTGCTGGCTTTGCATGTATTCGTGCGGCACACAGCCTTACTTATCATAGAACAAAGAACACAGTGTGTAAAGTTCAAAGGAGTCACAGTGAGGTTGTGTGAGTGAAATGTTAGCATACATGACTACGTAGAATATCGCGTTTTTTCAGGATAACTGAGCGCAAGACAGCATTGTCAGATTATTCTTTGTTGCCTTTGTCACATGTTTGGCGCACTGAAGTTCCGGGTGGTTATCAAAAGAAATTTTACGAAATTCAGGGATTTATCAATACTTTTACCTAACTGCTGTCAGGCTGTCTGTTTTTGTTTATACCTTAACAAAAACAGACAGCCGTTGTTATACTAAAAACCATAGTTAAAATTCTTGTCGAAGACATTTACATAGTGAACTGAAAGATAAATAACGGTGAATTTTTTGAAATTTAAAGTCGTGACTACTGGCATGACTGTAGAGAACTTACTTCGTTGTTTTAACTGTGTACCCGAGGAGGGGGCGGTACGACGCACGCGAACTGATAATAATTATTAGTCTGGAGCAATTAAGAGGCGCCAGATATACGCCATGGATGAGATAGCGGCAGAGTTGAGAGGGAATAGAGGTCTGTAGTCACACCTCGACACACTTCGTCGAGTTCCCGGTGGCGTAACACTTACTATGCGACCCGCTTAAATAAATATTGATATTAATCGATGGTTATAGGAACGGATACCACTTCTTTTGCTTTTTTTATATCTTGCAAGAATTGTTAGATATAGGTTTTTTCATATATATATATAGTGACTAACATATAAATGTACTTACATTCGAAGTAAGTATTCACAAACATTTTAACTGTACTGCTTTTGTTCTATTGTTTACATACTTAAGATATAAGATATCAAGGTTTTCTATAAGTTATTTTTTTCACGGAATCACGATGACTGTAAACCGTTAAAAATTTTTTGATAGTAAAAGTTGTGAAAATTTGTAATTTAACTGACAGCTTAGTTACTGTCTCAAATAAATGGAGGTAAATGATTGCTAGCATTGAGCGGACTAATTAACTTTTCAAACTACAGTATCTCTTAGTCGGACCGTTTTCAATTACTACAAGCATTTTTCTTCGCTTTGAACATCAAGGGCCGGAGTCCATCTGTTAAAAAATTAAATGAAATCGAGAATGCCGCTTCATGGAAATTCATTAGACGTGAGTGCCCTCGAGATTTATACTGTTTCACTAGTAAGCAAACAATTTTCTAGCCGGGGACATTGTCTCACGTTACATGCCTCCTCGCGTGCCGACTTACATTACATACACAAATAAATACATCGGCATGGCATCGGTTACGTTTTTGTTGTGTTACTAAAAAGAAAACTCCTAGGCCCGTACGTTAATGTAAACATGGTAAAGTTTACAAAGCCGGAACGTAAACATGATAAGATAAAATTATCGTTACGAAATCACAATTCTCTATACTGCGAAAGGGCCAAAGTCCTTTTTGGTCTAGTTGCGATTTTTGAAATTGAGCTCTGACACGACTGTAACGTTTATGTTCAAATAAGAAAACTTACGAATAATCATTACTTTTTCATTATTATTACATTTTCTAATCTTTTTTTAATTGTCTCTGTATATTTTATAAAAACAAATGTTTTGGCACACACTGATTTTATATGGAATCATCATCGGAATATTCATTAGTAATAAATCTACTGTTTTATGTGAATCAACTTATGATAAGCATAAATCTGAACATTACTTTTACTATTCCAATTAAAACAACTAACGAATAGTAAATGTTTTATTTTTTCTGTGACAATTCTTGCTGTGTCTAACCGTGTCTAAAGAATGTCACTTATCTATCGGTAAAATACTTCGACAGTTGCTTCTAAGATGTTGAATGTTTTAAAAAGTATCGTGTTAATATTTGGCACATAGGGTATATGGCACATCTCCATCTACTTTAATAGTTGATTAGAAGACAAGACTGAAGGCTAAATAAATAAATCTTTGTTTTATAGGTTACTACTGGACGCCTACGACTTAAGAGAATATAGATTTTAATAGGAAACATGAAATAAATAAATTTGTAATTTCTCATTTATTTTCTATTAATTTTTCTTTTTTTCTATTAGTTTCTAATGCACGTTTAAAGTTTTATTATATACGCATCACAGTAAAGATAAGTATGAAGTATATACTCTTATTAAAAAAAGGTAAGATGTGTATTTATCAAAATAGAGTAATATACATGACAATAAAATATGGTTGTCAACACTATCTGTGACTCTAAGATTAATTAAAATCCAATCAATAGTTAAGTATGAAAATGAGTAGGACACCACCAAAATGAGTAGGCACACTCTTGCTATTATTATTAAAAAGCGACTATTATTGCAATGCACCACCAAATGCCTCTGCTGTAATCCAGTTTCTCCGTTCAAGTAATTACTTAAATTATTATCGTCACCACTCCAGATACCTGTCTTGTAACGACATTGCATTAGGATCCGAAGCCATCAAAAATCGCTTAGAGCTTAAAGAAAGATCATCAATGTAACGTTCATGGAAGTGCGCATTATAACTGTATCAATATTTACAGTGAAAATTGAACTAATGAAACATAATCGCCCGATCAATTAAGCGGGCCGCATCTAAATTGACAATTATCGTGTCTATGCTTGCCTTGAATGTTTTGAGGATTCGAGCATTGAGGTCTGTTTAGATCTAATTGGTTCGTGCCAAAGATAAAGGTTTAGCCACAGAGGGATTTAAATTGAGAGAACGAGTGAATGTAATAGATAGATTCTAGGTATATTCGAATTCTAAATAATGGTGTCGATCGAACGTTCAATTACTATCGAAGTTAAATATATTCTAACTTAAACTGTATATAATTTTGATTGAACACTCTCAAAAATTACAAATATTATGTAATATAAATAGCTATTACACAATTTTAGATTTTTCTATAGCTTTAATAAATTACGAGATATTTATTATTTGGTACATTTCAAAAAGGTGTTTTGTCTGATATAAAACCTTTTATAATTCACGTGTGTCAGTAAATTTTCCTATACATAAACCTTAAACAATAGCAGTAGAACACTGCATCCCTCTGTATCAGACGACGACGACGAAATACGGTAACATCAACATCCTGAAGCTATGATTTACAATAGAAAGAGGAATTTGGAGCAGCAACTATGCCGAAAATAACTCTATATTAACTTAATCTACTAATATTGGGGGCCTGTTATGATGAATAACAAAAAAAATATAATAAATAGTATAAAATTATATCTATAATAATAAAATAGTTCAAAAATGCTATATAATAGTTATATATTTTATAATTCAAATCTAACTTTAAAGATTACAACCCACGCCTCGGAACAAAGACCGTGTGAAACAATGAGATGCGCGGAATGATTTCTCTTTGCCGTAATAATTATTAAAATCTAGACAAATATTTTCGCCCGTCTTCATTTCTTGAGTACTCGTGGCCCTTTGTCAGACGGTAACGTAATACCGTTTAACAATGAGCTTAAAGTTGGTGTTACTGTCTAAAGGCTATTAAAACTTGTAAGGTGGAAGTAAGACTGTGCAGAAGGCAAACCATTAAGCAAGTATTCGCACATTATTTATTATAAATGCTAAAGATTTTCTGTCTTTCACGTAACCGATGAACAGTTAATTATTTTGTTATATATTGTGTCATGTCAAAATCTTATTTATACTAATATTATGAAGAGAAAAGATATGAATTTTTATTTAAAACGTATAGACTTGAAAATCTTGGTCAGAAGGATCCAATTTGGGAAATTCTTTCACTAACAGAGAGCATATTCTTCTGGCAACGAAGGCTATATTATACTTACCAAAAAAAAACCTTACAAAAGAGTTTCCTATCTAAACTAGCTAAGAAAATATGTAAACGTGAGTTATATTTTTGTACGTTTGTAAAGAATCAAAATATACTAGAACGATTACAAGAACTCCTCCACTAAGGAAGACTTTAAGAAGTTAGAGTATCAGTGAGGAAAATAAGCTATATTTTATCTCTATATTTTTAAGGGAAATGGAACTACGAGGGAAAATCTGCGGAGCGGTACTAGCGCTAAAATTAAGTCTCCGCGAATAGAGTACCTATACTAACTATATGTATATATATATGTATAAATAATTGTTTAAAATACCTATACTATTTTCCTATAGACGATTTACGAACTATATCAACTATATTTTCACAAAAAATAGAAATATATTTTGATAAAATACCTAAATACAATTCATGGCATTCCGTTACAATATCCGCAATTCTCTGAACCTCATACGATCCCTGATTAATCTATATTGTTATGAAAATATAACCAAGAGTAGAAATCCACTTTCCTCACTGTATGCCTAGTCTATTTGTGTTGAATATTTATGAATAATTCAACGTGGCCAGTAATTTGTCTTCATTGAATATTATATATCTAACTAATAAGCACCATTCATAGGATCAATTGAACACGATATTGATTAATCTAAACATATTACTTACGTCAGTGTTACTGAGCAATCATCATGAAATAAAGATTTATTCGTTAATACGGATAACTGGTATATTATCATAAAACATGACAACCTGTTTGATATTTATTAATTATCGCCCTTGTTTAGTTACTTGATAATTTTTAATTGTGTAGATATAAATAACGAATTATCACTTTTATCCCTAAGCAGAGACCTATACCAACAGTTGAGTGGTGAACATGACTTTTAAGGTATTTGATGGAATTGTATCTGGTAAACGGTATCTATAGACTAACGACGAAGGAGTTTGCACATTCGTAATTTTTATCCTTACTAATATTATAAATCCAAAAGTGTATCTGTCTGTTACGCAAACACGTCTAAACTACTAAACCGATTTAAATGAAATTTAGTACACAGATAGCCTAAAGCCTAAGAAAGGACATAGGCTACTTTTTATTTCAACATGTATCGCGAGTTGTACCGCTATTGTTAGAGCTAGAAGATTAAAACGTATTATTTAGGCTTTAGATAAGTTTATATAATAAGTTGAAGTAAAAAGGTATGGTGCCCAAAAAAAGAAACTTCCCGAACGACGGACGGAGCAGACGAAGTCGCGGGCACAGCTAGTTATAAATAAAATTAACTCGTATGGTACCGGCAAAGTAAGAGTACTTAGCATTGTGTGGTACGTCGGGTACCCGATCCAACAGATGGCGCTATATTTGGACAGAATATTCCCCAATTCCTAACACTGCTTGGCCTATGTCCAACTGTGGACGTCCTACGGCTGACATAAAGATGATTGAGAAACAAATGACAGAACAGTTTATCTTAATGATGAAACTGAGTTAGTAATGAGAATACTAGATAATATCAATCAAACCAGAATAACTTGTTCGTACTTATTGAGTTCCTAATTCTTATCTCCTAAGTAGATTGTCAACATCAATCATTGATTAATTATTAAAATAATTGTTATAGTAATTAATATTTCCATGTGGTCTGTTTTATTTTGAATACATTTAATATTGTCACGACATCGTAAACGTATTTGACGCGATACCATAACATAAACAATGGTTGCATTAAACATTTTATGGATATATTGCATAAACATAGAAGAACGGAACGTAAATCTTAAGTTACGTAATCTATTAGTGTTCATAAAACTAGTTATGTATAAATTTTTTTTTCAGATGTGCCTGTTATTTGTTGATTTTCTATTAGTTTAGGAAACGGCCATTGAGCTCTCGATATGTGACGAAATATTTTCATTAGTAATTTTCATACTTTTACACTGGTCTGAATTGCCTCAATGTCACGTATTTCTACCGTCAAATAAAAATTACCGTTATGCTGTTTTCTGCTTTGAAAGATTAGAAAGTGCTTATATAATGTGGCATTATATACTTAGGGTCAAAAGGTTCACATCGCGCTATGTACTCTATCTTTAAGCTGCAGTAACGCTTGTCTTCATAGGGACCATGTGCCCGTTTGCTTTGATTATATTTCATGAAAAGGTTGACCAATTGAGGCAGTAACGGATAATGGAAAGTATCGAATATTTCTTAATCAGAAGTCTGAGTTAAGTTCAGAATATAACATATGACTATAATAGAGATCCGTGGAAGATTGAAAATGTAGAGAATACAAAACGTCTTATTTAAAATAATAAATTAAGTATAGAGCATAAGAAATAGTGGGGAAAAAGATCTGGAATTTTAGTAACCGAAAAGAATAACGCAGGTTCATATAAGTATTATTTGCTCATTATATTTTTATTAATATTTTGTAAATTTATTCATGTTTTCTTATCTAATGTTTTTATTTTATTTCGTTTAGTTTTATTTAACTATATCACTTTGCAAATAAATAAATGTAAACTTTAAAAATAAATGTAATAACGTTTAGATAAAATCGATGGATAGGCAATTCTGTGGTTGGAAGGTGAGAGAGGCAGTATAATTACTGACATAATATCTTCATAATGGCAATGCGCTGGTGATATCCTTGTATTATTAGGAGCGCCTATAAGTTGCTGTTGGTTTCTGTCACGCAAGCTGTACGCTTGCTAGTCGACCTAGGCTATAAAAAATCTGTATAATTTTATGTGAAAATTGCCACAGTTTTTATTATTTCAATGTTATTATATATTTTCACCGCAAACGGGAAGAGCTTAAAAAGAGAAATAAAAAATATATCGTAACTCAGCTAGCGGCATCGACTGCTTATAAGATAAATTAATACTGAATATTTAATAATGCTCTAATTCTTTACATTTTTACAGTAGTAACTAATATTAATATTTAATTTAAGAAAAAGAAAATACCAATGAATTACCAAAATGTTGAATACAAAAGATTATAATGTTGCCAAATTTAACGTAATTTAGTTCAGCTATTTTTTTCTTACAGTAACAAACATGTTTTCCATTATAATATTGCTAACATTTGTCATAAATGTAAGTAGGATCGTCACTACACTGCTATCGTCGCTACTAACTGCCCATGATCTTCATAGAACTAATCATTGTAGCCTTGTTTTTATTTCAACTACTCAGTAAGCATCGTATTAGCGCTCTAGTGTTTATTTATTAATCACAACCAAAGGCATGAACATTGCGATGGTGTTGCCATAACACTCTTAATACGTTTCGTTTTCTAATAGTCTCGTTACGGAAGGTTTATAACGCCATTATAAAATGGTTGTCAGTGTTTTTTGACAAATGACTCTGGTTTATGGTTGCGTTATAAATATTTGAAAACCGAATACATATAAAAATAAAGGAGGTTTTAACAAATACTAGTTTGTTTAATTGAGCGCGTTTTGTTATTTATATATTTTTTTTACGATATTTAAATTTTTATTGGACTAGATATTTTTATTAACGGACGTTTGAAAATAATCGATAAACACAAATTTCATCTCACTAAAATGCCTGTCTCTCACTAGTATGTACCATTATAATAATAAATAAGGTAGATATTTTCATATAATACATATTTAATTGCATAATTTAAAAGTCCAATCAGATTTTTTTCGTTTATGTTTTTGATCCTATACTTCTCAACGTAGTAAATATTAGTGATGTTAAGCTGTTAGTTTTATTACGCGTATTAAAAACAAATGTAAAAAATATTTGAAGATACCATAACTTCACATATTTTAAAGAGACCAAAATAACGTGAATTTAAAAAAAAACATAATCCAACCAACTGGTAACTGGCAATGCTGTTGCGTTATGCGAATTACAGAGGAGAGCAAACGTACAATAGGCATAAAGGTACGCGTTGTAAGTGCTTGAATATGTACACACAACAGAACAGATCGTCGGTAGCTATGTACAGTCTCTGTGTATGTGTACATAGCACGACTCGTACATATTAACTCGCATACGACATCACAAACACACACGCGACCGTCTATAACACTACGTCAAATTTTGTTTGTATTTTTACATTTACAAAAATTACACGCTTCGAAAACAAACATGTAGGTATCTATCTGTACTGGACAATCAACAGGCTGATAAAAGTTGACATCTAAGAAATTCATTATTAAACACGAGTGCAAACGGATAAACGGACAGCGAGTATCGTAAATCAACCGGGGTCATACTTACAGATAACGTTTCTCGGATTCAACGGTCGAAGTTAACTGCACAAAATGTTATCCGTCAACAAAAACACAAGAGACGTGATGCAGGCGTGCATACACTGAGGCCGTTCACCCGGCTCCGGCGGGCTGCGTTTCGAAAACTTCGCGGTGAAGCGTTTAGAGAATATTCAAAAATAGACCGTCCTGAGTCGTATAAACGCACGATAGTGCACGTACAGACGCTCGCACGGCGCACCTTCCGATGCTCGAAATTCGAAGCAGCAGTGATGCGCGACAAACGAAACCGCCCGAAATTGCTTTGAAAAGTTTCCAGTGCACAAAGTTGGGATCGCGAATCGGAGCTCGGCGCGAAAAGAACGCGGCAGCCTCGCAGCGCTCGGAACACGACTGGCGGCGCCGGCCGACCGCGCTCCGTCCGCCGCGCCTCGACTCGCGACAGGAACACCCACACGCGCAAACAACACACATTAATACTCACACACGCGCAACTACGCTGAACCCACAGCGCGCAGAGCACACACGTGTAATCCCGAACTGATAAACAGCTTAAAAACACAACACCCCGTGACTGCACACAACGTTTTCCCGTTGCATTAGATGCAGAAACTTGCGATCACGGAAATTGCAACTGGTCCACACAATTCAGAAGAACTTGACACACACAAACGGAATGTTACACACGGGCAGTTACAAATTGCCTTAATCTCGTTTTAAGAGGTACTTACTCATACCAACAACATGTGTGTTTTTAACGAAACCATCGCTGATGAAAGTTGAAAGATGCTGTCAATTTATAAGTTGGATGATGTTGTCGCTAGTTTACTTATCGAAGTACAATATCTATGCATTCACAGTGTGCTTGTAAGTGTAACCGTATGACACAGGGATACAATTATTTTATCAACAGCAGACGCGATAGGAGACGGACTCGAATAATGAATGAACTTTGAGTGCGCAAGGAACAAAACAACTCGCAAACACATAAAAACACTTTCATTGATCAAAATAATGAGCCAGCGGAATTAATTAGACAGCACTTTATTGAATGCACGCAATAATTATTACGTATTATTATCACTGTGTAAGATTTGTAAATATTTGAAGCTTACTGTTCTGTTGGAAATAAACTAAGTGATGTAGATTCTAGTATGTATATATATAAAAGTAGAGTAACTGACTTACTGACATGTCAACGCAGGGCCTAAACTATAGGGGTTTCGGTATAGTAACTAAAACTTTTCAACATAGAGGGCACGAAAAAGGAAATGAAAATTCACCACCTATGGGGTAAAACGAGGGTGCAAAGTTGAAATTGCTTAAGTTATCCGCATAAAATTTAGTATTAAGGCTTTTCATTGAAAATCATGAAACACGTAAAATAGGTTTTTGTAAATCATCACATAAGGGCGTAAAAGAGGGATGCATAGACAGTATCAAAAGTTCTCTGATTTCAAAGTTATTCCAATAAAATTATATATTTGGATCGCAGTTCTTAATGATGATTATTGCCAATTCAAATAATCAGACTTTTATTGACAGGTAGCTATTGTAATAAAGAGTCACTTACTAATTTTACTGTATTTATTATAAATGCGTGTGAAACATCGGGCCGCTAGTTGCTAGTTATTGTTTATACTTACATAATTGAACACTTTTGTTTTTTCGATCCGTGTGAAAGTTACCTGAAAATAAACAGAATATTTTATTAAAACCAATTTAATTACATAATTTAAATACAAGCATTTCGACTTAGCGCTTAGATTCTGCTAATAGTGGGGGCTTTAGCCAATAGATTGACCGCGGGTAACCGGCTGAGAAGAATAGTAACTATAATATATCCACTCGAAACAGCGTAACTCAAATGTAACAGGGCGGGGATGGGAAGTAGCATTTCTCGTCCCGTCTGTGGACGTTCTACGACTATGATATTCTCTGAAGATGTATTTTTTTCCAAAAATTAAAGGACAGGAAGAAAGAAGTCCACTGCTGGTCTTAGGCTTCCCCAAGAAAGAGGGAATTTTGGCAGCAATTGCCGCGTTGGGCAAACGTGTTAGCAAGCCGTCCTGTGCTTTAAGCTACACTGTTTCAGATGGATATATCGCCACCTGTCGGTTCTGGAACATCAGTCATCTCTTACGACACCTGGTACGGGAGAGGTACTATTTTAGAGGTACTATTTTAATTGACTTTTACTACTAAAGATGCCACAAAATAATACGAGATATACCTCTCACGAAAGGCTTCATCTCACCTATTTCTACCGACAAGCCGCAGTGCTCGCATGGTATTATAACATAAAATAACATAATTACTACAATACATAGAATTTATTTTATTGTTGCTGAAATGTATATTAAATAATATAAATAACCGTAACTCAGGTTTTATTGCAACACTCGGAAAGGTTGTTGCAGGTTCGTGCTCTGCCTAAAACCTGTGACAAGTTGTGTTATGACCTGGTGAACCAACCACAATCCCTTTTAAATGACACGTTATTTCATTTAGACATGTAACATTTGATATTCGCTTCATAATGTACAAAATGTTGTAACACGTATTGTTTATATTGAATTTCCCTTTAAAATCACGCCAAAGCCCTTTCGTTTGTTGTTTGCGTCGACGTGAATTGATTCCAGACAAACCACATGTCCATTTCTAGTATTCGTAAAACTTTCCACAAGCTTTCTAATAAAACGGTGGAAGCTTTATGTCCTCACAAAGGTCCACCTGGGGAGAGTTTGACGACGTCTCGCGATACATAAATTTGTCATACACACATCTTATATATTTTAAGTTTGTTTGTATATCTATAGATTCTACTATTATCATTTTTATATATCTTATTCTCTTTTTCTAACAGAATGTTCATTGAAATTATATATGTCTCTTAAGTAAATCGGGTAAATTGATTCCTACAACATCTCATACATTAATCTGATTCCGTGATAAGTCGTTTAAACCATTTGTGTTATGGACAACATACAACAGAAGAAATACGAATATACTATTTAAATACATACATTTAACATCCAGACACAGAACAAACATAAATATCATCATATGAATATCTATCCTGAGTGAGGATCAAACCCTCGAATAACTTCAAAAGCTGACAAGTTTCATACTAAATTTGCAACCCTGTGGTAAATTTACAAAAAATTCCTTTCTTGCTCCACGTGCTGCACTACTTTGATATAAGAACCTCTGTGCAAAATTGAAACGTTCGAGCTTTATAGGCTCTGCGTTTATATGTCAATCAGTCGGCTTCTCCTGTTATATATAGATAATAAAATAACTGTAACGGAAAATAAGGAATCAAAAATTAACAATGTATACAGAAGGACCGAAGTAATTTCCGTCTAAAACAAAAGATAGTCTTGAAAGCATGCAATATTGGCTGTATGCGCCCTGCCTTGTTCTATTCAACGATATATACTAACGACACTATGAGTTTTCCAGCAAATTTGGAATGTTGTTTTGGATGGATATGCCGTTAGGTACCGGAAGAGTAGAATAGCACCTCCCAATGCACCAGGTGTGGAGGCGACTTAGGTATCAGAACCGACAGATGGCGGTATCCATCCGAAACAGAGCCACTCAAATGCACAGGATGCAGAGGGGCAGCAGCATCCCAGATATTAAATAAAATTGAATATGCACAACATAAATTTAAGGACACGCTGGGCAAAATCACTGTCTGAACCTAACAAGTGATATGTGTAAGTAAGATCTATTTAAACAGAAAAGTACCTTTTCCTGTACCTAGTTTCGTGTGAAGCCTGAAGTTTCGGGACTGATCGACGGTGTTATATCCAGTATTTCAATCGCAAAGCTATACTCTGGGAGCAATCCCACGCCTGTTTATCTCCCTTTCATGGGAAGACAGGAGGAGGAGAAGGAGTCCAGCAATTGATGTTTTACGGTTGCTATGATGATGATGATGATAAAATTATAATAAAACGAAATATTCCTCCTGGAAGTCATCACTTTTAGCTTATTTTTTTGCATTTTATTTTTCACAATTGCATTCATCCGTTAAATATCAGTACGCCAAAAGGCTAAGACGTTCGGAAAATAATTACGCATATATTAGCAATTAAACAGCTGAATGTAACAGATGTTTTATTTAATCAGACAAATGTGACTTAATTCGTATCCGTCAACATGAAGTTTTTAAAAATATTATGCAACATCGTTTTAAGTTCATATTGAAACGTCAAATGCAACGCGCGACATTAACAATTCCAAAAATTTCCCTATTATTTGTGGATTAATTACATGACAGTTAATTTATTTATTAAGTAACCTAGGTCAGTACCTAGTATCTACGTGAAGTCAAGGCAAATTAACTTGAACCAGGTGTCGTAAAACGCGACTTGGAAATTTGAACAAACAGATGGCGATATATCCCTCCGTTATAACAAATCTTAAATAAAACAGGGAGTTGCAAAATTACCTTTTGCGACTGCCATCACTCCTGCCCAGCGAGGCAATGTAAGCAAAACTCCCTCACTCTTAAGGCGGCCTATGTCCAACAGTGGACGTTCTACGGTTGATATTATAGGGGTGATGTACTCAAGGCACACAGACATCTCGGATGACATATGTAATGTCTGTCTGTGTAACACGGTCTTACTACTTCATTGGAATAAGACTATAGACTTTAAACACCATAAGCTTATCAGAGTCATCAGTCATTTGTGTATAATTGTAACAAGCAACTCTATACTATTTATATATAATTAAATTATTTTTATATATATAAATTTTTTTGTTGTTTTGACGATTTGAAAGTGCCTATACACCGACACCAACACCTACGATACACCTATTTAAATAAAGACACATTTGACTTTGACTATTGTTTAAGTAATAACGTAAGACAAAATATCATTTTACAAACGATGCTTGAAAAATTAACAGTCAGACAAACTTTCATTAGCAAATACATTACTTTAAAAATAATCATGTGACACAATACAGGATCGCAAATGTTGTACTCATGCAATGTTATAATATTATTTCTAGGTTTTGGTCTTTGAGGTCGCAGTTTTAACCTTATCCAACCAGCCATGTCTTTTCAGTATTTTTTTAGTAAATATATTTATATTTTTGGTAAATAGTCTGGTAGTTTATCGAGAAATATTTAGTAAAATTATACATTTATCTAGCACAAGTTTGTAAAAGGCTATTTTTCAAATAAAATGATTGGACACCAAGTATTTGACTTATAAAGTTCGTGCTATAGGAACCAGTCACGATCATGTAATGTTCTGTCTGTATCACCATACAAAACGGAATACAGAAAATTGTGCGTGAATGTTCGCCCACAAGAAAAATATACACAACATAAATCTGATTAAAATAGGTGAGCGCTGGGTGCAAGCCGCAACAAGCAGTCTCTGTAAAAATTGATTGGGAAGACCAAGTTTACCTGGTGGATGTCAAATGGCTGTGATGATGATGAACGGAATATAAAATATATTTATTGCCATAAACATACACATTTTGCGGATCGCTATGGTAAATTAAAAACAGTGTACCCATATCGGGTATGCGACATTAACGGAAAATTATTTACAAATAAGAAGCTATCTAATGTTTGACACAAAAATATTAATGGAAACTAGAAAATATTGATGAATAGTCACCGTTTTAGTTTAGTTTTAAATTTATGATTTATTTACATTTTAAATATCCGTTGACAGATGGTTAAATATTATCTGTATTTTTTTTTATGACGGAAGTGAGCGAAGTAATAACTTTTTTCAAAAGTTGTCATAGACCAATATGCATTGTAGGTGACGCCTCTTTCCTGTTACTTCCTACATATTATTTTGTTAACTTAATCACAAGAATAAACGTAAAGCCTACATTAGGCCAGGTCAATAATTGAAGACCTTCGTTTTATCACACAAATATACATATATCCTGAGCACACTTAGAATATTTCAAATACCTTTTTTTATTTCCAGCACTAAAAGAGCACCCGCAAACTTTCTATGGAAGGTTCTCACGAACTCCATATCATCGAGTAGGTATTTTCAAACGTTTCCGTCTGAGATGTCTCGGACAAAAATTCGATTTGTGCTCCAGCTAAATCTATTTTGTGTTTCAGGACACGTCCACAGTGAAACGGTGTCGGAAATTGATTTATCCGACGCCTGAATTTGTCAGTCGCGTGATCCATGCGTCTAATATGAAGGTCAATAGATTTTTTCTTATGTTGCCATTTAAATTCATTTGTTTTAATTAGGTTTTTTTATCATTTGATTTATTAATGGATTTATTTGGATAGGGACATACGGTCAGATCAGATCAGGACACGTTAGATGCAAGCTGCATACAACCGGTCTTGATTAAAGTATCTTAAGGAGACCCATGACAGATAGTGTCACGTCTTATTTATTGATACGATGATAGCTATCGTCTATAAGTTTGCTTCATTTCCGCAATCCTGGGAGTCAATAATCAAGATGAAAAACGATGATGATTGGATTTATTTTTACAATTTGTTCTTTCACTTCTAAATTGGGTCAGTTGCATGCACGCTTTGGTGAACGCTGTGCTTACCAGTGTAGTAGTAAATAAGAGGTAACGTAGCTTGATTTATGACGGGCCCAATAGCGCAGATGATAGTGGCGCTAACGTGTGCGCGAAAGGTTGCAGGTTTGATTCCCACCTAGGACAAATATTTATATGTGTCTGGGTGTTCATTATATGCATTTAAGTATTATATTTGTGATTCCTATTCTGTCCGATATCTGTAACACAGGTGCTTTCAGCTACTTATGCTACATAATAGAGTATGTACTTTAAAAAGTACGTAAACTCAGACCTATTTGTCACCAAAGTAAAATAAAGTCAGATGCGTGAATCCAGACGAATTTTCGTTGTTTTATATATTACACCGGCTGATAGTTCGAAACACTTTTTTAAATATTTTTCCAATTTGGTAGTACTGAATTGATTGACAAAATAAATATTTAGGTCAAGAACTATGTAATAATAATGTCTATTGTTAAACATACAAAGGAACAAACGTAAGAAATAATACTATAAGAGTGTTACGGCCCACGATTTCTTTGCGAATCATTAAGAGGATTCAGTGCGAAAAGAAATTGGACAGGATCTAAGTATCGTTTGAACTTGCTATTTTTCTTTGATACTTACAAAGAATTGGTGATGTTATTATGAGAGGAATTCAAACTTTTATATACAAATCTAGTACAATAAATGCAATATATTATTTCATGGATTTTATATTTTTTCAGGAACTAATTAATATTGCGAGTATTATTTTATTAAGCAAGTTAATATAGTATAACGAATATCTAAGACAAACACTAGTTTGAAGTAGTAAAAATATTGAGTGAAATTATTGTTATTAATTTGATTATTTTATTCAGCCGCGATTTCAGCCGCGTACTTCCCTTTCCTGTAAGAACACTGAAATAAAATATAGCATTTATTACTTGCTGATAATCTAACTTTCTTTAAGTTGGGTTTTCGAAATCGGTACAGAAGAATTTAAGTAATCCAGTCCAGTGGGGTATTTTATCAATTTGTAAATACAACATAGCCTGATTACGCCAGGTTAATGTAGCTTTCTATTAGTGAAAGAATTGTCAAAATCGAAATTAGTTCAGTAGTTACTAAGCGTTTCCGTCACAAAAAAAAATACAAAATTAAATCTTTTTTATATTTTATAGTTTATTAATAAATATGGAAATTTACGTCCGGCCGATTATTAGGAATGGATTAGAATAAGAAAAAATTTGATTAACAATATCAAAACCTGTTTGCTACCATTTCGAAACAAATCGGCTGTGAGGATCTTAATTAAATTAAAAAGACATAGGCTACTTTTTATCCCAGACAACGTGAGCTCTAAGTAAGACGAATCAGCGTGGAAGGGGCTAGTTTTTGATACGTTTCAATACTTGACTAATAAAGAATTTGCAATAAAACAAGAGCCTCTATTTCATTACTTATTATTGGCGCATTAATAGGCTGAACTAAAAGAAAAAGCGCCTCATAAAAAAATTGGCGGAAGGATTTAGGAAATTTTTAGATATTATAATAAGAATTCTAAATCAACGGAGACGAAAATCCTGGTTTGGAATAATTATTATCATCATTACAGCCATTGGAAGTCCACTACCTTGGCCTCCCCAAGAAAGGGGGAATTTTGCTCATAATTTCCTCGCTAGGCAAGCGTGTTAGCAATCGCAACCCATTTTTCGCGGTGGAGATGCTGCTGCCTGTCCCCACCTTATGCATTTGTGTTACACTGTCTCAGATGGATTTATCGCCATCTGTCGGTTCTGGTACCTTAGTCACGTCTTACGGCATCTGGTAAAGAAGGAGACTATCACTATTCTACTGTGCCGGTACCTCACGGCAAAAAAATAATAAACACGTATTTTCTCTACTGGTTCGTAAATAAAGCCCTATCTAAATTTATCCAAATCGCCTACAGGTGCAAAATACACCGCCTTGTTTGGCATTCACATAATATTTGTATTCACGTGCCATTTATAAAAAAATAGCGTGGACAAGTGTTTATTTATGAACTGAGGGTATCTGATATTTTGGTATTGAAAAATATCAGTTCAGGGTTTTATCGGACTTTCAATACAACTAAACACCAATAATGTTAAAATTTCACCACCAATTTTTGACTTAATGGCTGGCACTTGATGAAGGTATTAATTATAACAATAATAAGAGGTACCAGATACCATCCTTCACCTATCATTTACATATGGAGAGAGACTGCGTGTATCAGTGTATATAATGTTGAGAAGAAGTATATTTTATATATGTATCCACCTGAAACAGCGTAGCTTGCCTCCAAAAAGGCGGAGATGGGCAGCCGTAGTTCCATCGCGAAGCTACGTTCAGCGATTGTCACCACGCTTGCCTGGGGCGGCAATTATAGGCAAATTTCACTCTTTCTTGGTAAGGCCTAAGCTTAAGGTTCTGCAGTGAACGATCTACGCTGATATGATGAACCAATGCTAAATTATTTAGAATGTTAGTGCAATACCGAGTAAGTAGCGGTTGCAAATAGAGAAATCAAAATTCGGATAATAACGCTAAAATTTGGTTTTTATTTGGACTATTGCTATATACGCGGCATTGAGGTATCACTGATGATATGTAAGTGCATGAATATCCTACTCTATTTTCAAAATCAAGTTGGTTTTATTTCCCTACTATGCTCGACTGCATTCACGACAAAAGATATTTTTAAACGGACAATTGAATTCAAATAAGTGTCACCGACTTGCGTCCTCTCACAAAAGCTAGCAACACAAAGCGCAGAAAAGATTGGTTGAACGACACCAAAGCCTTTTATGCTATAGCAATGATTTTTCAACAAATACTTTCATTAAACCCCAAGCGCCTTAAAGGAGTCACTGACCCGAAACACAATAGGGACAATATTTGAGAAAGCTTTGACAATAATAAATAACTGCGTTTGAAAACATTACACGAGGGAAATGTTAAGGAGGCGTCAAAAATTATTGCCTTATATTATTGCATGCAGATTTCTTTTTAGATGTGGCATTCAAATATAAACGTCTATGAAACTGAATGGAAAGTGATTGATTTGATTTAAAGACAAGAGAAAGTATAAATATTTAATGGTTTCAGTTTTTGTTTTGCTGTAGACCGAGTGTTTGCAGCTAGCTGCTCACTAAAGCATTTGGATAAAAAGTATATCTGTCTTTGAGATTTTTACATAAATCTTGCCACTTTTAAGTTCACGTAACATCTGGTACGTTGACTTGCCTCCAAAGTAAGTAGCTTAAAGCAATTGTATTAGGGGTGTCGGGTGCCAGATATCGGAAGCATTATAAATATAATGTTTACCTAAATCTATAATATAAAACTCTAATTTGAATTACAAACATAAACGTTCATCACATAAGTATTTGCTCTAAGTGGGGATAGAGCACACGATCTTTAGCTCACCAGATGCCGTCACCAGATAGCACCATCAGGCCAGTCTAAATTTGTACTTCTTCGCATTTTTACGGGACCAGAGATCAAATGTAACATGGGTTTATTCTATTCAAATGCCAGATTAATTCACCAGTATAGTCGTAACTAACAGACGTACACTTCCGTATTTATAATATTATTAGCTGATGCCTTCGACTTCATCTGCATAGGATGAGTGTCATTTTACCTAAAGAAAATATTTACTAAGAAAAATTCAACAAGTCTCAAGCTTCAGGCTGGACTCGAAACCACATCCTTCTCTTGGCAGATAACTGCACAACCGTTGCTACCGAGACTCCAGTAGATGCGACACGATTTTTCCTGTTTATCAGCACAGGCAACACCTCTGTGCTGATAAAAATAATAAAACATATTAAACATTCAGTATTTTCAATGCATAAAACCTCTAAAGGAACACCAACCTGTTAAAATTCATTAATATTAGTTTTGCTATTATATCGTGAAGGTATAACAGACAGACAAACTTACTTTGAAAACTCCTTATTCGACGTATGTTGTGTAATGTATGTTAATTAATAGCCGTGATGTAGCAAACGAGTAGAATAGTATCTTCCCCTGTACCAGGTATCGTAAGGGGCGACTAAGATACCAGAACCGACAGATGGCGGTATATCCGTCTAAAACAGTTCAGCTCAAATGCAAAGGGCGCGATAAGCTGCATTCCTGTCGCAAAACGCTTGCCAGCGCGGCAATTATAAAGCTTATGTCCAGCAGCAGATTTCCAATGGCTGGTATGATGACGATGTTAATAAAAACTAAGTATTTTTGATAATGATTCTACTAAGAGGTTCCGATTTATATGACGATTGATAAATAATAGATAGCTACTGCAAGCTATATTATATGACTTTTTTCGTTAAGTGTAAACTTGCGAGATTCAGCGACGAGAATTTACAAACGCGCTGAACGTCCCTACGTTTCGCCGCACAGATATATGATTTTTGAATCTTTAAAAATATTTGCCCGGATTAGGTAATATGGCAAATATCTAGGCAAAAGCAGATTTACAATTTAAATATCAAAAGCGTTAAAAGTATTTTTTTGAAAAAGGATTAATTTGTTACACCCAAAAGTGCATCAGAAATAATGTCTCAATCTGTATGATTTTCATAGTTCAATATTTTGAAGATAATGGCTTACACATAGAAGATCTTTGCTTTTGAAGACTTATTTGCAGAAAAATTTAAGATCAACATTTTCATCATACTTTATATAAGTGACACTTTAACTGTTTTTGCAACGTACGCCAGAATAACTGATGATGGCATATTTTGGTAGGAATAGCAGATACCAGATTCTTTTCTTACTTACTTGACACCTATATTTAACTTTTTTTTAAATATAGCCTATCTGTTAATGTTTTGTGTGAACTATATTATTGTTAGGTTTTATTAGAATTCACTAAGGAGTTTTTGCGTGATAAAATAAAAAATATACATCCATACTACAAACTTTCACGTTTTTAATGTAAGTAAGGAGTCCTTAAGTAAGGTTAAAGTCCTTGAACTCCAAAAAATGTCTCCAACTAAGCTACTAAGGCAGTTATGACATAAGAAACACGCGTAAGTGTGTGTACCTTAAGTCATAATTCCCTAAGTATGCAGTGGCATGTTTAAGGCAGGAAGATACAATTATTAAAATAAATAAAAATTGAATTTCAATTATATTTAATCACATTAAGACTAGATACAATCTATTTTATGATTATTGTCATATTATTTCAAGTTTTAGTTTTATGTTTTATCAGTAATGTGAATCTATTTCTGTATTTAGGTCTGTTATAAATATTTATCTAGTTTAATGTGAGATCCGATAATGTATATGTACACTTTATGTAGTATTATCATCACCATTATATTAGCCAAAAACACTCCACTGTTATAGGCCTTCCCCAAGATGGGGGGGTTATTGCCGCGCTGGATAGGCGTGATGGCAATCGCAGAGCGCAACTTGGTGTCGAGGATGCTGCTGTCCAATGCTCTGCAATCCTCACCTTGTAATATTAAGCTGCGCTATATCGGATGGATATACCGCCATCTGTCGGTTCCGGTACCTCAGTCGTCTCTTACGATATTGGTACAGTGACAGTATATATGGATATAAGGAATAAATGCATATGTATAATGATTAATTAATGTAAGTAACACGTCATTTCCATCTTCCTAAACTCTATCTATATACATGTTTACTATATTCAATCGCTATAAATAGATCCTGTTTACTACAGGGCGGGCGGGGTAATCTATATTTAGTCAAAAGTAAAACAGTCGTGTTTTTGAGGCAAGCAAAGATTTTGTTGTAGTTTAATCTAGTTTTAACGTGAATCTATTTCAACAATATATCTAGCTCAGATTATTTTACAAAAAAACAGTTAAGTGTCAAACCGACTACATGGAACATTTCCAGCATTTTAGTACAACTTGAGTTTTAAAGGAAAAATTACATGCATTATATCGTAAAACAATAGTTGCGTAACGTAGAACGAGTTTTAACAATTGGTTACGTTGCAGGCATAATCATGGTTGATGATAGCGCGGACTATAAATTACTCCGTGTTAGGATAACATTTTAGTTGTAGCCATTTTTATTAAACGAATAAATATGTATGCACAGATTTACTTTCTCCACGTGTTCTTTAACCACTAAACTTTATATAAAATCTCTGAAAGACGGAATTACTTTGTATCTCCTTTCGTATTTGGAGTAGAGTAAATTTTAAATTAGATAAATTTTAAACAATTCTATCCCTGATAAATAAATGGCTGTTGTTAATACTTTTGATATGAACAGTAGTTACTTCTAGAACATCGAAGTCACTAAAATAGAGTGGTACAATAAAAAGGCGACACAGAAATTGGAAGAGCACATATTGGTTCATTCGATTTAGGCTCCCTAACTTTCCTAGGTAGGCAATATAATTGAATCATTATTCAAGAGCAAACGACAACAAGAGGTCGGTCTAGAATTCTCATGAGAAACAACGAACTAACAAGTACCGTAGCCGGATTACGGCCAGCCAAGAGACTAAACTGGGAAACATGATTGAGTTAAGAATTTGGGTCACGACAAAACCTCAGGGAATATGTAATTTTCTTTTTTCTCCAAATCTACTGCAGTGGAAGTGCCAATGTTCTGCCAAGAAGCTGTATGAGTAAATGCTACTGTTGGCATCCGTGTGCCCCATTTCTCTTGCCCCTAAAACTGCGCCAAACCTGATCCCTATCAAAAGAGTATTATTACGAATTCGGATTTATACAAAGGCACAGATGGAGCGAAATTTATTCATAGTTTTGAATACAAACGTTATGAGCGCTTTACTGAGAAATATGTTTCGTTCTTACCCGATATGCTGGATGAATATATGCATATCTCAAATCTATTGCTTCTTGATACCAAAATTACTTAGAAATAAATAGAATTTATACATATTGTTTTGTTTCAATATATTAGCTTACTTTATATCTGATCTATCTCTAAAATGACTTGTGACTTCTAAAATGCCAATAATTTAAAATCTTTTGTTGTCTAGGTATTGAGCCTTAAAAATAAGATATCCTAAGTTACTATCCTATACTTGGACAATACTTCTAAGTACGCAAGCAAGTGTACATGTACATAGCCGTAATTGTGTGCTATCTCAGTGCAAACGCGATGAATTAAATTCAAATTAAAAACGAATTAACTTATTTTAAGATTCAGCCGCTACATTATTTTTCACACCGCTTCGGTAATAAAATTATTTAAAAAAATGTTACACTAGTGCCTATTTGATAAAAACATTAAAAAGCCAATCCATTTATTTAAATACTATTTTTTTAATATTGATATGGTCACTCAATACTAAATATCTCAATATGATGTTGTTAAGTTAGCTAATTACGTGATAACTTAACACAAAAGGTCCCTTGAATAGGGAGTGAAAGAATTAATCGACTTAGTGTCAAATGGATCTCACTATTTTCTTTCGGTAGAAGCACTGAGCTGTGATTTTTTTTCACAAGTTTTACATCTAATATTTATGCGTTCATTGCTCTTAATAACACTACTATTTATACAAGATTTAATCTTGAGAACGGTTGCGGCAACAAAACCAAACATGACATGTAAGACGTTTTAAAGTCGTTAAAGGTATAGTTTCATAATTTTTTATTTGGTCACCAAGGATTGCGTACATGGGATTTAACAGATCCTAACACAATTTTTTTTATCACATGTAACTACTTTTTAGGTAAACTCCATATGCATTCAACAAAAAAGTATTCAAGTATTTCATAATTATATATTTCTACTGTTATAGTAGTCAAAGGCGCGTAAAAGAAACCTGCACTTCTAGACTTCTAGGTTCTAGATTAACCTACTTTTTTAGAACGCTAATTTGCCGATCATTTTATACATTCCAAAAGACAACATTTCTAATCCAATATCCCTAAAGAAAGGTCCAGCGTTAAATATTTAATAAAACGTCGTAGTGTCGACTAACATTAATTGTCATTCAATGCCTTAATAAATTCAAAGTGAAGTGCCAGTGAAAGGATTTAACAAGAGCCCAAAATAAATAATGGCCGGTGTCTAGTCAACTTACAAGGAGGCCCTGAAAAAGACGCCCGTTAGTAATAATATCTTTTAAATAAATTGGGCTCATTTATCTAAGCGCTCACTTCGGTCGGCACTGTTATAAATTAACGCCAATATTTTTTGTCTCACCCTGAAGAGTTTCGACATGGATGTGTGTCTGCTGTGTTCGAGTTTAAGAGAATTTGCTCCATCTTACTGTCGTCTGTTTTTTTAAGACCGATAAAATACATATTGTCGATGATAGTGCAATACTGCTAAAGTTGAAAATTCAATTAGAAAAAATGGAAAATGGACATTATTAACTTAAGCTACATACGCGGTATTGAAGTATCATATACTATATACTTATTTAATGTATTCCGTTAATCCATAATTCAACATCGAATGAATCGTTCGAATTTCTTGTTCATGTTTGGAATTACTATTGTATAATATTGATACAGCGAAAAATAGCAATGATTAATTTTCTAATGTAAAAAGCATATACTCGTAAAATATACTGTGATAATTATATAAAATAAATTTTGTGAAATTTCGCGGAAACTAAACTTATTGGAATGTCGGGTTAAAGGCTTGAAAATAATGTAGTAGTGATCCTTATAAGTATAGATTTGTAACATCCGGAAACACCATTGTCTACTCTATTCATCGTGATTACTGCAGCTCTAGTACGTCCACTGCTGGAAATAGGCGTCCCCGAGAATGAAAAGTGCATGAATAAATATGTAAACAAAAATATGATCTTTCGATTAAAATCACATTTTAGTTTACACTAAAGTGTAAACTCGAAAAACGCACGCATTTCAAATCATAAGACCGTTATTAAAGGTTTCACTTATTCCATTATATGTCATTACATAGTTCTCATTAGAATTGTTCAACGGTAAAATTCTAATACTTCAAGTAAAGATTGAATATCAGATGTGTGAAATGAAGTATGACGATGTATTTGAATGGCCAATGACGCATGAAAATGGTTCACAGACATTTGCTTTTGTCGTTTCTATGAGAGAATATATAAATTACTAATATATCATATAGATTGGTGTTTCACATGTGACGAAGTGTTACGGCTATTCATAACTTTAATAATAATTTTAAATATCTGTTTTAGTGTCTGCTTTCTAAAACATCTATACAAAAAATAATAATTGTGAACATGATGCAATTGTTCTCCGATTTCAGTATATATTCTTAATATCAACACGTAGACAAGCATAGGGTCTACGTGTGAGAAATACCACTAGCGCCTCGCCAAACTTGGGACCTCAAGATATCATTTATCATATCATTACATATCACACTGATATCAGTAATCAGAAGAACGCATACACTGCTATTTAACCTTAATTTAGAAATAGGTGCGAGTGAGGTACCATGTACCAATGCAAGCGATCTTTGTATTAAGTCTACCTCTTTTAACAATAAACTTAAATTCGAACCCGCGACTTTTAGATTGCATGCCCATTGCCCTATTCTCTGACCGCTCAATTGCCATGACACTACAAGACTCCTTTGAGTTATATTACATAAGGGTGCCTTGCCGTGAGGTACCGGAAGAGTAGGATAGTACCTTCCACTGCACCAGGTGTCGTAAGAGGTGACTAAGGTAACAGAACCGACAGATGGCGGTTTATCCATCCGGAACAGTCCGGCTCAAATGCACAGGGCGGGGATGGGCAGCAGAATCCCCGTCACGAAAGCTGCGCTCTGCGATTGCCAACACGCGGCAGTGCGGCAATTATGGGCAAAAATCCTCTTTTTTGAGAGGCCTATGTTCAGCAGTAGACTTTCAAAGGCTGAAATGAAGAAGGGCGTTTGATATCTTTAGTAAGTTTTTTATAACAGGTAAAATAGCAGCAACTTTACCATAAAAGTCCAGTGATTAAAAGTAAAGTGTACTTTTTGTTATTTTTCTGAGCCTGGCTGTTAAATATATTTATTTAAGTATTATATTTGTGATTCCTCTGTTGTCTAAAGGCTGTAACACAAGTGCTTTAAGTGACTTATTATAGAATCAGGTCAATGTCTGAGATGTTATGGGGATTTATTATTATTAATAAACAAACATTTTTTACCGCGCATTGTAGTACAATTCTTAGTCGGTGAACTTCATATAAAGTTGCATCATACATAATATTGTTGAGAGACTCAGATAAGTGAGCTCCAGTTCCAACCTGATTGGGTTTCGTGTTGACTCTGAAGTAGGTATATTACATAAAAATTATGTTGAGATTAATTGCCCCAGAGTCCTGAGTCCATAAATTATGTCCGATAGAGTCGGCTTTTAAAAAAGGGTTACCGGAAAAATAATCGCAGTTATTCCACTATGAATAATACCGTCGGGGTAAAAAACAAATTTTACTTCAAAGTTCTAGCTAATTTCCGACTTTTACGTTAAGCTTATTTACTGTTCTATATTTCGCTGCAGATCATATTTCTCTCCTTTTTGGGTTTATTGTCGTACATGAAAACGAACAAAAGAATAAATTAAAAAATAATAATTTTTATTTTTTGCCATCATTAAATGTTAACAATATTTGATGATATCAAAAAAAATTGTGAATGTAGTAAGACCTGCAAGTATTGCACAGATCATCCTAATCGTATTCACGGTATCTTTGGGAGAATTTGAAAGGGTGTGTGATACATGATGATGTTCATTATTATCATATTAGTCGTTAGACGTCCACTGTTGGATATAGGCCTCCTCAATAGAAGGTAAATTAACCATAACTGCCGCGCTGGGCCAGAGTGGTAGCAATTGCAGATCATAGCTGCGCGAAAAGTATACTGCTGCCCATTCCCGCCCCTTGCATTTGAGCTAAACTTTTTTGGATGGATATACCGGTATAAAGACAACACCTGGTACAAAGAAAGGTACTATTATTTAGTTATGTTCTATGCTGTAGCTCTCTGATTGGCATTAAGCAGTCTTATTGAGCCCTATATACTATGATGGCCCTGGGGTGCTGGCAGAGTGAATAGTACCTCTCTCCTTTGGGTGTCGCTTTCTCTAATTATATAAATTTGTTTTTTTTCGGAAGGAGGTACAACCAGTTATGCAGCTCAAATGCAATGGGACAGAGATGGTTAGTACCGTCCCCATCGTATAAAAATGATTGGGTAAAACCAGGAATTGTTACCACTACAAGTGGTAGACTTTTCCAGGTGATATGCTGATAGAGCCACAGAAAATGGTTTGTTCCGGTTCTATATAAATATACATATATAAGTTAGACATTGTGGTGTATATCTAATTATATTTCCTTAAATACAATCTATTTATATTATGATTATTTAATATATTTTCATTCAGTCTTTTCAACCAAAGGTTGCCTGAAATAAATCGCTATTTGCGATAAGGCCGCCCATTGTATTTTATAATTACTGATTTTTTTCATGTATTTTCATGTTTGGTGTACAATAAAGTATTTATTATTATTATTGTTGTTGTGTTTATTGATCGTTCTTTAGGCAACTTGTTTTCCTTTCCCATGAGTGTACACAGCACATCGTTACACTCGCAGCCAGCTATACCCGCTGTATCTCGGTAATTTAGGCGGTGCCTCCGCAAATGCCAGTCATTTGCTTCGAACCGTTCTCCTATCTAGAGTTATTTTATATTCAAGATATTCAGTGATAAAACGCTGCCGGAAGAGTTATTGTCGTATCGATTTATTTCAGTTACCATGACATTTAGTCTTTAATAAATATCGATTACAGTATTTACATAAATCTCACTAGATCTGATAGATGTCGACACTTTACCGCATGGAAAGTCACGAGGAAAATGAAGACTTCATAGAAATACCACCATCATCATCATATCAGCCATAAGACGTCCACTGCTGGACATCGGCTTGTTCAAGTAATATCCAATAGGACCGGTTGTATGCGGGCTGTGTCCAGCGTGATCCTGCGGTTTTAGTCAGATCGTCTGTCCATCTTGCGGGTGACGCCCTACGCTGCGCTTGCCGGTACGTGGTTTCCATTCCAGAACTTTACGTCTCCATCGGCTAACGGTTCTGCGTAACAAATGCCCTGCCCACTGCCACTCCAACATACTTATCCGGGCAATGTCGGTAACTTTGGTTCTGTTACGAATCTCTTCATTCCTGATTCAAGCATTGCCCTCTCAATAGCTCGTTGAGCTACTTTCAGTTGGCCAATATCCATTGGGTCATCGCTGGTAACATACTTTGGTCGAAACTTTTGACTTGAGGCACTGAGGTATGTCGGAGAAATAATAAAACCCCAATGAAATATTATATATAATATTTTGTAATCATTTTCATTTCTTAATATCACCCAAATAAGAATTAAAGTGTGTTCATTTAAACACTGCGACCTGTGCCAAACATTTCCATTGCACCCTTGATCCTCTATTAGACGAATATACGTATCTCTGTGCCCCAAAAAAAAAACTACATAAATTCAATTTGGCGAGCGCTTGAACGCCATTTATTTTGTTCACCTCTGCAGAGATATCTCGTTGTTCCATTTTCACACCTTGTCGCTTATCCCATCCAGTGAATGTCCACAAAAAAATTACTACAGTCCATGTTTGCTCGACTCTAGATCTTTGCTTTCACGGTTTAAAGATTATTTTGGTATGACGCAAGCGTAACTTTTCCAATAGTGTACCGGATGTGAAATTTTCCACGGCCTCTCCAGGATTGCTGGGAGCGTCGAGTCCCGTTCATTCACGAATGTATTTTTGGCTCATCGTTCACTTTAGGAATGGTGCCACCGGCATAGAGGACTGGGTTACCGACCCCCGTGTGGCAATACAAACAAACAGCTGATCGATATCGCTCTGATGAAATCGAGACGAAAGAATTACATTACCACGCCCTTATTGCAAATGGGTTAAGGTTTGAATTCACTGGTTGCAGACAGCTAGAAGCAGAAGTTTTATGTCATGGTGATACAACGCGAACTAGTGCAAGAACCCACATCGTAAATGTTTTACGGCATTACCAGGATCAGAGAACAATTATATGGATAGTTGCTATCTTAACTAATGTAGGCTATATACATTTTAACAATTAGGTAGTTTCAAAATTACTTTTACTTATCAAACAAATTATATGTGAAGTAAGTACATGATCTTAAATATTATGCGAGTGTAATTTTTAAATCATAGGATTTAAAATCAAAACATATCGTAACAGTTCGTACGTAATTCATATATGTATTTGACAAGATTTCTCAAGCTCACATTACAGTGACAGAACAAAGCAAGATTTGCCGCAAGCAAATTTCCGCAGTGCGCTTATATGTTTAAAGTTTGACCTGCTTTTTGAGGTGTGTCTTGTAATTAAGCACATGAAGTTTTTATCAATTTTAAAACTATTAATATACTGTTTCAATTAGGTCTTGGCACGTTTTATTTCGAACGGAAAATAAATGCACTCTCTCATTTAATTAAGGCTTTTCTCTTAACTACTCCTGGGTTTATAGTAACTACAGAGTTGATTTTTTATGTGTTATGAAAGACAGATACAACATAGGTATTTATCATCTAGACCAAACTCAGAAAAGTGGTCTAGTATTTTGCTGTAGGTTTTAGAGACAAACCTGCAATTCGTGCCTGTCAACACTTATATTTCGTCTGTATAATAAATACAACTAATAATACCCAGAATAGAGATTTTAATACTTTTATGCTCTCATGGTATGCAGGATAATAATGACATTTATATTAACATGGAGTATTTCATTGTTCCAACTGTTTCCACTCCGGTCAATCCTAGTGTCGTAACGTCTTGAAAGTCGATAACTGCATAAGAAAATAAATCGGTACTAATAGTTTTTTTGAAAACTATCGTGCTCGTTTATATCTTACAGAAGCTATAAATAATATACATGTAATTATATTTCTTTTTTATATTTGCAATTACTCGATAAGTTAATTATGAAAAAGAATTGTGTTAGTTAGAAAAGTGTTTATATGAATTGATTGTTGTCAGGAAAAGGTTTTTATAAAAGAAATAATTATTGATGGACGGATGGATTGACAGAGTGCCGATCGATAAAATCAATCAATTAATATAAATGTATTAAAAAACTGGATAATGTCTGTCGGGTCAGGTAGTATTACATAGATATTAATATCTATATATTTTGGTAATTTGAAATGTAATAACGAAAACTATTTTTATGAATATATCGGATTTTTCTAATAATTTTCACCAAGTGATCAAATAATATTACAACTTAACATGATTCAATCACCCATCCGTCGTCTATTGGTAAAAAAAAATTATGGAATCTCCTCTGGTATTTAGTTTACAGCGTCTATATAACCTTTATTTTCAACTGTTCAATTATATAATTTTCCATCAAAAAATCTATTTTTTAGATTTACACTTAATTCGCCTAAAAAAAATAAACAACTCTACACTAAACATCAAGAAAAAAACTACTCGTATGGTACACAATTGCAATATAACTTTATACTAAAAGCTAAGGACTTAACAAAGCTTTTATTTACTAACCAATCACTTGACTAAACGAGTCTGATTGTTAACTAAATATAAGCTGGCACCGGGCCTAATACGCTCACATTAGAATACGAGGGTTACTAGTGTAACAGTAATGGTGCGAATACAAAAAGATTATAAATTTATTGTGAAATGTTTACATTGCCGAGAGGTACCGGCGGAGTAGAATTACCTCCCACTGCACCAGGTGTCGAAAGAGGCGACTAAGGTACTAGAACCAACAGATAGCGGTATATCCACCCGAAACAGTGCAGCTCAAATGCACAGGGCTGGGATGGGCAGCAGCATTCCTGTCGCGAAAGCTGCGCTTTGTATTGCCAACACGCTTGCTCAGCGCGGCAGTTATGGGCAAAAAACCTCCTTTCTTGGAGAGGCCTATGTCCAGCAGTGGACTTTCAATGGCTGTAATGATAAAACGTATGTTGCATATATATGTATGTTTATATATAACAAATTTTTGATGTTCTACGGCCCATATCAGTTATATCTCCAGTGTAATTACTTTTTCCAGTAATTTCCAATTGTCTTATATGCGTTAATTACTTTCTCTGTCCACTATATAATCACTATTGAAACTGCTATGTATCATGCAAAATGATTAGCCATTACTAGTTTGATTAGAGATTAGCTTTATAATTTAGGTCAGAATCCCTCACAGAAACTGAATATTCATCCAATATTTGTACTACACCTTTTTCTAATATTAGAATAGACTTTAAATGACCTGATTGATAATTTACCTTTCTTATCTTTTCTCCATAACTGTCACCTCATAATATACCCTTAACATGCAAGTCACTCAAGTTAAATTAAGCAACATTAATGAAACAAGAATAACATACCCAGTATTCCAAGAACTGACGATAGCTAAACGCACACAAATAATGCGCCATAAAAATGTAAGCGCCATGATAACACGTTTTTGCTTTTCATTATCAATTTAATTTCCATCACAAATCTAATTAAGTTGAAACGACCACGCGCTAAAAACATTTAAACGCTTTAGTAATAACTTTTAAAGCTTCCACTATATACTCGTTACACTTTCAATTTGTTATACAATTGTGAATCTACGTCGCATGCACGCGTATCTTTGCATTTAAAGCGTATATATACGAGTAAAGTATTGTAAAAGAAAATATTTATGATAACCTTTCCTTATAGTTTATTCATTACATAAATCAAATAATACATCGCCCTGCAACATTTAAAATGCATTGTATTGATTAAATTAAAATTATAAATGTCAGCAATGAAAATCAATTACGAGTAATCTAATAAATAATTTTGAAGATAGAACTGTTATATTATAAACCATACGTTTATTTATTATAATAACATGATTATAATTTACTATAAACAGTATAAAGAAATGTGATAAATGTAGGTATATTAATTAAAACAATGTGTTGACTTCGGTGGTGGTTGATAAAGAGTTATTCATTCAGGTAAATAAACAATTCTAAACTGTTAAACGCAGACAAAGATATCTACAAATTAATCACTACAATTTGAAATTCTAATACATAGTTTTACCACTTGAATCGTTTAAAAAATATAATTGTGACAAAAAAATAACGATTAGTCTCTGAAAACGAATAGTATAAGCAAACGTAACCTCGCATTCGTTAGTTTATATTTAGTATATTGAAATAGCATATAGTAAATTGATGAGTCTCTTTTAAAAAGCTGTATTATGCCAGTGATCTAGATCTAGTGAATCTATAGATTTTGTCGAAATTTGGCATATATATAGTTAAAACGATGCTGACTCAGGTGCGTACGGAAAGACAATATGTCAATAAGTATTAGGAGATTTCCACAAGAACTGTAATGGTTATTTACATATAAAAAAATACACTAATCACTATCAGAAAAAATATGTTTGGCGTTATAGCTCTGGTGGCTTCTGAGATTCAGGAAAGCAAATTTCGGGTACACAGGGATATACCACCATAATAGACGAGAGATAGAGATCTCCACGCATAGTTACGGATTCATATCAGTCATAGGACTTCCACATCGGCCTCAACAAGAGATTTGCAATAAAACCGGTCATGTGCGGCCTGCATACAACGTCTGAGTTCTAGTGATCACTCTATCCATTTTATGGGTAGACGGTTTACGCTTTATGCTAATACGTGGTTTCTATTCTCTCAGTGGTCTTCAGTTTTGTGAGTATCCTGCTACTTCCCATTGCCCTCATGCCGACGACCTTTGAAATCTATCAATAATATACTCGTACCTAGCTTATAGGTAATACTACATTCATGGTGCCTAACTCGCTTTTTGCCTGGATCACAATAACTCAAAGTATTTAAAGCGTCATGGTACCTTCACTCAGCAGCGGCTTCAAAGAAAGTTAGCCAGCCAAATTCAATTTCGCAAGCATTTTCCGAGAGGGAAAGTTAGAGGGCGGACAAACTTCTACCCATTTTTTATTTACGTTTTTTGAGAGCCTATTTTCATATTCCACTTGATAAGGATTTTCGTCGAATGATACTTAATTATTTATAAATGGGGATGAAAACTGCAACCACTGCAATCTTTAAAAGGCCTTCCGAAATTAACGTAAATGATTGGATTAAGTTTAATATTTCAAGGAATTATTTGAAAATCTGTCTATTGAAATCTTTCTGATTTAGTATTCTGTTTATATTTTATCAATTACGAATAAATCGCAATGTTTTTTAACTGTCGGGATATATTATTTTGAATTGTTAAGAAAACAAGGCAAATATGTCCGGATCGAATCAGACGAGAACTTAGAATCTATGCACACATGTAAGTGCCATTGGCAATTTTTATCAGTCGCATGCATTTAATGCCAAATAAGTGATGAGGCGATATAGTATACCTATATAACTATCATCAACAGCAGCAAATGTGTAATTAGTATAATCCATAACAATGAATCCCGTTATGATTCATACCAGCCTTTGAAATTCCACTGCTGAACATAGGCCTCACAAAGAAAGGAAGTTTTTTGTCGCGGAAGGAAGTCATAATTGCCGCGCTAGGCAAGCGTGTTGGCAGCCCATCTCCGCCCTATGCATATGATCTGCACTGTTCCGGATGGATATACCGCCATCTGTCGGGTCTGGTACCTTAGTCGCCTCTTACGACACCTGGTGCAGTAGGAGGTACTATTCTACGGTATACTTTATTAATAAATTTTCTAGGAATAGAACTGTACTTGCAACAGTATTTTTTTGTATTTTCGAGTACTATTACTCAGCATCGCGATTTTGATTATTGTTAATCCAAGACGTAACTTACATACTTACGCCAAGTTTTGAATGTATGACCCAAGCCATACGATTTTCATAGGCTCATTAGATATAATCTCTATATAAATAATGATGTGACAAACTTTAATGGATTCAAAATTGACCTCAGAAAATTAATTATGGGTCCAAAACATTTACGTGGTTCAAACGTTGCTTTAGAAGTTTGTAATCGAACCTGGGCCAAATTTAGATTACTTTGGGGATGGGATTCTGTCTCTGTCCTCCCTATATTGTTCGATTTAGAACGTAGGTCTCGACAATTCTCATCTATTGCCGTCTTTGACAATAGCATTCAACGATTTGTCCTGTTGCCATTTATATTTGTTGTGTTACCAAAACGGCATATGATCTGCGGAGTAAAAAGCGTCACTGTTCGTATTATTACAGAAATCGATCTATATAATATTTATATACCATGTTACCTGTAAATCCAGAACCTAAGAATGCGAGCATTTGACAGTTGACATAGGTAAGAGTGGCCTACTATTGCCTTTATAAGCGTACATATACCTCAGATACCTTTTAAGCTGTCTTCCTCTATCAAAAATATAGTTTTTAAAAATGTGATAACACAACAAACAAACACGACAAATACAACCAAGTAAGTTTCAAAACCAAAAATATACATGAAATTCATTTTATTTAATAGTTTTACTTGACAAATGCATTTTCTGTCGCTGTAACTTTTCAATATATGTGTTCATTTTGTAATAATATAAGTTGTATTTATGTATTTATTGTTATATAGAGATGTTTAGTACTATTATTTAGTTTACTTTATTTTCTTCTTATGAATAAAATAGTTGTACACATCTAACGTTAATTTAAACTTCTATACAACATATAACATTTTTTTTAAATTTATAAACAGTAACTACCTCTTAATTTTTTTTTCAGTAGCTAACACGTAAATGTTAGAAAATGTAATAACATAAAAATAATACTTACGCATTTTATAATTAATTACCATCACAATGTTTTCATCAATTCCAGTTAATTGAGTTTCAAGTTCGTTAAACAATTGCTAAATCGCATTCAAATTAACACAAAATACTACAATGCACTTTGACACTTATAGCGTGAGTCTGCAAGACCCATATTCTTAACTATATATATTTTTTAAATATTATCTCGCATGAGATGACATAATCATATGCCAAACCGCGATATAGTGTCAGTTGATTTCAGTATTGTATTTGGCTTGGATACGATGTTGTGACGTCATTAGAATGAACTGTCATAAACAAAAACACGCTTGTTGGGATAGGTGTGCATAGTTACCGCCTAAATATCAGATTATTAATATACTAGTTTGCCATTTAAACCTTGGGCATAATAACTTATGGATTTAAAATTATTGGGTATAATTATTAATAATATACATCAGACGGAAACAGATTTACTGTTCGTAATATATAATCATCACCTTAGCAGCCGTAGACTGCTGCAAGGCCTTCCTAAGAAAGAGAATTCTGCCCATAATATCCGCATTGGACAGGAATGGTGGTAATCACAGGCCGTAACTTCGACACGAGTATGCTGCTGCCCATCCTCACCCAGTACAATTGGGTTTCGTAGCTTCGGATGGATATAACACCATCGGTCGATTCCATTTTGTCACTCCCCTCTTACGACACCCGGTACTGAAATACTTCGGGGGTACTATTATCTGCCGATCCTCACGGCACCGTACATGTAATTATAAATACATACATATATACATCAGGCCTGTGTCTCATCGGGGTAGGCAGATACTATGGATCTCCCTCGCTTCCTTTACTCGCATTAGTCTATTCATACATGCTCGTTTATTCTTGATATTTCTGACCTGGCCCTTCTTTAATACTTCTTCTACCTACTTAAGATATGTTCGCCTCGTTCGTCCTATAGCAACTCTTCCATTTACATCCGCTCTATATATTTGTGCAGTCATTCTATTTTCATCCTTATTTTGTACATGTCCAAACCATCTTTAACATTCCTTTCTCTATTGTTGTTACAACGACATTTTCTACAGCACTATATAGAGATCTATCTCTATTTACCCTATTCTTTAATCTATCTCTCAAACTCACACCATACATACTTCGAAGTGCTCAAATTTCAACAGCATTTATTCTACTCGTGTGCTTCTTCTGCCATACCCAACATTTACTACTATATGTCAGCGTTGAAACCAACACACCTATATTAGGATATTATACCTATACAACAGCCAGTCGTGCCCTTTTTGAAACTTTTTGGCTGCCCATAAAAGCATGTAAGGCTCCATTGACACTCCAGCTTTCCCTCTCCGTTCAATATCTTCTTCATACTTTCCATCTCTCTTAAAAACACTTTCCAGATACACAAACTCTTTAAATTGTTTTGCTTTTATGTCATCGATCACAAATATGTAAAGGTTATATTCATTATAGTCCTTATTAGTCAACTCAAAGTAAATAGCACGACGTTTGGACTGGTTTTAATGGAAACTTCATGAAAGTGGTTTTGACGCTTATATTAAAAACAACGAATAATTATATTTAATATGACAAAGCTATTGTTTAAACGTCATCGTACTAAAAATATTGATATAAGTATACAAAATTAATAAAACCAACCCAAATACGTACTTAAATTGTATCTAGAATATTTGTAATATTTTTTTGTATTTAAAGCCACGTCTTCTATATTCTGACAAAGACAATTTTAATAATGATGTTGAAAGATTTCCAGCGCAGCTATTTGAACCTGATACACGTCGCCATTAAAGTGTTTCGAAGAAATTCACAAGTCTGTTTGCTTATACCGATCCCCATTGTTTAACAAGAAATAAGATACTTGATAGCAAAATCTGTCACTCGATACGTTGTAAACTAGTACCCAAAAGAATAAACAAACTTGCAAACAAAACATAACCGACGATTATGGAAGTTTTCAAATAAAGGGTACATAGGGTATGTATGTGACTTACGTTGTATGGGCACTTGTGGCGAGAATAGCCCAAGTTTGTTCCACATATAGATACGATAGAAACCAATAATAGTTTTCTTCTTAGACTGTCGTTTTCTAGGATAAGAACTAAGGTATGTTCTTTCATAATGTTCTATCTTTTCATGACAAATACCATCACAATTTTAATCGTTTGCCTATTATGCTACTTCTTCCTGCGTTATCGTTAATAAATGATAACTCGAATTAATTAACAGTGATGGTACAGACCTACGCGTATACATCCATTGAATGGATGTTAAAAGAAATGCTTTAGTTACAGTAATGAGTGTTTAGAATGATTATAATAAAAATTAAAAACTATGACTAAAACAAATTATAAACAACTAACAAAAGTATGATTTACTAAACTACGTACTAAAACTTTGTTTTTAAACAACCGACATCATATTGCTTTAACATCATACCAGTCATTGGAAGTCCACTGCAGGACAAAGGCTTCTCCAAGAAAGTACGTTTATTGCCCATATGTGCCGCGTGGCTCCTTTGACACCTAGTGCTGTGGGAGGTACTATTCTACTCTGCCGATACCTTACGGCAAATGCCGGTACTTCACAGCATATTGCTTTCATTATTACTATTTTTAAAAATATTTAGACAACATCTTATACATTGACCTGACTCAGTGGTAAGTCGCTTAAAGCACTTGTGTTACAGACATAAGACAACAGAAGAATCACAAATATAATATTTAAATACATATTTTGAACAACCAGACACAGAACAAACACAAATATCTACATATATATATTTGTCCTGGGTGGGGATCGAACTACCCCTGGCGCATAAGATAGGATCACTACCATTTGCGCCATCGAGCCCGCCGAGTAACACCATTACTAAATGTACTCGTTACTTTAACGAGAACCTGAAATCACATCTACGAAATGTCTAAATTAACATATTAATTTACGCGTTAACACGCATTTGGAGGCATTCCATATTGCTAAACGCTCGATTAGAATATGTTCTATTTTGGTATCATCGAGATGAATACAAGTCGACGTTCCAAATTTAACACGAAGGCATATTCCTGTAACAGTAAAATGCCTAACGCAAACATCCTAATTCTAGAGCCTTCGCGGAATGCTAGTCATTTTCTAGTACAAATAGGCAGGTCCGTTCTACTAGGAAATGTTCGTAATGTAAACAACATTATGCAAAAATAATTCTTAGGAGCTTAATTCACACAGGAAGCAAAAGGGTTTCGATCTAAAAAATCGAAGTAACACAAAATTCACTAATATTATAAATTTCGAAAGTAACTCTGTTTGTTTATCTGTCTGTTATGCTTTCCCGCTTAAACCGAATATAAATTAGATATCGAACCTGGCAAACGTTGATCTGCCATATAAAAATTATTTTTAGTGATAAACCACTAAAAATAAAAAACGAAAGATAAAAGGATGAAAATTAAAAGGGGGTATATGTAAAGCAAAAATATACATTTTTTAATTAATTGTAAAAAGAGCACTGAATTAGGACAACCTAATCTAATGGAATAAGTATGTACATAACAATCTATACTCATATATAACAAATACACAAAAAATAACGGTCAAACCGTTTTGGAGGAATATGAACAAACCCTGTGACACAAAATTGTTATGAAAGCTTATCGAAATATTTCTAACAAGTTTAGTTATATATATTATATACCCATATATTCAAAATTCTTTTACAAATAAAATCCTTCGTCTGTATAATTAGTCCCGGATAGATGTTATCTCCAAAAGGAAGATGTAGGAAATCTAGATCACGTAGGTAAATTAAAATACAACGTCTGTATCTGGAATAAATGCGTGGGCCTACAGACTGAAATAAAAACTTGCGCGAAGAACTTGCGTTAACAAAAACATTTAGCTGGAAACTAACGTTTATCATGTCCTGGAACACGAAGTTTGAAATGTGACTAATGCCTGTTTATAAGATTCTGTTTACGGTATCTTTAGGTTAATTTTCAGTTAAAATTAGAGTGACTTACTTACTTATTGACATTTATCTATAGCTTCTATAGATAAATGTCAATTAAATACATTTTACCGAGTTGTTTTTATTTGTATAGTGAGCGTACTATTATTAATTTTAACATATATAGCGTACATATAAGCGTATGCATAGCATAAAACAAATTTTTATACTATGCATACGCTTTCCACTGTCTGTCCTTATGTATCTTTAGATCTTTATATCTATGGAACGAATTTGGATGCGGTTTTTTAATAGATAGAGTAATTCTAGAGGTAGGTCTATATGCATAATATATTAGAAAAACACTGATAATTTTAGAGTTTTCTAATGCGATGTCGTAAAGTACACATACTGTTTACATACATTTTGCGCTTAGATTGCAAACGCTGAACCAAGACCGCTAAACCAAACATGATAGATCAAAATAATGTAGTAACAGTATTAAACATCACAAAAAGGATTACAAAAGTCTGGGTTAACAAATGTATATCTCTTAGGTACATATAACCTAAAATAAACATATTTTGTCTTCATAACACCGGTCGTGTGGTCGGAAACGTGGAAAAGAAGTGGTAAATATAAATTCGTTGCAGAAAATGTTTCATTTAATATTTTCTAGAATATATTAATTCTTGTTGTTCACAAAAGACAATTAAAATGAAAAATTTCAGGCAATAAGAAATAATTTATCATAATTTAAAGAACTAATTAAATACTTAACATCTTCTCTTGAATATAATATAATCTTTCTTATGAATCACACCACCCAATGGTAAATCATGTGAAAATCAATTCGGAGCCTGTTTTAAAACGGAATTTCTCATTCATAATTAAATCTTTAAAACTTTAATCTGTTCGCCAGATTTAGTGAATAGTATATACATGTGTGAAACGTTTTTAGTTTTTATACCACGGCTTCCCAATTATTAAGAAATGATTATCTATTATTTCAATAAATTAAAATGATAAATATATTATTTTAAAGTTACCGACTTCGATAATTAGTAATAAGCAGTCTTCACTAACATAAATTACAAATATTTTTAAATTTCTCGTCAGTTTCAATGGTAGCATTTCCAAACTTATGGCTAATTTCCAAAATGGCTTTAAAAATTGTTATCATCATCATACAAGCCATTGGAAATCCACTGCTGTACAAAGGCTCAGCCCCAAGAAAGGGGGAATTTGTCTATAGCTTTCACGAAAAAAATTATTATATTATAATAAATGGAATCAACTGGATGTGTTGTGATACTCTTGGATATCGTTTTTTCAAGGTTTAAAAAGCCACACGGGATAATATGTACGTGGAAATGTTCATACACTTTTAGGTTTTATCTTTGCAATGTTAACTACGTTTCTTGAAAACATCATATCAGCCGTTGGAGGTCTGCTGCTGTACTTAGGCTTCCCCAAGAAATAGCGCACTTGGCATGTCGTTCACGAGCCCTGGTGCATCAGTAAGACTTGCCTAATCTGGTGCTTGTAAAAACTATGTTATTTTTAGAGATCATTTTCCACATGTCAAATTTCAAAGCTGTTTAAGTGTAACAAATGTAAAGACAGATAAATTTTTGCATTTATTCATTTTATTCTAGCAAAATATATCTGCAAATTAATACAAGTACTTTAATAGAGCATAAATACCTCATATTAAAGGACCCCAGAGCCACTTAGCAACTACGAGGTTATTAAACTCGCACACTTCGGCTCAATAATGGTTGAAATCGTATAACGTCGGCTTTAACATTTCCTTTTGTTATACAAAGAAACAAATTCTAAACACATATTGTGATACAAACATCTAACGTATTCCCGGAAATTACTGTCGTATATACGGTCAACGTGCTATACCTTTACGGTTACATTACGGGTCACAGGAAACTGCTAAATTAACGGCAGACACGTAATGATTCGATGAGATTAAATCCGCTGATTAAAAACGGTTACATTTTTAATTTCAAGAATGCGCTTCTAAAGGACCATCAGTAGCAATTTACGATGCTTTGCATTTATAGTGCACATTCTCTTCAAGTTCGTTCGATCCTAATGCCCCCGGGGAATTGGGCATAGGGAAGCTCATTTATAAACGGCTTCCATATCTTCGGTGGCGTTGAAATTAATATCTGTGAAGACCACCTCTAGGTTCGTCGGTAAAAATAAAAATCTGCTATCTAAACTAGCTAACCATTTTTTGGTTTATTATTTATTTGTTAAACGAATTCAAAAAATCCATTCAGAAGGACCGGAAATTACCAAACTATATAAATTACTAATTTAAATTGGATCCTAGAACTTTATTATTGCTCTAGATTTTTATATCTATTTCATTGTCATTATTATTGTTAGTTATTAGTGCCTTATATTAGAGTGTTAGTTATAAAATCTCATTATATATTTTTTTAATAAAGTAATTTTTTAACTTATTTTAATTACTTTATATCTAGTATTTACATTACCCTACGAAAATCGTTCACAATAGTGCAAGATGTAGAGTTTAAAAGCCATTAAAAAGAGGTTTGATTATGAATACTATCATTTTTTAATAAATTCCTAAAAAATATTAACATTTCTTTAAAAAATAAAAAATTAACTATTTATATGTTAGAAATGCGTTTCTACACGCGCCAAAGCAATGAGAGAAATCACTATGGCTTCCTGTACACGGGAAATAGTAACTGGAAGCTATTATCGTTTCAATTTACATCTCCGTTCAAACTAGAAAAATACAAACGAGTTTTAAAATATACGATTACCGGTTTTGTATTCTTAAAAATCACGTACAAATATAAAATATTAAGTGATCAATATTTTTTTGACAGGCTCAGCATATGAGTTCAGCTAAGAGACTTAACCTTATTTCCTTTAATAAATGAATTTTAAACAGTAAATAAACAGTATTATTCCGGAATTACCGGTAGAATAGTACCTCCTCCTGTATCAAGTATCGTAATAGGCGACTAAGAATCGACAGATGACGGTATATCCATTTGAAACAGTGTTGCTCACATGTACAGGACGGTGATGGGAAGCAGCATTTCTGCTGCACTCTACATGACAAATGTACAATTGCCAATATGCTTACCCAGTGCGGCAGTTATCGAAATAAATCCTCCTTTATTGGGGAGGCCTATGTTCAGCAGTGGATTTCCAATTACTGATATGATGATCAAACAGCAAATAATTTTTAGTTCTCCCGACTCTCTTTAAATACACTGTTCGTGAAATAAAAAAGACGCCTAATTGCGCGAGCTTTTCGGCAAATTGGATACAGCAATTTGATATATGATATCAGCTAATATTAGCAATTTGGTTTATTTGCTTGAAATCGTGTTATTCAAACACAAAAGGACGGAGCAGCAACATATTAACGCGAAGGCAGTCATGGATACCATAATAATGATGTATTTTTAGCATTAAAATGGTAGCACAAAGCAAAATAAATTATGCAACTCACTAACTATTATAAAGGAAAGATCAGTATTCACTTTCTCACTAAAGCGTAGAAGTTTTTTCACTATGCGTATACATCGTTCACCTCCCCACATTTGGTTGATATTGAAATGGGCTAACCGTTGTCAAATCAGTGTCATTTTGAAGCCGCCACAAAAGTTGAGGGTCCGGTGTACAGCATTTGTAAGGAGAGATGTTTTTAATGATCGACGAGGGTTTGACTTGATGCAAAGAATAATGAGACAGTGAAAAATACACATCTATACGAGCGACAGCTCGCGACTTCTACTGCATGTATAGAAATTATAGTCTATGTATTATTTTAAAATATATTATTGATAATAATCATTTGAAATTCCATGGATACGCATTGCATGTTACATAATAAACACAAAAAAAGCAATCTCACAGAATTTGACTTGCTGATTGTTATTATTTATGTGTATAAAGTGTAATTGTGATTAAATCTTTTTTCTTAGAAAATATTGTGAAAAATCACATTTATTTAGAAAATGTGAAACCAATATATACTCTTATAATTATTATATTATATCTTTTATAATTGTTATCTTATATTTAATAATTATCAATACAGTTCAATTTTCAAGTTTCAAGTTCAAGTAGCAGATTTAGATCAAGGCTATATCTAAATAGATTTTAACAACTCGATGAACGATAATACGTTAATTCGAAATAACTATAGGACCATATATATATATATATATATATATATAATGTCTAATATATCTTCTATATTTGACTTATTTTCCTACCATTACTGATTAAGAGTCATATCCATCAATAAGTTTTAAATTTGCTGTATGAACCTACGTATTATACACTTTGTTTTAAGATCTAGCTTATATATAAATATTATTACTGTGTAACAATCACTGGTTTACCAAAAAGTAAATAAATATTTGTATAGCTAAGAAATGTCTCAATAGGCATTTTATCAATAAATCTTATTAGCAAATTTCAAAGGTTCTCATGTTAACATAAATGTCAGGTAACTTAAAATGTGTTTATGGATAAATAAAATCGTTACTACCAAGTTATTGCGCAGAAACATTGTCTATATTTCAATTGTTTGAAAGTAAACAAAAGCTTTGGTAACCCGAACATTATTGTTCAAAAAAGCAACGAAATAGGTTTACATTATCTGAAAAGGGAAATTATATTTGTATTGTGAACGTCTTTGTGAAGTATATAATTTGCGAAGGCTCGTCTGCTAAAGTAGAAAACTTTCTCAAGGTATTCATTATAAGTTTTTCTGTAAAACATTTACTACACCTACTTGATGACGCAGTTCTAATGTAACTATTGATTGTTTTATTGTCTTTCACCTGAACCACTCATTACATCATTACAGCCATTGGAAGGCCACTGCTGGACATAAGGTTCTCAAAGATAGGGGGAATTTTGCCCATAATTATCGTGCTCTGCAAGCGTGTTGGCAGTCGTAGAGCGCAGCTTTCTCATCGGGGATGCTGCTGCACATATCCGCCCTGTACATTTGAGTTACACTGTTTCGGATGGATATTGGATATACCGCCGTCTGTCGGTTTAGGTACCTTAGTCTTCTCTTACGACACATGGTACAGTCATTTACATTCGCGTAAAGCTCCCGCTCGATATGACTTTATCTGATATGTTCAACACATAAACTTCATATTTTAGAAAATTTGCACAAGATTATAATAATAAATAATTATTGTAAACCTGAATCTTCCTAGTAAATTACTCTATTTATTGGTTGATGAGTCTGGAACTTTATATTGTACTAACGACTCGCTACAGTATTGCGCGAGTGCAATGGATATAAAAAAATGTTTTTGTGGCTTATCTCTAAAAGATATGCCATCGCAGACTTTTTTGTAGACCTTTATGAATACATTGTTTTGATTTATCTCGTCCGGTTCAGTCAGCGATAGCAACGTAAGTGCAAAAAATGTGTTCATTTACGAGATCACATTAGAAAACTATACAATTATCACTATACCCTTACTCTTGAATTACTCTACCTATTTAAAAAGTCTCATGAAAATCCGTTGGATGTTTAATGATATAAGCGTAGAGACAGACAGACTGACAAACAGCGGGAAGTAACTATGTTTCATACTATGTAGTGATGGTAATTTTATACAAAGTGTACGGGCAGTTTGTAAAGATCAGTATACTTATAAAATAATAATTATCTTATCATTCGTAGAAATGTCCACTGTTCGAGCTAAGTCATTCTAATTCGAGTATGAAGTGTTATATGTGCAAAGTATCTAAGTCGCGTCGCACCCCTAGTCACATAGTCACGTCTAGTGGACGACATTTGCTTTTGCGGTATATCCATAACTTACTATATATGTCCAATATATTATATATTTTTCCAATAAAATCGACCTAGTAATATATTTATGTGAAGAGAAAGATATCCGTGTATGCATCCATGCATATATTACAGTCAGTGTTATTAAAAAGGTCTTATTATATATTATTATACGTAACGTCTGGTCACTATAATAGCAAAATTTGACGTGCTCGGTGGCGCAGATGGTAGAGAGTCATTTATATGATGATATTTGTGTTTGTCTTGTGTCTGGGTGTTGGATGTATGTATTTAAGTATTGTATTCCTCTGTTGTCTGATGACTGTAACACAAGTTATTTTAGCGACTTACTACAAAGTCAGGTCAACATATGGTTATTATTGTCTACACAATGTGTTAAATTGATCACTTTATATTAATTACAATTAATATTTGATCTGAATAATTAGGAATAATTAAAACCATTTTCCATACAACATATTAATCTTTTCATATTCCAGTTCGCAAACATATTACTTTAAAATGTATCATTTGACATAATATTGGTTACACAATTGTTTTACTTAGGAAATATTTCAACTGTGACAATATAATTATTATTCGATTATGACCGCCAGCCGCCATTCCGTTTCAGTTGAACCTACACATATTATTTTGTGAAATAACATATTGGTATTTGATTAGTTCAACGTCATTTATCACTTTGTCTAAATTTAGTAGATATTATAAATAATGGTGGAAGATATATTATCTGAGTTTATTACTTTGGCTATAACACCTAGATCTTTCTTGGAAAACCTTTTTATGGAACGAGAAGCAGTGCCCCGTGGATTCACTCGCGTTAAATAGTAAAACTTTGGTACAAACTTTGCATCCCCCTTTTTACCCCTTTACACGAGTTTCGAGAATTTAAATAATGACCTTTATACTAAACCTTTATACTGCATTTCATTCAACACAAATAAAAAACTGCAACATTTCATACTAATTTTGCACCCCCATTTTACCGTTTTCGGAGAAAATTTTCAAAGATCCTTTCTTAGGGTTCCCCTAAGTTGGATAAGGCACCCCTGTGCAAAACTTCAAGTTTCTAAACCTCACAGTTTAGGCCCTGCGTTGATATGTCAGTCATTCAGCTTCTTGTTTTATTATATGCTAAAAGTGCCCGCGACTTCGTTCGCTTGAAATAGTGCCTTTCGGGGGATATAGTAGTCTTCCTTGATAAAAGGCTCTCCAACTCTATTATCAAATCGGACCAGAGGTTCCTGAGATTAAAGTGTTTAAACAAACAACCAAACTCTTCGACTTTTTAATATAAGTATATATAAGCAAGCGATAACGTAATAGTCCCATAAAATGCGACAGCCGTTATATAAAAAAAGTTCATTCTAATTCACAATCAACTCATTCACTTAAAACATCATATTTGCATACAACAATGCAAACACAACAAAACTATTCAAAATTTGTATTTAATAATTTATTTTATCTATCTATTCTAATTTGTACACCAAACAAGTAGAGTTTGCCCGTAATTGAGAATTTTTACAGATTGGGATAAGTTGATATGTCGGCTACATGTACATATGAAATAGTACCTACATAAAATAATATGTATTAAGTATCTTAAAAGCACGTTTACCTTTCCCGAACAATTGATAACTGAATAAATAAATAAATATATATAAAAGAAGAAACTGACTGACTGACATTTCAATGTAGAGTGAAAACTTCAAAGTCAAACATCAGGTAAAAAAGGAGTGCAAAGTTAGTATGAAAGTTCTACAGTTTAATGCAGTTGAAACCGCAGGGCACTGAATGTATAAATTTAAAAGGAGAAGCTGACTGACTGACTCTATCGACACAGGGCCTAAGCTATAAGGGTTAGAAATTTTGCACAGGTACATTTTATAACGTAGGGAAACACCAAGTAAGATTTTTGAAAATTTACTCCCTGTGTTACTTAAACTGGGGATGCAAAGCTCGTATAAAATTTAGCCGATTTAAAAGTTAAGTTAATAACTTGAAATTCAGTATGAAGATTACTCAATTAGTCATGAAACCTTAGAGGGGTGCAAACTTTACCAACTAAAGAAAGTAATCTGATAAGTTTTTTAAAGTTATTATTGCCATGTTGGCCATTTTTGTGAATTAAATTTTCTATTACTCTCAAGGCAACTTGATCTACGCGGGTAAGACTGCAAGGCGATGATAGTTATTAATAAGCACGCTTAATAACACGTGAAAAGTTGGTTTTAGATCAATATTGCTAATAAAACTTGGTAATATAATAATGCTACAAAGAATGAACAGAAAAACTGTCTCAGAATAATCTATTTTTAAACTAAATATTTTGAGAGTAGGTCCAGGAAGGGAATCGTACGCCTTCCCCCAAAAAAAAGGGGAAATTTTGCCAATAATTGCCGCGCTGGGCAAGCATGTCGATAATCACAGAGCGCAGCTTTCGCGACCGGGATGCTGCTGCCCTTCCCCACCCTCTGCATTTGAGATGCACTGTTTCGGTTGGATAAACCGCTATCTGTCGGTTCTGGTACCTTAGTCGCTCTTACGACACCTGGTGCAGTGGGAGGTACTATTCTTCTCTGCCGATACCTCACGGTATAAAAATAAATAAATACTAATATTATAAAGCTGAAGAGTTTGTTTGTTTGTTTGTTTGAACGCACTAATCTCAGAAACTGCTGGTCCGATTTAAAAAAATCTTTCAGTTTTGGGTAGTCCATTTATCGGGGCAGGCTACTATATCCCCCAAAGTCACTCTATGTGGACGAAATCGCGGACACTGCTAGTATTATATAATTTCCAATTAGACATATTAAGCCTCAGTCATGAGGCTGGCTTCGAGTCCAACGTTCAGCAACTGCAAACACAATAACACCGTTAATCCGCTACGTCTGTCTCGCAACCGTTTCCACTCCGTTTATTCCTTGAAATGAATACGAAATTAATAGGACAGGTAATATCCCCTGTTCTGGGTTACCTTTAGCATAAAGCTATGTAGGTCATACTGGTTTGGGTCCAGCTCTATAAGTAGGAGTTCACACAGATTTTGAGTTGGCATTTGAGGCGCCCTGTACACTTAACTCTATTGTTTATGAATATTAAAAACGAAATTGACGTATTTTTGGGCTGACGTGTTTGTTAGTTTGGATGTATGTCTATTACTGATTAACGCAAGATTAGTTGAAGAGATTCGTATAAAATGGTATAGAAAATGCGTATAGCACAGTCATTATTCATACTTTGGAGTAATACTTTTTATACTGAACACAGGTTTCTGGCTTTCTATTTTTCTCTATGCAATAGTTTTTTACAGTTGATCTGTAAGGGAGCGACATTGAGTGCTTCGCAGAATAATAAGAGTTCCTCAAGGATGAGGTTCAATGAAGACCTCGCGGACAGTGTTGCTGGCGGAAATCTAGTTTATTGTTTATTTATTTATTGAACTTTATTGCACGTAATATTACAAAATATACAAATGGCGGACTAAATGCCAGTTGGCATTATCTCCTAGGCAACCATTATACGAAGCAGAAAATATTGTATATATAGTGGTGCAGACAATATATATATACAAAATAGATAAACGTTACATACATATTTGTATAAATAAATGCAATGAATACATATATTTGTCTTGAAAAAATAAAATTGTGTTTTTTAAATGTTGTGCAAAAATCTGGTTCTGTTTTACGGGGTTTTCCGTTACGTTCAGGAATGGTTCTGTGCATCGACATGCGTAACATAGGACGTCCACTAACAACGTGGACAGTTTATCTTACTAAAAGTAAGAACTTGCCTGCAGTCTCCGCTGGTTGCAGATTGCATATATCCATCAGCATACCAGCTATTAAGAGGGCACTGCTGGACATTCCCAAGAAAGGGGGAATTTTAACCTTATAATTATAATACATTCGGTCTCAATGAAAAACAACTTATAAAGGTAGACAATTACAGTCATCCACTAACAACATCAGAAAAATAAAAACATATAATGAAAAATCAAAGAATATATAGCTTATAAAGCAAACCTGCTCGGTATCAAAAAGTATCTATATCTTCATGAGCCTACATAACAGCCAGAGACTTAGCCGGCATATACGCTTACTAAAACGCTCGCCGGAAGCTTTTGTAAGAAAATACTGCAGGCTACGAGTTTCCCTGTATTAATTGGTAAGCCAATAGCCAACTCTTGCCGGTAGCTAAACTTGGAGCCAACTTCAAACCTGAAAGGTGTAATTATTCTTCTTAAGTTGTAAGTTGTAGACTTGTATTTAATTAAGATTTGGAAGTAAGTTGCGAATTACCAGATATCCAACTCCTGATCAGATATGTTTGAGCATGTTATTTAATGAAATTTAAATAGGTCTGGAGATAGCAAATCTTAAATTTTGTTTTTATTCCCTACGAGACCAAAATGTTATTAGCAATTTATTCTGGAATCAAACAATTTTAAATTATACGTCTATAATATATTCACAGAACATCCCATACATTGAGCTGACTCCGAGGTGTTACGGACATAAAAAAAAAAATCACAAATATATTACTTCAAGTAATATATTTTTAACACCCAGCCACAGAAGAAACACAAAAATTTGTCCTGGGCAAAGATTGAACCAATGACCCTTGAGGTTCACTACCATCTACGCCATCAGGCCCATTAAATTCACTACAGTTATTTCGCAAGAAAACGTAGAAACTTAACAATTACGTTTCTAACCGAAATCTTACACGATTCAACTCTACAAGTATCCATTACAATCTGTAGATTTACTACTGTTGTTCCACATTAGCTCAAAAGGTCGAGACAATCTTGCAGCATTTGTATGGACATTATCACCGACATACCATAATTACAACAAGGACAATAACTTGATCAAGGTAAGGTCTGTCATAGGACATCCACTGCTGGATTATTAACCAAAAAGCTTCCCCAAGTAATTTCCAATAGGACCGTCGTATGTGGTTGTGTGTGGGGTGGGGGGCTATACGCAGGCGAGGCCCTTTTTCAACCCTCTTTCTTCTTTGAGGTTTATTTTTCAAGAATAACTTGTAGTTTCTAAATTCCTCGGATCCCCTCTTTAAACCTGTAGCAAATTTATTCAGAAATAAGAACAAGTAAATTTGTTCCGGATTTCCTCCTGTTAAATAACAAGAGATAGTAATGCAAAGCAAAGGCCATCGAGACCGAGACAGCAGTACAATTCAGTTAAGCCCGACTGCAGTGCACCAAGGACTCAAAAATATATACGTATATTAACTATGGAACCCTAATGAGAAAGCTGTTTTAATATTACTTTTTAGTATTTACAAAAATAAACTAGTCAACATCATAAGAAGTCGCACTAACAAAAAATTTTGTGTGCAACGATTCTAACTGAGCTAAAATATACGGAAATTATATATGTATATGACTGACTGACGTATCAATGCAGGGCTTCAACTAAAAGGGTTACAAATATGGGTTTTAGCACTAAGAAAGGATTTTTAAAAATCATCCCCTAAAGGGGTTAAACGGGGTTGCAAAGTCAGCACAAAACTGCTCTTTTTGAAGTTGATTGCTATATTATGTAGAGAACGCTCAAAGTAAAATATGTAATAAAAACTAGCTGTGCCCGCGACTTCGCCCGCGTGGTTGTTTTTTTTTGGTACCATACCTCTTTTGCTTAACTTATATAAACTTTGAAGGTCATATTTATTTATATCGTAACAATGGCCTTAAAAATAAGTTTCAAGTTTCTAGCTCTAAAAATAGCTATACTTCCATACAACTTTTCATCCCCCCTTTCGATCCCTAAAAATCCTTATTTCGAATTAGAAAAAGCCTATGTCCTTTCTAAGAGTCTAAAGATTGTCTGTGCTAAATTTCATCGATTTTGATGAATTTAGCAGAGGTTGAAATTTCATCGATTTTGATGAAATTTAGTTGAGAGGTTTAAGCGGGAAAGCGTAACAAACAGACAGACAGACAGAGTTACTGTCGCATTTATAATATTAGTAGGGATAAATTGAACAAACAAACTTAACAAGCATCGTTGACGATTTATCTCATGCTTTTAAGCGAATACTTCCTAACGAAATTCATAGAATACCCCAGAATATAAAGATTTTTTTTCATTTGCTCAACGCCGAGGCCAAGGTAGCGTCTTAACACCAACAATTAATTACATGAGCTACCCCCAAAAAACCTTGAGCCTCCAACGAAAGTGGGAAAATTGTAGGATGATGAATTAGCAAGGCTTACAAGATAGCCGCAGTGAATTCGGCAGAAACAAAACAGACCTCTTTTGTTATTCTGATGAGAATAATTTATAGAATACTTCAACAGAATTAGTCAGCACCATTTATCATTATAAGCAAGGTAATTAATGGTGCACTAAGTTGGCTCGAGTGAGTTGGATCGGCATGGATTAGAGGATACTCATTAATTTTGCATCTCAATCTTCAAAAAAGAAGTCTCTAATGTAAATTATTATTTTAAAATAAATATTGTACAGCCGTTTTTCTCCATGCTCAAATTTCATAAAGATCCGTAAAGTCTAATATATCGTAACAAACATACAGACACATTGAGATGTACGAGTATAATATTAAGCGTATGAGAAAGTATGGCACCGGAACCTTAAAACGACTAGTTGTTGCTGGTTTCCTATAATTATATATATACTATATTTAGGGATATTTTAGTTACCATCTTCTGGGAATTAACAAACAAATATTTTTTGTAAAAAAAAATATATTCTAATAATTTTGAAGCCGTAACCATCGGAAATTAGGAATACCTTTAAAAAGCTTTTAATATAGATTTCGTTAAGATGGCGTCAAGATAGTTAGAGGATCCGATGAAGTCGAAGTCCGAATCGCGACCTTGAAACTGAAGGTCATGTTCACACGTAATTTCGCCGGCTGCGATATATGTAAATGAAGCCCTTTCTTCCATTCGCCTCTCAGGCCTGGGCCTTAATTTGGTACAGCGTTCTCTTTAATTGTACCTTAGCTGAATTAGAACCGTTGTAAATTTCCCGAAGGACAACCGGGGTATGTAGCAGACTCATGATTATAAACTTTACAAATTTATGACGACTTCGCTTTCGAGGAGTTTCGTTTAATGAATTTAAATATTTACACGCTATATTAACCCTGCGGATTGTTGGATCAACAATTTTGGGTAAACATTAGCGCCTTATTGACACGCAGTTAATATTATATTTCTACTAGCTGACCCTGCCATACGTTGTTCTGCCATAAACAATAGATTACTAATCGCTATTAAAAGATAGGAGCTAGTGGTAGAAGGGTAAAAATTTAGGGTTGTATGTATTTCTAACGTCACATCAGGAATAAATAAATATTTGCCCAAAAAAAATCGATATTGTATATTTACCACCCTTATCACTTAAAGGTTTGAAAAAAAAATAACAACTGAGACCGACCTACCGAGTAAAAACGTAAAATTTTATCAAAATCGGTTAAGTCAGTTTTAAAGGAATATGGCAATTAACAATGTAATACGAGAATTTTAAATTTTAGATATATCCATAGAACGAGGTTTCGTGTAGATGTGATAAATAATATCCTATATTTATTTTTGAACTATGAGCTGAAGTTAATATTGTACTTTTATGAATTTCATTCAGTAGTTTTTAAGAAAACATCCTTTCCAGATTGGATTTTGTAATATTAAATGATCTTATTTTAACATTTTTTTTTATTTAAAGGTTAATATGATGAAAATATATATATTTTTAATCAAACTTAGTTACCAAAAATGTAACTTATAAACTTACATATCTTTATATATAAAAAAATCGTCCCACGGTGTTTGTCCGCGATGATTTATTAAACTAACTGTTAAAAATCAAGTTGAGCTCACTGTCTGCAATAGCTTTTAATTGCAAATAATTAGTTTTATTTAATGAAAATAATCTATATATATATGTCATATAAACGTTTGCCAAGTCGTTTGCATATCAAAATTACGTGTCACATCATTTGTCCGGGATGAACTTCTAGACTAGACTTGAAATTTTGGATTTTAAGTATGTTATCATTGCTTACTGGATGATGAAAATTTCTGCGTTCTGGTTTTATTCAGAAGTTCTCAAATAGGGGCCTGAAACTGCGGCGAAATGATTTCAGTAAAGGATGGTACGGCAGTGTTTGCTTCGCGCTCGAAGAAGTTAAGCGAAAGCAATGTTTCGCATTTATGACACACTCACTCACTTACCTACTCATGATCATCAAAATATAACTAGAACTTCCCATAAATTCAGAGAGCTGAAATTTGGTACAGAGTTAGGGTTTAATAGCCACATAAAGGGAAAACTATAACAACTATGATAATGTTTTTATAGTTTTGATAATAGCGGATCTGGAGTACTCCAGATCTTCGATTATCAAAACAGGCACAAAACCAGTATCAAACCTTAATTCACTTGTTATTCAATCAACGTGGACAACGTTGATTGAATAATTGATCATATCATATATAAATAATTGATAAAGAAATAATTGGCAATATTTCATCGTCAATGAGTAGCGGTTCTGGCGACAGATTGGTATAATATTGTCACGGAGCACCTGGTTCTGTGCCCTTGTGTTCCCTTCAATGTCCAAGTCACACAACACTAACTATAATAATGAAGAAATCGCAGTAAGGAACCTTAGACTTGGCACGATTTTGTCTAGATTTCATTACTTTTTATAGATAAGCAATCAGCTCCATCGAGACTTATCAAGTTTTTTTTACAGAATGTTTTGGTGGGATAAATTAAACCAGAGTGGGTTTTGTACGATGAAATGATCTTATCTATAAGACTTTTTGTTACTGACGAGAAAACCCAACCAACAACAATCAACTATTAAAAGCAATGACTAATGACGCGCGTTGATTAATTAATATTCCTTGAAAACATCAACTGGCGGTATACGATACCAGTTGTCACTCTAGATCTTGTGGCTTTCAACATGTCATTACTTGATTACTCACACACGTTGTAGAGAATCTGTTTGTTAGATCAAAACATAATGTTTCAGTTAAAATTATTGTATACGTAATCCAATATCTACTAATGGAGTTTTGACTCGGTATTTGACATTATTTACAAATAATTACAAAACAATTTTTTTACCTAAGTACGTGACTTAGGTAAAAAAAATACGTCTTTGAATTTTGCTTTTGCCAATCAAAAATAGTTTTTATTTTATGTAACAAAATCAGAAATTACAGCTTGTTGTTACAGCTTATCTTTTATCTGTATACATAAAAACCGCGAAGCACCGGCAGTGTAGAATAGTACCCCCTCTGCATCAGGTGTCGTAAGAGGCGACCAAGGGACCAGAACCGACAGATGGCGTTTTACAATTCGAATCAATGTAGCTCAAATGCACAGGGCAGGGATGGGCAGCAGCATCCCCACCGCGAAAGCTGCGCTCTACGATTGCCAACACGCTAGTCCAGCGCGGCAATTATGGGCAAAATTCCCCCTTTCTTGGGGAGGCCTATGTATGTATGACTTCTAATGGCTGATATTATGATGATGATGAAAAAAGGAGAAGCTGACTGACAGATAAATCAACGCAGGGCCTAAAGTATGACAGTAGAAACTTGAAATTATGTACTTTTTAAACGGAGGGAAACACAAAGAAAGGATTTTTAAAATTTTTCCCCCTAAAAAGGTTAAACGGGAGTGCAAAGTTAGTATGAAACTTTGCTGTATTTGAAGTTATTCGAATGAATTTCAGTATAAAGGTTCTTCATGAAATTGCATGAAAAAAGTGTTATATATATATATATATTTACATGGCGCATAGTTAGTATGAAAGTTTTACAACTTGACGCAGGTGATACCGCGAGGCGCTGCTAGTATATTATGAATTAGTAAATAATGTACATTTCATATATAATATAACAACTTAAGCATGTAAGAAGCACTGGTACTTATGAATATAGATCCATCAGAAACAAGGCAGCTTAAATATTACAAGCTGGAGATGTCTCTTGACCTATGAAGCCTATGTCCAACAGTCGACTTGCTTATGGTTGATTTGATAATGAAGATATTATTGTATTGGTGGAATTTACAGCTATATTTATATATTTTACAAACATTAAAACAATATAACGTGTGCCAAACAATATACCAGTGAGGTGCCCCGACATTGACAGGTATCAATACGATTGTAATGACACATAAAACTTTAAATGTTTTCTTTATTTGTAGAGAAATATAGCCAGTATAAAGGAAATTATAAGTTAGATGTACTTTTTATACGTAACATGCATGCACTTGACTGTTTATAAGAAATGCCATTGCCGATAATAGAATGCGGTCCATCTGTAATAATTACAAACGCGACATTCCCTGTAAACCGCCATCGCGTGATCGCAATTTTCTTCTTACGTCACACGCTTTCCTTGGAAGTGTTGTTTTCGATATTTCTAATTTGTGCGACACTTCCCTTAACTTCTGATGGGGCTTTTAACAAAATTTGTTTGTGAGCACGTTAATGGAATAAGGCGTTGCCTTTGGGTTGTTTAATCGCCCAATGTGACCGTATCAATTGTTGGCGATGGAAATTTGTGGCTATTAATAGAACTATTACGGCCGATGGGAGTTTAAAAGCCAGAGTAAACTTTATTGATGGTTGGGTAATGGTTAGTGACGTCTTTTCACGTAACTGTTATGCAATTGCTCCCACTGCATTAACACAGACGTACATCTACGCGTTAATTAACCAGTTAAAATTGCCTATCGGCAATATTATAGCACGACGCCTCTTTAGATTTACATTGTTCTGAATTTTCCTGATGTTTGCGTCCATAATCAAAATACAAACGCCTTTTAGCCCCGTAAAATGAGAATGCGTTAACGTAGCCATCCCACAGAGTGATAATCTAAACGTAAACTCTTGGATGAGTCAAAAATTTCTAGCCATTTATCGTTTTAACCTATGATATAAAATTCATTTACGCGTTCAGACGCAAGAGGAAGAGATGCATTAGAAGGCCTGCATGTAGAAAGTTAGGATAAACTGTACGAAAATATAAAAAATGAGTTTGTAAAATTAATCTCTTCTTTATCTTTAGTATACCCGTCCGAATCTCTGTAAACTGAATGAAACTGTTAACTCAATAATTCAAATCGAAACAAATGTGTAGCAATTATAAAATGTTTTCGCACAAATGGCAGTCCATTTACATAATACGGTAATTTGCGGAGATTTCGTGCGGCCCCATTCGATGACGGTATTACTCAGGAGTCGAGCCTTCCCTTGATAAATGTCTAGGCCCCGCTAATTTGTTGCCAAACTAAGTTATTTTTGGGATCTGGGCTATGCCAAAATGTACACACAGCAAATGAAAATGAACCTGAGAATAAAATTCGCAGAAATAAGCCTTGAGAACATTTTGGTAACATCGGCTTTTCCCTGGGGTGTAATGAATGTTTCTATAATAAAGATGAGAAATGTACGTACATTAATTATGAAATACATTATGTTTACCCTAACATAAATGTAAATATTATAAAATGAGGTTGGTATCCGGGTGGGTTATTTTTTTCTATTTAGAATAAGCTACAAAATTAATTTACGATACGGTTTCTGACTATCATGTACGTTATTTTAAACGGCATACATGTTTTTTGTATATATTTATTAATTTATGATCTGTTGCCGGCAGATAGCAGATTAATACACGCGAAACAACGTAGTAATCTACGCTGACTACTTTTTACCAAGTTACGCTCTGCGATTAGTGATATCAATCGCAAAAATGTGCGGTTCTTTCTGTTCTATGCCCAACAGTGGAGGTCGTTCGTCTTATATTATGACTACGAACATGAATAATTGGCAATTCAATAACAAAGTTATAGATCAAATAGAAAGAAATTTTCAATACGGATATAATAATTCAAAATACAGTTAGCACAGATTTTATTACAGGCGATATATTTAAATATTATTTAATGTCATATGAAAAGGTGCGCGTCATATGAAAAACATACATAATCATCACAGCAACTGTTGTAAGACCATTGCTGGACATGGACCTCCTCAAAAAGGGGGATTTGCCCATAAATTACTACCCTGTGCAATGTGTGTTGCACAGCAGTACAAACTTGGGAAATTTGCGGCGGCGGAATTGCTGCTGCCCAACTCCGCTCTGTTTTATGAGCTTCCGCCACTTGTCGGTTCAAGTACCTCAGTCGCCTGATACGACATCTGATAAGGGAGATATAATTCTACTCTGCCTGTTTCCCACGAAAGATATTAATTTAAAAATGTATGGCCGCACTAAACTTACCGGTTTCTATGTAGAGTAACATATAAAGTTAAAGGATATTTTATAAAATCCCCGAAGATCAGGACAAACGAGTCGAAATACCCTGTAACAAGTTGTCGCTGAACAAGGAAATATTGCAAATACAAAAGCGGCACGTGGAAGTTTAATGTAAAAAGGAAATGTGAAAGAAATTAAATGGTAACTTACAATGTAGTACGCGTGCGTGTTTTTAGGGCACCGGGAAAATGTTCTATATGAAAAAATTCAAGTGATACGTGTTTTCCATTCTTGAAAATTTCGGAGCCATCTTTGTTGTTACGAACTTACTGAGTTACGAATGAAGATCGCTGACTGAAGATCCGAGACTGGCTTTAGGTACCTACGTTGATAATATCACCTTTGGGAGAACATACTCGTATACTACAATAAACAGACTGATTCATCATGTCAGCCATTGGAAATCCACTGTTGGACATAGGCCTCTACAAGATAGGAGGAATGTTGCCTATAATTGCCGCGCCTGGGAAAGCGTGACTTACGATATGGGGATGCTGTTGCCCATCTCCACCCTGTGAATTTGAGCTACACTGTTTTGGATAGATAGTCGTCTCTTACGATACCTGTTGCAGCGAGAGGTACTATTCTACTCTGCCGTTATTGCTGTTAGGTAATACAGGATAACAATTAATGACCGTTCATTTAATATCAACGCTACATCCTAAGTTTTAGAAGTAGAATGAGTGCGTAGAATTTATTATATATGTATATGAATATATAATATTATATATTATATTTAAAGTTAGTATGTTGTTGTAATTTCTTGGTTTCAGAATTTATTTTACATTAGCGGACCCGACAGACAATGTATTGTCTTAAATTGAGTTATAAACTAACTTATCTCTTGAACTGGATCAAATTGTATACAGTCAGCAAAAAGATATTAAAATCAGTGCAGTAGTTAAGAAGTTCAATCCGGACAAACGGCGTGACATACATCACCGAGGAATATATATACATACATAAATAAATAAATTATACGTCATCATATCAGCCATTGGAGGCCCACTATTGGGCATAGGCGTCCCGAAGAAAGTAGGAATTGCGTGTATGAGTCATACAACCATTATTATTTATTAAAATCCCGCTTATTTATTTTCTTTAACACCTACGGTATGACTAAACAAATCTGGATAGAATTTGACACTGATTATTAAAAGTCTACTTTTACACACATTACCTAATCTTTTTCAAAACGTTCCCGTATTAAAGATCCAACAAAGACTTCTTCCCGAAATAACAACAGTTCTTCAAGGATGAGATAAATATTAAAGACTAGTAGATCATACCCGTGACTTCGACCGCCTTCTTATCGCAAGGAAAAATTTATCTCAAAATCTCTAGTAATCCCTACTATCACTACGAATATAATAAATGCGAAAGTAACTCTGTCTGTCTGTTACGCTTCTCCGCTTTAACCTCTCAACCGATTTTGATGAAATTTGGCTTTGAAATTTTTATATATATATATATATATATATTCTAGCTTATTTTCGAAACTTCTTTCCAATTCAGTTAATCCTTACTTATATTATAAATGCAAAAGTTTGAAAGTATGCACATATGTTATCTGTTGTCATGACGGGACGGATAAACAGATCTTGATGAAACTTGGTGCAAAGGTTATTGATGGCAGTCTCTACAGATAAGCTATATTTTATTCCGATAACATATTCCCGTGGGATAGATCTGGGTTTATCTTTATCTCTATTTAAACGATATTACTTTTGCATAGTTAAGCTGTCAGGGAACGACACAAAGCTTTTCACAGAATAACAAGATGTCTGATGTCCGTAACACAAGTGCTTTAAGTGACTTATCACGGAATCAGGTCAATTTAGGAGATGTTGTGGTATGAGGGATTCTTCTTTCTATATATAACAAAGACCATGATAGACGAAATTTCAACATATTTAATTGATTTTTTAACTATATCAACAAATGTTACTTACACTGTATTGAGCTTTCTCAGACGATTCAGTATATGTAAATTACCATAACGTTAAGTTTTGGTTTTAGTCGCTGTCAGTCAGTTAATTAACTCAAGTAAAACGTTTTAAACAACTAAAAATTCATCAAACAATCAAATTATAAGCAAATCAATTTTATAAATATTATATTATTTTAAAAAATCAAATACAACGTAGCGGTGTATAAGCATCGTGGCCGTGAGGTACCTGCAGAGTAGAATAGTACCTCCCACTAGCAAGAGGTGTCGAAAGAGGCAACTATGATACCAGAACCGACAGATGGTGGTATATCCATCAAAAACAGTGCAGCTCAAATGTACAGCCCCTGCCGTGATATGCCCTGCCGCGAAATTATAGGCAAAAAACCTTGGCTAGTATGATGGTGATGATGAAAACTTCGACCTGTTTTTAACAGAAGAGGAGAGTCTTCTGTTAGAAACTAATAAATATTTTTATGGGCTATGAAATCATTTTCTAATATTCAGTTATTTATGTGTATATCGCTCGATTTTAGAAACGAAACACTGAAACACAATACTTGGGCTATAACGCATTGATATGTATCCGTGAGTTATTTATGGTGGATTCAAATTTAAATTACAGCCTCTTCCAACAAGTATCAAATGTACTAGCTTAATGAACACTTCTGTATATCGAGTGAGAGGAAACCAAAAACTTTTAAGTCTAGGCTAGTCCTTCGGAATTTGTGCACTATTACTAGAGTTGCCATATTAAAATTATCACCATTTATTTCTACAGGCTTTCATTAACCTTACTTGTAAGTTGCTTTATATCAGAGTTCTTCTGCTTCGATTTTGACCCACTAAAACGTAGATTTAATTCAAACTGTACACTTATCAAGAAAAATGATTTGTCAAGTTTATTTCATTATCCTGATAAGGATTGCCATGCATAAATAATTTTCTCACATATCCTCTGTGTCTCATAGTACGTCGAACTAAATAGTGAATAATAAATATAGTTAGATAGACTGGCGCTTTGTGTCATATTTTGTATATCGAGCAACCTAGACTTTTTCACAATAATATAAGCATGTTTTTATCACTACCTATTTAATTTAATAAGGTTTTTGGTCTGTTTGATCAGCGAACGATAGGTCTACAATAAAAATAAAAAAGCTAATAATATTCGTATGAGATAATCATCAAGTTGTATAGCTTTAGAATCACCCTAATAACTATTGTTTAAGAAGTAATTTAAAGTTTATGTATAGCGGCAAGTATCCCATACCCTTAACACAATATTTTAGTACTTCTCCAACAAACTGTTAAAAGGAAGGAACCGCAACTTTCAGACCAATATAAAAAAGCCATTTTAAAATTTGAAAAAATATCTCTTATAAGGCTCCCTTGTTTCTTTATTCTATAAAAACCTTCCTAATATTTTACAAAAGAAATAGTATCAATTCTTCAACCAGCGCAGATTAGACACAATACGAGTGAAATTCGCGTAAGTTGTCCAGGATCTCAGTGTAACTGGGAAGTGCTTGAGTTCTGTAAAACATACATCTTTAATAAAATAACATAATTTTCACGGTAGGTTGATAAGCAAAAAAAAAAGAATCCTTATAGGATCAATTTGTTCGTCTCTTTATCTGTCACAAAATCAATATTCTAAGTTAGCCTGAAAGAACAATCGGGTACGCTTGTTTCTACATTCTAGACGGAAACAAAATAATAGGGTTTCTACTTTTCGTAGAGCAAGAACTATGAAATTTGGCAAGGTATATTATGCTGCAGATACAAAACATCCGAAATTTCTGTTGCGTAGTGTTTAACAAACCATCATTGACAACTCTTCTTATTTGTTTCTTACTAACACTGCATATTATTTAAGTATTAAACGGTTTTATATTTTATCAAAACAAAGGATGCTCGATGTAAAACTGCTTCTCAATAAAATGGATCCACTTTGCCATCACCCTCTACGTGTAAAAGTGATATGACATTTTGTCTCAAGGGGTTTATCGTTCGTAGACAACGAAGGGAATCAATATGAAGAATCAGGGGTACATCTATTTTTGGAAATTTCTCGGGGGAATCTGGTTTATATACATATCCCATCTTATTTTAAATATAGAGGTGTACGATCCTTGGAGACTGCTACTAATATGTCGCCATTTTAGTTGCTTACGGATTGGGTATAGTTAAATATTATTTTCTATACTCTTGCTTACATACTGAGAACTCGTTATTAGAATTTGATATAATATGTTTTATCAAACTTGTAGCTTGTATATTAAAATGTTTAATACTAGGGACCCGTCTAAGCTTCGCTTATTTTTTTGATATGTTCATTCAAATTAGTCGTAGGTTGGCTGATTCAACAAAATTATAAAACACAAACATAAATTAATAGTATTTGCAGAACACTTCATACCTGACTTTGAGGTTTACTGCGTACAAGAATCGAACCGAGGAGTTTTTTGTGATTTTGGATCTTCAATGTGTTTCTTGAGTTTACTTTCCATCTTATTTAATTGTCATATTTACCTAAGATTTAGAGAAGACGCCATGATTACATATACCTACTGAACTTTCAACTTAGGCATAACTAAAACGCAATGAACACTAAAGAAAAACATTTAAAAATTGAATATAATGCAAAAATCACTACAGATATAAACAACGGTCTCCACCGCGTCCTTATAACCGGTATTTATATGATTGTACGTATTATGGATAGCAGGACGGAATGATAAGGAAATGTAGAATTTGTGTGATTATTTAACGTTGTTATTATGTAATTTATAAAAATATGAAATTTCTTGTTGAACTTTATGCGAAGAGAACCTGAAACGGAGCACCAGTGAACTATTTGAAAAAAGAAATGTTATATGTACACGTCGAAAATGAAAATGAATAATTTAAATTTTTCAATGAAAGAGACCACTGCCATCTACCGAACAGTTCTTGTACTTCTACGTATCCATACTTTTTTTTATTAAAAGAACTATATTAAGCTTCTGCATACCATGCATGCGAATAATTCTCAAGTGGGAAATCAAATGAATGGACCGTTAGTCATAATCGAGATATGTATCAAAGCCGTGTAGAGGAAACACTGGCGATTCTTGGTAAACAGTAATCATATGGCGCCAGCCCACAGTAATTGCCACCTACCTGGTATCCTGCGCATGTATGTGTTATGCGCTCTATTTATGTATGTAAACAAATAGTTTCTACGTTCTATAGGTTTCTAACAAATAGTTTCTTTCTTTCTCTACGAATTTAATTACACAAAGACGCGAAAATACATATGATCCACAAAGCACCTTTTAAATCCCAGTATTATTAGGAGTTATCTATTATTTCAATATATATAGTAAACAAAGCATTTCGTAGCATTTTTAATTGTGTAATTCTTTGAATAGATTTTATCTCGATGACTTTCATATAAATTGTAATACTACTACGCACTACAATTATTTAGACGAGTTATAAATTTCGGATAAACTCTTCTCTAGAATCATACACAAAAGATATATCATCACTTGTGTATGTATATTTCTACTATATAAGTATATCAAACCTATATTCAAGATGCCAGTGAGACAAATCGATTTTCTCACACAAACATAGTTTAGAATATCAATGAAGTACCAGGAGCATATAAGCTAATAGGTAATATTTATGTACCTGGTTTTCTGCGCATTCGCCACTGCACCGGCGGCGGCGCCGGGCTGCCGGTGCCCGACGATGCCAGCTTGAGGCCGTCACCTGCAAAAACAAGTATTATATAAAAAATCTGATCGTGGATTGATTCAAGATCGCCGTAAGAAATAATTTAAAAAACATTTTAACGTTTTTTTTACTATCACTTCAGTAGTATCGGAATCGACCCGTTTATATGAGAACTTCCAAATATGCTTTGGAGTTCATGGCCTTAATTTAGGGCACATAAGACAAAAAATGTAGTTGCTGTAGCTAAAGTCCCAAAACATGCGTGTTTGCGTAGCACATAATTATGTTGAATTAGAAATGTTGATCAGATAAATTAACTGTCTCAAATGAGTTAATACATAATATTATATACTCTCGGAGAAAAAAAATCGAATACAACTGATATATTAGGTAGATTCAGTTTCATGTTTGATTTATTATACTTTAATATTAGTATCATGTCGTTGTTTTGCAACGGGCATACCTTAAGGGCATACCTGGAACAAATACACAAAAGATTTACAAAAGATGCATAACATTCATGTTAACAGTGACATCTAGCGGCAATATTTAGAATTTGTACGGAGAGCGACGCTAGAAAAGCGAAAATGGAAACCGTGCTAAGGGAAATCACTTGCTTCTTAGCGGCAGCTTGTTGACAGTATGATTGCGCGCCACTAGATGGCGTTAAAACATATTTCTGTAGAATCTCGAACGTAAATAAAATCAAAATTTATATTTTACATTAAATATTTTTACGATTTATGCAAAAGTATTTATTACATGCTGGACCCTTACAGCTATTTATTACGACAAATATTTATTGTTTATTCCCAAAGCACTTTAATTCTGAATTTAAATAAAAGGAAAATAGTTATTAATACAAATATTGAATTCAGCTATCTTTAGAATAGTGACACGTGACTTTATTTTCGTTTATAAAATAAACGGTATAAAACGTTTACTACAGCGTTAGAAATGTAATATCGTGTTATCATTGGGCTTAATTATTAAGTTGCCAATTATGACATACGCAGTGTTAGAACTTATGCTCCGATAAGTAATCATGTTTCATAATAGTTATCGCAGCGCACGCAAGGAAAGGAATTTTTAGGTCATTATTTTTGATTTTTTGGGATGTATTAGAAGATTTTGTACGGACCTCCGATATTTTTGTTCAATATAAAATAAAGCCCAATCAGTCAGTATTTATCTAGTGTTCTTCTAGTGATTGGATGTTGAAATCAGATGATGATTGATGGTTACCATATCATTTACACGGAATTTTTCAATTCAAGCTTATGAACTTTGACCTCATAATAATGCATAATATTGTTTAGAAGTATGAAAATATTCTAAAATACTACATTTTTCTAGAGGTTAGGCTAGATATTTTCAAACAACATGAATATGACTTCTGGTAGACTGTTACATTATTAGCGAGTAACCTAAGCTATATTTAATTCATATATTCTAACGGAAAAGGAATCGCGGGTGAAACGCGACTAGTATTGGTATAAAAATAAATTTGAGGTACGTTGCTATTATTGGCAGGTTCTTCTTGAAAATTAAGTATGCTAATTTTCACAGATCACTTTTCGCTGTGTGGCATTTGTCCACCCGACAAATCGTATATTTATTTATTAAATAATCACTCTCTTCATACTAGCCATCGGACTTATATAGGCCTCAAGAAGGGGGGGGGGCATAAATGCAGAATTCGCAATAATTCGCTAAGCAATGGATCTGCATTTGTTCGGATGAATATACCGCCATCTGTCGCTTCTGGTACCTTAATCGCCCCTTCTGAGACCTGGTACAGGGGGAACCTAACGGCTCAAAAAAATACTATTTAGAATTGATATGATTGCAGTGCCACAGTATTATAATAGACGTCCAAAACTTCATTACATCTTCCCGTGAATGCAATACGTAACACGCGACATATTTATGGGCTATTTTCCCAATTTGGGAAAAGTCTTTTAATAACTCGATACAGTAAACAAGGGGACATTGGAATTTCAAATTGCACCCAAATTTAGATACAATAGGTAGGTATTACAACGAGTTCGCGTTCATGCTGAACAGAAATCATAATAAAAGTAGACATAATATGATACATATACCTATGTACGTAGATATATAGATATAGCACACAAACATATAATCCGCATAATTTGACCTGGCTGATTTAAAGCCACTGACGGAAATTCTCTCAAATTTACTGAGGCATTCAAAGGTTATTAATATATCAACACTGTTATACTACGTAGCATCGAATTCCCTATTCCAAAACGTTCGATTTATTTTTATTCCGTCATGAATATACGGACAAATCGCGTGGTGGAATTTCATTAAACTTTGTAATATTCTCGAAACAATTTGCTTGCGAACATACGAAATAACTGAACAGATCAGTAAAATAACTATCGAGCAAGACTTTAGAACGAACAATGACCGTTGTACCATGATTTTTTTTGTTATAAATTTTAAATAATTACTAAAATATTGAATTAATGTATTTGTTACTATCAAAATTAAACACCTTTAAATTGGATGATCAGACATAATTGTGATGTCATACATATTTCGTAATGATTCATTCAAGGAACACGCTACCTACAACTTTCATATTAGATTTCGTGAGAGAAGCGGATATTTTTATTGTTAAGTATTGTGCATGTATTACGAATTTAATTATATATTTGGATAATGATTTCATATTTTGCATTCTATTTTAGCATCACCAATAATATTTCCTCTGTGAGACATAGAAGAGACCGCAAGTGAATTTCAACAGCAGGACCAATTGAATCCAGTCTAGCGCAATCCTTTGAGTTATTGTAAATCGGAATGGTTCATCCTACGGTTCACTTGCCACTGCTTATGAATTAAATAAACAAAATATTTATTTATTAATTTAACTTTTTTGCACAAAATGTTACAAAATGTACAAATGGCGGACTTAATGCCAGGTGGCATTATTTCCTAGTCAATCATTGTGTGTCTCTGTGTGTGTATATATATATATATATACACATATACATAAAATAACGTACATCAGAAAAAATAAAATATATTGTATGCATATTCACTATTGCCGCTGCAGTAGTAGTTTGAGATGGACTATGTAACAAGTAACACTATAGAGCGAAAAATCTTTGACTGGCGGATACTGACAATCCGATAAAAGTCATGGAATACTGATGGATGAATGGGTAGACTCGTATCCGATACTAAAGGGGTCCCTTGGTACGGTAAAAACATTTACCGTTCAACGATAACCAAGTCAGTTATCTATTACGATAACAAAATAACTAACTAGCTATTTGATTTTTAAAAGGATTTGTTGTTTTATTTAAATAATAACATATGAAGGGTATTTGATAAGCGGTATTGTAGTGCATATAGAATGCGTGCTAATACACAATCGATGACTTTAGTGCAAGTTTGCAAAAACGTAGGCATCGTTTGCTAGAGTTGGGCGTAATAAACAACTTATGTAATCGGACGAACAATCAGATTAAAAGTAATCATGATTACTATTAATCATAATTGAAGTAGTCATAGTTACTTATAATCTAGATTACTCATGTAATCTTAATCTTGATTACAGTAGTTATTAATCAATACTCAGTGCTCAACTGAGTTTATATAGTTGTTAATTGAGGAATTCATTATTATATTTAATTAATATTTTATTGAGTTTCCTATTAAGTGATTATTGGTATTAAGATAATAAGAAATTGTCCTTGGGTCCAGTTGAAAGACTGTTCTCATATGTAACTTTGACCAATTCTTCAAAGTCTCACAAACTTTCAGATGAAATGTTTAAATCAAGGATGTTATTGAAATTAAATTTGAGCCACACATCATTCTGATAATGACAAGGTTTTTGGGTAAGATTAATAATCCAAACATTGATTGAAATTTATGAGCAGTCTCATTAAAAAATAAAGATAATTTTATTCTTATGTAAAATGTGTTTTTTTTTTACAAAATTTGCACTGTTCTTAATCAATCACGATTACGATTACAAATTAATAATATTATTGACCAATATGATTACTTTCTTGATTATTTTCTGTGATCTATAATCATGATTACAAATTACAAATATTAATCATTATCCTTAATCATTAATCTCATTACACTTTGCCAAACTCTGGCTTGCGTACTTCCATTCTCTCAGCCGGATTCTGAAACTACACGTTTGAAGTTTATATAGTTGTAGTTTTAAATATAAACTTTCTTAATGTTGCATAATTTAGTATAATAAATGATGTTTATTTGATTTTCTATCCGTAAGTGCATAAATATTCAAGTGATATCACTTAGCTGGCTGTGCCCTGCGATTTTCCTTTCCCGTAAGCATGTGGGAGTTAAATATACGTTTCTCGCTTATTATTTAACTTTCAATTCGTGAAAATGTTTTGAAAAGTCAGTATAATTGCTTCAGCTGAAAGTAGATAATGTAGCTTTCTACTACTAAAAGAATTTCATAAATCGTTTCAGTAGTACAATGAGAACATTTGTTACAAATAATGTATATTTCTATCTAATATTTTATCTTTATATCATTAGTATAGATTACAGCGTATTTTAAGATTAGTCAAGCATAGTTGCACTTAAACAGATTTGTTTACACGTGGACAAGGCCTATTATGCACTAAGCTCAAGAATACTAACTACATTCCGAGGAACTGTTATTAAGTGCAATCCGAGGCACCTATAACATTCACTGCGATACAACGTCATAATTATATCCTTACATACAATCCGCTAATGTGAAGCGGCAAGGCTAAGATTAAACGTAGGAATAATTGGAATGACAAGTATTTGTATTGTTCTGTAATTGTGTTCCATGATTTCTAAATAATTATATATTAGTTTCACAAAGTACATTGGGCAACTACGGCGACTTTTGTTTTAAGGATAAACTTTTGACAGTAAAATTATTTCCACACGAAATTGTTAGAAAATCGAAAGATCGTATTGCGATTGTCAATTGATTACAAACGAATAGCGCTACACTAGTGCAGAAAAAAACAAGTGAACTGTTAGCGCGGTTTTCAAGTAGATGCGATTACCTGCACGGAAGAACGATATTTTATTGGATATTTTATTATAAAAAGATTGTAAACTTGTAATTACTGTTATTTAATTAAGATTATAGTTCATGCGACTACTCTTTCTTATCGTCGATCTGCTAAACGACGCTAACCATAACTTCTTCGAAAAATACCATCAACTAATAAAATACATGTCTATACTATGAGTATATTCAAAAATCTATAGTTTAGTATATATTTTTTTGTCATCTAGTCGTCTTCTTCCCTTGTTCCGGAAAAGACAAGGGTTCATCTCAGATACACTATACAGATAGCACATACTTTATGTTTGGATTCTAATAATTCGGGAAAAGTCTCTTAATAACTCGATACAGTAAACAAGGGGATATTAGAATTTCGAATTGCACCCAAATTTAGATACAATAGGTAGGTATTACAATGAGTTCGCGTTCATGCTGAACAGAAATTATAATAAAAGTAGACATATGATACATATACTTATGTACGTAGATATATAGATATAGCACACAGACATACAATCCGCATAATTTGACCTAGCTGATTTAAAGCCACTGACGGAAATTCTCTCAAATTTACTGAGGCATTCATAGATTGTAAATATATCAACACTGTTATACTACGTAGCATCGAATTCCCTATTCCAAAACGTTCGATTTATTTTCATTCCGTCATGAATACACGGACAAATCGCGTGGTGGAATTTCATTAAAGTTTGTAATATTCTCGAAACAATATGCTTGCGAACATACGAGATAACTGAACAGATCAGTAAAATAACTAGTTAATAGACAAGGGTTCATCTCAGATGTCTAAACTATTCGTGACAGAACTTTGCACATACTTTATGTTTGTAAAGGAATTACGGTATCGCGTCGGAGAAATACTCGTAGGCAAGTTGAAGTCAAACCAATTCCAATGAGGGTAAAGACTATTACTATCTTACTTGTTTCTTAATTTTTCTTGGGCACACGATTTAATATTCTCATAATGAAACTCTTTCGACTGATTTTATTATTTTACTCATACATTTTTTATAATCAATTCACACAGCATCTCATACATTGACTTCGAGATAAGCAACTATAGAGTACTCGTGTTACGGATACATACGAAGTACAGATTCATATTTGCCCTGGATGGGGATCGAACCTATGTCCTTGGCGCATAGATAGGGACGAACACGCTATTGAATCATATTTTAAGTTAATCTACACGTATTATCTACGTCTATTCAGACTTGTTCTACCAATTACTTTGCTATCATGTCTAAAACTAAATTATAGAGAAAATAAACTTTGTAATACGTAGTAATATAATATCCTCTCATATAATAACCGTAAGATTAAACAGCCGTAAAATCAACACGAACACCACTGCACCAACAAACAGAACTATATTTAGTGTACTATCCAACTATATACTACCGTAAATAGAACGGATTCACGGACAGACATAAACAATTTACTGTTCTTAATGAAACTGTTGGAACTTTGTGTTCGTTCTCTAATTACTGCTGGTCCTTAGTGAGTTTTCTTGTTAATGTACAATGACTATCTTATTAAAAAGAGAGTAATTTATACATAAGCCGTGGGGTAACGGCGGAATAGAACAGTACCTCCCTCTGTACCAGGTGTCGTAAGAGGCGACTGAGGTAAGGGATCCAATAGATGGCAGTAAAACCATCTGAAACAGCGCAACTTAAACAGGGTGGGGATGGGCAGCAGCATCTCCGTCGAAAGGTGCGCTCTGCGATTTCCACCACGCTTGCCCAGCGCGGCAATTATGGGCAAAAACCCCTCTATATGATGATGAATTTATTCGAATATACCTTCAATCTTCATATACAACTGTGCTTAATATAATAGGATTTCGCGAAATTTTACAACTAATAGTAGTGACCAAATTAAGAAATACTTATTATTTAGAGATATTACAAATATATTATATACTTTTACTTTTCTAGATCTTACAAAGGGATGTAATAGGTAAGTTAAGCAAACTTGTACATAGAATTATTCATTTTTAAAACTATCATCTCCAAATCTTTAGTATTATTTATATATTAATTTATATTATAAAGCTAATAAGATTGTTTGTTTGAACGCGCTAATCTCAGGAACCGCTCGACTAATGTGAAATAATTTGACAGTGTAGGATAATCCATCTATCGAGAATGGCTATAGAATATATTATATTTACAAAAACTTTAGGATCTATCTTAAAATTAATAAATAAATCTTTAAAGTCGCTATTCCCTCCAAAGTCACTGTTCCAGGTGGGCGAATTCCACAAGTGATATAACAATACTCTTTAATAGAATTAATTAGGCGTAATTTTTTATATTTATAAAGTTTATAAAATGTTGCAAGATTTTGTGAAAGTTTGTTGTAGGCGATTTTAAAATTTCAGCTAATCTAGGAAATAACAGCGATCGGGGCTTCGACGGGCCCGACTTTGCAGATGGTAGTGATCCTATCTTGCGCGCGCCAAAGGTCGTGGGTTCGACCCCCACTCAAGGCAAATATTTATTTGATGAATATTTTTTCCGAGTCTGAGTGTTTTTATGAGCATTATATTTGTATTTCCTTTGTTGTCCGATGTCTGTAACATATACTTTATGCTACTTATTTTTGGGTAAGGACAACTTATGAGAAAGCGTTTAAATTATTCAATGTGGTTAAATAATATGTAACCGAAGAACTAAATTAAAACTAGTAATATAAGAGTACATATGCTACTATTCCATTTACTACGTAACATTGTATCAAATTACAATACGACGACGGACCGGGCCACTAACAATATTATATATGCAGAAGTTTGTCTGTCTCTTGGCACGGACTAGCTTGATCCCCAAGGAAGAATATAGTGTACACGCGTGAGAAGTCGTGGCCAGAATGCTAATACTTTATACAACGAGTTTCATATTTTAGCCAGTTTACAAAAAAATGTGTATTAATTATCTACTTATGAACAAAGTATGTGCATTAGTTAATATTGTATATCAAATTGTTGTGCAGATTTGCATTCATCATTTTACATACACCTCCCCAAGAAAGGGAGAATTTTGCCCATAATTGCCGCGCCGGGCAAGTGTTGGCAATTGCATAGAGCAGCTTTCGCGACGGAGATGCTGCTGCCCTCCCCCGCCCGGTGCATTTTTACACTGTTTCGAGTGAATATACCGCCATCTGTCGGTGTTGGTACCTTAGTCGCCTCTTACGGTACCTAGTACAGGGAGAGTACTACTGGTACGTCTCGATGTATTGCTTTCTTTTATTACATTTATTTAAATAAGTACTCTGCTGCGCATGCTTGGTCTCGATAAACTTGAACACTTTTTTCACCAACAGATAAGTGTGATTTTTGAGGCTTATAGGCTCGATGTCGCAGATGGTAGTGATCCTAGCTTATGCGCCAGGGGACATGGGTTTGATGGACAAACATGTATATGATATATTTGTGTTTATTCTGTGGCTAGGTGTTAATAATATGTATTTAAGTATTATACTCATGATACCTAAGTTGTCTGTTATCCGTAACACAAGTACGGATTACAATAAGATTATTTTTTATATATTTTAGATAAGCTCATTTATTCTTTAATGAATAAAAACATGTAGAGTCATAAGTAATCACAACATGCCACTTATTTGGACTGCAAATTTCAATCAACTTTAACAAATTTAATAAATTCTATACTAGCTTTCCGCCAACTAATACGCGTGAACTTTACCGGGATTTAAAGAAAAAGATTTAAAGTACTCGAAAGATCACCAGTTACTTTGTGAAAGCATATTAAATACAGACCAGAAAAAGATAAATGTATAATTCATTAATACAATTAATTTATTTATTTTAGTTTTTCTTTTGTGTGTTGTACTGCATAAGGAATTAATTTGCAGCATCAAAAAGCTCTCCTACAGTCATGGTCGGGTTAACTCGTGGTCTGCTTTTGTAATGAGCTTTCTTCACAGTATATTCAAGCAATTTTGAGCTTAATGTTACACAATTAAAGTTTATTATTTATTCTGAAATTTTCATAGTTTTGAATAGGTCGTGCTACTTGAACTGTTTTGTATAAAATTAGCTTTGCGCACAAAACCTCGCCTGCGTGCACTTTAAATCATGGAACCGTACCCAGACTCAAAATCTGCACTCGTGTGAAGATTAATTCAAACTATCCACTGAAAACAAACAAGACGCATAGCATTGGCAATAAGAGCTAATTTTTTTACATTTAAAGCATGACGGAAATATCAATGTCTTCTACTCAATCAGACATATATATTTAATATGCAAATTGCATTGTGTTAAAATACTCTAAAACAATGCATCAATAGAGATAAATTATTATAATAAATAATATCTAAAGGTATATAATACCTACGCTAGTACTTAAAACAATATCATATAGTACATAATAAATTTATTTTATGTTAAGTTTAATTTACGTTGTTCATTAAAACCTCGATCCAAAAAGACCTAATTGCTCAAATAAATAACTGTTTCCCGATAAATCAGTCATACAATAAGGTCAAGCAAATGTTTGTACTATTAAAATATTGGCAAAGTATTAATCCACTGTGCAGTTCTAACAAACAGACGTTAACGGCGTCGAAGTAGAACAGCACAAAGTAGAAAAGTTTTAAGCTGTGTTGATAAATTGCCGGTCTGTTTGTAAAGTCGTTGAACAGCCGGCGTATCGGGCATGACGAGTTCTGTAAGCGATTTGTGTATTATTTTTGATAGCTAAGTCAAAGTTAAATTAACCTTTTTGAAGTATTCACCCACTTGGTTTCACACGATGCAATAATACAAACCAACTGTCAATTGTTCTGTTTATGATAAATATTAGAAAGAATCCAATTAATACGAGTACAACTGCCAGAATGAAGGAAAAAATTTATTTTGTACTTTGTCGTTGTGATATTAGCTTTTTTTGTATAATTTCTTAAATTTTACTAAACTGTCAATTGATATTGTAGGAATCAGTGAAAAAAAAAGATATAATGAAAAATCTTTTTAATGTCCTCACGATATATGATATACATATATTGGAAAAAAATACATCGATACCAAAAGATTCGATAATATCAGGTGAGATTAGTATAGTGTCCATTCTTTTATGAAATTTTGACATACATACTCGTATATAGTTAACGTGTATAGTTAACGGCGTCGAAGAAGAGTCCGTCATATTACTTATTTCTCTTTAACAGACGTCGTCCAAAATTCGTTAATTTATTTTAATCCGTGGGGACTTCACACTTTATTTTTCTCGTTCAGAAACAAAATTAAACAAAACCAGTACAACAGAATTAACTAACCATTGTGGCATTACCTAGTCTCATTCAGAAAACAAAGAGCAAACACTACGCTGTGCATATATTTGAATTCTGAACATTTTGTTGCAAACTCCGAGTTTATCTTGTGTTTTCGTCGCTTGGTAACATGAGTATTATCTTTATATATGAAATTAGGTGTCACTATGTTATTCCGGGACGAACTTCTAAACTACTGAACCGATTTTAATGCTTGTTTCTTTAGCATGTATAGTATGGTCCAACTTGACAGATAAGTTAGTTTGAATCAATGTAAGACAGGAAATCGGCTGTCGGGTCACACGTATTACACATTTATCGAAAACCCTAAGAAAATAATATATTTTTATAATAAAAGTTTTAATTCACATATTCTCTACTTGACGTCTAAGAACAATATCAAAACATCCCAAAGTACCTTTAAACTACATTGATTTTTTTCAGCTAGTTCCTATCTGTCATTGAGTACCGCGTGTGTTCCATCGAGATTATCAGATACTATAGATTTCTACCCGTTACGATTTTAGCATACCTCACTCGCTTTCTTCACTCGCAATGGTCCTTACATACACGCTCGTTTATTCTTAGTACTTCTGACCCGGCCCTTCTTGAAGACCTCTTTTACCTGGTTAAGGTATGTTCGCCTAAGAAATCTTACTCCATTTACTTCCCTATATATTTGTGCAGTCATTCTACTTTCATCGGTCCTTTCTACATGTCTAAATCCTATCAACATTCCATTATCTATTGTCATAACGTCATCTTCCACAACACGTCGATCTCTTAAGATAATGGGTACATTCCCTCTGAGGGGGAGGTAAGTAGATCTGTCATATGGCGCTATTCGGTTTCAACTATCACCATCTCAAAGCTACTTTCTGCGGCCTGCCTATCCAAAACGGAGCAATGACAAAAATCCGTTCATCTATTTTCTTTGGGGAAGTCTATATTCAGCAGTGGATATCCAACGGTTGATATAATGATTATTATGATGTCGATTAATTATACGCACTTTGGATTAAGCATGACAAATCTATGGTAAGCGAATTTATAGAGATGGGCGCAGATGGTAGTGATATTTGTGCGCCAAGGGTCGTGGGTTCGATTCCTAGCCAGAGCAAATAATTATATAATAATATTTATGTTTGTTTTATATCTGGGTGCTAAATATATATTTGTATATATTTGTATAAGTATATTTGTGATTTCTCTGTTGTCTGGCGTCGTAACACAAGTGCTTTAAGCGACTTACCACGGAGTCAGGTTAATGTATGAGATGTTGTGGGAATGCATTATTATTATAAATACTTTTAGGATAGGATCACAATCATATTAAGTTTGGATGTAGCCTTAAAACCCTTTGGGTCATCATCATCTGATGGATGTTAAAACTAAATGTAATAAGCAGGTGATACTAGCTTATAACGCGTATACTCTACGGGATTTTTTTAAAAGAATTCGTTGATTATTTATTATAGACATGTAATTAAATGGCTTTATAGTTCTATAAAATTAATGGTGAGTTCATACGATTCGCTATCCGCTCCGCCACTTCACAAGTGTAGTGCTAGACACGGGCAACTAACTCCAGGCCTGACCTGAAACTTAGTAACTTCGCTCCAACTCGGCTAATTGAGTACTGGTAAGTTAAACAGAAAGCGAACTTGGACAGTTCTATTAAGTTCAGAGGTTTATTTAGTCCTTTTTTTGTACTGTTTGTCTTTAAACTCATAATTGAAATATGATGTTAGGTTGCCCTAGATCGTTCAATGTGGTTAGGTAAAGTACGTATATATACTGCATCAAATTAAATTGTCATTGTTTTTTCCTCAACCTGATACTGAGATGTATGCTCTAGCACGTTTATTAATAAACCACCCTATTCCAGAGCATTCCTGAGAAACACATGGGCAGGCGGTACCCTTTAAGGTCGCCGGGACTGGACCTCGGCCTGAGTGGCCATTTCTGGGGACATCTAAATGTGGAGGAATGAGTTACACTAGCGCGGGGAAAGGAACTTTATGCGCGCGCCGGCGAAAATAGCGTGTGTAGTGTTTATGATTGAGGAATGACAATTAGAAGTGACTGACGAGGGTTTTATAGAACCGATACTATTGGTCAGTGTATCAAAGCGAGCGGAACTGCTAAGTTAAAAATTGTGTTGCTCACAAAGAAAAACAATCTATAATTAAGCTTCTGAAGTTTTTCTAACTACATTTTTTTCGACGGGCGAGATGGTGCAGATGGTAGTAATTCTATCTTGTGCGCTAAAGGTCGTGGGTTCGATTCCCACTCAGAGCAAATATTTATATGATGATATTTGTATTTGTTGGTTCCGTGTCTAGGTGTTATATATATGTATTTGAATTTGCATATTTGTGATTCTTCTGTTGTCTGGCGTCCGTAACACAAGTTATATATGCTATAAGCGACTTACTACGGAGTCAGGTCAATGTATGAGATGTGGGTATTATGATGTATGTATGTAGTAAGTATATGTAAGTTTGACCTAAAACTTATGTCTATTTAACCTCGTGTATCCCTTTTGCCAAGTAGTAATATACTTGTATTCATTTAAGTAACATATATTAATTTAATCCCGATCCGTTCTTCATAGTATTTATTTTGTATTTATTATTATGCTAATTATTATAAAAAATAAACAGAAAATACCATTGACCATTACATTTTATGATTGGGACAAGATCCATCACGCATCATCGGTCATCTGTAAGATACTCATAACAAATATATAGCCGTGTAATATCCAGCAGCAATACGAATAATACAGAAGAGTTCCGAACACGATTACTCTTGAGGGATTAAACGAGGTGACGGATGATACCCGTGCGCTGTAAAAATTACAGATAGCGAATTACTTTTGCAAACACGTAACAAGAGTCACGTCAAGTGCGAGTGGAATATTTTGTATCCGTATCTTTTATTTTTAATTTATTGAGACCACAAACAAGTTTACAATACTTACTTAATCTTAAACTTACTACGACTTATATTATATAAATCATTGTAAACCCAACTTGCTGTTCGAATATTACATTTAGGAGTTATATATGGCAATACTTGTATACTGTTGTGCAGTAAGGAAAAAAAAACACCTATGCATGCAAAAACTAGAAGGTAAGGTAAGATAAGAATTATTTATATCGTAAGATTTACTAATGTTGCATCGGTCATATAAAAATAAATGACAATTGTATATGGCAAGCATTAATTGCCGTCGTGCGACTTCAATCAGGTTTTTTATAGGAAAACGTTCTCAGCTGGACTTGCTCAAGTAGTTAGTTAGCTTACATTAGCTAGCTTCGTGCTAAATTACAAAACGATGATATTAGATTACATAAAGCTTGATCTAGTTATGCCTTTTTTTATGGCGCAAATGGCAGTGATCCTATCCTGTGCGTCAAAGGTCGTGGGTTCTATCCCCACCCAGGACAAATATTTATAAGAGTTAAATATGTGTTGTTAAGTATTATATTTGTGGTTCCTCTGTTGTCTGACGTCCGAAACACAAGTGTTTAAAGCGACATATGAAAGAAAAATATTCGCCTATTTTGCTTGTGAAAATTTTATTTTTTTACCTAAAATATAAAAGGCTAAATTAAATCCGCGTATAGAGGTTTTTAAAACCTGAGAATAAGAAATTCTGATTTCATTGTTTTAAGCTTATTTTTACTTTTGTATTGTCTTTGTCAGCGTCCATATAAAAAAGTAATTTTCACTGACGAGCAGCAACGATACAGAATATATATATGGAATCCTAAACACACCTGAAATTGGAATTCTGCGGAATATTAGATATTCATATAATATAGGTTTTCCTAAACTGCACACGTCACTCTTCCTGGGGAGATAAAATATATTTTACCTTTCACCTTTAAGTTTCTTCATAACAAGAAATATTCTTAGGAAAATGTACAAACTTACGTTTTACGACGTTTTTCTGTGTATGGTAAGAATTTATGGCTAGTTTTTTGCAATAAAAACACGATTACTGCCATGTTATGGTACAGAAAACTGCTAGACATGAAAATACGTAAACACATACAAACATACATCACAATTGTGTCTCATTGGAGTAGGCAGATACTACGGATCATACGCTACGATCTTGGCAAACTCTTTCGCTTGCCTTACTCGCTTCAATCGGTTTATATACGCTCGTTTATTCTTGATTATGGTGTATTCGCCTAGGCCACCCTACACCAACTAATTCATTCGCTTCCGCTCTATATATTTGTTCAGTCATTCCACTTCATCCATCCTTTGTACATGTTTAAACCGTCTAAATATTCTTTTCTCAATTGTTCTCACAACATCATGTTTTACACCATATTGATCTTATTATACACGAGAACACCTCAATCGAGTTTCTCAGCAGGTGGGTCTTAAAATAAATATGGAGAAGACTAAATCAATGTGCGATGCCCATGTTGTATAAGCTAAGAGCTCGCTTCTTGAAGTTGTTGACTCGTATGTATGGATCGTACGTATAGGACAATTAGTCCAATTAGGTAAGTCCATCTTCAATCGCCAAATCCAACATGGCTGAGCAGCGTTCGGAAAACTGCGAAACATCTTCTCGTCCGACATACCTCAGTGTCTCAAGTCGAAAGTTTTCGACCAATGTGTGTTACCAGTGATGACCTATGGCAGCGAAACGTGGTCTTTTACCATTGGCTTTCTTGGCCAACTGAAAGTAGCTCAACGAGCTATGGAGAGGGCAATGCTCGGAGATTAACAAAACCAAAGTTACCGACATTGCCCCGCGGATTAGTAAGTTGAAGAGGCAGTGGACAGGGCATTTGGTACGCAGAACTGATGGACGATGGAGTCGTAAGGTTCTGGAATGGAGACCACGTACCAGCAAGCGCAGCGTAGGGCGTCCACCTGCGAGATGGATAGACGATCTGAGTAAAACCGCAGGATCGCGCTGGACACAGGCCACATACAACCGGTCCAATTGGAAATTACTTGGGGAGGACTATGTCCAGCAGTGGACGTCTTATGGCTGATATGATGATAATGATAATTACACTTTTCTTTAAATTATCATAAATACTTCGAAGTGCTTTAATTTTTATAGCAATTATTCTACTTGCGTACTTCTTCTGCCATACCCGACATTCACTGTACTATGTTGGTTCCAACACTGACTACATATGCCATTGTTGGGACCAAGATACCTTTATGAACAGCCAGACCACTGCCATTTTTGACACGGTTTGGCTTAAATATTACTTATGTTGACTATAAAAAGGACATTATTGACATGTGACAGTGTCCCTCACTATTGGCTTATCCATATTAAACAAATATATAAAGTAAATTCAACAATTATCACGCTCTTAGAGAATGCTGATAGAAGAACTAAATTGTAACTTAATAATAGCAACACCATCAGTTCAGACGAAATTTCTATTGAAAATGGCATTTCCCAGGAATATTCTCTCAATTCTATTTGGTGCCGCCCGGCACTTAACCCACTTTCAAATAAGTCAAATAAATTGGATGCAGGTTAAAAACGATTCACTGGATGACATAATACTTTTTTCCAGAACAGATAAATCCTTGCTAACATTTTTAAATTTAACAGATTTAGTATGGGCATAAGCATCATTCAGGTTTAACAAATGCAGAATTTTTAGAATTGCTAAAGGTCAAGTATAAAGTTTAATTTTACATTAATGTACCAGAAGAAACATATAAATATTTAGGAACAGAACAAAATAAAGGTATATCACACTAAAATCAAAGATGTATATGCGCACCCCCTTGAAGTGAGATCTGCTCATTCTCTTTCTATTTTTAAGATAATGGTGAAGGCGTATTATCTGTCAGTTTGATTTTGCTTTTTGATTCTGTCACTTTCCTTGTTCTGTAACTTTATCTTTTATATGTATTTGAATGTATGTGTATTATCTGTATATATGTATGTTTATTATTATGTATTTATGTACAAAATGCACCTCAAACTTCCACTAGCTTTGACATTATTTCTATTCAAAGGTTGCCTGTAAGAAATTGCATTTGCCTTTAGCCATTTAGCATTTGGAATAGGTTAAGGTACATACCTTAACCTATTCCAGTTATTATATTTTTTTCGTTCACAATATGGCATAAGTTCTTAATTACGTATATTAACTTTTCGACTCATTTAGATAACGCGGTTAAGTGTGACTCAAAGTTGAGATTCTTATCAATGATAACACCAAGATATATAATGGTTTCAATAAATCCTAAATCCTAAATCCTTTCTGAACGTAATGGTAAATTTCGTCCCAAGTGATTACCATAGAAAACTAGTGTTGTGTCATCAACATCAGCAGGCAAGGTAGGTGATAATTTTCCAATTAGTTAATTGATGTTGTTGACAGATAACTAATTGATGTTGTTGACAGATAACTAATGTACGAGGTTAGAACAGCGAAGGGTCGCGAGATAACATGCGAAACGCCGCAGCTGAAGAAATTTTCTTCTTTGTTTGTTTGTCATTTACCAAATGACGAATTTCAGACAGGTCTAAATATCATTATTGGCAAGCTTACAATATCACAAACGTCTTTTATGTGACTTATTAGATAAGCAGGAATACGGTCGACCCCACAACCCATAGATGCTCCTATTATCACAAGACTATCACAAGAACGTTGCTAGCCTTGAAGATATTAAGTCATATTTCTCAGTAATTTCACTGCCTCTTTAAACAGCCTCAACCCTTGAATAGCATGATTTTAAAAACACGGTCTTCTACGCATCTTCTATTTCTAAACTCCCGCTCAGAATGAAGCTAGGAGTATACAAAACGTATGTACGATATCACCTCACATACCCGGCCTGGTACGCACTCACCAGCAGGTCGAATAAAGGCTGCCTCTAATCCCAGCAGCCCCGTGTGTTACGGACCACCGTTGGAGCACTGCGCATAGTGTGGAATTCAAAGATACACCGAGACTTAAGAAAGGAAAAATTGGATGAGTTCATTCGCCGAATGTCAAGCGCGATTTTCGCTCGCGCCAACACTGCTCCTTGGCTTACATGTGCAACATTGCGCCGTTGTATGATTAACCACCGGAAAGTAAGCTTTATCACTGTGACCTCGCGGTCAGTAAGGTCGACTCGGCTCAATCAGCTCAGGCTCTCAAGTTGGGTAATAACTATCGCCACAAACTCCCTTTCATCCTATACCGTGCGGTTAGTTGACCGCATTGAAAACTAATCGCACACAAAGACATGCAATCGCACTGAAATCGAGATACGAGCGCCCCGCGCTGAAGTCGGTTCCATACAGACATAGTCCGCACGTTGAGAACTTCGAATGAGTCTCTCTCAACCATCAAACTGGAATACAGCAATTCAAAGACAACTTTGCGGCGGTTGTAATAGGTGAGAGTGAGGTACCAATAAAAACATACTTTTATATGAGGTGCTCCGGATAAAATACTTCGTCGAAACGTAGAAGGTAAGAAAGAAATATATAAATAAACTGGATTTTGAAGCCGTTAAAAAGTAGGTTTTACTACAAGTGGTTAAGTCACGTAAGACGTATTAAGTTCACGGTTCTGCTAGAACCCGCCCGAGTCTGGCGACAGGAAATTAAACGGAAAACGTACAAATACGGGCAAATTGGTTGGTACAGGGGCGACGTTTCCCACTATCCGCACTGAAGGGGTCAGGGCAAATTTAGAAAATCCTATTGAATATTGTGAAAGCGAAAGTTAAAGTCAACATATTTTACAATTCAATAATTTACGTATGGACATATATAATATATATATAACTATTTATCATTACCATCGATTTTTATACCACCAGTGCATATTAAATTATAAATATTTTATGAGCAGTTTCCAAGTGAACAAGGAGCGTTATACGAGTAATATAAATGACATCCGGTCTAAAAGACATTTTCATTTGCACAAATTTCGATGAAGCTGAAAGTTTAGTTTAAGACACCATTTTAATGGATTTGAGACAAGTCCTAATCGATGGCAGTTATATATAATAAATCATTGTCTATGATGATTTGTTCGTATATGTCTTACAATTATCTTCATGTTATATTAATGAAATTTAGATCCAAATTATTTTTATTTAACGGTGTTACTGAATGCTCCAGGCGATTCTATTCGGAAGTTCTTGAGATCATTACAAACTCAAACTAAGTTAAAAGAGAATAAAACATGTTAAGAGTTTTTAAGGCACTTATTCTAGACCTTTTTGTCACTAATAGTTTCCTCTTGATGTAAAATCAGTCATTGTAAACTCCACGTCGTTTAATATGCCATTTGCCATTGCCAAGGGACACCGGCAATTTAGAATAATGCATTCACCAGGTGTAGTTATAGATGACTTAGGTACCACAAATAGGGAAGCTCAAATGCAACAGGATGCGGGTGGGCAGCAGCTTTCCCGCCGCGAAGTTACGCTCTGCTATTGCCTATACGCTTGCCCTGCACGGCAATTATGGACAAAGTTTCCCCTTTCATGAAGAGACTTATGTCCAGCCGCGAAAGTTCTGCGGCTGCTTTGATAATCACGTATTGACTATGCTTAACCATGAGGCAAAAACATTATCATTATACAGACAAACGCGATTACGTTTTATAGTATGCAGAAATATTGCTTTTTCAGGTCCCACGCATATAGTAATCAATGTGCTCCAAAGGCCGTGAGTTTAATCCCCCCTCAGGACAAACAATTATATGCCATTTTATTTATATTTATGTGTATTTAAGTTTTATATTTATAAATCCTGTTTACTGATATCCGTAACACAAGTGCTTTAAACGACTTACCTCGGAGTCAGCTGAATATATGAGATGTCGTAAGAAATTATTATTATTATTTTTCCGAGAAGGTAGACAGCACCGTGCAATATTGATAAAGTGTACCAGGTGATATAAGAAATAGATTAGGTACAGGTACCGACAGATAGCGCTATAATTATTCAAAAAGCGTATCCCACAATAGAACTTCAGCCTCAGTAATACCGCCTCAAAGGTATGCTTTGCGATTACTACTGCACCTTCAAGGCCAAGCATTTATAGTCTTCAATCGACATTATTTAATCTCTTTTATATCTAACAGATTGCATCCTACAGAGAATATGTCACATGCGTCACAGGTTTTCATAAAGCGACATGCATGCATATAGTGCATCATTAAAATGTCTACTAACTGAACTAATTTTGGGTCCTGCTAAATTCACCGTGAGGGACTTTGCCCTTTGTCTTGTTGTTACACAAGTCACAAATTAACTTAGCAACAGGGCTTTTAATTAAACCTATACGGCTACAATTGTGTACACTATAGTTGGGAGACTGTACACTATAGTCCATTGAGACTCAGACTCATATAGACCGAGCTATCTTGTCACCTTAGCTTAATCTTGTCACCTAAGCAAGACTCACGCGTATTATTATTAAACTTGTGACCTGTTCACATAACACACGGGCAATATATATAATATACTCGTACATACATCCATCACTCGTGTGTCCCACCGGAGTAGACCGCCTATGGATCTCCACTTACTATAATCTTAGCTTAATCCGCATTAGTCATTTCATACATGCTCGTTTATTCTTGGTACTTCGGGCCCGGCCCATCCTTCGTACCTCTTCTATCTGGTTAGGTATGTTCGTCTATAACTACCCTTCATTTCATATCTGCTCTGCATGTTAAATTCCATCCTTTCTACATGTCCAAACCATCTCAACATTTCTTTCTCTGTGGTCGTCGCAACATCGTCTTTGGTGCTCTTATTTCAACATTATGATTTTTCTGCCATACTCAACTAAAACTTATCGAATATATTAAAACTAATAAACTATAATATAAGATAATATAGGTCATACTTCAAGTAACAAACAAGCTATCATTTATGTTACAGTATCAAATGTTTAGATGAAACGAGAGCTGCCTCGCTATGACTTCGTCTTAAAATAGCGTCGGCATTCGTATTCCGAACGACGCTTGCAAATTGCAAGTAATAGGACACTATAACTTAGGGCTATAACCCAGGCTAAACTAATTTGGCGTCCTGCTATATTCAATTACACCACCACGGCACGAAACTTTCTACAACTTCGCTGGTATGGTCCTGGTTCGGTTGTTATACACAACTAGACAACTAGACTTCTAAAGAAACCTATACAGTTTTGAGAAAATACTTATTTAGGTTTCGTTCGCTTGATGACATTAACAGTTTAATGCTTACTCATGTTAGTTAAGTCTCACTAAGATTATAAAACCAAAAATATTTATAGCCTTGGTGTAAAAGTTGTTTATTTATAACTTATTTAAAAAAACCTAACGTTTATTTTCACTACTCACAAGTACATTCGAAAGCGATTTTTTTAAGTTACCTTGCGGCAACGTTAAAGATAAGGCAATCGTAATAAATGGAGGTTGGAAGTTATTGTAATATTAAATCTAACGGGTAGTTTTTTCTGAAATAATGTATGGTTTGTTAAGTCACGCGATATCTCTAGATTCTACCGCAGATGGTACCCGACTCCTAGATGGTTTGTTTGTCAGATATTAATTTGTTGAGATTTTTCAAATCAATGCAAAAAATTAAGTATGTTCTATACTTTACTATATTTATGTTACTGGTATAAACAACCAAAAACGTTTTTCTTAATATTTATAAAGATGCAATGCTTATTTTGTAAAGAGAAATATTTGTATTTTTCTTTGTAACGTATCGGCTCAAATACTACTGAAGCTATTTTGGAAATTCTTTTACTAATAAAAAGTTATTCTGAAGTAACATAAAATATGTAGACGGGATTTCTTTTTTGGAAGTTTCTAATAAACTCAAAACTTCCTGCACCGATTTCAAAAACTCTTTCGCTTATAGTAAAAGTACATAAGCTAAATAAAATACGCGGATGAAACCGTGGAGCGATGCAACAAATATATATACAAATATTTATGTATATATATTTGTTGTCTTCCTATTTTGCATATGAAACCCACGGTGTTGTGTATGAATGCATGAAATAGAATGAATATTTTTGAATTTTCCTTTCTCCTCGCCTTTAAATTAGAAATAAACCACTCGCACACCGAGGCTAAAGGTTTCGCATATCTTGAATATTCTTCTTACATTGTAATAAACAATGTGCCGTGCATTGTGTCGGGACATATTTAAACCATAATAGGAAGGTTTGTATGAGAACTCGAGCATGTTTATGAGCGATATGTAAATTGCAAACATTGTGAAGATAAGGAAAACGACATATGTCTCTTATGTAATATATGTCATATATTGTTTTCCAAGACGTTTGCGTTCATACAGACCTTGTCTTTTACAATGTTTATATACGACAAATTATTGAGAAAAACAAATGCATGCTCGAAAACAAAAATGGTATAGCTTGAATTAGGAGTATCTTAGTAGAATTATTAGTAGTCTCATTCAATTAATTTATGAATGGATTCAAAGTACTATAAGTGTAGGAAAATAATAACTTTGTGATATCACGCTTATCTCGGTATCAAAGGAAGCTATGGCCTCACATGTGTAATACCTATTTATCATCGTCACCATCATCATGGCAGCCTCAAAAACGTCCACTGCTGAACATCCTCCCAAAAAAGGGGTTGATCTGCTCGTAATTACCGCGTACCTTAGCAAGCGTGGTGGTAATCGTGGGTATACCGCCACTTATCGGTTTAGGTACATCAGTCGCCTCTTACGACACTTGGTATATGGGGAGGTACTATTCTTCTCTGCCGGTACCTCACGGCAAATACGTCCTATTCATTGGACGTATTTATCCCAAAAAAAATGCGGAAAAACACACACAGTCGTCAGTAACCAATAAACAAAAAGTATTCAGTGATATTGAAACACGTCACGATGGCCTGAAACTTTTTCTACCTTGGTTATTGTTCTTCAAGTGATATTAGCGGTGGAAATCTTACAAACTTTGATAATAACATCAAGCATACCATATCAATGATATCGTTTAAAGTTCTGGACATCATAAGAGAAATGGATTAAGATTGTTGTGATAATTTTTGATAATAAAATACAAATTTTTGATAATTTTTTATAATAAAATACTCCACTTGAACCCATGTAGGTTCAAGTCGAGTATTTTATTACATTAGTATGTACATAACTAGTTTAAATGCATATAAATAGGTATTTAAAGCTCAACGGTATACCGGAAGTGTTAACAATCAAAACTTTTATGTATTAACTAGCAGCTCGCGGTTTCACCCACATTAAGTTGTAAAACAAACCCAGTATAATTTATGCTCCGCTATTATTGTTCCTAGCGAGATAGTATAACGCCTATATGTCAGTCTGTCAGACAGTCAGTCACTCAGTCACTCAGTCAGTCAGTGAATCAGCCAATGAGTCAGTCAGTTTCTCCTTTTATAGATACAAGTTAAAAATATTTTGTAATACACAGAAACCAAAAATCACTGTTTGAATCTCATATAAAAACCGATCTACTAATCAATAAAGTTATTCCACACCAAACTTATATACGACGAATATTTTGAAACATTATCTTTGTGGGCATGGCAATGTAAGTCAAGGCAAACTATTATTAGCTTTAAAATTTAATTATACAAATTTATGTTATCTCTTCTTTATTGTACACTATAATTGAAATTAGTAAGTGAAATCAGTTTCTGTATGCTTCATAAACAATTATAATAATATAATAAAATATATGGAGTTTCCGGTTAGTTTGAAATAAAGTTTCGCAAGAGCTTATATCAATAAAATATTTACTAAGATATTTATAATTACAAATGCGTGCAAACAAGCCGGCACGATCAGTATTATTTATGGCATATATAATCATTGCATAATACTAATCATACATTACTACTATTTATGTTTCGCTTGATTTTTTTTTTTTATTAAAAAGTAGTCGATAACCTTCTCTAACCACAAAATTATGCTTATACAAAAATAATGTAAAAAGATAAATTATTACTAGATTTGCCCTCGATTTTGTCATTTTGATTTGAGCAATAACTTGCAATTATATAACAAAAAACACCTCACAACTAAATTCCGTAAATTCCAAATTATATTGCACAACATGTTCCTTCCGTCAGAATCTTCAACAAGCCGGTTTAGCGCGGGCTCTTGTATTTTTCTATAACCTCTCATAAATTTATATTAAATACAAAAACTGACTTGAACACAATTATAAAGCGGTCTCTAATTTAATTATTCAAGTATTCGTTTTGAATACACGTGAAAGGGGTTAACTTAGTTTTATAATTACGATTTTCATTTCAATGTAAATCATGTTTGTGTTATGCATGCAATTAGTTTAAATAGCGTTTGAAAAGCTTGAAATCATCATCAATATTATTATTACAGCCATTAGAAGTCCACTGCTGGACATAGGCCTCCCCAAGAAAGGGAGAAATTCACCCAAAATTGCTGCACTGGGCATGCGTATTGGCAATCGCAGGGCGCAGCTTTCACGACTGGGATGCTGTTGCCTATCTCCACTCTGTATATTTGAGCTTGACTGTCTCGGATGGATATACTACTACATATCAGTTATGGTACCTTCGTCGCCTCTTACTACACCTTACAAAGGGAGGTAATATTCTACTTTGGCGGCACCTCACGGTAATATAGAGCTCGAATTAATATTTACTACTTTCAATTAAAACTTGCTACGTTCAAAACAAACAAATTTAATCACCTTCTATAGATATTATCATTTCTTAACTGCAACTATAGACAACTAAGTCTTGACATTCTTAAATATATATATATATATATATATATATAGCTGTCATAAACAAATTAAATTTGCCGCGAGGTACCGGCAGAATATAATAGTACCTCCATTTGTACTAGGTGTCGTGAGACGCGAGTTATATACTGGAACCGAAAGATAACTCAAATGTAAAGAGCGGGAATGAACTGCAGCAGTTGCATAACTATGCTCTACCGACGCGGCAATTAATCGAACCTCGAATTTATTGTAAATCTATTAAGAAATCTTATGTCCATCAATGGATGACTTGCGGCTGATATTGTGATGATGATGATGGATTGGTAACAGAATTTGATGGTTGTTGAAAAAAAAACGAGGTCTGAGTGTGTCCGCTTCGGTAATCGCTCGAGGGGCAACGAAGGCACGCATTCGCGGTAAGTATACTACTCTACGAAAATAATGTATGTAAAGTGTTAGTGATTGTGGAGTGCCCGGTGAGAGGGCGACTGAGGGAGGCATTTAGAGAAGTTATGCTATCGTCTAGGACCTCTGAAGCAAGAAGTATACACACACGGCAACCTATGCAAATCTGTTAAAATCTAAATGGAGTCCGAAATTGGTAGAGACGACAGGTTTGTATATGTTGATTTATACCCGTGTGTATGAATATGTGATAGCTTAATGCGTTGCAATCCATACTAACGTTATAGATCTGACCATCTGTCTGTCTGTTACCCATACATTTTATATACGTTTATATATATACAATAATACATACCCAGCAATAGTATCCATGATACACTTTAAACCGCATAATGTCTGCTCTCCAAACATATTTTTATAACATACAAATTTGTGAAAGCGACAAATGTTGTCACATGCTTTGATATATACAGAAATGACCTACAATTTACATCACATTTCTAAAACATTAACCTGACGTAAACATTAATTTAGCTGAAGTAAATTCACTCGATCCACTTTGAGTACCACTGTTTTAATGCATACATCTTGACCTAGCTCCGACAAAGTTTGTATTATTTTAACATTATGCATAGACAGCCTTAGCTTTCTGCAAACTTTGTGCAACTAAGGATAAGTTGGACTTTTACGGAAATACTTTTTTTTTATTAGAATTAAGTGAGTCAAAACTCTATCTTTTGACTCTATTATATATAATAATAATATTAAATACTTTATTGTACACCAAACATAAATATACATGAAAAAAAACAGTAATTATAAAGTACAATGGGCGGCCTTATCGCAAATAGCAATTTCTTCCAAACAACCTTTGGATGAAATTGCTATTTGCGATAAGAGGAAGGAAAAACTGAATGAGAGAAAGAGGTAGTAAGAGTTGTCAATAAGATAATATACATAATATATAATTATTTTCTTGTAAAATTCTATCATAATCAATACACATTTTGCGCCACTATTTATGTCTCGTAATAAATAACAGGCTTCAAGTCATAAAATACAGCAGTAAACATGTATTTCAGTCATTTACATTCTTATAAGATTCCAAATTTTTTACGTTTATGTCCGATTTTATGTAGTAGTTTTGGAATAAAGACTACTATAATTCAGCATTGACGGTAACAATACATTAGAATATCCAATTTTGTTTATAGTAGAACATTCCAGAGCAACGTAACAAACGCTTCCATTATTATGCAACGTCATAAGTTTTCATAACGTCTCTTTACTGACGTCTGAAATTGCCTCTCAGCTGCAGACAACGAGAAATATATTTTAAATGTAAAGTACAGGAGATTTTAACGAGATTGTATCAACCCCTTCTACGGTTTAAAATAAACGGCTTTAGTGAGATGTTGCGGGATTGAAAGTGTCCATTTCTCGGACGTGTTGAAACGAACACAGACACTTATTTGAATAAGTGGATGTTAGATTTTCGTCAAAGTCACTTTTAAACTTCTGATTACTATTTTAGTGAATTTATTGCTTTTTTGGTTTAATTTAAATGTATAGTTTAAAAATGGGTTGCGATGTGTACTACAGACGATCTGTTTTACGTAAATACAATTCGGGTAGTATATTTTAATTAAGGTCTAAAATGTTAGTCAAGTATTTGCTAAACAAAACTGTATACCCAGATTTTGTTATCACCAGTGTTCTTAATTAGCATTTGGCATTGGTAATTTAAAGATACTTTATTTTTTGAAAACGTTGTACCACAAAAATTGAGATTGAGATTTTTTAAGTCGTATTTTATCTAACATCAATAAGGGCATATAAGTATATGGTGTGTATGACATTAAGTATCAAATTAAAGTGAAATTGCCTGGTAGTAACTGCCTCGTAGCAATGACAGATAAATAAATAAATAAATTCCCACAACATTTCATGAATTGACCTGATTCCGTGATAAATCGCTTAAAGCACCTGTGTTTCGGACATCAGAGAACAGAGGAATTACAAATATGACTACGATCTGCGCCGTCTGGCTCGTTATAAGAAGTAAAACGAATCTAATATTCAGTTGCATGGGCTATTTGTTGACTATGAATGAGAATTAAAAAAAAATGTCACGATAAAGGTTGGAAATACACTCTCTAAATTAAGTTCCTACTTAGAGATTGCGGTGATGTTAGCATTTTTAATTGGCTGTCAAATGACTCAACATTTAGTCGGATTAGGATTACCTTCAAGGTAAATTAATTTAAACCTTTCATGATATCAGCCATTGGCAGTCCACTGCTGGACATAGGCCTCCCCAAGAAACGTGTAAAAGTAAGCGTGTTGGTTTTCGCAGAGCGCAGCTTTTGCTATTGGGATGCTGCTGCCCATCCCCGCCCTGTTCATTTGTGCTGCACTGTTTTCAATGGATATACTGCCATCTGTCGGTTCTGGTGCCTTAGTCGCCTCTTACGTCACCTGGTACAAGGTGAGCTACTATTCTACTCTGCCGGTATTAAAACTTATACCTTTTATCAAAAGTAATCCATTATCTCCAATTAATAGTAAGTAAGTACATATAGTAAGTAAAAGTTGCCTTTTTATTTAAAAGCCTGCATAAATATAACAAGTTTAAAGGTGCGTAATTCACAAGACTTAGTTTGCAACTTATTACGAGTGGAGATTTGGCAAGGCACAACTCAACCTTTGTCAGTGAAGATATCTGGGCTGGACTGATTTACAGCAGGAACTTTGGATTTATGAGCCTACCACTACAGATAAATCACGGGCCGAGTAATGCAGCTCAACTAAATACCGAGAGAATAATTCATTTGCGGTTAGAGAAGTTGACTCGTAATATCTAGATTTCTTGGCAAGTACATTCACATAAATAAACGCCCGTAATACTATAGTGATCTGAAAAGGAACAGCTATGCTGATCCAAGTAAATTTTTGTCTATTAAAATAGGTATTGCTTATTTTAAATGAGTAGCCGTAAGATACCGGCAGAGCAGAATAGTACCTCCCCCTGTAACAGGTGTCGTAAAAGGCGACTAAGGTACCAGAATCGACAGATGACGGAATATTCATCCGTACCGGTGCAGCACAAATGTACAGGGTGGGGATTGGCGTCATCCCTGTCGTTAAAGCTGCTCTCTATTTTTTTTCGCGCGATTTCCATCACGCTTGCCCAGTGCGACAATTATGAGCAAAATTCCCCGTTTCTTGGGGAGGCCTATGTCCAGCAGTGGACTGCCAATGGCTGATATCATGAAAGGTTTAAATTGATTTACCTTGAAGGTAATTCTAATCCGACTAAATCTTGAGTCATTTGACAGCCAATTAAAAATGAACTTAATTTAGAGAGTTATTCTAGTAGGCATATGTCTAGCAGTGAACATTTGATGGCTGGTATGATCATGATGATTTTACATGAGAAGGCCTCAACAAATCGTTTGCGTGTATCTGTTATTCCCACCGATTTTGCCTATCAAACAACATTGCTTGTACGTTAATTACTTATTATCACAGGAACGGGTGTTGTAAGAAATATGTATTCCGACATATATACATTATTAAAACGATATACCGTAAATAATATTATTTACTCATATATTTACGAAGGTTTATTATTTATATACTTTATTATTTGAATGAATAAAAACTTTCCTTCTGATTATGTAATATATTTATATACAATAAAGAATATTATTATTATTTATCGCATTTAAATTTATTAAACGCGCACGGTACGGATCACCTTTGTTCGTCGACAGTTTTAAAGGAAATATTATATCTCAACCCGAAGATCTCTTGTTATCACGGACAACTATCTGACAACTAAACTATGCAAAAGTCGTGCCGATTCCGTAGGGTAAAATAAAAGCCAGATCTATCCCACGGGAACATGTTTACAGGACGAAAAAATAGCCTATGACCAGACTATCAATAATTAATCTTGTGCCAAATTTTATCGTGATTTGTTCAGCCGATCCGGCGTGACGGAGTAACAAACGTACATCAATACATCCACAAAAGCATCCTCACATACTTTTACTTTTATAATATTTTTATGGATGAGCAAACAGCTGGAATAATAACCATACGAGTATCTTGGACGAAGGAGAAAAGGACATGATCGAAAAAATATCATGCGGTTAAAATTTTTTTAGTCTTGCCAAAACGTTTTTATTAGAATATAGCGACATATATTTAACCTATAAGTATTTGTTACACTAAGCAGATCTTGGTATCTAGGGTTGAATGGAACGACACTTCAAAGATTTCCGTATACTTAACGATTTGTCATCATATTAAGTTATAAGTTGATCGTCATTCATCTTAAAGATTACAACAAGTTTTTAATTAAAACCTGTTACAGAACGCTCATAAAGAGTGTTTTGTGTGAATAGAATCCCATTAACATTGTCTGGTGCGAACAATATCGTACGTATACTGAATATTCAATGTAGGTAATTCGATACAGGCACAACACGGCCGGTCTAGACAATAACACTTGATTCTATGGTTGTATGGTTTAGTCTGAGTTTATGCAATTAAAAGGCACTTTTGGGATACATTCAAACGTTTTTCTATGTCTATATATCTGTATATTCTATACATATAAATTAATTTCAGGGTCTGATTGTAATTTCGGATTTCCACACACTTGTATAACCTTACTAATATTATGAATCGGAAACTCTGTCTGTATGTCTGTTACGCAATCACGCCTAAACTACTGAACCGGTACACAGAGTCTTAGAAAGGACATAGGCTACATTATTTATCATTCGACATAAGAAAAGGGATCGAAAGGGGGGTAAAAATTGTATGGAGGTATCGCTATTGTTTGAGCTAGAAGCTTAAAAATTATTATTTAGGCTAAATAAATATAACATTCTAAGTTTATATAACTAAAAGGAAAAAGTATGATGCCCGAAGAAACTACTGCACGCGGACGAAGTCGCAGGCACAGCTAGTGGTCTATAAAACATAGGCATGTACAAGAAAAACTGTAGCATACATAATATTAATACTAGAAATAAATATATTAGCTCGCAGTGACCCCACACGGCTCCATGAAATAAATAATTCTTTCAAGGGCAACTGCATTAAATTTTACGCTAAAACATCAGGCTTACCGATTAATAAATTTAAAAATTACGTAAACAGTAAGCTAATTTCTAAAGTATATTATAGTGTTAGGTTACATTAATGATAAAAACCGGGCTTTAAATTGATCTTACCTAGCTTTAAGGCAACGATTTGTTAGCGCTGACGCCGGTAGGTTAAATTAAGATTCCATTAACACTAACTATTTAGTATTGATGGAACCTTTATCACAACCTGTTTTTCTTACAGGTCCGGTGGCTCGTGGGAACCTGCAATAAACTTAGTTTTAAGACCCGCCTGGCCGGCACATTACTATTAGTTAGGTCTAATTTAAATGTTAGATGACTTATAATCCCGTCAGGGTCATCAGTGTAATAAATATAATAGAATTTAGTACTTCATATTTCTGAATTAAAACTGTTCTAGTTATAATTTTTGAAGATTCGAAAGTACTTGTAATGGGCCTACTTAAATAAAGAATATTTTGATTTGATTTGGTATAGTAATTACATTTCTTCTCTATTTGTTTTTCTGTCTGTCTGTGTGTTTTCTGTCTTTGTCGGTTGCCGGCTAATTTTTGAAACGGCTGGACTGAGTTTAACGAGACTGATGGTTAATGTTAGAAGGAGTAACTTAGACTACTCCTATTGTTTATTATTCTACGCCACTGTTCATATTTGCAAATCACGCGGGTAAAACGCGGGGATTTTCTGACGTTCAACCCTGAATATCAAATATGTACCGTGACGATGGATTCGATAATCGTGTTCGTCTATATTAACAACTAAGCTACATAATATCCAGTGTCTCAAGTTGGAGTCGGAGGTTGCCCGAAGTAACTGTCGCAAAATTACGCAACCTTGTTGAGTTTGAGCTTATTGCATATGACTTGGCTAACACCCATCGGTAATTGACATCTAAAATATGAACTTTATTGGTCAATCAATTTCAGCTAAAAGACCTTTTAAGTGGATCGTATATATTTATGTATAAGGGAAAAAAATAAGTGTCTGACAAGAAAACAAATGATTTGAGTGACTAAAAATCAATTTTGCTATCAGGGTTTAATCAATACAACTTGTAACTGTCCAAAGTGGTAAGTTTAAAAAATAAGATTTTCAAAAAATGACTGTAATTTTTTGACATAACTTAACTTAGAAGGTTTTCCCTAGACTATATAGATGTCGCTTTCGATAAAACAGGGTCAAGTTAAAAAATTAGGCCTCCCCAAATATTAACAGTTTCAGGGATATTGCCACTACGCTCGGAAGGAGTGTAAATGTCTGGAGTGGTGGCAATTCCAGAGTGTAATTTCAAGATGAGAATGCTGCTACCTTGTCTTGCATTAGAAGCCGCAAGATATATTAATAAAATATAAATAGAAATTGCTCATAACATTTACGAACTCGCTTACACAGTTGGATATAGGTCATTGCCCGCGTAAACAAATCTGCTTAAACTTCTGTTCGCCAATGTCTGGAGTTTTGCCGCAAAGAGAACAATAAGCCTCGACGAGTCCACAATAACGCAGCAACAAATGAAATAATGTCTATCTTCCTTCTTTACGGCTGTAATATTAGTACTTAGAAATGTAGAAGAAAAATGTCCAGTCAGAGGAAACTATATCTTTACCAATTATTAAGGAAAGATTTTATTGATTGTTTGTTACGATTTAAAAGAATAGCTTATTGGTTATTAAAAGTTCTTCCACTATTAGAAAACTACTTTTCCACCGAGTAACATACGCTATATTTATGTTCAGACTCGGGAAAAAGGAAGTACTCGGGTGAACCGCGGATGACTATTAGTATAGAATAAAAATTACCAGTCAGGGGATATCACTTCCCGTCTCGGCATTATTCATTTACGCGAGTAAGATCTCATACAAAAGGTCGTCTGTTACTTACTTATTTCTACCGTCAAACAGCAGTGTTGAGTTCCGGTTTGAAATGTAAGAGAGGCAGTGAAGTCAACTAAAAGTTGGCAACGCGCTTGATATTCTTATGATATTACGAGCGTCTATTGGCTGCGATGACGCTTGCAATTAAGCGCTATGTAATATGCTTCTTTGTCGACCTACATCAATCATTTCACCTCTTACAACTTTTTTGAAAACAGGTGCAATGGAATCGTCCAATCCAATTATAGTTTACAAGCGGCACGATTAGAAAATATTATAAAGTTTGTAAGCATTTTAATAAGCTTTTCTTTTGATTAATGACACTATCGTGTCAAATTTATTAGCCCCACCCAACGTTTACGGTAAACAAACCGCACTATCAGCTAAGACTTGTGTATAACACCATAAAGACAAGGGAACCTGAAAACAATCTTCCAATTAATGCCGACGGTGGGAGAGGACAATAAAATTAAAGGTAAATGTTTGTTCACACAAACAACCGCTCCGCAAAGCACTTACAAACCGTTTTAAGTCAACCGGGTGCAGATACAGCGCGCGATAAAACTGAACAGAAGGCGAATATTGTCAAACCACTCGATAATTAAATTAATATTGTTTGATGTAGAATGTATAATAAAAAATATAAATATTTCACAGAACATCTTATAGTTTGTCTTGACTCAGAGGAAAGTAGCTTAAAGCACTTACACTTACAAGTGTCACATACATCGTGAACAGAGGAATTACAAATATAATACTTAAATATATATTATTAACACCCAGGCACAGGACTAATACAAATATAAATATTTGACCTGTGTGATGATCGAATCCACGACCTTTGGCGCATAAGATTGATCACTACCATCTGCGCTATCGGGTCTGTCATATATATACAGGAACTTTATGCAGGTTTTTATAATAATCAAACCAGCTAGAGATTTCATTAACGACAGGTTATATACAACCTATATTTAGCACCACTCGGTGGTTTTAGTCTGATCGTCCGTCAAGACAGGAAGGTAGTTGACAAGTCTACGGTCTACTCTGCTACTACAAATTCCCAACGAATTTTGAGTTCAGTCCTAATTGGGAAATAATGAACTACATAAGTGTCAAAATGTAATATAATAAAGTCATACAGGTCGTGTACATTAAATTAATTTAAGAAAATTGTATAAACGATAAAAATGATAGGGAGTATAAAAAACTGTAATTTTCTTTATTTGTACATGCGTGATTAATCTACGGTTTTCACAGGTAGAATAAAGTCTGTTTCTGTCAACATTTTACCTTGTTTTTCAAATGTTTAGATGTTTAGAAGTCGAATATATAAGCTAGTATGTGTAAACTTGCATAGTATCTCTGTCTATGTATAAATATTATTATTAAAATTTACACATTGCGAGTTACGCATATTAGGCCCCAGAGAAATTGCAAACAAAATAATTAGATACACATACGTACGCCCATACACATAACAAGCACGATGTTCATCTAATAAATGTTAGTCTTGGGGTAAGCATAGTGAACAAGATACACCATCAAATGCGTCGGCAGGGCCAATCCAATTTACCAAGAGATTATGTTATAGCCAACATACAGCACATATCTTTCTGGGATGAAAAGTACCATGCTATCATGGTACTCTTCATCCCAGAAAAATAGCTTGTCACAGAGTAATCCACAATAAAAATCCTCGATAGATGGTAGTTAATAACTTTGCGATTTCAGCGTCATTTTCATCGTCGAAGTGCTAATCTGTGGAACAAACTCGCTGCGGCGGTATTTCGAGATCGTTACGATTTAGAGACCTTAAGAGCAGATCTCGCAACGCTCTTGTAATTTCTCTGGTGTTGTAGGTGTCATTGAGCGACACTGATCACTTACTATCACCTTATAACTAACGGACCAAAGCGTATGTTTTATCGTAAAACAAGAAGCAAATATTTCGCGGTGCCACAAACTCGAACCCAAAATTCTCTAAAACGTCTATCAGCAACGATTAGTAAGAGAGAAACGGCTGAAAATTTGCTATACCGTATACTACTGTTGTTTCAATATTACCCCGACCGAATCCCAGACGGAGAAAAGTATAGCAATTTTCTACAGTTCCTGCAACTACAAGTATATTTGTTCGTAGACAATAGAATTTATTGCTCCCCTTTGTACAAAATGAATGTTCCAAGGCTTGAGTATATCAATAATATAAAAACTTCGCTGGCTGTTACTTTGGGGAAATATTAACTACAGAGTAACAGTATGTTCTGAGTATTTTTAGAACAAATTTAAAAAAGATTAATTTAGTGAATGTTTTTTTTACTTTTCATAGACAAATGTTTTTTTGACCTTTAGGTTGTTGTCGTTTTGTTAAAACTGATGATAATTATTCAAAGTTTTGGCTGTTTTAAGAAGAACTAATGCCGAAAAAAATACGTGATAGAATACGTTTTAAGACACTCAGTATCCTGTTTAAGCTAAAATTAAAAACAAAACTTGTAATGCAGTCCCCATGTAAGGGAAGATACAAGTTCGAGTTCTGTCTGAAGCCTAAGACAAGTTGAACTTGTTAAATAAATCCTATATTTCATTTGAAAATTTATCAATTATATCAACGTTTTTAAACACTAAAGAATTTATTTATTTGATATATTTTATTTAATTTTTAGTTTCCCTAGTTTTGAGCATAATGAAGATGCGATATTGAATCTCTCATCAATAATTTCAGAATCAAATTAGCTAATGTCACTAGCCTTAAAATATATATTATCAAAATGGAATAACCGGTTAGTCCGTTAAAGCATAATTTACAGCCAGTACAGATTAATTGACCAAAACCGGTTCTATTGTTTAACAAAATAAATGAGAACCGTAAGAAATTATAGACAAAAAGCAAGCTGTCACTTTCCAGCGAATAAATTAAACGAACCAGCAAAAAGGAGACAACAAATTGATGGAGTGCGTTTTAGAAATCTGGCCCATGAAGGCCGCTACATGCGGTCAAACGAAGGCCACCATTTGTTCCATGAGCCGTGAAACTGTGTGCATTGATGTGGATACAATGGCCGTCTGGCGGTTATGCCCTTTTGAGGCCGCTTAATTGTTATCTGGAATGGTAATTCGTTACAAAATACATACCATGATATATATTAGATACGGACATTGTATGTAAGTGTTTTTCTTCAGGATACCGAAATGCTGATATAATCCCTACTAATATTATAAATGCGAAAGTAACTCTGGCTGTCTGTTACGCTTTCCTGCTTAAACCTCTTGACCGATTTTGATGAAATTTGGCACAGATAATTTTTAGACCTTGTGAAAGGACATAGACATTTTATAATTCGAAATTAGGGTTGCAAGGGGTTGAAAAGGGGGATGAAAAGTTGTATGGAAGTATCGCTATTTTTAGAGCTAGAAACTTGAAACTTATTTTTCAGGCCATTGATTCAATATAAATAAACATGACATTCAAAGTTTATATATGTTAACATGTAGAGGTATTCAAAAAACTATTCCACGCGGACGAAGTCGCGGGCACAGCTAGTAGAGAATATTTTGACAAGTTTATGTCTTTAGCCATAAGATTGGCAGCCTGATGACGCATAATCGGTAATGTTTCTATCTTGTGCACTAAATGTTGATGGTTCAATTCCCATCCAAGACAAATATTTGTGTTAAATATTTATTTAAGTATTTGTGATTCCTCTGTTATCTGATGTCCATTTTACAAGTGCTATAAGCGTCTTATTTCGGAGTCAGGCCAATGTACAAGACGTGGTATGAATTATATTTTAATGTTATTTTATTAATTGTTATTGATCAAAAATTTAGCTTTCTGTTTCAATACGTAATTCTGTTTTTTTTTTATAATTAGATACCAATTTTATAATCAAATAGGTATATTTTAGACAAAACATATATGACCACCAAACGGATAGTCTTGAAATTTGCTAGGCAGATTGTTATCCCTAAGGGGGGTGGGGGATCAAAGCTTGTATCAAAAAACAAGATGAGACAGACATTTTTATTCGTAAATTCAGAGTTATTGTTGTATACATATAGCGTTTGTCCATGACGACATCCATACGAATGTCGGATTGATAAACGGTATTACTATCCTCTACCTTGAGCAAGCTCGAGCCGGCCAGCGTCGCTTCACTCCGCCTGCCTCACACGTTATGCTCAATTTGTTGCGGAGTTATTTTAAAATTATGATATCTCCTAAAATGTGGATTGACATTAAAATAAGTCAATAACAATTTTATTTACTAGTAAATACATGTGATAATTAAAGTCTTTATTTAGATAAAAAGAAGTGTTTATTTAGATAAAGACTGTTATAAAAATACTTTCGCGTAAAGTAAATAACAATAATGCACAAATTTCGATCAAATTTTAATATTATAAAAAATTTTATAGTGAGTCAATCTTTAAAAAGAGACCATTGCTGCCACGGTCTATTTTATAGAACTTTTTAAAAGTAACAAGTCCATCAAACACTATTTATGTAAAACTTAATCCGTTTACGCAGCGTAACCAACGTTAGCGTTTAAAATGGATTTTTTTCCTGTTTTTGCAAAATTTTCTATTGACGTTCAGCTCCGATTGGTCGCAACGTGAACTTATGTACCGTAAAGCCCTTCTGGATAACTGGTCTAGCGCATACAAAAATAATGTTCCAATTCGGACCAGTAGCCGAATTTAACCAAACAAATTCTTCAGCTTCATAATATTAGTATATAAGTATGGACAAGAAAATGCGTGTTTTAGTATGTTTTCAACCTCTAAGAGCTGCAAGCGAGATTGAGGTTAGAAATTAGATGAGATAGCTAGGTAGCAGTAAACAACGGTTGCTTGAGCTGCCGAATAGTGTGCAAATACACAAAAATTCAGCAAATCAAAAAGGAAAGATATAAGAGAATCTATCTATATTACTCGTACTATATTAATAATCTGTAAGTTGGCAATCGAGCATGATTGATCATCATCATACCAGCCATTAAAAGTCCACTGTTGGACATATGGACATAGGCCTCCTCCTTATGTTACCCATAATTTCTGCGCTGGACAAGCGTTTTGGCAATCGCAGAGCGCAGCTTTCACGATGGGGTAGCTGCTGCCCATCCCTGCTCTGTACATTTGAGCTGACTTTTTTACATGGATATACCGCCACCTGTCGGTTCTGGTACCTTAATCGCCTCTTACGATACCTGGTATAAGGGGAGATACTATTCTACTCTACCGGTAATTTAGTCGTCTCTTACGACACCTGGTACAGATGATACTGGAGGTATTATTATTATATATAAAAATAACACATATATAATAATAATACTATTATATATATTATTATGTATATATATATTCTTCTCCGCCACAACGTTCTATGCCTTATGTTGTAGTATTTGTTCTATTATGAGAAGCGAACGCGTAAATGTTAGAGAATATTAATAATTTTGCCTCTTTGGCAAGTAGGATTCGTTGATAAAATGAAATAGGTACAGTCGATGATAGCTCCCCCAGTTCAATGACGCTCGATAGCGCGGCCAACGGTTGCATGAGCTGCGGAACAGTGTGCAAATGTACGTAAACACGGCAAATGGCGTAGCCGGTTGTGTGCTTTCAGAAATAATGACGCAATGCATGTTGCCCGCTCTAAATGAGGCCGCACCGTAATTTTGCATGGACAAAGGATTTTCCGGTGCGCATTACTCGGGGTTGGATTCAATTCTGTGTGTTTAATAAGTATTTGTGATATAATATATTGAATACAAACGTCTAACAGTATAAAGTATTTTTATCTAAAAGTTATCAATCTGAGTAATAATTCTTGATAACCTTAAGTACCAAGGGTCAGTGTCAACAAACATCAATAAATTAGTTATTCAGATAATGAACGTGTTCAACTTTATAAATAAAAAATCTAAACGTAAGTCTAGTTCATATATCAGACATTGTGCAGGTGGTTTAAAAAATAGAATAAAATATAAACGCGAATAGAATAAATTCTGTTGAAATGAGAGCACTACGAAGTATATTTGGTGTGAGTTTGAAAGATAGATTAAAGAATAGTGTAATAAGAGATCTGTGACAACAATAAAGAAGGGAATATTAAGATTATTTGGACAAGGACAAGAAAGGATGGATGAAGGTAGAATAACTACATAAATATATAGAGCGGAAATGAACGTAAGAGTTGGTACAGGACGACCGAGACGAACATATCTTAACCAGGTAGAAGAGGTATTAAAGAAGGGCCAGGTCAGAAGTACCAATAAAACGAGCGTATATGAAGGGATTAGTCCTTTCATACACGCGATATATATATATAAATTAAACATTTTATATATAGATAATTTAGTCTGTCAAAACCGTGCTTTAAGCACATTGCTTACGATTCTCGATTCATAATCATCTGCAATTATTTTGGTTGAACAAGAATATAAGCTTCTATACGCTTGTCAATTAATTGTTACACTCTGTTCATTTTGACGGCTTCAGTGGTGTAGTTGCTTTAAGCCGTAGAATTCCTTCAAGTCGATACTAGATTACTTCGACAAAGTACTTTATAATAAACTAGCCTTTGCCTGCAGCTTCGCTCGCGTAAAAATGGGGTTAGTAAAATTCCATTCTCAATATTAGGTGATGGGGAGAAATTTAAAAAAAAATTAGGCAGGTATTTTTTGTTGGTAACAAAGACCCTCTCTTTTAAGGGTTTGGGGAATATTAAAAAAAAACTTACTACTAAAAATCGCGGAATGCTCCATACAAACTTCCACCCCTCATTTTAGAAAAATAGGGGATTATTAAGTGATAAACTGCAATGACGCTTACACGCGAAGTGTTGGCTTGTTTGTCGACCTGGTCTAATAATAAAAAATGTTTCATATGATATTAGTTGTCACCATAGCCATTAGATGCTTGTAGTGTATACACTTTTAAAATCTTTTTAAAAGCGTAAGGTACCCGGTCTTGACCAGAATACTTCGGTTTTCATTGCCGGTTACTCTCAAGTCTTTGGCTCGGCCGCTTGCCATACTGTTTAAGCGCTTGATCAAGGAGAGTATTGTACGTGATATATTGAAATTCGCTTCTATAACTCCTATTTCATCCTACATGGAGTCTGGCGGGCATTTAGACGCTATTTTCACTGATTACAACAAAGCTTTTAATCGAATTGACAAAAGCCTTTAAATATTGAAATTTATGGGAACTTGGTATTACTGTATAGGGAATATATAAAGAGAACCGATCTCAAGCTGTTGCTTGAGATCGGTTCTCTCTTGACTTTACGTCTGCTTGGCATATTTTTCCTTCTGGCGTTCCGCAGGGATCTTTGATTGGACCACTACTTTTTAGTTTACATCAATGATATTCCCACATGCTTGCAGTCATGCAAAATTTCTATTGTAAGCCGACGACATGAAAATGTACAAACACATACGAATGCCTAATGATTGTATTTCGCTGCCACAGGACTTAAATCGACTTAAGAATTACGTGTTAATAAATTCAGATCTAGGCACAAAGACTTGATCGCTAAGAAAGCCAGAATGTCTGAAACAAAACCTGACATAGGTTTTGTTTTCAGATCATATTCTAAATTTAACAATGTCAATTTTTTTTAAAATTTAAAAGTACTTTTCCGTGCATATGTACGCACTTTACTCGAATATTGTTTTGAAATAAGGAATCCACAATACGAAGTTCATATCAAGAGGCTCTAATCTTCACAGCGCAAGTTTGTTCGGTACCTACAGCACGGGTGTGAAACACATGATGATGGTTACGAGGGTAGGTGAAAAATATTTCACATACTGCCATATATTAAAGAGACGTTAAATTGCGGACACGCCACTTTTAAAAGCCAAAATAGCTCAAAATCTACTTTAGATGCGCTTCACCTTCTTACAAAGCTCCATGTTCGAGCCCCCTTTACGTACCTCAAACATTCCTCTACCCGCTACCCTATTCATTCCCATAGAGTCACTAAGTACCGCCAATACTCTTTTATATTACAATCCAGTAAACATTTCAATAAATTGTTTGACATTCCCGAACTTAATTTATTTGCTTCTAATGTACTGGCCTTCAAGCGCGTTCTTTCAGACAAATAGTTCGAGTCTGTTTTCTGACTTCTTATTTCACCATTTTTCATTTTATTTGTTTTTTTGTTATTATTGTTACTTTAGTCAGTGCAAGCAATGTTAAATTTAGAATTTTATATGTGAAAACATGTAAAGGTATTTAGCTACTGTAAGACTCAAATAAAATAAAAATAAAATTATTACTTAAGCGCATTGCCTGTCTTATTATTTGAAGATATTACGTCACTTTACCTAGTAATTTCTCTGCCTCTCTAACCCCTCAATCCTTTTCGTGCTCTTTAATATCATCGATAGGCGTCAACGAATTAACACATTTCAAATGGCAGGAATCTAGATTCAATCCAGCGCTGGTTTTAAATATTGAATACTCTAGTAGACTCTTATTAGTAGCGCCAAACTTTAGGTAAAATATTCAAACATGGAATAACTAGAGTACAATATCAAAATTAAAATTCAAAAGCTCGTTCCAGAACGTCAGCTGTTAAGTTCCGAACTGAATTCTCGTTACAAATACCGATGTCTTGTCCTACATAAAGAGCGCTCGACCTAATTGCATCTACAACTATTAACAGACTACCGCACTTGTTAAGTAAACGAGCTTTTTATACGACTCGGCAAGGATGTGTCATTTAGCTATATTGCGCTTTGCGTCATCATGAAGCATGCAAACTACAGTTTAAAAGTTTAAGGATATGAAGTGACTTGGATATATTTGAATTATGAAATTCCTTTATCAAAGAGTTAGGAAGGCGTTTGGTGGACCGGGGATTGTACCACCGCTCTGGGGCTTTTCAAATCCAAGGATCTTGATCTTGCTGTACTGCGTGGAAATGCTACAAGCATTCTGGGGAACTTTGGTTCGAACATGTCTTTTTTTTGGAATTCCTCGTACTATGTATTAAATAAATTATGTAAGTGGTAATTAAGAGGTAAATGTTATGCCAAGAAGAGCGGCTTGAAAGTCATCGAGGTAATAAATTATCCTATATAACTATACAAAAGTATTGTTTAGTTATTTTGAGTTTCAATCGACTACATTCTAAGACAAAATATTTGAAAATTTAAAAAGTGCCACAATGATCTGACTTCAAGATAAAATCACTTAAAACACTCATGTTACGGACATCGGAGATCAGAAGAATCACAAATATAATACTTAAATAATTATATTTAACACCTAGGCACAGAACTAACACAAATATCATATAAATACTCGTATTTGTCCTAGGTGGGGATCGAAACCACGACCTTTGGTGCACAAGATACGATATTACCATCTGCGCCATCGGGCTTGCCCGGTATGTACCAGCTATTGCAGTGATTTCGCTCGTGGATTAGTACCTTTTAAAAAATCCAGATGGTATATACGGGATATATATTTTTTTCGGTAACATAATGAAAGAAAACTAACAGTATATGTATTTTTTTAATTTTCATTAAAATATTTTACGGTTTCAAAAGCAACAAACATTATTGTCACTTAAAAAAGGTTACCGGTAGTTGTCTGTTATTTTGAAGTATGAGTTAAACTGGTGTGAGGTTTCCGTCACAAATTTTACGAATTCCTAATAGTAAATAATGTAATTTTTGAAGTTATCGCCAATGCGCATACTAGTTTCTAAATAGGAAACGTTCTGTGATGACTTAATTTTTTAGAAAATCAGCCTAATAGTATATTAATTAATTTCGATTTGATATACTTTACTAATGTGAATTTTTCTTGTTTGACAAAAGAAACAAAACACTGCCTGTCCTCATTGCCATCGATGACGTCAAACAAGTGAAGTGTGCGCGTATACTTTGTTTTGTGTAAACTATTTTGTGAAGTGCTTTCACATACATAACTATATGTACTCTAAACGACGATAAGGGCGACAAAATAACCGCATATACTTTAACACCTAGAAAGTGTCTGCCTACATGCATATACAACTCATATACATAGGCATTCCAGAAATAAAGCTAAATTATCTCAATAGTTTTTAGATAATTTAGTTGTTAGTTAATCGTATTTGTGGTATAATATCTAACAAAGTCATCTTATGTTTGTGCTTATTTAGTACCCTTTAAGGTAATATGGGACTCAAAATTAAATAAAAATAAATAATTTATTTTTATTTAATTTTAATTATTAGTATAATACTTAAAAACATACATACCAATAAGCAGTTGAATCGATTTAAATTAAAGTAACATTCTAATATTTAAGACAAGGCTTAATTGTTTTAAGAATTCGAGAAAAATAATTGATACGATAAAATGTATATTATATATTGCCATAACTTTTGTTATGAAATAATAACAAAAAAGCCAGATCCTTACCAGTCATCCTGCTTGCAGTTCAATAAATTTCTGAAGATTTATAATCATAAAAAAATATCAGTTTAATTCATACCTGAAACAAAAAATTGCATAGTTCAATATTCAACCTCAGTAATCCTTAATGTCGCTGTGCAGCCTGAATATGAATGATTCTAAGTTTCATGCTTAAATTCTAAACCAAACAAAAACAAAGACAACAATTTTATAAATGTATTACAGTATATACTTTCAAATATATTGAGTTAAAACATTACCATTACCCATAAACAGCATACACTGTATGCTAACTTTAAAAATAGACTTTACTTTTAAAATAGAATAACATTTCGTCATCACCATCAACATCATATCAACCATTGGAAGTCCACTGCTGGACATAAGCCTCTCCAAGAAAGTAGGTCTTTTGCTCATAACAGCCACGCTGGCCAAGCATGTTGGCAATCGCAGAACGCAGCTATCGCAACGAGAATGTTACTGCCCATCCCCGCCTTGTGCATTGTCATACCTCTTACGAGTATTTCGGTTGAGACGGTAAGAATATTTAAGCCAGACAATTCAGTCTGCTGCCCATCCCCGCCCAGTGCATTTGAGCTGGACTAACTAAAAGGCCACCCACCACCCACAATTAGCTTCTGGTTGACTCTACAATAGCGAAAGCTGACGAGATTACAACTACGGTCTTGGTGTGAGCGTTCACTAGGCATACTGTACTAAATAAACTCTATCGACTCTATGTATCACTGATAGCTAATTATGCAGAGCCTGCGAATAAACGAAGAAACAGTCAGCCATGTCATTATCGACTATCCTGAGCTGACAGTATATAGACCACGACACATCGATCTCCGAACTGGCAAGAGGGCCAGACCAACCAAATTTCCTATTTTTCTTGTTATTTCTTTCTTCATGTGAAATCCTGAATCATCATCATCGTCATTATAGCCATTCGAAATCCACTGTTGGACTTAATAAGCTTCTCCATAAAGAGGGAGTTTTATCCATAATTGCCGCACTGGGCAAGCGTGTTGGCAGTCTCAGAGCACAGCTTTCGCGACGAGAATGTTACTGCCCATCCCCGCCTTGTGCATTGGTCATACCTCTTACGAGTATTTCGGTTGAGACGGTAAGAATATTTAAGCCAGACAAGATTCAATCCCTCCGCAGGAGAACTAACCGGGCTTCCCAAAATTATCTGCACTTATTTATAATTGAACATATATTGGGCGACCACGCGGGCCGATCTTAAGATACGAATAGTAAATCAGGCTTAAAGTCACGCTTACATCAAACAAAGTCCGTGGCTATTTGCTACGGTTGTCGAATCGAATCCTCTTGTATTTATTCGATGTGAGAACCATGTTTCAATTGAGACTAGTTTGTGTTTATATGATAATAATAAAAATAAGAATTTGAAACTTGTTAATTAATGTAAGAACGACGGCTAACACTTGAGGGCGCCCCTGAGGCTGGGCCTCTACTCAAATAGCCGTCTTGGTTTGCACTTGAGTCAGCCCGGTTATTCCATTGCGGTCGGATATTGCTCGAAAGGCAGGGATTGCAAGTGTTCGCCGTTGATCACGGTACTACGAAAAGGCGACAAGAGATTGTGACTGAGGGATGCATTCATAGAAGTTAAGCTATCGGGCGGGAAATCAAATCGTATTAATAAGAATGCCTATTCTAAAATAATTGCTTTTCTGCCGTCAACCCTCTTAGAGCAGACTTCACTTTATATAACGTCCCACGGGAACTTCTGGGAAGTAAAACTAACTGCACGTAATAAACAGACAGTCGAACACACTTCCGCATTTATAATTTTAGTATAAATTCGGCGAACACTCTTGATTTTTGGGAGCAGACCAACGAATTTATTTTGGTTCAACCACGAGCGTTATTTAGTCTTACTGCCCTTAGCCCCCACTCAATTGTAATTATAAAGTTTGTAAAAGGGTGCATAACTCATCACAATATAAAAATAATTAGCGACCCGCCCGAATTTGCACGGGAAGACAATTATTTTAACATACATGGATTGGCTAAAACTGATCGTAGCCATGAGAATCTTGTACCCACAATTCAACCTATCTGCAGCGCATTCGATGAAAGTAATATTAAGGCATTTTTTATACCTTGGATTATATAATTGAAATTTTAGTAGGAATCCTACATATTTTCTAGTAAAAATGTTATTGTTCTAATGTTACTCATGAATAACGTAGCATTTTAATAGTAAAGAATTATCAAAATACGTCAATTCGTTTTTGAGTTTATTCGTGCCAAACATACAGAAATAAAACGTTTCCTCTTTAAAATATTAGCGGAGATTCAGATTTTATTATCTTTACAAAGAGCACATTTTACCTAGAATTCATTTGCAATAACTAATTTTCGATTTTTTCTTTAACCTGTCATCATCGGAATTTCCCATTCCCAACAAAACCTTCACCTCCTGTCGTGTTAATTCTTTGACGGAGGCCTAATGGCCGCCATGACACTTTTCATAAAACTGGAATGACAGGGCAGTTTAGCCCTTGAGCAAATAGTACGTTTAGATTATTTTTGGAAAATGATATAAATCGATAAATGATTAAAAAGTATTCAACATAAAAATAATAGTCAATATTATAATAATGATTCACATAACATCTCATGCATGAACCAGTCTGTGAGATGAGCAGCTTAAAGCTCTCATTATCATCATACCACGCATTGAAAGTTCACTGCTGGACATAGGCCACTGGGCAAGCGTGTTCGCAACCGCAGAGCGCATATTTCGCGACAGGGATGCTGCTGCCCATCCCCGCCTTGTTGCATTTGAGCTACGCTAGGTATCAAGTGGATATCACCATCTGTCGGTTGCAATACCTCATTCGACACCTGATACCGCGTCCATTTCTTTTAGACTATTCTATTTTGCTAGTACTACGAGTATAATTAATTAGTAAACTATACAAATAATTATTATACACCTCCTCAATAAATTAGTTCGTTCATTAGTAAAAGCAGTCAATATTTTTAACGTGTATCACAAACATATATGCAGATTAACCTACGAGACGGAAGATAATTTTAATTTGTTTTTAATTGTAGAGAGACATTTAAGTTTGATTGATTATTAATTAAAACTTGATTAACATTATTCACAAATAATTATGAAACGGAAAAGATCAGGAAATTTTTTTATCTATGATATTTTGTATGAATTTATAAATAAAATTTAAATAGTTATTTGCTGTTGTTAAAATACCAGCAGTCAGCCCGTAATACCTCTGTTTGTACTTAACTTAATGTTAATTACGTCCCATGTTTTTTATTCTGGGATCAAAGGTATACTTTGTCCTTCTTTGGGGCTATGCGCATGCCAAATCTCATCGACTCGTGGGAAACAATTTTCATGATAATTTTTGTTTTTATTAGGCGGGCTCGATGGTATAGGCGGTGGTGATCCTGTCTTGTGCCCCAAAGGTCGTGGGGTTCCATCCCCACCCAGGACAAATATTTATATGATATATATTTGTATTTGTTCAGTGTCTGAGTGTTAGATGTATATGAATTTAAGTATTATATGTGTAATACGTCTGTTTTTTTACGTCCTTAATACAAGTGCTTTAAACTACTTATCTCCGAGTCAGATCAACGTATGAGATGTAATGTAAATTTATTTATAATTTTTGTTGAAGTGACGTGTTTTGGGATTTATTAAAACAATTTCAATAAATTTACCCCAAGTTGTAACCACTGGGACAAGTAGTGGGAGACAGCTACAATCAGCACCGTGCACACAAAAAATTGTCCGTATACAAGAGTAAACAAACAAGTTTGAGGGTCATTGCACTCATATTTGCTTATTTTATCTTCCTCGTACAAACTATTAGTACTTTAACCACGCAAGTTGTTAAAGACGTACGCTAGATGCATTCACTTTCGATGGGAACCTGAAAGTAATGATATAACAACACATATTATCTCACATCAATTATGTTATTTAAACGGTATAAAAATATGTTAACGACTATATCGAAAATATTTTTTTTTCTTTAAAGTTTTGTGCATTGAAAAGGGCTGAATTTTACATAAAAATAATAATTCCTAGAAAAAAATATCTGAGGCTAACTAGAAAAAAATCTTTAAAAATCTTTAAAAAAAAGATTTTTTTCTAGTTAACATTATCTTCAATATAATTTGCGTTGTATCTGGGTGTTTGTTATGCATTCGTCACTGATTTTCTTCATATTTCATGAAAGATCGATACACGTGGTAAAAGTTTACGATAAATGTATGTTAGTCTAGTTCTATATACGACCTATTATAGCGCCATTCAAATTTGTGGCCTTTCACATTAATTACTAATGTAAGGGGCCAGCCGTTGATAAGTCTTTCTTTAACAATTCCGTGATAAGTATTAATTAATTAGGATTAGCTACCTTGTTAGATTAGCCAGTTACCACCTTTCATCATATTATTAAGCGTTTATTTATACGAAGAATTACCCAGAAGGAAAAGATACTATACCCCACATAATTTAAATGGAAATCTGCTCCAAATACAGACTGGCTGCTCCATTTCATATCCTTTGAATGTTTTAGGACGCTGTTTCAGATTATACGAGAACTGAGTGAGAGTTCTATTTTTTATTGGAGTTCTTATTTTAAAATTAATTTACTAGTAGAATTATGACAACACGGAAAAGCGATAGAAAATTATAACACTTCGTATCGGGTATCGCCTCTATCGTTGCCTGTTCGAGACATGCAACTGAGGTACCAGAACTGATAAATGATATACCGATAGAAAACCTCAATTTCAAAATTTATTACGGTTTCACTATTTAATATACATTATGATCATACCAGCCATTAAAATTCGACTGTTGGACATAGGCCTCCCCAAGAAAGGAGGTATGTTGCCCATAATTGCCGCGCTGTGCAAGCGTGTTGGCAATCGCAGAGCGCAGCTTTCGCGACGGGGAAGCTGCTGGTCACCCCCGCCCTGTACATTTGTACATTTGAGCTGACTTTTTTGCATATATTTGGATATACCGCCATCTGTCGGTTCTGGTACCTTAGTCGCCTCTTACAACACCTGGTACAGGGGGAGATACTATTCTACTCAGCCGGTACCTCACGGTAATTAATAATAAGTAATAATTATACGGTTACGGGAAAAAAAATCTAAAAGGTAAAATAACCTAAAGTAGGTACCTAAATTTAATCTCTTAGGGAGGATAACTAATCTACTTCTGATATGATGATATAATAAATTGTCTTTATTCTCTTCTATTCGCGACTATACCTAATAAAACATCGATCAACTCGTCTAAAGACAGGAAAGCTATTAAGTCGGATGTTAATTTTGCCGCGCTTAATCACACGCTCCCGCCCCAGTCGCGCTGATTGGCGTTGCTGTCTGAAGGATATATTAATGGTCGACTTGAATGGCAGAACCTGACACGATCGAATATTCAATGCCCTATTTCCTTTACAGTAACAAATCGAATTCAGAACATTAACTAATAATTAAACGCACAAGTATGTATACATATTCAAAATGTGATATTGCTACAATAACATTGCAATTAAAAAATAATTAAATTCCTAGTTTGAGTGTTAATTGACACATTATACTACATCTTCCTCGTACAATTATAACTATCTCACTTAACTGCTATAAATTACTCTAGTGTAGTAATCTATTCTTCCATGATAACATTTAATATGGAAGTAATCGTTGCAATTCATGTTACTTGATTACTTATTTACCGACTTAAAAAAAAGAAAGATTCTTCATTTAAATATTTGTAAGTTATATGTGTTACTCGATAGGTTTTTCTTGATATACTTAATAACCTCAAAATGACGTCAAATCGTATCCATTCCGGTATATCGTGATGTGATCCCGGGAAAATTGATGGCAACTCTCAAATTTTATAGGCACGTGCGTAATGCGTTTTAAGTATTTTCTGAAACTATTCAAATATTTCCCTCTCGTACTGAACTTCAAATGTTGCTGCGCTGATGATGAAAAGTTAAACTAGGTACTTAACAATAAGGACTTCATGAATAATTCTTAAAACATTATGAGGCTCATATAGATTCTTATTTTCTAGGTGGTATCATATATTTATATAGTCTTGGTCTATCTCATTGAGGAAATGGAAGTTACAAGTGAAATCATATAATGTTGAAAAGTTTAGGGATAGTGGTAAGGGATGTTTTTGTTAATCATGTGTCATTTTCTAGTTTGCTACTTTAATCTGTTATTGCCGAGCGCATTGAGAATATAATAAGGGGTATTGAACTGCAAGTACATTTGACTAATGATGGTATACCCATCCGATATATATACTCTACGCATGACGAGAGTGCCACTGTGGGCAATAACATCCCTTAAATTATTAGGAAACCATGTGAGTTCCTATGTCCAACTGTCCTACGGCAGATACATTCAGTTCATATTTATACACTATTATATTTGAAATCGATTGACTTTGCATAGAATACATAATGTAATAGACGTGACATTATCATACTACATATGACAGATTATTTTTAATAAATGTCTTCCACAACTCTTCATATGTGAGGTAATAAAATATCATAGCATCTGAATATATAATATAACCACAAACTCCCAAACTTTGACCTGATTCCTAAATATAATATGCTATCGCGAAATCTGCGCTCTGCGATTGCCAACACGCTTGCCCAGCGTGGCAATTATGGGCTAAAAACCTCCTTTCTTGGAGAGGCCTATGTCCAGCAGTGGTCGTGTAATGGCTAGTATGATGATGATGATTACACAGTACCTCCCTAATGCAGGGTTGTGGATACGGAGGAAAATATAAATCTCGATCTTTAGGTTTCCCTACGTCAAAATTCATCAAAAGCTTCGAAAGCGCAACAAAAAAAAACATTCATCCGCATTTATGATATTAATATTGACCAATCTAATGAGGACCTGTATTTAATTTACAATTTATATTATCGATCGATTTTTGTAATTTCACGGTCGGTACCCTAAGTTTCGTATATGAATAACGCGAGGGTCTGACTTTAGGTTACCTACCTGCTGCTTAAATAAAAAACAACTTAGTATTCGAGTAGCAGCAGCAACTTCCATGATCTAGCTGTCCAGATTGGAAATATATTGGGAGGTAAAACATTTCTCCAACCGTAGAGCGTCTACTGCCAGACATATGCTGCCCAAAAAGGGAAAATAAGTGGCGCGCTCGGCTGGCGTGATGACCATCGCGAAGATAGTGCTACCCATTCTTGCCTACCTCGAAAAGCGTAGCTCAAACGCAGCTACTGTTTTCCAGCGGATATACCGCCGTCTTCGTATCTATTCCGGTACCTTATTTTCTTCTTATGACATCTGGCACAGAGTGACCGTATAGTATAGTAGAATTCTACTCATAATGCCCACGGCAATTAATGTGATTTTTTTGTAAAATAAAAAACTAAATACTTGGCGAACTGTCATTTTCGCCTAAATATTATTTAGGAAAAACAAATTACTTTCATGTATTTTTACAACCTTTATTCGCAGTATCGTTAGAGAAAAATATCTCATTCAAATCGTGTCTGGGAAGTTTCAAAATTCTGTTCATATCTTTGTGTGTGCCAAAAATAAAATTTAATAGCATCACATCATATTAAAAAGGAATGGAGAATACAGTGACCTATTTCGTAAACATAACAGAATATGTAACAAGGAATATGATCGTTTCTGGGAAATTATATGGTATAAGGCATATAAAGTGATACTCATAGAAAAATATTAATATTTCTTTTTATACAACACAATATAAAATTAAGTTAGCCGCGGATTGAGTTTGTTTGTACTTGGTGTTATGTTGTATTTAGTTTATTTTCAAACAGAGGTTACTATTCAAACGTTTTACTTTCTAGAATTAATAACTTAAAGATATATGTGGAAGAAAACATATATAAATCTATAAATATATATATATGTACATATTTCTTATTAAAGGTAATTGAGTAAGTAAAAAGATTTAGTTCTTTTTGAATGTAAAATATTTTTCAAATGATCTTCGTTAGACAATTATGAGACACGCGTTGCAGTAATTTTATAGCAAGTTAGGTTTAATTTCAAATAATATTTTTGGGTGGCTTCTTTGATGAGAACTTAGAATCCTGCAAACGGTATTTCACGCAAAATACCGGATATTAATTATTTTTAAAAATAATTATATGTTTTTGGATTCCTAAACATAATGCTCTCTATTCAGAACTATGTACTCGTATAGCAATAATCTATACTGGAACTGGCTTTATAATGCTAATATATCTTGTTTTGCATTACAAATTTACTGCGCAGTTTTATTGCAAACGTAAATACAAGTCATTTTGGAATTGGCATTCCACAGGCATCAAACTGTGGTCATCTTCAAAATCATAATCAGTGTTAAGCTTCAAAACGGCCATCGTAAAATAAACCATTCCGGGGTATTTTTTATGTTCTTAATTTCAGCCTTTAATTACATTTCGAAGAGAAGTTGGGTGCACCTTAATGAACTTTTGAGAGTTGCCTTTTTTAATATGATTACCGTCTTAAAGTTATTAGAAAGTTATTAAAAATGTTCTGAACTATTGCAATGAGCTTCCATGTAGGTAAATTTTAATTAAATTCCGATTCAAGATTTATATCTCAGTTAATACACAATATATTTGCGCAGTTAACTTTTCGAAATGCGAATTTTTTGTGACCTACAACCAGTCTTGTCGTCAAGTATTTCTAAAGGTAGAATTCAATAAAGGTTGTACAATTGCTGTACTGGGGACATTTACAACGGCTCTGCCTTATTGGTATTCCAACATCGTTGGATACCCATCAGGGGTTCTGTTCCAATGCCTATCAGTTACAATTTGGGACGAATTGTATTAGCTATTTTGATCTGTCAGGAATTCCGGTAGCCTCTTAAATGAGATTTGTTTAAGGATAACTTAGCGGTGGGGGCTAATACCAGTTTGCGGGTTTACTGATATTAAGGAAAAAGTTGTGATAATCCGCAGTGTATTGTCATGCTATAAGATTGTCTGAATATTTGTCATGTCATGCTAAGACTGTTTGTGGATTTTGTTTACAATTTATCGGTTTTATTTTCTCTACACAAATAACTTCGTAATATTTTTCTAATATATATCAAATATAAAGGATAGAATGTTATTGAATAGAATATCGGTGCAGTCATTTTAGAAATTTTTTATATAAAGGATATTTTTTAAGTCACAGATAGCCTTTTTTAGCCAGTTAGAAAAAAGTCTAGGGAATGATATAAGAAATTGACAGCCTGATCAGTAATCGTATGTGCGTTTCACATGACCCGATATGATCATGTAACGAAAAATCAAACCTGCTTGTTGCTAACCACGGCGACTGCAGATTTTAAGCAGCAGTAACTAAAATAATTGTGGTCTAAATTAATACGCGCATCTACACAGTTTGGTCAGCTCTGGCCGCGATTAGTATTAGCGAAGTGTCTATCAAACGTAAGCCGAATGAATTTTTGGGTTTATCGATCAGTATTTTTAGAACTTGACGCAGTATTTCAGTCTATTCGCTGACAGAGCCAAAGTGAAGTTGAAAACTTTATCTAATTACTTGTAGCATTTTGTAAGCTTTGGACTAATCAGAATTGACGTTGAGGCCATGGATATAATAAAACAGAGTTTAAAATATTAAAACTAGAGTGACAGACAGAACGGTGGGCTTCAATGTGATATCTATTAAATGATGAATATGTGTATTTGTTCTGTGCCTGGGTGTTGAATATGAGTTCAGTTATTATAATTATTATTTTACTGTTATCTGATGTCTATAACACATGAACATAACACCGCAGGATTAATACCCATAATTGCCGCGCTGGGCAGGCGTAGTGGCAATCACAAGCGCAACCTCGCGATATGGATGTTGCTGCCCACCCCCGCCCTATAGTATTTAAGTTGCGCTTTTTAGATTGATATCCGGCCATTTGTCGGTTCCGGTACCTAGTGGCCTCTTACAACATCTAGTACAAAGAGAGGTACTATTTATTCTACCCAACGGCTCAATATTAATTCGTATGTCTAATCACTGCTTCAATAGAGGATATTTCTTAAAGATAATTAAATATTTTTTGTAAAAAGATATAAAAAATCTCATAGAGAATTTTACTTTAGATAAAGTAATTTTTACTTTGGCATGTAAACAATTCTCGTAATAATAACTTCTATTATACGATTCGATTCGGCTGATGAAGCCGATGACTGACATCACCCTCCCATAATATTACGTGAACATAACAAATGCAAGCTCGTGGTCACACTGTTTCTTGGCACGCCGTATACGAGTGCAGGCCAAGTCGTGTCGAATGGATATTGAATAAGAATAACAAGCTTGTTTGTATTTAAGATATAATTTCGCTCCACGAGTGTAAATTACGCTCAATTCCAACCGCGGTTGGCCAAGACCTTGTAAGTGTGTTTCGGTATTAAGATTTAACGAACACAAGAACCAAGGGAAGTCGAATTTACACTAAGTCTCTAGTTATAATAGTATTAGTTTAATAATAAAAATAAATTACAGCGGTACTCCAGTAAAGCCAAGATTATATTAATTATCTTTTTTTATTTTTCTAACTTTTTTATTATTCATTATTCTAAATTAGAATAGTACTTCTCTGTACCAGGTGTCGTAACCGATAAAGTAATAGCAACAGGGCGGGAATGGGCAGTAGCATTTTCCTTGCGCAGCTGCGCTCTGCGATTCCCCCTTTTTTGTTGGAAAAACTTATGTCCAGCGGTGGTCTTTCTAGGGCAGCTATGATGATGAAACGTTGTTGGGAAAAAGTGATGTATATTATTGATATTTCCCGTTTAATGATTGTTTCACTAAATGTGTTGGATGAAAATGCATGATGCAAATAGGGGCCTTTCTATATATATATATTAAATCACCAACATTTTTATTCATTTGTTTATTTTCTTTGCGAACAGAATCAATTTTGATGTGGAAACAGTCAAGAGAAAACGAGTTATTTAAATGAAAATAATCAGAAACAGCGATAAAAAATATTTACGAAAGGCTATAAAATATTCCTATATTTTATGACAGATTTATGTTATTTCCCGTTTTTTTATTGTCCAGATGTTTGAGTTTATTGATACAAATATATTCGTTGATATCCGTTACGTTTTATATATAATTTGTAAAATATCTTAGGGTTTGTGTGCATGGATTATCCCCAATGCGTTATAGGACTCAAATGATTTCATTCCTAAGTTTAGTACAAAATAGTGATTTATGTAACTTTCGCCAGTTTCTCATTTGATACACGTGTGATAATAACTTTTACCTACAGTTATTTGTGAACAATTACAATATACATGCACTCCAGCCTAATATGAGATGCACGCAGTCCCTGCCTGTGTTTAAACGGTTGGTGAAGGATTACTCTCTATTATTGTAGTTATATCTAATTATATTTCCTAAAATACAATCTTTTTATATTATGTATATTTAATATATTTTTTCATCAATCTTATTGACACCTCTTAAAACCTCTTTCTCTCATTCACTTTTATCATCTACAACCTTTGGCCTGAAAGAAATCGCTATTTGCGATAAGGCCGCCCATTGTACTTTATAATTACTGTTTTTTTCACATATTTTTATGTTTGGTGTACAACAAGGTATTTATTATTATTATTATAAAAAAGATAGACACCACACATATAGAGTTTACATATATTAGTCATCAGTCAATACCTACTAAATGTTTAATAATGTTTTAACTATTTACTTACGTAACCGAAAACAATCATTATAATGGTCGAATGAACTGTTATTCTGGTGTGTACGCGAAACAATGGAATTTAATTTAGTATAATTTTTGGATAGTCTTTAAAAAAATATCAAACTTGTATTAATTCTGGTACATACGAAGGTGTGAAAATTGTTCTTACAAGAAGCGAACATTGTTTTTCTTTGTTTAAGCGTATTTGTGCACGACGTTTCTAACGTAATAAATAAAAGGTTTTTTTGGCAGACCGCAATTGTTTACAAAAGGCTAGGGTTAAAAGGAATAGAAATATTGAAGCGCGGTTAATTTTGCTTAATAAAATAAAATAAATAAATTTTTCAAGCATTTTCCTCGTTTTACTTGAGTAACCTTTGATTTATCATCTTCATCATCATCGTAATCTTATCAGATAAGGGAAATTTTGCCCGTAATTGCTGCGCTGAACAAGCCCTCTGCTTTGTGCTGTACTGTTAGATATAAATGGATATACCGCCACCTGTCGGTTCTGGTATCTGAGTTGCCTCTTAAGACATCTGGTACAGGGGGAGGTACAATTCTACTCTGTCGGTACCTCACGGCTATAATCTTTTAAACAATTAAGCTTACAATAACTCGTGTACTTTTACTAACTCTTACTCAAATGGAAATTTAAAATATTTTTGTGGTTAAATGCGGTCGATTTTGAGTCCATTTTTTATCAAGTGAACAGAAAACAGAGATATCAATAAAATCAGTTTCTAGGTTTTACCGAGAACAGTTATTTATATCGGTTGTAAATTGTAACTTGATTAAGAAATATGAATACCAGTATACTTAGGTTCCCGACACATTTACTCGATTATAACTTTTTAGTGGCTACTTTTAAAAACAAAAAGTAAAAATTACAGAGTTAGAAGTCTTTTGCTATAGTGTGAATCTTTAATGGGAACCATGTAGAGGCTCTTCAATGGGAACGAAAACCCAGTTATCTACTTTTACGTAAAAAATTTCAGACGAGGATCTTCAGCGTTACCAATGCACATAATGCGTTAAACGGAGGGCCGTTATATGAATTATTTATTGGACTTTGAACAATCGAGTTCTTGTCAATGTCACACTTATAATCCGATAAATTGATCCGCGAAACGTAACACTAAGCTGCGTATATAAATGGAAATTCTAAGACTTCCGACTGAAGATATGAAGATCATATGGTGTTTCTAGAACACTGAACAAGGTATGACATCACAACTATAATGTGAAATGCGAGCCAGCATTAAAGTCCGACGAATACACAACACATTTCAATCCAATTATTGCCCATTCACATAATTAAAATTTCCGAGCCGTATTAATCATGATCAATTTTAATAATTATATAAATTCCGTCGAGCTTTGCTAGTACTATATTATTGTAATATACATTTTTGTTAACTATATCTTGTTATTTATGCAGCGGCACAAATTCAGGTTATGGGTTACGTGACACTAAGCTTCAAAATAGGCTATTAAATATTTTTTTAACATCCATGCGTTTTACTACACGATAGAACGGCTTTCTAAATGCTTTAAAATGCGATTTATTTATATTTTTGAGTAAAGTTTTATTATCAGTGAAGATGAAATTGATCTCATAAGAAGTATACTAAAATTAACCTTCACAGTAGTAAAAAAAATTCTCGTCTATTTCTACCGCCTTTAAAGCACACAGCAATACAAGCACTCCTGATAATTGCATTGTTGTGTTCGATTTTAAAGACCAAAGTAGCAACGAAATTCGTGAGTTGCGATTGCGACAAAACACCCTCAGGTTACCAGGTTGGTGGACGCATTAGTTATATAATCCTTTATAAACTACTATGCTGCTTACCATCACTCAGACCGCAAGCTTTTATTAAATTCACACAACGTCTCATACTTTGACCTGACTCAGATAAGTCATCATCTTCATTATAACAGCCATTGGAAATCCACTGCTGGACTGATCTCCCTAAAAAAGGGGGATATTTTGCCCATAATTGCCGCGCTGGGCAAGCGTGTTGGCCATAATTAAATTCATTTTTTATCACCCCAAGCACAGAAAAAACACAAATATCACCAACAAACATAAATATTCATACTGGATGAGAAACGAGCCGAGATTACCGTAAACCTAGAGGTTCTTTGGTAAGTACCTTCTACAAAGGTCGTCTGCAATGGTACCTCACCCTCAGTTATTTCTACTGCCAAACAGCAGTGTTCGCATAGATGTGTTTCGGTTTTAAGGGTGAGAGAGACAGTTAAATTGCTGGGTAAATGTGACATTGTATCTTCAGTTTACAAGATTGGCCATACATTAGTGATATCTATGTGACGACACTAGTGTCTACAGGCTGCAGTCACGTTTATCATCAAGCGGGCCGTATGTTTGTTTGCTGACTTCATAACATCAAACAGAAAAACGCGATCGCCCATTACAAGATCACATGCTTGTTATGTAGCGTATATAAAGACTAGCAGCGCCCTGCGGCTTTTCCGCGATAATTTGTAGAACGTTCATACTAACTCTGCACTATCCTTTAATCCCCTTAAGTGATGATTTTCGAAAAAATGATTTTGTTTCATGACCTTTAATGAAAAACAGCAAAGTTTTATACTAACTTTGCACCCTCTTTTCATTTTTCAAAAATCCTTCTTACTTATTACTCCTGTATATTATACAATAAATCTCTGTTTAAAGTTTTAAGATGACATAGACTTCATTTCGAACTTCATACGCTGAACGATTGATGTATTATTAATCGATCATTGAAATATATCCAGTTAACACATTTAACGGTGTTTGCACGTTCTTACTAACAAGCCACGTGCATGAAAACACGCCGCATCAATGGTCACGTCACATGATAACGACCGGTGACGAGTTATGTTTACATTAACATGTGGATACACACCTTCAGAACTATTTTACAATGGCTTGCACATATTTGCACATAATGACGGATTTTCTACGTATGATCTCATACTTGTTTAGGTGATGTAAAGCATGGCCACCGCCTAATTTACTAGCTACTATATAGTATGAGGTGTACCCATTCGAAACATAACAGTTATCGTAAGTATAGAGAGATCACATAGAGTAGTCGATAGAAGTTTTATTTATTAATTCCTTATTAACGGTATATTCCAATTTAAAAAACGAACTGATACTGTGTGGTTGAGTCAAATAATACCTCCTCCAGTAACAGTGTCGCTTGTACGAACAGGGCGGAAATGGCAGCAGCGTCACAGTTGTGAAGCAACGCTATATGTGCTATTGCCACTACGCCTACCCAGCGATGCAATTATGTGCTCAATTTTCCTTATTCGAGCAGATCTACGTCCCACCGCTGATATGATGAACACCTATCTAGTTCCAAATTGTGAACAAATATCCTCCATTACAGTAAAATAAACATAATAATAAATACAGCCTCCACCAGTAAGTAGCATTTATAAATGCCATACATTTTACTATCTCTACTGTACTACAACAACGACACACAACAGAGCAGTACACCGCGTTCGCCGGCGAACGCGTGCAGTCCCTGCCCCCACGAGCGATAACCGACAGCCCTAGAGCTTTTGGGCTCAATCTGTCCGTCCTCTTTTGCTAAAATTTCATAGTAAATTCAACCTCAACGACGGCGGCCGAGCCTAGGTCGAGCCTCTAGAGGTGCCCTCGGGCGCGCCGTCGGTCCCGCTCCGATCTCGCGAGCTTTGCGGCCGCGACAGCGCTAAACGCGCGGTCGCGGCTGCGGGGCACGCAGGATGACTACGGGCATCGGACCTCTCATCCATGAGAGGCCCCACCCTCTTTTTCGGTGGCGCTGGAATTGACGTCTGAGTAGTCCAGCAATAGGTTCGTCCGAAAAGAAAAAACAAAAAAAAAAGACAGTTTTAGTTTCCGTTATGTTCACTTGAACTTAGTATTTTTTTATTGCAAAAACAAGTCCAGGAAGTAAATACAAATGCTGTATCTCATTGGGCTTCTTTTTGTTTCTATTCATTTTAGCTATACCACTCCGGGCTACTACTAATTTCTCCAAGGTTCATTGAGGTAGAAGAGTTTCTCAGGAAAGATTCGCGAGATCCGAGAGAGATGGATAAATTTGCAAAATAGGAGAATTGAGTTAGCCCAGATACATTAGTGCGGTTAATATTTGCTCGAGGGGCCTTGCAAGCCTTTGCCGCCTTCGCTGTGTACTGCTTTACGATAAGGAATATGTGTAAAGTGTCTGTGGATTGCCATTGACAGAGCGGCGGTGAGACGCATTTATAAAATTGATGATAGGCTGCAATCCCGACCCATACGCAGTGGTGTAGTATTCTTAACAGGGTGTTCTTTTTTATATAAACCTAATACTGGACCTTGCAGACTTTTAATCTCCCAGAGTATGATGATGGTAATAAGCGACTTTATCATATCATCATCACCATATCATCAGCTATTGAAAGTCCACTGCTGGACATCGGCTTTCCCAAGAAAAGAGGAATGTTGCCCATAATTGCCGCGCTCGGCAAACGTGTTGGCAATCACAGAGCGCAGCTTTCGCGACGGGGATGCTGCTGCTATTCCCCGCCCTGTGCATTTGAGCTTCAATATTTTGGATGGATATACCGCCATCTGTCGGTTCTTAGTCGCCTCTTACGACCCCTGGTACAGGGGATGGTACTATTCTACTCTGCAGGTACCTCACGGCTTAACGACATGCAAATAAATATAACCTGTGATCCATTTACAGGAAAACAATAACATTACGTTAAGTCTTATCGTAGCTGCAGAGTAATTAAGAGCCGTAAAATCGTAATAAAACGGCGAAGTGTATCGATTGGAGCACGAACTGAACGTAGCATACACGGTTGTCTGAATGCCTTGCTCGTAATACTAGACGTTCAGCGTTCACTAGGTTTAGCAGCGGAACGGTTTTAAAAGAGGCGTGTTGCGATATTAAATTAAACATGTATCCAAATCGATGTGACCAAATCGCCAGACATAAACTTAAACATATCGTTTTAAAGACACGCACAGACATTACAATTTACGGGCCCAAAAGGCGAATATGGTAAGGACGTGTGTTCAATTCCCATCCAGGACAAATATTTATATGATGATATTTGTGTTTGTTTTAAGTCTGGGTGTTTAACATACGTATCTTATATATGTATTTTGTCTGATGTACGTAACACATGTGCTTTAAGCGACTTATCTCGGAGTCAGGTATATATGAGATATTGTGTGATTTTTTTATTATTATTATTTACTTTAATTTTAACATACTTCTTGATAGTGTGACCGTACCTGATATTTTCTAAAAATGTCTGATATTGTCCACACGGATACTGTCTTTTAGGGGTCAACGATCTTATTTTCAAGTTGTAAAAATTGTAAGTTTTGGAAGTATTCTACCATAACATTTGCGAAGTA